>CM030790.1:50806287-52006287 GCA_018127125.1 Rhododendron griersonianum | reverse complement strand
GATCCTATACAAGCAGGGACGGAGCCAAGAATTTCACTACACAGGGGCGACCATGACGTATGCGAGACCAAAAAGAAACGTGCATAACAACGTGAATACATTAAAACTCTATACTTTCATAGAAATTTTTTATTTTACATATAATAAGTAAAGTTTTTTTTTTCTTTTTGCAGGGGCGACCGCCCCTACTGGCCCCTCCCTTAGCTCCATCCCTGTATACAAGAATTGATAGCATCTCGAGGCTTTTAAACTTGAGATCTAGGAGGGACCAAACTCTTCCAGACCTTAAACAACACCGTACCTAACCCTTGGAGTTGGGGTCTTACTCCAAATAATAGTAAAAACTCAATGGTAAGATAATATTTTTCATACATATAAAATGTTACTATATTGTTATTAGTTTTTCCATGGCATTATAATTACTCTATTTACAGCGTCGTTATTGCAAAACTAATCATAGTTAATTAGAAAAGTGGTCTATTATTGTGGTACTATAATGTTTGATATTTTAAGTTGTGTCAAGATGGTTTATCTTACTCACAAGCCTGTGCTTATCTTGGAAAACTAGTACAAGTTCTCTTAACCTCTATTGCTCGTGCTGATTAAGGAGATGAGAACGACCAAACCAAAGTGTGATTGGACCCGTGAAATAGATGTGCAAATTAAATTGATACGTACGCAAAGGAAAAAAGGTGTAAAAGAGAAAGAGGAAGACCTCCATAAAATTGATCGGCACAGAAGTACTTTATTTTTTATTCAAAAATTACACATTTTTTCGTAGAGGACCAACTATATGGAACATATATAGAGGGTAATATTAATGAGAAATTGAGCAAATTAATATTCAGTAAAATCTAGAGCATCCAAATTTCCTTTATATATGGAAAATCATAAACGAACTACAAAATCTAAAAAACTCAGAAAAAAGAAAGAATGAAACCCCCCCCCCCCCACTTTTACAAGCTGTATGGGAGCAATTAGGGAATGTCATGGAACATAAGTTTCGATGGAGCAACATGGAGCTCGAATGCTGCCATTTGTGGAGGCCTTCGATTCCCCAACTTATTTTTGCAGGTATCTGTCCCTCTCTCAGTATCTTAAGCCCCAAATCGTTCTCTCATTTCATTCCTATTTGGAACTCACAAATTATTAAGCGTAATATTGTACTTCTAATCATATACGTAGCGACAAATTATGTGACCGAAAGGACATTACTATTCACCTTGCGTGGTTGGAAAACAATAACACATTATGTGGTAACGATCTTTTTTTGGCGAGTAGAATCACATGACATGATGTCAGATGGGACTCCGAGAGTAATCCATAATTGGCCTTTGGAACTCAAATCACTTATATTGAAAATAGCTCGGTACCTTTGTTCTCTTGCAATTTCAGCTTATATACCAGATCACACAAAAGTCTCCTATCGGGAAAAAAAATAGCCTTTTAAATGATCCAGTGACTGAATTTTATTTATTTTTATCCTGTGACTGAATTAACTACAGGAAAACATGAAATTAAAGGCAAATGGGTAAACATAACCTGGTGCCCCCTATTTGTGAATAGTTATTCCACTGAACCTTCACCCTTCTTCTTTTTTTATCTTGTGAAACTGGAACCACTGAACCTCATCCCTTAATGGTCTTCAAAATCACCTTGACAAAAGTTCTCATCATGAATATTTTTTCAACAAAAAGCCTAGGAACACGTACGACTGTACATGTTAAGGAGCAGTCTGATTTATGTAGGCTCACGTGCATCGAACAACTATAGATGTAATTGTGTCCGGAATTGTATTTGAAAATTGTGTTTCTAGCATTGTTCATATTTTCAACAAGATCAGATCAAATACACTTGATGACAGACCTTTCTTTCTATAATAGTATAGGATTTAATTCAACCTAAGTGAGGAGTTTGTGTGCCTCCCAATAGCCAACAAGTGAGTATTAAATATTGGGGCTTTTTGTAAGTTCCACAACCCATATCACGCATTTTGAAATGGACAACGCTTAGAGAATTAAACCCCTAATTTTTCCATCTTTTCTCTCCTAGCTCCGTGCCTAACAAAGAGCACTTCTTATGGAGAAAGTTTTTAGTGCCGGGTGGGTACCACGTGGTGTCCGATTTGGAGAGAGAAAAAGGAGAGAGAAAGAGGAGGGATGAGAGGAGAGAGAAGGTTTTAATGAGCCGTTCAAAAGTGCATCGGATGACTCAAAAGTGCCGAACGGGTACCACGTGGGATATACCTGCTCGGCACTGGAAAATTTCTCCTTGTTATGGCCCCCCGGCCTCTCTCTCTCTCTGATTTCTTTTTAACTTCCTCTTCCCCACCTACCTATCTCTACAATCACTCCACCACTCATCTAATTCCATTAGACCTATATAACATTCCTTGATTGGACTTCAACACCATCTTGCCACTTTGACTATACAGACTCCTTCTCTCTAGCTACTTTCTATCACTTAACCTTTCTCATAGCCATGAGTTTGAACCAAAACACCTCCCTCAATCTGAGTCTTCCTATCAATGATCTCAACCTAAACCTAGTTCTTGACCATTCCTCCTCCTCTTCATCTTCTTCGTCGCCACTAAGCTCATCAACCGAGACCCGAATTTTCTGTTGTAACTATTGCCAGAGAAAGTTTTACAGTTCACAAGCTCTCGGAGGCCACCAGAATGCCCACAAGCTTGAAAGAACCCTAGCAAAGAAAAGCAGAGAGCTGATCATGAGTTCAGCTGCTAAACCACATGGGGGGTCGAACCACCGGTCTGGACCCAGTTCCGTCGGCTCAAGCCACCGGGCCGGTGGAAGGTTTTCAGATGATGAAAGATATGGGAGGAGAGAGATGAATTATGGTTCTAGAGAGAATGAGGAGAATTGGGGAAAGGGATACCAGGGTGAAAGTGTCCAAGAGGAGTTCAACCATCTTGACTTGTCATTGAGGCTTTGAGTACAACTTTAAAATTTGAGATGCTGTTTATTTTTATGTTTATTTCTTTGGATATTGAATTCCTAATCTCATGGCTTTGAGTATGAGCCATGAGGATCAAAGCTGTGTGGCTACTTTAGGCCCTTGAAAATTCATAAATTTTAGGGCCCTCCTACTTTGGCACCTCGTGGGGTGGACTATGTTACTAGAATTTTGTGGTTAAAGTATTCCAATTTGAAAAGGATGAAGAGTTAAAGCTAGCTTTTACTTGCATTATGTACGTAGTTAGAACTTAGAACTGCTTGGTATCCCTATATAATTAGCTTCAAAATTCTGCCAATATAATGTGTGCATGAATTAATGTTGGCAATATATCATCAATGTATGTTTCAAGATTTTATAAAACATAATAAAAAGAGCTCCAAACTCCAATTTTCAACCAAATTATGCTCGTTTAGTCAGTGACAGACAATTTATTTGGTTTCGATATATACAAGATCAATCATGTCCCATAAGAAAACTTCAAGCGATTGGCATGGTGGTTAAGACCGGAAAACTTAGAAGTTGATTTCTTTTAAGGTCACAAATTCAAAACTTCAAAGGGTGCTATTAACTCCTTTAGAGTCAGTTCATACGGAACTTTGCTCCATCTTTAATTGGGCTAGCTCGTCGTAAGTGCATGCGCGGTGGAATTGAACCTCCAAGATTAGTCGATGTGCACGTAAGTTAATCCGAGCACTTAAATTCCAAAAAATAATCCGTAAGGAATCCTGCTATAGTCATCCATATGCATGAGACCTACTGTCTTGGCCGAAAATTGCAAGATTCGTTTCTAATTAATCAACGCTTTTAAACTGGTAGTGTTTGGTTTTTTACACGCTCAATTTTGATATTTGAAAAGTGGGAAAAAAACGAAAATATTTTTTACGCATGGAAGTTGGAACGTGTCACTTAGATGCCTCTATGAAATGAAGAGCTCCATTTTCATCAATTACAATCCGTGTGGAAGAAACACATTATTTAGAGAGAAGATAATAATATTAAATTTTGAACCGTGTTTTTTATTTTGCTCTCATTTTTAGTGTCTGTTTTTATTTTTTTTTTGCAGTTTTAGGAAAAAAAATCATTCGTTCTGGCAAGAGAAATTAAAAAATAAAGAAATACTGAAAATTTTGAGAAAGAAAACCTATCGACAACCATGACAAAAAAAAAAAACAATGCTACCCTTCTGGACTTAATTAGTTTTGTCTTTTGGTGAATTTTTTCAAATTTGGTCCTTTATTTCGTTTCTCCAATACCTTTTTTTAAAATTTTTTTTTAGCAATTAAATTTTTTTTCCCCACTAAATCAAATAAGTGAAAAAGCTGACTTCTTTGACATGGTAAAGCCAAGCATGGTTTCATAAATGCAAAAAGCATAATGCTTTCCTTCCTATAGTGCAAGAGTTCACTATCACCATCCTCATTAAGCAAATCATTAGTACAACTCACTTGAGATAATGTCTCACACTTGTGCATCACATGCATCCATCCATCTTAATTTCCCCAACTAAACATCCTGATTTGATGCTCTAAACTAAAGTTGAAGGAACTTAAGTTAGCTTAATGACACATTAAAAACAGACTATTCCACACGCAACAAACAATAATGGGTGCATGCAATGTCCTTTTTGACTAATTGGGCAAACTTTATTATACTCCTTCAGTTTGGCTCATGTGCGGTTACACCCGCTCTGGTTTACTGTTGCATTCGCACCCACTTCCGTCCATGCTAAAGGAGGTGTACATCCCACGGTGCCTCTTAAATCTAAGGAAGAAGAAGAATCAAAGAAGAAGATTATGGCATAGTGGACTTTTAGTCATTTTTGTTACCGGTGCAAGCATTATTTTCGTTAATTGGCTGCGTCTGCACAAATCCACAAACCATATGAGCTGCGGATGCAACAAAGTGAACTATAGGGGTGTAACCACATGCAGCCCAAACTAGAAGAGATAATTGAAATTTGCCCTAACTAATTGGTGTGTAATGATGAGTCAATAATCCTTGAGATCAACAGGACATAAGAACACATCACATGGCTTTGTTTAAGCCCGTCTTAGTAATTATATAGTCCTTGTGAACTAGTTTAATTAAGAGAATCTTTCCCCTAAAACTATGAACTATCACTCTTCTATGAAGAATTGGACAGCTTTGTTTGGACTAATGTGATTTAACTTTTCGTGTTCGTAATAATCACTGGCCTTAGAGATTTGTTTGGCACTATGGAGTATGATTGGTCCACTTTCAAAAAAATGGAGTATGATTGGTGGTACTTTTTAATAACTTAAGTATCCGGGTCAGCTCACGTGCAGTTCGATTAATCCTGGGGACCCAATCCCACCACCCACTTGCGAGAAGTTCAATTAAAGCCGAACTAAAACTCCGTATGAACTAGATCAATAAGAGTTGGTAGCACCTAGGGGCGGATCTAGTGTAGGTCCAGATGGGTCTCGTGACGCACCTGAAAATTGGGCCCTAAAGAAGGGCACCCAAATCTAAGTAAGTAAGAGCATCCGCAATGGGTGTGTTATATTTGTGTATCAAGATATTTGTTAAAGGTATGTGTTAGGATAAAAAATGGGTCCCACAAGTGTGTGTTAATTTAGGAGTGTGTTAACTCTTTAAAGAAAGTACACTACTAGAATAATAGATAAAGATAACACTAAGAAAGTTAAAAAGATTACAGTTTTGATGAAAACGTGATAAAGAAATGTGAGGTGAATTTTTAATGTCACTTTGCTAATAAAACTGTGGTAATTAACATTTATTATCACAGTTTTAATAGAACCATGATTATAATTGCTTAATTTAACCACATTTTCTTACAAGCGTGATAAATTGTGTCTATTTTAATCACGGTTCATTACAACCGTGATACAAATGTGGCTATTTCAACCACACTTTCTTATAAGCGTGATAGAATGTGTTTATTTTAATCACGCTTCATTGCAACTGTTATAGAAATGTAGCTATTTTAACCACACTTTCTCATAAGTGTGATAAAAAAATGTATTTTAATCACGCTTCATTTCAACCGTGATAGAAATGTGTCTATTTTATCATGCTTTTCTTACAAGCGTGATGAAATGGTATTTTAACCACGCTTCACTCAACTGTGATAAAATCTTTCTCGTTTGATTTAACCACATTATTTTAAAAGTGTGATTAAATGTGTGTGCTTGATTTAACCACATTAACTTTTTTTGATTTTCTTTTACACACGTCTCCACCTCTCTCTCTCTCTCTCTCTCTCTCCATCGTTACAAACACGCCGACATAATTCCTCCATAGCTCAAACCCCACTTCGCTCTTCAACCGGCGAGCATCGATTAAGAGCACAGAGGCTCGGAAGAAACCGCCACCGGCGAGGATGAAGATATCGGGCTCAGTTCGCACCGATTGTCGAGTTCGAAGAGTTTGCCGTTACCATGGGCGAAGAAGATGATGGCTCTATCCTCGATCTGTAATGCTCTCTCTCTCTCTCTCTCTCTCGATCGATCGATCGATCGAATATCTCAGGTTTCTTTATTATGTTTAGGTTAATACTTCTACGATATCTATGATGGATGGATCGTTCGAGTTGCTGATGGATCTTTTTGATTCTGAAGGGGCAGATGAATCTATTCGAAAACGAAAAGCCCTAACTTATGTGTATGTATCTGTACATATGTACGTCTGTTGATAGCCCTAACTTATGTGTAGTTTTTTTTCAAATCACTGTTTGCCCTAACTTGTGGTTGGTTTGGACTTGTAAATCAATTGCTTTGCTGCTTGTATTCCGTTACTAAAAAGGGATCAATTGGTTGCTTCCCCTTTCCATTTGCTAATAGCCCTTTCTGTTTTTTCATGTCTCCCACATTCTAACGGGCTCTTTATATTTTATTTGATGCAGAACATATGCAAGATTGATGCAAGCTTTTTTGGCCAGAGAAGTACCTGCTTCAACTGTTAGGATTGTTTTATTTTCTTAATCTTGTAGTTCTGTCCTTGAGCTTAATTGAGCAAGAGTTGTTACATAAACTAGGATGATTTTGGTTGTATCATGTTTTCAAAGATTGATTGATTTAATAATATATGTCTTTACCTTTTTATGTAGTTATTGTTTTTGTGGTGTGATGGGGATAAATTCTTTTAGTTTCATGATTCAACTGGTATAAAAATCCGATAAAAAAAAAAGCTGGTATAAAAATTATATGGAGAATGGATATGCCAGGATTATAAAAGCGTGTTATTTTACATGAGAAACAATCACGGTTTTGCATTGAAGACGTGATCTTTTTACTATATATATAATGACCTCCGTGATCTTATTATGATATTTAATCACGGTTTCTATTCAAATCGTAATCTATCTTTACTTTTAATTACGGTTGTAAACCCCAACCGTGATCGTATAGTATCATTTATCACGGTTCTTAGCCCATAGCGTGATCTTATTTCCTATATAAGCATACCTTTTTCTTTTTAATATCAGTTTAAAGAGAGATTTAATCACAGTAAAAAACCGTAATGGATTCTTATGACTTTTAATAACGGCTCAATCAACCACGGTTTTAAAACCGTGATTGAATTATAACAATCACGGGTAAAAACCGTGATGTTTTAAGGTTATTCTAGTAGTGGTAGTGTAAGCATTTATGTTTTATGGTTGAAGTTTGAATTTATAAGGATAAGACCCACTTATTGTTTGTTAGATTCTTTGCTAAACTTGATAACTATGCTGGTGGAAGAAGTAGTGGCGTGGCAGTAGTGAGATTTGGGTTTTTGTTTGCTACTGATAGGTTAGCAATTAGAATTAGGCTAGGTTTACTTTATTTTGATAGGAAATGATATTCTGTATTTACATTAGTGTGTATTTGAATAGTTGGTCATCCCGTGTTTTGTTATTTTGTTCAGGATAGTCACTTTTCGCATACGTTGTTCGATTGCATTACTTTTGGATCCAGGTGAGTAGTTAAGTATGTTACGTATTTTCAAAAGATCCCTGTGTTCCTTAAAAGTATTTTCCTTCAGAAATTTATATGAATGTTATTTGGAAACTCAAAACTGTTTATAAGTTGTTCTATAAATTGGCATGCGATGAATTTTATGAGATCAATTGTTAATATTCTTTTTGGTGAGAACTTGGTGGATATTAATGGGAACATTTATTTCGGAAGTCCAGGGAACTTATTCCTTCTCGTGTTGGTGACCCTGGCCATTGGGGAAAAGACCGTGTTAGGCCGGTGACCCTAATGCTCAACGGCTTTCCTTCGCCGGATCGTCTTAGGGAAAAGTACCACGGGCTGCCAACCCTGGTGACTCTAAGTTCGATATTGGATCCAATTTTGATGAGGTTTATTTTGGCCATGGTACTGTTTGATTGTGGTTCCCCATTGTTGATGGAGTTAATGTTGTGATCTCCACCAAGAATATTTATTGGTTAAATGTTTCATTGATTAATTTATTATTCCACTGGACACCTCGTATGCCAAATTATGTTTAATGATAAATTATTTTAATCCCCGCTTTCAACTTTATTTATCATACATACTTGCTATTCACTGAGCTCGTCAGCTGACAGATTTATTCTAACTTCTCTTTCAGGCTAGTTGGAGGGTTAGGCAAGGACTCTGGCGGCACCCCGGGGATTCTTTTGTTTGACCTCCTTAGGGTGTCTCATTCTAATTTTATTTTAATAAACGCTTCCGCATTCGAAACAATTTTCAGATAATAAATTATTTTTATTATTGTTGGATCACTGGATATTGTTTGGTTCATGGGATGGTTGTGCCCCATTTTTATGATGAGACATATTTGGCTTTTGATTTGATTAATAACGGAAAAGCGATTATTTGATTTTCGGTTACTTTGATTTATTCAGGCTGCGTGTTCCATGGATTAGCCTCATGGTTCACGGCCGGTCACTTCTCATTTTGGGGTGTGACATATGCTAACATACTACTACATTTAGCACACTCTAACACACAAGTATTGTGACACAAAAAATACAATTTTGTTTGTTAAGTTTTAACACACACAATTAACACATTAGTTAACAAACCCATTGCGGATGCTTTTAACTCTTTAAAATATATATAGAAAAACAATGAAAAAGACAACAGTAAATTTAATGTTTGAAAAAGGCAACGGTAAGTTTGAAAAAGGCAGCGGTAAGTTTTTAGCCCTTTGGTTTTTAGCCTTTTGGCATTTATGTTTTATTGTTGAAGTTTGAATTTATGGAGATAGGGCCCACTTATTGTTTGTTAGCTTGGTTGCCAAACTTGATAACCATGCTAACACACTATTATATTTAGCACATTCTAACACACATGCATTTTGGCACAAAAAATACACTTTTGTTTGTTAAGTCTTAACACATACAATTAACACACTAGTTAACAAACCCATTGCGGATGCTCTAATATACTATGTGTGTGTGTGTATATATATATAATATCTCATAATCTTTTGAATTTGCTCGATGGTTTCGGTGGTAATTAGACGCCTCGCTTTCCTATATGAGACATTAGTTCAAATCCTACGGCAGACATTTTTTGTTTTTTTGTGTTTCAATGATTTAAAGAAACACCCCCTCCATAAATTTTTGAATGGGTTGAGACTCGAACCCACACATAAACTAACTCCTGTAATATTGGTACCACAAAGTCACTACAATTATGTCATTTGCCATACAAATCAAGTCCTATAACTATAAATTCCACTCAAACTAGTTCAATACCACACATTCTCGTGGGGTCCGCTTTATTGTTGATCAATTCCCGCAATAGAATTCGGGTTGTTGACTCAAATTAGACTTGGATGACGAGATCAAGCCAGCCATCAAGTTTGACAAAAGGAGGATATGCAGATAATCTTCTCTTAAATGAGAAGCATACGTGATCCTTTTGATGTACTCTCTTCAATTTAGACTGGGTTGGGGTTCCCTGTTTTGGGGTTATGGTGAATGAATTAAAACTTGGTAAAGCTTATCCTCATAGTGAAATTAATCTGCTGCGCCGCTGCCGTGGAGTAGACGATTTGCTGAACCACGTAAAAATTGTTGTCTCTGTGTGTGTGCGCTTGTGCGCGTATGTTTCTGGTGTCCCTGGCCTGGACACAACATATATAGATGTCGAGAGATTACATCAATCTCTTTTTCAGCAATCAAAGAAATCGATTAAAAGACAGCTAGCTTTCTCCTAGCATGCAGTGCTTAATCTTTTCAGAGTTCAGACTCAAACCCATTCACAATGCTAGAGGATCGGAGAGATAAAACTTTCATTGTGCGCCTGTCATGACCTTTTCAATGCAACGTTTTCTTCAGAACTAAAATCGAGGGTGAAGTGGCTGAAGTTGGGAGACAGGATAATGATTGGAGAGAAAAATAGGGTAATGATTACAAAACAAAACTAAAAATTTTCTAAACTTAGAAACGAACAAGGCCTAGATTTTTTCAAGTCACCGCAAACAATAGTTTTAAGAGGAATTTGGTGGGGTCTGTGAACGTAAATGGGATGATGGTGGAGGATCCAAGACTGATCAAAGAGGCGGCAGTGGAATATTTTTGCAATAATTTTAGAGAAGACAGAAAGACCAGGCCTGGGTTAGAAGGAATGTTCGCTAGGAAACTAGATATGGGGGTGGCAAGGGAATTGGAGAAACAGTTTGAGGAAAATGAGATTTTAGCGGCCCTGAAAGGATGTTGCAGCTTCAAAGCACCTGGGCCCGATGGCTTCAATTTCTCTTTTGTTAAAAGAGGTTGGGATTTCTTGAAGGACACGGTCTTGCAGTTCTTCTCAGAGTTCCATGATAATGGAAAGCTTACCAAAGGTATTAACTCCACTTTTATTGCTTTGATTCCTAAGGTGACTTGTCCGTTATCTTTTAAAGAGTATAGGCCTATTAGCATGATTGGGTGGGTGTATAAGTTGTTATCTAAAGTCTTGGCAAATAGAATCAAAGAGCGTATGTGTACAATTATTGGGGAGGCCCAAGCTGCGTTCATTGGGGGAAAACAGATTCTAGATGGTGTCCTCATAGCCAATGAGGTTATCCATAGCTGGAAAAATAGTGTGCGTGGGGGACTTCTCCTAAAGCTCGATTTTGAAAGGGCATATGATTGTGTTAACTGGAGTTTTCTGATTGATATGCTATCGAAGTTAGGTTTTGGGGACAGATGGTGTAGGTGGATTTTAGAGTGCTGCTCATCAGTTTCTAGTTCGATATTGATCAATGGTTCAGCTACTAAGGAATTTCAAACGCAAAAGGGACTACGACAAGGGGGTCCACTAGCACCTTTCCTATTTAATATAGTGGCAGAGGGTCTCAACGTAATGCTGGAAAGAGCAAATGAGAGGAATATTATCAGAGGAACTAATGTGGGAAGGAATGGGGTGTGTATATCCCATTTACAATTTGCGGACGACACTATTCTATTCTGTAACAATGACCCGGAGGAGATGGCTAACATTAAAAGAATCCTAAGATGCTTCCAATTAATGTCTGGCCTGAAAATTAACTTTTCTAAGAGTTCTATCTGTGGAGTGAATGTTCCACCTGAGGAGGCGGTCTCTTTAGCTCAAGTTATGGGTTGCAAAGTGGAACAACTCCCTATCAAATACCTTGGATTACCACTGGGTGCAAATCCAGGTAGGATCAAGACGTGGGAGCCAGTTATCGAAAAGTTTGAAAAGTTAATGAATGTTTGGAGATCCCGTTATATCTCGAAAGGGGGAAAGCTTATGCTCATCAACTCTAACACTGGGAACATCCCTGTGTACTTTATGTCTCTATTCAAAATGCCGGTTGCAATAGCCGGAAAGTTAGAGAAAATGCAGCGACAATTTTTCTGGGGAGACTCTATTGACAAAAGGAAGATGCACTTGGTTAGTTGGGACGAGATAGGAAGGAGGAAAGATAGTGGAGGTTTGGGGGTGAAGAGAATGTTACAGCAGAATCAAGCACTCTTGGCTAAGTGGTGGTGGAGATTTGGTAAGGATAAAGAGGCACTTTGGGTGAGAGTAATCATCGGCAAATATGGACTGGACTCAAATTGTTGGCTACCTTACGTACATGGATCAGGATCAATTTCGAAAATTTGGGCAGATATATGCTCATTGGAGAATTCATCATCTCCCTTGGGCTATTCTATCCGAAACAGTTTTCGAATTCAAGTGCATTCAGGTAACGCCACTGTTTTTTGGGAACATAACTGGTTGGGAGAAATGTCCTTCAAAGAGGAATATCCAAGATTATTCTCCTTATCTATTCAACGGGAGGCGAAGGTTAGTAATATGTGGGGAGACGTCAATGGGGGATGTTGGGAATTGCTATTTAGGAGACAACCATTTGGGAGGGAGAAGCAGGAGTTGGAGAATTTGAAACGGAGACTTCAAGGAGTGGTTCTAAACCCATCTAAGCCTGACCTCTTACAATGGAGATGGGCAGTGGACGGGAATTTTTCTGTGAAATCAGCGTACGAAAAGTGGGAACTCACATCCCATCCAAACAATGCTCTCTTAGGCTCTTTCTGGAGGAACCTAAGTCCCCCAAAGGTCGAAATATTTGTGTGGATGGCTATCAAGGAGAAAGTGGCATCGAGATCCCTTCTTCTAAGTAGAAACTTGATAAACGAAATCCAACAAGCCCTCTGCCCTTTCTGCTCCGAGCACCTTGAAACCAATCACCACTTGTTTCTTCACTGCAGTTTTTCTTGGGTTGTGTGGTCGGTAATTCTGGAGTGGTGGAACGTCAAATGGGTGTGTCCATATACGGTCTTAGACTTAGCTACATGGTGGTTTGATCATGAATTCCACAATCTGGAGAGGTATATATGGGAGGCGTGTTTTTATGCCACTATGTGGTCCGTTTGGCTGGTTCGAAACGATTTTGCGTTCAACAACGCATCAACGCGGGCGAGGGAGGTGGGGGATCTAGTTAAAACAAGGGTCGCAATGTGGATGAAGGCAAAATTTGATATAAAAGTGTATTCGGTGGAGGATTTTAAGGTGTTCGTAGATGGTATTCGGAGAGTAAAGTTGTAAATTCTCCCTCAGGTGGTTCATCCAACTGATTGTTGGATGTGTTGTTTTGTTTGTACTGTTGTATCTTAATTGGCTCTTTGAGCTAAGTTGTACTTTTCTCGATGTACCCCTTCGAGCTTTATAAAATCGTTCGTTTGCCGAGCAAAAAAAAAAAAATTAAAAAAAAAAATACTTACTTTCTTTAACATTTTTTATTTTTTCTACAAGCTCAAAATTAACTAACACTAACAAGAAAAATATTTGATGTATATATAAACTCATTTCAAATTAAATAATAAAAATTGAGTGAGTTTGCCTACAACTTTCAAATAAATAAGGCTCGTTCTAAAGAGGTGACCCATCTGTAGACAATTTCTGGATCCACCACTGATAGCACCTAAGATGTTTCAAGCTCGAGACCTTAGGAGGGAGCTTAAGTTCCAGACCTTTAACTACTGGGCCAACCCCTTGAGGATATGATTGGTGGTAGTTCGGGGTGCATGCATACCAGACCACGAGTCTGCCCGGCTCACATAATCCTACCCGTGTTTTAAATAGTTTGTAGAGCTAATATTTAGGTTCATAGAGTTGGGTTGGGTTGAGTTTTGAGCCCAAAATTGACAATAAATCAAGTAGTTTTAGGTACTCATTTTTACCTGAAATATTGTTAACCTCTGAATTAATAATACAAATGAACCACTATGGATTTATGCAATCTTCTTATTCATAGAGGTAATCTACTGAGATTAATCTACAAGTGGGTATTAATTACTCAGAAACAGCGATATGAAAGGTTTAAAAGCTTATCAGCATCATTCCATGTGATATATGAGGGCAAATTTCAGCTTAAATTAGCTAATTAATTAATGCTGTTTCGGGCCATAAAAACCATACGGTGTCCAATATCCGTGTGTGAAATTATTCAACAGGCCGGGAGCATCGCCACGTAGTATTCCAGACTAGTTCAATACCACACATTCTCGTGGGGTCCGCTTTATTGTTGAATTCCCGCAATAGAATTCGGGTTGTTGACTCAAATTAGACTTGGATGACGAGATCAAGCCAGCCATCAAGTTTGACAAAAGGAGGATATGCAGATAATCTTCTCTTAAATGAGAAGCATACGTGATCCTTTTGATGTACTCTGTTCAATTTAGACTGGGTTGGGGTTCCCTGTTTTGGGGTTATGGTGAATGAATTAAAACTTGGTAAAGCTTATCCTCATAGTGAAATTAATCTGCTGCGCCGCTGCCGTGGAGTAGACGATTTGCTGAACCACGTAAAAATTGTAGTCTGTGTGTGTGTGCGCGTATGTTTCTGGTGTCCCTGGCCTGGACACAACATATATAGATGTCGAGAGATTACATCAATCTCTTTTTCAGCAATCAAAGAAATCGATTAAAAGACAGCTAGCTTAATTTCTCCTAGCATGCAGTGCTTAATCTTTTCAGAGTTCAGACTCAAACCCATTCACAATGCTAGAGGATCGGAGAGATAAAACTTTCATTGTGCGCCTGTCATGACCTTTTCAATGCAACGTTTTCTTCAGAACTAAAATAAAAACTCGAAAACAAATCTGACATGCATGATGCCTTATGTTTTGATTAATTAAGTACATGAAAGTTTTGACGTGCGAGCTAGATAGGCACGGTAGAAACATACAGTAAATGGAATCATCTGGATTTCAAGACCAAGAACTGATTCGGTGAGTAGAGTCTAAACAGGCTAAAAGCCGATAGGAAGGATATGGCAGTCAGCAAGACAGACGCAACAAGGCCACACAAAAGAGCTCCGCCTATTTGAACACAGAACCTGGTGAATCTGTTGCATACTTTCATCCATTGAAAGATACTTGAGCCGGTTACTGCTAGAAATGAGGCCTCCATCGCTGCTGAATTCGCTGCGAATACTACGTACACTGTTGCCTGTAAGGATTTTTTTTTGGGTTAAAACACTCCGTAATAAATTGTAAATGATGGTCTTCTTATTGGGAAAAGTAGATACTACATCATATAGCTAGGAAATTCTCGAGTAGGAAGCATTTATTTTATCTTGTAGTATCATTTTTTAACCAATCACAATGGGTATCAAACTTCTCTCTCGATAAGATTTGAACCCACAACCTCACAACACTTTAGTACTGCTACTGCAAAATAGCTACGCAACTGCCCTGATTATCTTTTGTTATTAATTTAAAGTTGAGTTTCTTAGTCAACATTTTTGGATCAGATCAGTGGAATTGGTTGAGTTCTAGATAAAGAGAGAGTAGGGCTTGGAAATTACGAGGCTTATGTAATTAATAAAGACAATCAGGTATTAAAAAATTTACTTGATCTTTCGTTTAGTTTTGCATCAAAACTTTCAAATTTAAGACATTAAAGAAAATAAAAATAAATGTTTCAATTTTTTTTTTTTAATGTTCCTTGGTTAACTTTTTCTTTTCTTTTGATAGTAATTTTTTACTTTTCAAAATCTTCTCATTAGTGTAAAGTGAATCAAACAGAATTTTGTAATTAAAGCCATCGATCTGTATCTATCAAGCTAGTCAAAAGAGTTGGACCCCTCTATCAATTCTCAACTACCACTACACCGACCGCTGCTCTCATATTTATTTTTACGGCAAATTTTCGCAGCCGTCCCTCTAGTTTTACAGTTGTCTCAATTTCGTTCATCTAGTTTCAATTGTCACCAAATAAACCCTGTAGTTTGTTTTATGTTCCAAATTGGTAAAATCGTTAACACTGTTAATGAAACTAACGGGAAAATATGATTAAAAAATTAAGTGCTCTAATTTTAAATCCGGTTCGAAAATTGGAGCACTTAGTTTTTTAATCATATTTTTCCGTTAGTTTCATTAACGGTGTTAACGATTTTACCAATTTGAAACGTAAAACAAACTACAGAATTTATTTGGTGACAATTGAAACTAGAGGGACGAAATTGAGACAATTATAAAACTAGAGGGACGACTACGAAAATTTGCCCTTATTTTTATCTTTCTCATCAAAGAAAAATTGTTTTCCTCTTTCCTTTATGCGCAATCGAGGTCAAATCTATAATACCGAACCAACTGGGGCTAGCTGAGCTGGCCGAAACTCTTGCATTTAACTAGGAGATCAGGAGTTCCTACCTACGTGTTGGTGTTATTCCGTTGGGATTATTTCTCCCAACAATGGGGCCTTGTGATTGTGTTGGGTTTATAGTGGTTGAGTTGCAGTGTCTCGTGGTTTGTACATTGTACTTCATATATACATGATATAGTAATCTCTCTTATCGATTGACCAAAAATTATCTTGAATACCGAAAAAGCCCATGTACTTCAGTCCTCATGCAATTTTTACCGCAGGATTGTACAATATCTTTTCTCTGGAAGAGTCTGTTGAGCAATCATGAGGCTGACATTACACGGGAACAGGGTACATTCATTTTGTCACTTTGATCGCGAAATCTATTTTTTTTTCTTTTCAAATTAGACCTTAGATTATATATAATGTGTGTTTCAATTGTCTTAAACTTGACGATTAGTAAAAAAAGGTACTAGTACTGAACTATATACTATATGGATCCTGTACATGTCTGGTATATATATATATATATATGAAAAGTACGTACCTGGTCTAAGAAGAAACAAAACCAAGCCATATATGGGTGTGACACCATTGGAATATTTTTGCCTTTGAACCAACTCGAGCAGAGAGAGCTTTTGAATAGTAAATGGAGGAGATTATAGCCAGCAGCCACAGAATCAACCCACACCAGTACACTAGATATATAGACAATGAGGAAATCTGTGGTCAGTTTAGAATAGGATGATGCTATGGTGTCTACTCTCCATTTGGGGACACCGTAATTTTTGACATAATCTCACCATTACAAGCATAACCAAGACACCAGTGGCATGTATAACCAAGGTCTAACAAAACATAACCAACGCATAACCTAAATTGGCATAACACTTTTTAAGTTATGCCTTGTTAGGCCTTTGTTATACATGTTATTGGTCTTGGTTATGCTTGTAATGGTCTGATTATGTCAAAAATTACGGTGTCCCCAAATGGAGGGTAAACACCATAGTTTTTCCCTTTAGAATAATAACAACTACATACATATTACGAGAGAGTAGCTTACAGACAAAGATATCAGACACAGATTCAAAAACACATGTATCTCGGATCGTTCAACACGCGTGGGCTCTACACATTGCACAAGCAACCCACACGCATCGAGCGGCTTCGAATACATTTGTTTCGGAATAGTATGTATCTAGCTTTTCCAGAGTATTTTCGAGAGAGAGAGAGATTACATGAGGGCATTCATGTCTCTAAAAGTGGCCTTTCGGACAATTGAGTAGAAGAGAAGCTTGGTTTGGGAATCAAATCCCACCAGACAAGCCGTCAAGACCAAGAGGAGCGCAGCTGAGATCCGTAGGAAGGACTCCGTTTTGACAGTATCCATTTCTGCCTGCAATTCCCAAACTGAATGAGCTAGTCAGCACTTGCAACTCGTGTGTTTATACTGTGAGAGAGAGAGAGAGAGAGAGTATTGGTATTGGTGTTAGAAGTATACGGGAGATGCTTCAGTGTCTGTCCTATTTTTGGGGACACCGTAATTTTTGAGCATAACGGAACCATTAGAAGCATAACAAAAACCAATTAAATGTATACTCAAGACATAACAAAAAAGTGGGATACCTATGAAACCGGTCACTGGTCCGGTAAAAAAAAAGAAAGACAGGTGGGATATTGAGTTCTAGAGGTTATTGTTATGCTTTTTTGGGGTTATTGTTATGGTCTTATGTGGTATTGTTATGCATCTGGTTGGATGATGCTACGGTGTCCACCCGCTATTTGGGGACACCGTAAAAAATGACATAACTGATCATTACAAGTATAACAACGACCAGTGATGTGTATAACCAAAACCTTATAAAGGCATAACTCCCAAAATCCCCAGAATTTTTGGAGATTTTGGGGGTTATGCCTTCGTAAGGTTTTGGTTATACACATCACTGGTTTTGGTTATACTATTAATGGTCAGTTATGCCATTTTTTACGGTGTCCCCAAACGGCGGGTGGACACCGTAGCATTTCCCTTGTTATGCTTCTTCTATTTTTGGTTTTAGTTATGCCTTTTATGGTTTTTGTTATGTTTTTCAATGATTTCCATTATGCCCATGTTGTTATGACTCACCAGTTATGCCATTTAATGGTCTAGTTATACCTAATTTCGATTTAGTTATACCCGTTTGGGACCCATGTTACGCCATTAAATTCACGTGTTATGCCTTTTTGGGTTTCTTGTTATGCTATTTAGTGGTTTTGTTATGCCAATTCGTTAACCTGTTGGGGATATCGGTTTGACCGGTCAATTTTGGTCAGCTTGCATGCGTGGCTAAATCTCATCTGTCGGATTGGGAGTTCTGGTTATGCTTTGTAATGGTTCTATTTATGCTTTGTTATGGTTCTGTTATGGTTGTAATGAGTTTTGATTATGCTCCTAATGGTTTTGTTATGCCAAAAGTTACGGTGTCTCCAAAAGGAGGGAAGACATCGAAGTATTTCCCGAAGTATACACGTATGTGAGTGAGCTTGGGAAAGCCAGTACTAACCAATGAAATTAGTTAATAGCTATTTAATATGAGAATAAATTATATACACCAGCAGTGTAAACATTTGTTTCCTCTAAATCAATTATGTACATTGTATAACGTCGCAATGTTCTATTGCGACGTGACACAATGTTCGTAATTGATTCGGAGGAAACAAATATTTAGTGTAAATAATGTAATCTCATTTAATATGTACAACTGTTTTCTACCCACAAGATGGAGCCAGCCATAAATAGAAACTTTTAATATGAAAACAAGAAGATACTAGCTAGCTACTACTACTTAATTGGCTACTTGCATTTTTTTTTTTCCCTTTCTTTACTGATCATCATGCATGCATGCATGCGACAGTAACAAGGATCGTGCGATCTAAAATTTCCAGCCTCTCTCTATCTTCCAAGTGATACGTACTGTTCCATTATTACAGTATTTACCAGTGATCCAACTGCAACATTCAATATGCATTGTTTTCAACTGCAACATTCAACATTCAATAGTTACGTATCCACTATCTAGAGAGAGAGCGCGCGCTAGCTAGAGAGAGTGAGAGTCGGCCTGGCCCGGGCTAGGCATTTCTTTCACAATTTAAATCCACACTCCAGCCTGAATCATATTAATGCCATGAGAGAGAGAGAGAGAGAGAGAGAGAGAGAGAGAGAGAGAGAGAGAGTCAGAAGGCTACATGCGCGTCGGAGCGAGAGAGCCTGTGATTAATTTGCCCTGAGTTAGAAGTAGGCGCTGCAAAGTATGGTTTGTTGGTGGTTGATCAATTTTCGATCGGTCTTGTTATTGTCAGTCCACTGGGCTGACGATAAGCACACTAGAAGATAAGGAAAATACATATTTTTTGTGTATATTTTATACCTTTTAATACACATTCACACATTTAGTATTGTCGGGCTGATTTTAGAATTTTCCATTTTCGATTTTGGGATTAGATAGCAAGAACGTAATTTCTTGTACATTCTTTAATACGGCATGAATTGCCTCCTTTTGAACACCTGGCCCGAACATCCATGACTATCGAAAAAAGGAAAAGGAAATACTCCATCTATCCCATATTGTTAATGATATATAGTACATCTTTAATTTGGTGTCAACAAATTTTAAAAGTTATGCATAGAAATATTCACCTTGTTTGGTTCCCATCTCAGAAATATTCTTTGCAAAAATTTTAATTGTTTCGTCATCTGTATTTTTCGTTTGTAGTGATTTTTTTAATCAAATTTTCTACTTATATTTTACTTTTTAGATGTATATATATAGCATACTTCTATTTGAAAACTCAAAATGTTTGTTAAAATGTTAAAAAAAACTGACTAAACACGAAAAAATATGCAAATTTAAGCATTTTTATCTCAAAAATATATCTCGATCAAAACTGTCCGTGGAAGAATCTATAATTAATTTAACCTATTTGGTAAATACGTTTTTCACCTATTTCAGAATACATTTTTAACCTTATTAATAACAGTTCGCTAGGTTGTTTTAAATGTTTACCATCAACCATTTGACTCCATTCAGATTTCAAATTTTTTTCAAATTTTTTTTTATAATTTTTCACCATTTGACTCCTTCTACTCAATATTGATGGCTTTCTCGCTTTCAATAACCACTCTTTTTCGGTGATGGTTTTCTCTCTCGATGTCTGATATGAGAGTTGTTAAAACTGTGGCTCATATATTGCTGTGTCGATTTCTTTACTGTTTTATACTCGTGAATTGTGTGCGTGTGTGTTTCGATCCTAACAAGAGTTTTTCGTGGTTTTCCCTCTTTTCATTCTCTCGGTTTTCCCTTCATCGTCGAGGTACTAGTTCAGGTTCTGACGGGGCCGGTGACGGTGATGACCCTTTGACGAATGAAGGGCCGTGGTGGTTTCCAATGGCGACCCAATGCGAAACTTAATTAAGATAGGACCGTCCTGTCACCTTCTTCTTCTTCTGGAGTAGACTTTGAGATGATCCACAACCCCTTCATGAGATCATGTTCCTTTCCGAAACTCCTACTGTCCTTTGCATTAATGGTAACGATAGAGAAGTGCAACGGAAAAAGGATTAATGCATTAATGGTAACGATAGAGAAGTGCAACGGAAAAAGGATTAATTTACCTAATTACTATCGTGTTGCTTGCTACTAAAAGCGTAGAAAGTGAGCAGCTAGAGGGAGAAGCTCTGGGGTGGGTCCCCCTCCGCCCCCATTCTCCGCCGCCCCCTCCTTGTTCCCTCCTCCCACGAGAAATTTTTTAATGCCGGGTGGGTATCATGTGGTACCAGCTCGGCACATCCGAGCTGTTCGATGCGATTTTGGGCGGCTCAGATTTGGAGAGAGAAAAAAGAGGGAGAAAGAGGAGGGGTGAGAAGAGAGAAGGTTTTAATCTGAACTGTCCAAAAGTGCATCGAACGGCTCGGGAGTGCCGAGCGGACACCACGTAGGATATACCCGCTCGGCACTGAAAAATTTCTCCTCTCCCACCATCTTCCTTCCTCTAATAGATGCTCAGGCGATTCAAGGTGTAATGAACAGCGTGGGCACAACACCGACTGACCTTCGGGAAGCAAGTTTCTATGGAAAAGTACCGTTCGATCTCGACGCCACTCTATCTTGAAGAGCCAACCACAAAAAGATTTCCACCTTCGGGGGCTAATATTCTTCCAAATCGATCCCATCGCCCAATTGTTTGTGAATCCCGCTTGCTCCCATTTGTTATAGACTAATTTAACAGAAAAGCAATTATCTGAAGCCCATCTCCACCTTAACTCATCCCGTTTGGATTGGTCCAAAATAACTGATTGTAATCTCAAAAGTAGTTCTTCATATTGCTGCTCTTCCCACTCCAGAAGCCTTCTCGAAAAAGTATGTTCCATCTACCTTCCCCTCTTGCATCTTTAACGTCACTGATCACCATTTCTTTTTTAATAGATATTAGGTCCTGTTTAAGAGTTGTGTCCCCTAGCCAAACCTGGTTCCAAAAGGAAATCTCCCGACCAGATTGAACCACCAACCTAAAACCCTCCTGAAGAATTGATCGATCCAATACTAGAGGATGTATCTCCGATCGAACAGATATCTCTCCACAGAGCTGAAACCTTACCAGAAGATGGCACGTGGGGTACCCAAGAACCTTGCTCCAGATTGTACTTGCTTTTGATTACCTTTACCCATAAAGAGTCACGGTCTTTATAGAATCTCCACCACCACTTGGCCAAAAGAGCAAGGTTTTGGATCGCCAAGTTTTTTACCCCTAACCCTCCATATTCTTTCTTTTTAGTGATTACTTCCCATTTAACCAAGCGAAGCCTTTTCTTGTCCACCGAGTCACCCCAGAAGAATTGTCTCTGAATCTTAGCTATCTTTTTTGCAACTGACACCGGCATTTTAAATAAAGACAAGAAGTAAATAGGCAAACTGGTAAGGGAAGAGTTCATTAGGGTAAGTCTACCCCCCGTAGTGTTGAATCTCATGCGCCTTACACTAAGCCTTTTCTCCATTCTTTCAACCACTGGATCCCATGTTTTGATTCTATTCGGATTGGCTCCCAGCGGTAAGCCCAAGTACTTGATAGGCAGGTGGTCGATTTAACATCCCAAAACCAGAGCAAGGGAAGTTACAGCCTGATGACTAACTTTAATCCCACACAAATAACTTTTGGAAAAATTTATCTTCAGTCTCGACATAAGTTGGAAGCAATGAAGAATTCTTTTGATGTTAGCCAACTCTTCCCTATCATTGTTGCAAAAAATAATTGTATCATCTGCGAATTGAAGGTGTGAAACCACAGTCCCATTTGATCCATTCGACCCAAATCTTGTTCCCATGATGATGTGCTGTTCCTTTGCTCTTTCTAGCAAAATGTTGAGCCCTTCGACCACAATATTGAAAAGAAAGGGGGATAAAGGATCACCCTGTCTCAGCCCCTTTTGTGTTTGGAATTCCTTTGATGCCGACCCGTTTATCAGTACTGACATAGACACCGAAGACAAACACTCTTTGATCCAATCTCTCCATTTCTCACCGAAGCCCATTTTTGCCATTAAGTCTAGCACAAAACCCCAATTGACACAATCATAGGCTCTTTCGAAGTCAATTTTCAGAATCAAACCCCCCTGAGTACTGTTTTTCCAACTATGAATAACTTCGTTTGCTATAAGAACACCATCTAGTATTTGTTTACCCTCAATAAAGGCAGCTTGGGATTCACCAATAAGAGAAGGTAAGAGGCTTTTGAGTCTGTTAGCTAGAACTTTTGAAAGCACCTTATAAACCCATCCCACCGTGCTAATTGGTCTAAATTCTCTAAAAGACCTTGGGCAATCTACCTTCGGAATCAAAGTTACAAAGGTTGAGTTGATACCTCGAGTGAGTCTGCTATTAGCATGGAATTCAGCAAAGAATTGCACTAGTAGTTCCTTCATAAAACCCCAGCCTTTTTTAACAAACGAAAAATTGAAACCATTCGGGCCCGAAGCTTTAATTTGAGCTACTACAATCCTTCACTGCCGCAAGGATTTCCCCTTCCTCAAAAAATTTACCAAGCTGATTGGACATAGCTGTTGATAAAACCCGAGGGAAATTTCCCCCAACACTGCTCTATTCTTTCGTTCCTCATTAAAATTGTTGTTGAAATAATCAACGACAGCTTCCTTAATTTCCAATGGATCTTCAAGCACTCTGCCATTCACCTTAATTGAACCCACCATATTCCTCCGGAACCTATTATTTGCAATGGCTTGAAAGTACCTAGTACTTTTGTCCCCCAATTTCATCCAATTCAATCTCGATTTTTGTCTCCACAAAGTTTCAGCCAGTCGAGAGATTTTCCAAAAATTAGTTTTAGCCTTGCACCTCGAAGCTTTCTCCTCGGCATTAAGATCCCTCTCCTCCACTAAAAGATCAAATTGGTGGAGCTCAGCTTCTCTCTCCTGAAGAGCTGTGTTTACATCCCCGAACTCCTCCTTATTCCACACCTTAAGCTTGTCTTTAACAGCTCTTAGTTTTTGCAAAATAATATGACCCGCCCATCCATTCACCTGAGTGTTCTCCCATGTTTCCTTGGCAATAGCCATGCACTTTGGACTTGATGGCCAGATATCCATGAATTTAAATGGTCTAGGGCCCCAATATTGACCATCATTATTGGGCAATGGTCAGAAATTTGCCTGTGAAGCCCCCACTGTAACACTTTGAAGCTGTCCAACCACTACTGAGATAGCAAGAATCTGTCTAGTCGACTCAGGATGGCGTGGTCTTGGTAGTTAGTCCAAGTATACTTCCTCCCAATCATTGGTAGTTTCTCCGATGGCAGTTTTGTCTTTCTACTTCATAAGACCTAGGATGGGATTATGAATACCAAGTCCATGGGGTATTACCAATACCCCCATTTAGGGGGGTTGCTCATCCCATGGGATTCACAATCCGGAGGGATTTTTGTTATCAAACAAGGGTTTCACAGTCCGGAGGACTGTTAGTCCAATCCCAAGGCCATATCAGGTTAGTGTATGTACTTGAAAAGTTATGGCTGCTAATCGTGCATTAGCTTTGAATATTCTCTGCATAATCTGAGGTGCTTAGTGTATGTACTTGATAAAGTAAAACATACATACATAGTTCTTAGAAAATTTAGCTTTTGGTAGTATCAATTAAAGATTTATCTTCTTTAATTTTGGATATCATATGTTCTACGCATGGAAGTATTGCTTTTCTTTCTCTTGACTAAAAGAGTGGGAAGACTTTGGCAGATATTGATTTAAGGGTATGTGTGTGCACATTTGTTTAGTTTTCCGTAGTCTGTGATGTAGAAATTTTTTGCATGATGTAAGATGAAATCATTTGAATATTATCTATTGCCTTTCACATTACTTTAAGGAGTTAATAGGTTCATTGTAATGGTAATTAATGAATTGGTAGATAACAATCTAGAAGAAATGAGAATGAGATAATGTTTTATGCTTTCTTTTCATGCAGCCTTTTGTTTTACAGTTTCTTTTAGAGTTTGAACAAGCGTCATGTACGAGTTCCTTTTGTTTAACTGAGACACTTTCTGCTCTGCTTCATCATAATAAGCATGTAGTTTCTTTTAGGTTGGGACAAGCTTCATGTAGGAGAGTGCCTTGAGTTTGCAAAATTGAGAACCTTTGACCTCAATTTCATCACGATAAGCGATTCTGCTTGTATACAGTTTCCTTTCCTGCTCGAGTCAAAACTCACTTTTGTATTCTGACTTGAATGAAGTCGGGAAGTAATATGATAAGAGCAACCGCTTGTGTCCATTAATTCACACAGGCACTGCTTATGCTTGAGGCATGCAAGTCCAAAATACGCTTTCATCGAGCTTTCTCTGTACTTTTAGTCTCCCTAGACTTACTATGACCATGTTAATTTAGATCTGTTTAAGGTTTGGGAGATCGGTTTTTTCGTATAACAGGTTGGTGCTATAAATATGCTTGTGGTTGTAGTTTTTCAAATTGCTCCTAGACATGGTTCAAATTCTAATGGATGAGCCCAAGTATGAAGGTTATTTTACTTATGGTTTCTGGGTCACTATGCCACCAGCATTCATACACGAGTTCAACCATTTCAAACCCCTATATATAAAGAACTTAAAGTTCAGAAGTCCTTTTCATATATAAAAGCATGTGATGACGGTGAAGATGCTTGGATTTGGAGCTGCAAGTGCTATGGATTCTCCATGCCACTTTATCTGGCCAGCTTTATCTTTATATGTGACATCTTTTTCCTTCTTAGGACTTGTCAGCACTCGAGGTATAATCCATTTGGACAAGAAAACTAACTGTTGATTAAAATAGCTCATCCATGACCAACAGTCAATTTGTAGCCAAACTAGCTATGTTCCCTGGACTTTTCTGAAATTGTGAATTGCTCTTATTGACACTTAATACACGGACAAGGATATGGAATAGGTGTCCTATATGCTAGATGGCCTTGTTTCTAAGGAGTTTGTATAATGAATCGAATTGGTTAACATAACCATGCATGCTCAAGTTTAGTTTCTAACTATCATTTCACCGTTGCATAATATAAAAGGCTTTTGAGAAAGATGGAATGTAGCTGTGCCCAGGTCTTCCTAGATGTACGAATCAGGTGAGTCAGACACCATACACCTAGACAACACCCACACATGCACCCGACTCGTACCAGAACCGAAACGCTCAGAACTCCAACATGAATGCTTCTATGTAGTTATGACTTTGGCCAATGCTTACACAAGGTCTTGGACGAACTCTGTGTTCATAGGTTGACTGTGCAATTCATAGTCTTCATATTTGCATCTCTGCTTATGGCTACTACTATATAGATACCCACACACCTATGTATAAACGTGTAATTGTTTCTTGTATTTGCAGGTTGATAGGACGTAGACGGACATGGAAGACATGCAATAGGAATGACAGGAAATCTTCTAGATAATGAAAACTGTTTTTGTTCTTTTTGTTTTGGAGCTCGCAACCAAAAGCATATTTTGGGTCTTTGTGTTGCTTTGGTTAGTATGATCTTTTGTTTTTGGAGACACATGCAATTGAAACTTATATTTTGACGCTTCGGGTTTGATTTTCACATTGGCATTCTATGCCTAGCATTGTTATTTTTTGTTGCTTTGAGATTGTCTTTTGCGATGTCGAATTTGCTTATATACGGAATTTGCATTTTGGTTTTCGTAGTGGAACTTCAAATTGTTTTGGACAGTTACAATTTTGTATGCAGGAAATGTGTTATCAAAAATGGTACTAGGTTAGGATAATTTGTTAATGAAAAAATCATATATTAAAAATGAAAATTGGCAAAAAAAAAAAAAAAAAACTTTTAGCGGCGTTTTACAAATGCCAGTAAAAGCAATGAAAAGAAAATACCAAGATATAAAAATGGCATTTTGAAAAATGCTGGTAAAAGTTATAAAAAAAAACGGCACTAATAAAATGCCGGTAATATTCCTTTTCCGGCATTTGCATCAAATGCCGTTAATAAATGTATATTCGGCAATTCTTTTTCCGGCATTTGACAAATGCCGGAAAAACTAGTACTCCCTCCGTCCCTTTTTTTGAGTCCAGTATTCCATTTTGGGCTGTCCCTTAATAAGTGTCTATTTTGTAAAGTTAGTGGGTAAAAGTTGGTGTATTGTCTATTTTGTCCCTAAAAGTAGATTCCATTTTGAAAAGTTAGTGAGTAAAAGTGTAATGATGATGGGTAAGTATGGAAAGTAGAGGAAAAAGTTGATGTGAAAGGTATAATGATGATGTTTTTTTAATAAGTTGGAGTTACGAAGCAGGACATTTAAAAAGGGACGGAGGGAGTAACAAATGCCGGTTTTATTTCCGGCATTTGTACAAATGCCGTTTATGTATTACCGACACTTACCTAGACGGCGTTTTTTATTTTCGTCAACAAATGCCGGGAATACTATTACCGGCATTAATTTGATCTTTACCGGCATTTATAAAATGCCGCAAAAAGCTTAATTTGGCGTAGTGCCCCCATCTTCAGCCTTCTCCTCTCCTCTTGTTTTCTTTCTAGGCCCATGGTTGTGAGGTGATTGAAACTCTCTCCTTAGAGAGATGAGACTTACCACCCTCCCCATCATTTTTGGAGTCAAGAGCCAGATCTAGGGTTCTAGATCTGGTTTCTTGGAACCAGTTCAACGGCGGCGTCTGTAGCAGGAACGAGCTCAAGTTAGTGCGATGGGTCCATCTAGGAGAGTCTGCTCTGTGTCCATACCTGACTACTCCAGTCTTGGCCACTCTAACCCCCTTCACGAGTGTGATTGACGGGTCCGACTCCGGCATCTTGGCTCCAGGCGGTTTTTGGTTTGTTTTGTTTTGTTTGTTTGTTGTTGTATTTCATTTTTTTGTTTTCTCTGTATTTTCGGACCGGTAGTGTCTGCCGCAAAAAGCTTAATTTGGCGTAGTGCCCCCATCTTCAGCCTTCTCCTCTCCTCTTATTTTCTTTCTAGGCCCATGGTTGTGAGGTGATTGAAACTCTCTCCTTAGAGAGATGAGACTTACCACTCTCCCCATCATTTTTGGAGTTAAGAGCCAGATCTAGGGTTCTAGATCTAGTTTCTTGGAACCAGTTCAACGGCGGCGTCTGTAGCAGGAACGAGCTCAAGTTAGTGCGGTGGGTCCATCCAGGAGAGTCTGCTCTGTGTCCATACCTGACTACTCTAGTCTTGGCCACTCTAACCCCCTTCACGAGTGTGATTGACGGGTCCGATTCCGGCATCTTGGCTCCAGGCGGTTTTTGGTTTGTTTTGTTTTGTTTTGTTTGTTGTTGTATTTCATTTTTTTTGTTTTCTCTGTATTTTCGGACCGGTAGTGTCTGCTTTTGTTGTAATATTTTCTTATATATATAATCTGCATTTTCTGGTTGGTCGTAAAAAAATTACTATCAATTTGTTTAATTCTACCGTTTAGTATAAATCGTACAAAACCCTTATAAAGTGAATGGTATACATTAATTTCAACTTCCAAACTTCACTAAAATGAGAGGCCCAAAAAAAAAAACCAAAGAAAAAGTATCATGAACATCAAATAGTGTTTAGAAAAGATACATTGAATAGCATTTGTTGCCTAATTCCAAAGACCCAGTAAAGGAATTATTCTTAAATAATCAGGTGTCCAGGCCAGCTAACGTGCATTTCGACTAATTCTAGAAGACCATTCTCACTGTACAATCAAGTAATTGATTTTCTAGTCGTGCACTCAGTCAACATATCCGTCTCATGTCTTCCTATCTTTACTTAAGAGTCGCGATCGGTTCTTCCATAGTAAGAGGCCTTGATCACAACCTAGGAGGTGCATTGCTGCAAAACTGAGATAATAGAAAGCCACAATCAATTGGAGGAAGTCTACAATTCCCATTTCTATCTACTTATTTAACAAAAGGAGGACAAAAGCTGATTCAAAAGGCAAACTCTAAAAATCTCTAATGATGCCTTAAAGGTTTTATGAATGACATGAGAAAGGAGCAACCAAATGCAAAAACTCACCAAATTGAGTTTTTTCCTTCAATGACTCAAGACCTTCTGATTATAAAAAAACAGAGGAATTGTAGTTGAAAATATTTTCACTTTCACTCACCATAAAGCTAAGGTCATCATCTGGGTAACCGTAGTTATTGTCAAGGCCATTGCTTTCCCTTTCTGAAATCTCCGAGGGATGGTTCACAAACTGGGTAGTAGTTGATTCCCCTCTTCCATTGAAATTGACTAAATTATTTCTTCCTTCATATTGCCCTGAAAACCAAAAAGATGGAAAGATTAGCTCTAGAAAACTAACAAGAGTTCACTGACTTAGTTTCCATACCAAGTAATAGGTCAATTCACTATTTGGTTTTATTGAGGAAAAAAGAGAGAGGAAAACAACTACTTACTGAAGTATACTATAAACCAAACCAAACAGAACTCAACAAAACATTCAAAAAAAAATAAAAACGAACCGTGTGATGAACTCTGTAGTAGAGTATCCGGTTGAGAAATATGATTCAGTTGAGTTGAACCTTGAAAAAGAACGCCAGCAAGGTTGAAGGCACCAGAGGGAGGACATGAATATGGCACATTGGGCATAGTGGTTGGACCAAATTGGCCGGCATTGAAGATAGGAAAATGAGGAGAACTGTCAACACGGTGACCGTTAACCATCTTTGGCCTTGAAAAATTAGAGGGAAACCTCGTCCAATCCAATTCAGTCTCTGAAGAATAATTCTGCGCGAAAATTGGAGCTGGAACAGGCGCGGTTGAGCGCGTTTGATCTGCCACTTGCCGAGCTACTAGATTTTTTGGCAGCGACATTTGTTGCTGGTTTTGGTTGTACAACTGGGGTCTTCCATTGTTAGCAGGAAAAGCACCAAATGTTCGGTATCGAGTGTCAAACGAAGGGATCCCAACAGATATTGGAGTTGGATTGGGTAGATGCATGATTGTTTTGCTCAAGTCGGTGTTGCTTTTTTCGCTTTCTGGGTTCATCTTAGCCTTTTTAAGTGAATTTCTGTACTTCTGCAATGAAGAAAAGGTGTGCAAGAACAAGAGAACTAATATCACATCTTAGCATTCTTCAAAGATGGGGTATGCGACATGTAACTACATACAGGAGAAAAAAGAAACTCGCCTGAAGGTGACTGGCAACATTTTCTCGACTGAGCCGCGGGTCATTCATTTTCACGAGTATCTTCTTTGGGAATGCATCTGCAAACATACAGAGTACTCAACAATGTAAATATTAAGATTCTAAATATCTGCAGATCGATTACTTATAATAGTATCTTCTTTGGAGCTGCGGGTCATGTATTTTTCTATCAATTGGCATCGTTTTGATCGAAGGGTACGGGTGACTGTTTTTGATCGAAGGGTATTGATCGATTCGCATTGTTTTGATACGAAACTTACTAATTCCAATCTGCTGAACAGCATCAAGGAACTTATTATGCAACTCTTTAGTCCAAGTAAGCCTCTGCTTCCTAGTGCGAGAAGTTTCCTCATCAAATTGAGCATTTGTTTCCTCTTCTTTTTCCTTGCCTCTTTGCTTCCTAGTCTTAAAGGGTACAAGATTTTGATCTTTCCCCTCTTTTATCGTGCCTAATTTCGTGGGATGATCAGGTAGATTTTTCCTGAGGACATGCTGCCAAATGTTCTTGACCTCGGCCAGGCGAACCGGCTTCGTCAGGTAGTCCCGGGCTCCATGCCTTATGCCCTTCATCACGGTTTGCGTGTCATCGCTTGCTGACATCACTGCGAATTCAAGAAGGAAAATATTTTCACGATTTTAGTGTGATCAAATGTGAAGATGTACGCGTCGTAAGAGATGGCATCGATGAGCTTTGGAGCTTACTTATTACTGGCATGTCCATTTCGAGGCCTATTATCTCGAGGAGTTTGAAACCATTCATGTCGGGCATTTCGACATCAGTGATCACAATGTCGTAACTTTCTTTGTTCTTCCTCAGCATTTCTAGAGCTTCCGTTGCTTTCGTCGTCACCGTAACTGCATTTCAAATGCATAAAATTGTAAGTACAACAAGCCCATATTGCAACCAAAAGGGAGTGATGCATCAAATTTCTGCTGAGTTTCTCTACCCATGAATGTCATCCAATTAAAATTTGTATATGGAACATATTCTGAAAATTTTTACTCCATCAAAACCAATTCAATTTCTTCAGCTCTATATGTTTTGGTCCAAAATTCAATGGGGAATCTGTGATCTTCTGTGACATTTAAGTAAACGTACCGTACCAGTAACATCAAATCAAATAATTGAAGCCCATCTAATTAGATCTCCGCCTTAATTGGTGAATAGACGCCCGATTTGTAAAATCAAATCAAATAACAAGAAAAAGCAAATCTTTGTTTATATGTATCATCACACACGGAAAAGGTATAGTAGAGCTTTCGCTTCGACTATTAGCAGCATGAAGTAAACAGCACAACTTTAATTAAATCCCGCCACATTAAAACCGATTCAAAAATAACGAGGCAAGAACTTTACAACGTACTTGATTAAAGAAAAGTCAAGTAAAGCACACAATTCCTGTTTATACTCGAGATTTATGAACCCTACTTCTCCGGCGTTACATAATTACAGAGATGGTGTATCACATATGTACGTGTACATGTACATATTAATGAATATGACGAAGTCACAAACCTATAAAGCGACATTTAATCAACTGGGCTTCAATCACTTTGAGGCAGACTTCATTGTCATCAACGGCAAGAACTCTCAAACCCTCGGGAAACTGCGGTTTCTCACGTGCAGGGTTCGAAGTCAGGAGATAATTCAAACTCTCTGACATGAGTAATAATCTGTAAGATTAGATAATAGTATATTGTCTTGGCCAAGATATGCAAGAAAGTGGGTTTGTGATCTGCTCTGAGAATCGGATTTTCTGAGGAAAATCAATCGAAATCGAAAAAATGGGTAAATAATCGCAATGGGTAGGTTTTTTTAATTAGAAGAAGAAGAAGAAAAAGGAATAGGTACTGCAGTAGAAGTGAATATGTAACGAGATTTGGGGAAAGAGAATGAGGTACGGTTTTGGAAAGAATTGAAAAACTGGAAGAGGAAAATACTACTGTAGTATGTTTCCATAAGTGACTTGCTTGAGGCTTAAGATTCTTATTTCCAAACTGGCAATTTTATTATTATTATTTTTTTCAATTTTTGGTAAGGTTAGCATAATTTGCATTCCACACTTCATCATTAATTGCAAACCCGACCTTCCCTGCAAAAAATAGGGTTTAACAATAGTTAACATCAAGTTCTTAATTGTTAAACAATATATAGTCCGATCGAGTATTGCTATTCTTGCATTAAGCATCGAAAATACCTATTCCGGCGTCCATCTTTTTTCACCTTTTTGTACTATTACAATTTGCTAATTTGTGTAAATAAATATTCGAAAAGGGGGAAATGGTGTATTGCTGTTTAACCTTGTGTTATTATATACAGTATAACATAGGAACAAATTGTATACGTTAGTTCAGTTGACATTGTACACTTGTATTTGGAACAGGGAAGTCAAGTCTGAGTGTCAATTTTTTTCCCCAAAAAATAAAAAGAATTATTATTTCTCTTGGATTATACGCTCCTCATTTGGTGGGGTTTTTTTTTTTTTTTCTCCTTCTTCTTTGTAGGCCTGGTTCAATTGCAAGGCAAAGAAAGCAAAGTATTGAAATGTTGGGACTTTTTTTGCATTTTTTGGGTGTTCAGTTCGCAAGAATGCTGTGAGATCCACGTCTTTAACTTTCTCAGTATGATTTGTTTTCCTCAAAACTCATCCTACGAAATTTTTGCAGAAATATACTTTTTTTAGGCAACAGATTTTTACTAGATACTCGACAAAAGGTACATCAAGTAGAGACCAATTACATAAATATTTTTTCGCCCTATTTTCTTACACAATTAAAGGCAAAGAAGAAATATTACAATTCAACTATTGCTTTTTAACTTTCCTTCAAATTTCTTTTATCAAACAATCACATGTAGAAAACTACTTTTTCCTTCCTTTTGCTTCATATCACAGAAATTTTCTCGAAAACAATTTTCTTGCACCAATTTATTGACAAGTGAATGGAGCCGGTGTGATAGTCCATAACCTCCAACATTTTCCAATAGCAGCTAAACTGAAACATAGGATACGAAGGGTAAACTTTCATTTTCCTAAACGCAAATTTTTACTTCTTTTTTTTTTTGATAATCAAAAACTTGCCCATAAGGCTACAAACAGACGACTCTCTATTTACAATAGAAGAGATAAAAAACGGGGGCGCAGCCACCCAACTTAACGGAAGCGAATTCCTAAGAGTTTTAGAGGCCACAGTATGAGCTAGCTGATTGCCGGTCCTCTTAACCCAAGAAAAGTTAAGCCCCAAGACCTCTCTTAGCTGCCTTATATCCGAGACTAAAGCCAACACCTCCCACGGCGGAACCAACTCAGACACACTTAACTTGATAGCTTGTTGGTTGTCCGATTCGATGCATGCATTTGAAATTCCCAGCGCTCTAGCCATTTCACACGCCAACCGAATAGCTATTAACTCCCCCTGTAATGGACTAGTAACCTTTGCTCTACCAACTCTCCCATCCACCAAATCACCTTTCCAATTACGAAGAACCGAGGCAGCCGCTGCCTCTCCCCCTTGGCTTGTAACTGCTACATTGCAGTTGAACTTGAAACTTCCCTGATCCGGAGCCTTCCAATGAGAAAGATTGTCCTCAAAAGAAAGGTTATCCATATGGATACTAGGTGGGATCCTAATTTCAGAAAATTCACGAAGAGCTTGGAGAGCTCTCCTAACAGTTTTTTCAGGAAAAATTGGATCAGAATTGAAGATGAACTCGTTACGAGTTTTCAAATAAACCAAGCAACTGTGACAGCCTTCCCCAAGAATTGATCAAGCTCTTCCCCCTTCAAATTTTCCACAACCTGTGACGTCCACTTTTGAATGGATGAGGAATTTTCCTGGTTCAGATTAAGATAGACATTACATCCAAACCACACTGCACGAACCCATTGGCAATCAAAGATCAAATGTTCAATCGATTCATCCACTTCCCCACAGATAGGACATATTTTTGACAACCCACATTTTCTACGGACCAGATTCTCCTTAGTGGCGAGACTATTCCTAGCTACTTCTTGCTATTGGCCAATGGAACTATCTAGTCTAACAAAGAGAGAAAAAGTCGGACTGCCCAGTAGAAGTTACTAGAACCAACAAACTGATTCAGCACCAAGTAGTAGAAAACCAATTCAAAGAGGCCCCTTGGAAAATTACCCAAGTGGTTTCCATCAATTCAATCCCACCTACTGAAACCGTGTCATGTGTGACAACATTCTATGCAATTCTTTAATCGAAAAGTCTACGGTTCCCGATCGGAATCCCTACGCCGCGCCGGGCTCACTCCGGCCACCGGACGGCCGATCCGATCCGTCCAAAAATTCTATAAAAAAAAACCGAGTGGGCCTTCGCGAGAATTAACGGCATCCGATGTGTGTAGGTGCTCTGATCAAGCACTCCATGTTTTTTGTATATATACGTATCAACGGCATCTTACATATATATACAAAAACATGGAGTGCTTGATCCGAGCACCTACACACATTGGATGCCGTTGATTCTCGCGTTGGCCCACTCGGTTTTTTTTTATAGAATTTTTGGACGGCTAGGATCGGCCGTCCAGTGGCCGGAGTGAGCCCGGTGCGGCATCGGGATTCCGATCGGGATCCCTTTCCGTCGGGAACTGTAGCACCACTCTTCTTTAATCCCATTGTGACGATATGCAATGATGATTATCAACTTCCAATGGACTCATCATCCATCCAGATCTTGCCATGCCAACCATTCAAGTCAGTAGTGCTGCACAACTCGATAGCACTAACTGGCCTTGCTCACGGGCCCACAGCTATATATACGTACCCATTTTGAACAACAATAATACATCCAAAGTTTCAGGCTCTAGTACAAAATTCTCTCTCTTGCTCTCTTGAGGCTCTCACTCACTCAATAAATACTCCTATTTCCATTAGTTTCTAGCTATCAAACACAAAACAAGGAACCAAATGGCTTGTTTCTCTTGTCCAACTAGAACAGTGGTGGTGGTGTTGATTTCTCTCTTGTTCATGATCAGCACTTCAATAGATGTCTCAGCCAGTAATTTCTATCAAGATTTTGATATCACTTGGGGCGATGGCCGTGCCAAGGTACTCAACAATGGGGAGCTTCTCACTCTCTCACTCGACAAGGCTTCCGGTTCAGGCTTCCAGTCCAAGAACGAGTACCTATTTGGAAAAATTGATATGCAACTCAAGCTTGTTCTTGGAAATTCCGCTGGCACCGTCACCGCATATTATGTAAGTTATTGTGTACTGAAATCAAAATATCACCAATTAATTGTCACTTTTGTATACCATGATGAACATAAATCTGTGGGTATGAACATTAAGCTTTATATAATCTTATGTTTTTTTTTGTTGCAGTTATCTTCACAAGGGTCTACACATGATGAGATAGATTTTGAATTCTTGGGCAACCTCAGTGGTGATCCGTATATTGTTCACACCAATGTATACACCCAAGGGAAAGGTAGTAGGGAGCAGCAATTTTACCTATGGTTCGACCCGACTGCTGATTTTCACACATATTCCGTCCTCTGGAATCCCCAAACCATCATGTAAGTATTCACTTCATCCAACTTGTACTTTCTTACCTTGTAAAAGCTGCATATTTTGACCTAAGGATATAAAACAATTCCGAAAATAAAAAAGGCAGTTTCTTACTTGATAATTGGGGTGACATGCTTTGTCCTTTTTTCCAGCTTCTACGTCGATGGCACACCCATCAGAGTGTTCAAGAATTCGGAATCACAGGGTGTTCCATACCCAAAAAACCAACCAATGAGGGTGTATGCAAGTCTCTGGAATGCGGATGACTGGGCCACGAGAGGCGGCCTTGTGAAGACGGACTGGACTAAAGCGCCCTTCACTGCTGCCTTCAGAAACTTCACAGCCACAGCTTGTGTTTGGTCTGCCGGAAAATCTTCATGCAGCAGCACAAACTCAAACTCCACTAAAAATTCGTGGCTCTCGCAAGAGCTGGACTTGGCCAGTCAAGCTAGGCTGAAATGGGTGCAGAACAATTACATGGTTTACAATTATTGTACCGATACGAAGAGGTTCCCTCAGGGGTTGCCTCCGGAATGCACCCTCATTAACTCATGAAGAAAGTGGCACCGAGAACAAGACCTTTATTATTAGCAAAATTGATCAACCTTTTTCTCCTTAGAGTGGGCATCTCCAATAAGAATGAGGTTTATGCAGAGAGTGTAGTGTACATGTATCATACTATTATCCTAGAACCCAATAGAACATATTGTGCATGGAGAGGTTGATTGTTGGTTATTTAAACGTTTATGTTTCTTTAAGGTTAATGTACTACATGCAATGCTTAATGCTCCAAACCTAGGCAATGATAACAGACTAACAGTATTTTGGATTCAGCAGAGAAACCTGTAAATACGACGAGTTGGAACTCATACAGCTCTGACATACTAAGGAATTACATGGAACAATCAATTACTCTATTGTATGCTACAGTTAGCAATATACTAAAGGCAAAAAACTCGCTTGGACTTACTATTCTTTGCTTCATTTAATCATCCTATGCATCGAGTGAAAGAAGTGCTACCTCAGAATCTGAAACTCCATTACTCTGTCAAGAAAAACTAGACTTTGCACGTACGTATCCAAATAGAATGAACCAGTATAGAATTCAAGCGGTTGCGAACTCCCACGGATCCCAAGATTAGTAACTTGTTTCTTCTTCGGACTATAGCAGACCAGCTCTCCCCCTCCTGTTGCAAGCAGAACTTCACCATTCCCCCGAAAACTTAATGCCACCAACACTCCTTGTTGCAAATCAATAGTAAACATTTTATACCAAGTTCCAACACCGTACTCTTTCAACACCCAAATGGTACAAGCCCTGCGATTTGTAACCTGATTGTAATGGCATAGCGCGAGGCAATTCCCACAAACTGTAATGGACAAATCCACCAAATGCTCATTAGCCAAACTAAGGGGCAACAATATCTCCCGAAACACCTCATCACTCACATCAAATGCCACAATCAAACTACAAAACCCACCATTCTGGCTCGGGTTAAACGCAAGCCAATGCACAGAGCCATTCAAATTAGCCTGCAACCAACAATGGTGCATCTCATAAGGAGGCACAACCGCATCAATAGCCCTCCACGCTCCCGTGCTCAATTCAAAAACCTCCGCCCTGGGGCGAATGTTTCTCGACAACCCATCAATGGCAATCCTGACCACCTTGTAGTCCTTTTTTTTACAATCGAACCCAAAACCAAACACAGACATGAACAACCCCTCCCTTTCATACTGAATACTCGGGGACGGAAGGTTCAAGAATTCTCTAACTGAAGGGTTCCATAGAATGACCTTATTCTTATGTCTGAACAAAGTATCAGCCAAACATATCAAACCATTACAAGAACCCACTATTCTAAAGTAAGGGTTGAAGCTAGTGAACGGGAATTCGAGCTCCGTGTGGATATCAAAAGTGGTATTATCATGGTGTAATGTGTAGATCTCTTTGTGGAGGGTTTCAGAGTAATTTCTGAGGAGTATTTGAGTGTTACTAGTACTAGGGTTTGTACTGTTTAGATTGTTGAATGATGCGATGAAAACGGGACTGGTAATTAGAGAAGACCATGACTTACGAACACACCTGAAGCGGAGGAGCGATTTCGCGGGGAGTCGTTTGAGGATTTCGACGATGAGTTCGTGAGGTAGATAGCAATCCGACATTTCTCTCTGCTCGTGATCTGAGACTATTCTATGGTTTTTTGGATAAATAACTATTCTATGGTTGGTGGACGATTGCGCCAATAAACTCGCCGAATTCATCGCCTATATAATATAATAATATATATATATATATATATATACATACGTCCCCTAGACTTGGAGAAGTTTTTGGATGCCGGGCGGGTAACACACGATGTACTATCGGCGATTTTAGCCATCCAAAACAAAGGTCTAAATTTTAAAGAGGAAGAAAGGGGAGAGACTGGACATGAGAGGAGAGAGAGTGAAAAAATCTGAACCATCCAAAATGTCAATGGCGGTTTTTGCTCGACACGACGACACCCAAAAATTTCTCGCGGACTTCCCCCAGTTTTTTTTCTCTCGCTATTTCCACCAATATTTTGGTCGGTGGAATAGGTTAAGCATAATTGCAAATAGATTTAGATAATTATTTTTGAGTTTACTTTAAGCATACCAGTTCTTCAACTCCCTCCCTTCTCAAGTTATTTGTCCACTTTTTCCATTTGTGATGGTAGTTCAAGTGGCTGAGGCAGCCGAGTTAAAACTATCCCCCACCCATCGATCCTAAGTTTGAGTGGACATAGGATCAGACGGTTGGATTGTGGGGGGCTTATGTCAACTATTGGTAATGGATCCCGCGACGTAGTGATGGATAATATTATATTTTCTCTCCGGTAGAGTGTTATGACTCAAATCCGAACATTTCAGTATGGTGGGTTCCCAATCACGCCAAAAAAATCAACTGTTAAGTCAAAATAGAAAGCAATAAATTATTGATTATCAAACAACGTACGTACGATAAAGGAAAAATAAGGTTAAGAGATGACTTTTTGTGGTTATGGAAAAGAGAGGATAAAGAGCTTGATGGGTTTGGAGAAGATGTGATCAACCTGGAGAAAATTCTCTCTCAGGATTTTCTTCTATCATGGAGTCACCTGAAAAACAAAAAATGCTTATCCCATTCCTACATAAGATTGTTACCGGTGACCGAAGGACGGGGATGGTCGTCATTTTTGGTCAACAAAACATAATGAGAAAGAAGGGTAAAATATGTACTTGCCCCTTAAACTATCTAACTTTTGTTTACTTCATCCTTAAACTATCAATTGCACACACTTACCCCTTAAACTAACCAAACGTTACTTACTAAGTCCAATTTCCACTTTCCATCCATGTTTTGGACGGAAAACTTAATTGAAGGCTATAAATGTCTTTTAATGTACCCATATATGTATATGTATGCATCTTCTTCTTCCTCTCTATCTCACAGTCCCTCCCTCTCTCTAAACTACAAACGTGAAACATCAAACCAAACCTGAGGAAGCAGCAGAAGCAACACTGCCTCTGCAATGATTCCAATGAATAAGTCGATGGGTATTGCTACAGTTTGTTGCGATTCGAGTGATTAGCGTGGCTGCTACTGGTGTTGAGGTTAGGACCATAGTATATACAAACACAACCTTAAATCCAAGGGCTTTTAAGGCAATTTTTATGTAATCTTGAAAGTATTTGTAGTAATAGATCAGGAGAGATTAAGTAATAGATCAGGAGAGATTATGATTTTGTTGCTCTTTTTTGTTTTCGTTGTTGCTGCTGCTGTGCGAATTTGTTCCTGATTTAGGGTTTGGGAGTAAAAGTCTAAAGTAACCCTCTTTTGAGGGCCAAAAATGTTGGGTAAGATGAGGTCAGCAATTTTCCATCCATCTCCTAAGTTTTCCGTCCAAAACATGGATGAAAAGTGGGAATTGGACTTAGTAAGTAAGGTTTGGTTAGTTTAAGGGGCAAGTGTATGCAATTGATAGTTTAAGGACGAAGTAAACAAATTTTAAATAGTTTAAGGGGCAAGTACATATTTTACCCGAGAAAGAACATGATAGAAGTAACATGTAATGTAAGATGATTGGAATTTAAGGAAAATATACAACAAATCAAAACGAAAAAGAAGTAGTAGTAATGAGATTAGAAAAAAGCTAGTTTTAGAAGCCGCAATCAAGAAGGGACAAAATCTCTTAGAATAAAAAAATGCGTTTCACCCATACATTTCAATAATTTTAGGAGTGAGAGCAAATAAAACTCTAAAAAATGGAATAAAGTTAGAAAATTTTAATTTTAAACGCGGCAATGGAAAAAAGGGACAATATCTCTCTCTCTCTTAGATAAATAAAACGTGATTCACGTATGCATTTCATTAATTTTAGGAGTGAGCAAATAAAACTCTCAAAAACCCCTTCCATCTACGTTTTTGACTTTTATATATAAAATAGGATATAGCATAAGCTGTATACTCCATCCGTTCCTAAATGAGAGTCCCTATTTGGAATTCCAACTTTTTTAGAGGACATGTAATCATTACACCTACTTTCCACCATTACCCCTATATTCTACCTATTTTGTATCATTTGTATTCAAATACGAGGGACACTTTTGAAATTTTATCAAATTTCCACTTCTATTTTTGAAAAGGGACAATTATTTTGGAACATTTCAAAATGGAATAAGAAACTCTCAATTTGGAACGGAGGGAATACTAATCTGCGAATATTCTTCTATTTCCAAGCAAAACGCAACAAAAAGTCATACCCGTCTCTTGAGATTGAGACCCAAACCCAAATTCTTTATTTTTTCCCAATGGGCCAACCACCATTATTTTTTGAATAGAAAATTGTCAATACTACTTTACCAAATCTATCGGGTTTGGCCGGGTAAGAATGAGAAAGCTACTAGTAATAAGTGCTTATTATTCATGAAATTGCACGTTCAAATTTCACAGAGACCAGAAGTTTCAAACTTTGGGGGCTATAAGAGGGTTTGCCTGATCGTTAATTCGAAGACTTTAAATCTATCGAAATGCACGCAAACCGACCGAGACATCCGATCGTTAGAAAAAGAAAATACTACTACTACTAAGTACTTCTTTACCAAACCAAAGAGGCGTGCAAGCTTTAGCTTTACTCCATCTGTTTTGTTTTTTAAGTCTTGGATCGTTTTAGATCTAACGAAATGATTACCATTAGTTCCGAACCGGAACCCGGTTGTTCAGTAGCGGCCTAACCGCGAACCGGACTGCTCGTTGCGTTTACATAAAATGCCATCGCCGTGCTAGGGTTGGGTTATAAGCTCACTTCACGTTACTGTTTCGAAGTCAACAGCGTCTGGATTGCATACGCAGTTCAATTGCTCGTTGATCATGCTCCCCTCCCCAGGTCTCCTCTCTCTCTCTCTCTCTCTCTCTGGATTTTATGCAACACAGATGGAAATATACGATATGCATTGACAATTTCTATGTTAGCTTAGATTGCCTGTTTCATCGTTCTTTTGTAGCTTCTCTTCCAGTATCTGAATAATCGTTTATAGCTGTATTATTTTAGGGTTTTTACTGAAACTTATCTTTATGCAAAAATTAATCATTATTGCTTCCTCGATTTCTAGCTATAGCAGAAATTGTGCCTTCATGTGTCTACTATTTACAGATCAGCTTTTGTATCTGGGTCTGTGATCTTGTGTTTACTGGATTGAGCTCTCTCTCTCTCTCTCTCTCTCTCCGTGTGTGTGTGTGTGTGTAAATTGTCGAAGTGATAATTTGCTTTGGGGGTGGAGGAGCTGGTGCAAAGACTCGAGAGCCCCCTTAGGTCTATCTTGTGTAGTTGGGATTCAGGACTACAGACTATGGGAGTTGATATATCATTCCTTGCATAATGGATTTTTGGCACGTAATTCTGTACCAGGGATTTTTGTCTTGCCCCGTGTGTGTTTGTTTGGCCTCCTTACTACTTAGCTTTGACATGGGTTGCAATGTTGCATCCGCGTTTTGATGATTATTATTTGATTCCTTAACTTTGTAGAAAGGAAACTTGGTAAATCTATTCTCGAAAATTTTCTTTGGTATATCATGACAAAGTCACACAATTGACAGGCGAATCAATAGAAATTTTCTACTTTCTTGGATATGAGTCTTGTGACGCATTGTTTCATTTGCTATTGACTTCTTTTTGATGTTTTTTAACATATTTGATGTAACGACCCGCTCCATCTTTGTACAATATTGTCCGCTTTGGATGCCCAAAGCCCATAGACTTCCCAGTAGGTCACCCATCCCTGGATTACCCTAGGATGAGCACGCTTAACTGTGAAGTTCCTATGCACTTTGACCCGCCCTCACAGCTTTAAAAGGCCTTGTACAAGTAGGAAGGATCTTTTCTTATAAATCATGACTTGCCCCCTCCTGTCCGGAGTCTCCGGACGGAGCTTGCTATCCTACAGTACCGCTGGCCACCGGAAAGCGGGGTGTCACATTTGAGAAGATCCATTTGAATAAGTTACGGTTCTTAGAAGCTAACGTTGAGAGATTTATTGATGTGATCAGGATTATAAAGAGGAATTTTGCCAGAATTGTTGAGTAAATGATGGAGTTATATTACACCATTCATGATTAATTGATGATTATTGTCATCAGCGATATTTTGAACGTCATGTGCAGCAATATGTTGGAGCTAGTAAGGAGATGAAGGATATTGATGTCTCTATTTTTGTTAAATTACCAATGCAGTGATATATAAATATGCAGGCTAATGGAATTATCCAATGAGTAGCATATAATTTTTTTTCTTGCATATAGGTGATTAATTTCTGATTGTCGTTGTTTCATACTAGGGTGAATTGATTTTGTGTACAATTACTGTAATACATTTCAGTAAATTTACTTCAAATCAAATACTTGACCTTAGGAGCATGCCTATTTCTATTGGTGTGCAACTGAAATATGGTCTTATGGTATTATGTGTTGCTAGGGCATGGTCTGCATGGATTAGCACAAGGGAATGCATACTTGTGTGTATCTTTTAAGTGTGTATATGTCCATTTTGAATGAACAACTATCTATTTGGAGTTATCATTATAGACCACCTCACAAGTCACAACGTGTTCTTGTCTTTAGTATTTAATCTGGATCAGCTACCTAAACCAGGCATCACCATTTATTTCCTTTTACCTTTGTCTTTACGCTTTGGAGCATGTTTTTGTATTTTTTAAATTTATGTTTCAACCTCTTTGTCCAGAAAACTGTGAGTGTTGAAGGAGTATTATCTTGCAACTATAAGCTGGTTTTTCTTTTCTTGTAGAAAATGCACTCTTTGATGCATCACAATATTCATTTTTCGGTCAAGATGCCATGGAGGAAGTTGAGTTGGGGGGTATGGAAGATGAAGAAAATGAAATTCCTGTCACTGGGTATGGTGATGATGAGTACCGTCTCTTTGATAGGGAAGGGGTAAGGCTTGTTTATGATTTAACCTTTGCAAGCAATTTATTTTTGAGTTCATGTTCGCATTAGAGATGAAACTACAACTTTTTTAGTTTGCTTGTGTCATCAACTCATTTTGTAAGAAGTAATTGTTCAACTTTGGGAAATAATATTTTTTTTCCTCTCCCCTTGTTTCCCCCCTCCTCTGTGAGCTTGCTAATCTTGCTGGTCCTCACTCTTAGTGTTAAGCATCATGTCATTCTGTGGTTTTGCATTTCTGTTGTGTGTTGGAAGTACTTATGGACGCATTACTAAAGTTTATTAGGGAAATGATATTGGCACTCCAAAAATTGATGCAGGCACTCCAAAATACAAAGGAAAGTGGCTTTGAAGTTACACTAATTTTGGAGTGCCTGCATCAATTTTTGAAGTGCCAATATCATTTCCCATTTAATTTCAGAATACTATTTCAGTTGCCTTGTAATAATGAAAGGCTTTGTAATTAGTACTGTGACATCGTTTATGATAATACTCGCTTTGTCACGTTTTGTTTGTCCATCTACCCATTGTGGATGTCTGGAAAGCATGAAATTTTAGTTCTCCCAAACTAGCCCTTACAAATAGTGATTACTTCAAAATTAGGGATAAAGGGCAATGGCGGATCTAGTGGACGCTGGAGGTTATTTACTGCTGCTCTTTGAAGCCTTAAAATAAGTTGGGGTTGAATATTTTGGCAAATGAGGTTTTCTTTTGAACATATTTCTGAAGGAAAGGTGGGTTGATGCGGTCTATAACTATAAGAAACTGCAATGGAGGTATTCATTCGTGAGGTTGTCATACTTGCTTTGCGGGGTGGATATTTGGAGGTTTTTTTCTCTCGTTGTGGGTCAAGCCCATGGTTGGTGATGTAGGATATAGGGGGTTGTGGAGAGTTTGTATGTTCAGGGGAGTTAGTGTTGGTTTCTTCTAAAATGTTGTGAATATGTTATAAAGAAAGGAAACGTGTACAAAAGGAGGACAAATTATCCTCTAGGGACAAACATAAATACGAAAGGCAAAATGACATGTCACTCAGAACTTTTTGGAGAATATGGGTCTAGAATGTCTACTTTGGAACCCCTTCGATGATAATTATGCAGTTGTAGACCAAGGAGAATGAAGCCGTTGTATGTCGGGTTGGGAAACTATGTGACTAGGACCTTAGTCGTTTGTCATCATCGATGAAGAAGGAGAAGGGAGAAAAGTACTTGTGGTGGATCATGGATGTCGATGGGGGTAAAAAAAACATCGACTTGGCTATTGGGCTTTGGGGTCCCATAACTTGGGAGGAATTGGTCGTGGCTTCTTCGCCTCTTAAAGTCTTGCATTTGTGGGATCTTGGAGAGGTCATTTGAGCTGGAATTATAGTTTGAAGATGGGTGGATGCTATTAGGAAGGTTGTTGCTAGAGATTGAGAAAGGGAGAGAGGTTCTTGATTCTCAGAGTCGTCAAGAGGGAAGTTGGAGCTTGCGAGGGACTTCCATATTATGTTGTGGTTGAGGTTAGGGCTTTGGATGGAGAGGTCATTTGAGCTAGAATTGTAGTTTGAAGATAGGTGAATGCTATTAGGAAGGTTGTTGCTAGATATTGAAAAAGGAAGAGAGGTTCTTGATTCTCAGAGTAGTTGGAGCTTATGAGGAACTTCCATATTATGTTGTGGTTGAGGTTAGGGCTTTGGAGTTCTTAGCTATGTAAGCGATTGAAGTATCATGAAGCTCCAATAGAGGTAGGGTTGCATTGAACTCGGGCTATCACAGATTTAGAGCCAGCGTAGGCACAGAACTTGGATGTGGAAATGAATAGAAGCAATTAAGTAATCAGCAATCGTGAGAGCGTTTACAAGGAGTATAGTTTAGTGAGTAGGAGGGTTGCAGGAGAATAGCCAGGTAGGGACCGTCAGATCACAGATGTTTCTGTGGATGTAGTGCTGGAAGCTATGATACATGGATCCGTGATTTTTGGCAGAGTATCCATGTCGAAACAACACGACACAGGTGCGGGGTAGTTGTCGGGTGGGGTGACTTTTATTCGGACACTTCTAAATTCTAATTTTTCAGATCTGATATCACCGAAGAAGATTGTGACAATTATGGACGATTAGTGCCTTCAAAATTCTTTATGGGCTGCTATAATATCATGTGATGAGGTTTTATTTTATTTTTGTTTCTCACAAAAGTGGGAGAAATTACTTCTTTTTTCCTTTAGCACATTGAATGGTATAAAAAATATTGTAAAGAAAATCATTTTATGACGCATCCCATTGTCTGTATCCAAATTTGGATTCATATTTGTGTATCTTCTATTTTAAACTTTTAGCCTTTAGGTATCCAATCCTTAGATATACACCTGCCCAGTGCCCATGTAACATAGGCTGGAAGAAGGCTGGTGAGAACGGGACCATTGTTGTGTGCCATGAAGATAACGTAGGTTGTGAAGCAATGTTGAGTGCTAGGGCATTAATGCCACACTGCCTCCCTTACCTACACTTCCTCTGGTGGAAGAAAACATTGCGTGATGACGCCCTCTTGCCATCTCTTTTAGTATCTGTATTACTTGTCAAAGAAGGTAACAAAATTTATCACGGTGATTTCTCCAATTCCTAACCACCACTAATAAACAAAGGGGCCCCCTAAAAGAAGGTCGGTAAAAATATGACACAACTCTCCCATTGTATTGGTGAAAAACAAAGGATCCTCTTAAAAATCCTGTTTTCTTTTCACGGTCTGCAAGGATCTTTTGCGGCTTTGCCATTGAGTTTAAGCTTATGTACTATATTTTCGTGGCAAGTTTTTCCTTCTGACTTTCGGTGCTCTTATTATAGGATGTTCAGACAACTGCAATATCTTTTTTGGTTAATTCTGAAACTGCTGGATATGTTGGATTTATGGGGTCTGATGTATGCATTGTGCATTTGTGTACTACTTTTGAAGCTTCATGAGAGTGAATCCTGGATTCTTGTGTCTAACTATGTTTTATCTTGTTCCTTCTAGGGATCAGTTACTGGATCGTTATCTGATATAGATGATCTTACAAGTACATTTGCAAAGGTTAGTTCCCTTGTTATTATGGAATTTAGGTAGTAAACAGGAAACACATAATTTTTGTTTACTTATTTTCTATACTTTGATAACAAGTTGTCTTATTTTATGCTTGAGGGGTTTTAAGCAATTAAATGGTATTGCTTTTACCTGCTAATTTTGCTAGTTTTGTTCCACGTGCGTTTACTTGCTCATTTTACCCGAAGCATTTCGTCGCTTACTAAGGCCCTTCCTCATCTCTGGGTGCCTATGTACCATCAAGATGTATTCCTTTGCCAGTGCATATATGGATGAGTGATAATCATTAAAAAATTTCTTCAGATATATCCTAGCAACTAAAATCTTGGTATTTGTTCTGGTGGGATTTTGAGAATTAAAGATTAAATATTCTTCATAGAGTTTAAAAGAGGAGATTTGCAGAGAATTTGGGCTCAGCATAATTCTTCTGTGATTGATGAGTAGTGACTAGTGAGGAGTTAAGGCCCATCCCAACTTTGGTCCAAAATATTTTGTTTATTCGCAATGGGGCACCAACCGCCTCCGTGTGTTGTCAGTTAGGCACCATTTGATGCCACGTCCCAACTTCAGTAAATAACTTTGATGCATTGAGTCACCAAATTGAGAAAATTGAGTAGGTTAGGGACCAACTTGGGCACATAATTTTAAGGCCGAAGGATAATATGACAAGTCGATATACTTGCGGGGGGGAGTGAAGTTTATCTAAACTTTAAGAATTCCGCTGTATGTGGACATGAAAGCATGATAGAGCTGGTATCATGGAAAAAGGCACACTGAAATGATAATGAAAATAGAGTGGGCCATTTGACTTGTAAAGAGGAACAGTTGATAATCTTTCCAGTATCACCATGGTGCCGTAGCATGTGACATTCCTAAAGCTTTTTATAACACCAACAGCGTACACAGATCATTTTAAGATTCTTGTTTATCTTCTTGCAGTTTTTAGATAAATAGTTCTGTTTTGCAGTTGAACAGAGTAGTTACTGGACCAAGACATCCTGGGGTAATTGGCGATCGAGGATCTGGATCAATTTCAAGGGAAAGTAAGTTCATATGTTGCATATTGTTGTGTGGTGTTAGAGCTGGTTGAGAGGTTCTGATTCTCGTTGTTTAGTAATATATGGTCTTGGTTTTTGTTTGCCTTAGTACAGATGATTGAGACAGGTGATGTTTTGTGGTGCTCTTTTGCTATTCTATGCCACTTGTATTTGTAATTTTGTATGTCTTACATGCTGGGGTATTTTCTTTATTTTCAAACAGCAATAAAATGACTTATATGGAACTTTATTTGCTGGTGTTAAATTGCTATTCTACTTGCATCAAAGGCCATACACAACAAAATGTTGGGATTTGTCCCACATTGGTTAATTATCTCCTCCAAAACTAGTATATGAGCCTGGACGGCCTCTCCACTCTTTGCCAATTGGTTTGGAGTTAGATGCTTTAACATGGTATCAGAGCTAGGGTTTTGGAGAATTTGTTCCCCTTATTTGTGCCATAAGTGCACCGTTGTTTGTTGTGATCCAAGTTTTATGGATCCTATGTTTATCTCTCCACGTGCGAGTCGGGGGTCGCACGTGTGGGGGAGTGTTGGAATTTGTCCCACATTGGTTAATTATCTCCTCCAAAACTAGTATATGAGCCTGGGCGGCCTCTCCACTCTTTGCCAATTGGTTTGAAGTTGGATGCTTTAACACAAAAAGAACGAAGCGAAGTTAATTGAAGCCGCCCTGCCCTGCCCTGGCTCATCCACTCCCTTCTTTGTTGCCCTGTTTTGATGAATTATGGCTTGCCCCTTGGACTTCTTCAGGAGTTTGCTTTGGTTGACTCTGGTGGATAGAGAAGATTTAAACTTGCCTTTTTAGTGAGAAAATCCAAAAGGTTTGACAAATCCCTTTGTGCTTATATGTGCATGTATACATATGTGCACATATGTGTTTGTCTGTATTTATATGTAGCACGCAGCCAAATGGCAGTGCGCCCTTCATATCGTTATTGTTAGTTAAAAGAATTGTAGCTACAAAATACTAGAAAAAGTTTAAGCTGGATCAGATTTGATTTATAAAGCCTGTTGAACATTCGTGCAGTGCCAATTGCAGTTTCTCTTTGTTTTCTGATTTTTGTTTTATTCCCTACTTTTGGGCACTTCTACTAAATCAATACTCTGATATTCTTTTAATCTTCCATTCCTTAGGTCCATTTTTTTTTAATTGTTGTTTAACTGCAGGTTCATCTGTCACCGAATGGGCACAGGATGACTGGCTAGATCAGCATACGTTTGACACAGAAAGTTTCCAGGAAGGCAAGAGATGGTCATCACAACCACATAATTCCTCATTGCATCTCTCAGAAACAAAACCCTTGTATAGGACGTCATCATATCCTCTGCAGCCACATCAGCAACAACACTTTTCAAGTGAAAGTTCCACCCAGGAAGGAAAGAGATGGTCGTCACAGCCTCAGAATCCATTGTACAGAACGTCGTCATATCCTCATCAGCAACAACAGCTTCAACACTATTCTAGTGAACCTCTTTTGGTACCCAAATCGGCCTACACTTCTTTCCCTCCACCAGGTGGCAGATCTCAGCAGGCTTCACCACGAAACCACTCCACTCACCTGAATATTTCGTCTGTTATTGGTGGTCATCAGTTACCCCTTTCTGCCCCAAACCTTTCTCCTTTATCAAGCTCGAATCTTCATTTAGGTGGATTACATCATGGGTTGCATTATGGTGGAAATATGGCTCAGTTAAACCCTTCTGGTCTTGCTATTAATAGCCAAACACAAAACCAATGGGCCAATCACGCTGGCCTATTTCATGGGGACCAATCTAACCTCATAAACAATATTTTGCGACAGCAAATCCCTCACCAGAAAGGGTTGTTGTCCCCGCAGTTAATACCAACACAGCAGCATCTGCTGCAACAGCAGAGAATGCATGTTCAACCATCTTTAGCCCATTTCTCAGCAATGCAATCCCATTTATTTAGTGGACTTCCTTCTTTGCCCTCACATTTGGGTAAATACAGTGTGGATACGAGAGACCAAAGAGTTAAATCATCACAAAGAAGTAGACACAACATGCGTTCTTCTCAACACGGTTCCGATAATACTATTACCCAGAAGACTGATAGCAGTTGCCCACAGTTCAGATCCAAGTACATGACTGCTGAAGAGATAGAGAATATTCTCAGAATGCAACATGCCGCAACGCATGGGAACGATACATATGTAGATGATTATTATCACCAAGCTCGCCTTGCAAAAAAAGCTGCTGAATCGGGATCTAAACACCGTTTCTGCCCTATCAACCCAAAGGAGCTTCCTTCTCGATCACGTAACAGTTCAGAATCATCACATCCTCATCTCCATGTTGATGCACATGGTAGGGTCTCTTTCTCTTGCATAAGAAGGCCAAGTCCTCTCCTTGAAGTGGACCCTCCTTCCTCTGCTTTTGGCAATGGGACTGAGCAAGTTTCTGACAAGCCACTCGAAGAGGAACCAATGCTTGCAGCTAGAATCACCATCGAAGATGCTCTTTGTCTTCTCCTTGATGTGGATGACATTGACCGCCTCCTACAATTTAGTCAACCACAAGATGGCGGGGCCAATCTCAGGCGTAAGCGACAGATCCTTTTAGAAGGCTTGGCTACATCGCTTCAACTTGTTGACCCACTTGGGAAAAGTGGGAACCCTGTTGGGCTGGGCCCCAAAGACGACATCGTGTTCTTACGATTAGTTTCTCTACCAAAGGGCCGAAAGCTCCTTTCTAGGTACCTGAAACTTCTCTTCCCTGGTGGAGAGCTTGCAAGAATAGTTTGCATGGCAATATTCCGTCATTTGAGGTTTCTGTTTGGCGGTCTTCCCTCTGATTCTGGTGCGACCGAAACAATCACTTATCTTGCAAAGACAGTTTCCGCATGTGTTAATGGGATGGACCTTAATGCCCTCAGTGCTTGTCTTGCTGCGGTTGTTTGTTCATCAGAGCAACCACCACTTCGTCCCCTTGGAAGCAATGCCGGAGATGGAGCCTCAGTTATTCTAAAATCCGTCCTGGAGAGGGCAACTCAACTTTTAACCGATCCTCGTGCTGCTACCAGTTGTACTGCTCCAAATCCTGCCCTTTGGCAGGCATCGTTTGATGCCTTCTTTGATCTCCTGACCAAGTACTGTGTCAGTAAATACGATAGTATAGTACAATCGTTGTATGCACAGAATCAGCCGAGCACTGAGATTGTTAGTTCTGAAGCTGCGAAATCTATAAGCAAGGAAATGCCTGTTGAACTCTTACGTGCTAGTCTTCCACACACCAATGAGCTCCAGAGGAAGCTGTTAATAGATTTTGCTGATCAATCACTGCCTGTGTCTGGATTTAATGCTCTTGGAGGGAGCAGTGATCGAGTAACTCCTGAATCAGTGAAGGGTTAGCTGAGGAAGTAGGGATTATTGGAAACACGTCCTGAAAAAAGATAACCATATTTATGGCATGGACTTGACCCATGGAACAACTGGGTATCCATCTGTCAGAGGGTAATATTAATGGCTACTTCTAATTTTCTTTTATTTCTTTTTTTCCCCGTATCTCTCCAGGGTACCGACAAAGGTATGATCAGAGCCTTTTTATTCTGATTCTCTGAATAAATGTCTATTACGTGGAGAAGCCTTGAAAGTAAGTTCGTGTGTAGAAGAAGCTTTTGTTTGGGCATCGTAATTCTGGTGCTCTGTTGCGACTCGAGATATCGTTGGATGCAAGGTAGATTGTACAGGGACATCCATGGGATTATTTCTACAACTTGTGATGTTTTCCCATCTTACTGTATCGACTTGACCCCCCCCTAAAGGGAAAAGAAAAAAAAAACAAAAAAGATAAAAAGGATGAGAAATGAAATTCTTACTGACTGTGAAGCAGAAATACGCGGGTATGGCGAGAAAGAAGTCTGAGTTATGCAAGAAGAGGATGTTTGTCTGTAATTCTGTATGGTTGGGTAGTTTGTTGGTTTTTGAACTTTTAGGTGTTTAATGTGTAATAGTTTAAGATATTGTTTCATGTATTTCTCAGACGTTGTATATTCCTAGCAAATTAGTGTCCTTCCTATGGCTGCACGTAATCGCATTCCAGAGGCTATGGATGAATGTTACCCTACTCTCTGGATGATCCAGTTAAGAACGTTCCTTTGGTTTATGTGAAACAACTATGCAATTTCTTGTTCTTTCTGTTTCCCACTAGTTGCAATTTTGGCAACAGGGAATGCTCGTTGATGCTTGTGCATATTATCTTCCCCGACGATTACTAATCTGGCTGTCACAGTTACATCCTGCAGTCAAGTGTTATTTAATTTTCCTCTTTAAATATTTTCCATTGTGGCGGTGACAAGGTGGTTGTATGGTTCTGGTTGTGCTGGTGGATGGAGGTGGCAAAGCCGCAAAGGTGGTGGTGGTGGTGGGTTGGTAGGGGGAGGCGGTAGCGTTCTTGATTGTGGTGGGGTGGTGCTACAAGTGGAGGGGTGAGGACCAAGGGATCCAATAATGTGCCAATGCACTATGGGGTTGTAGGGCAAATCGGTGATTGGACACAATGAGGGCTTCATAGTGCATTGACGCATTGCGGGATCCCCTTGTACGGAGAGGTGATGGCCCATAATCTGAGCAGGTGATCTTGGTTCCCTCTCTCTCTCTTTTATGACAAAGTTGTCTCAGTTGCTTTTTTCTTTTTTTGAACATACACCTAGTAATCCAAAATCTAGCTAAATTGAAGCGCTTGTGATTTTTGGTGGGTCCATTTCTACCCACCCGAAGTGTTGTTTACAAGATGTATTAGTCGTTTTTTTCCAAACACCTTGTTGACTTTGTTCTCTGTGCCCCCCATGAAATGCCATTGGTATCACTATCAATCTTCTCTTTTGCTGTGCTCATTATTGGAACAGTTCCTCTTAGTTTACTAAAAATCTCTCAAGGGTCAAATTCCATGACTCCACCACTAATCCGCTTACTTCATCATTCTCTAGAAACAGTGCAAAAACTTGATACCTGCTACATGGAATTTGACTCTATTGCGAAGTCAAAATTTTAGTGCAAGTTGCGTCCTCATCGGCACCACCATTTGTTCTTCTTCTTTTTTAATCGGCGAAGAGAATTTTATGGATAGAACTCGATAATGGGTACTTCAAGATAAGAAAGGAAAGGAAAGGAAAGGAAAGGAAAAGGCAACAAGAAAAAGGAAGCGGGATGGTATTCTCACTTACAGCCCTACTCCCATACAGGGATGACAACTTGACAAGTGATAAGATTGCAAAACTGATGGATTTGGTAAACCGTGGGGTTGACAATTGTATGGAAAACGACTAAAGAAAACCTGACTACTGACCTCTCAAACTCACGCATCTCTGTTTGTACTGTCTGTGCCCTGTGGTGATTAAATTACAAAAGTGTCTGCGAGAAAATATATTCGTGTTTGTGTGTGTCTGTGTTTTAATTAATATTAGTACTCCAATGTGGTACTAGTAAGTATAGTATAGAAGCAAATTAAAGTCATTTCCAGACAATAATTCTGTGTATAAAATGTATATATATATATAAGACCTTTTTGATGAGTAAGCTCACCTGGCTAAGAGCATCCTTATCAGGCTCAACAGATTTTGGACCAAATTAATCTTCAAAAATTACTTTTCTACTTTAATTAGTCACTTTTGCACTATTACACAGAATCAGGCTCTTTACTTTCGTTCTCTTCTCAGTTAAATACTATTTCATTTATCTTCTTTATTCCATTTTTTTCCTCTTCCTTTATCCCCTCGTTTCTCTCGCCTTTGCCTCTTCTCTCTCTCAGTCATGGCCCTGCGTGAAAGACTCAATCACAATCTACACCGGTCTCTCTCCGGCGACCTTCATCGCTTTTTGTCGATGTTTTCTCATAGTTTTTTTTTTTCCCTTTCCTTTGGCAGCTTCCTCCTAGCCCTTGTTTTGCTAGTTTTCTAGCTAGCCTTGTGGTTGGTTGGTGGTTTGCCTGGTCTCTTCTTGATGTACCCACTATCGAGTTTCAAATACATAGGAGTATCTTTTTTTGCCGATCAAAAAAAGAGAGAACATTTTAATTAGATTGGTGATTTGTAGTTCACCAGGTGTACGTCTTGTTTTTCCTATATATAAATTTAAATCAAGGAATTAAGGGAGATAAATCCACAATATCACCGATCATAAAATCTCTATTATTAGTATTATCTTTCATTAGTTGGTTTGACGATTCAATTTTGAAATACGTACACATGCACTACCCCACGTAAAATCCATATCACAAATGTATTCTTTAATTAATTAATCTGCAATTCAATTCCCAAATTAATTAAGTCTTTCTCCGATTAACCAGTTAGATTAAAATTCTATCCATGTGTGTAGATGGGTCCATGGCATTTTTGTCAACCTCGGAGTAGGGGTGATCTTTTTTCTTCTCTAGCTAGGTCTACAATACCCTAGTACTTTAAATTTCAAATTAATTCAAAGTTAATGTTATATTTGTCAACCTAGCTAGTTGGGACATAATATTACCAATTTGAATTATCAACCGGATATATTTCTTTGACAATGATGCTATTGTTATATATTCTCATTACTAGCTAGCTGCTTGTAACATTTACTTAATTAATTAATTAAATTCTTTCTTCTTATCCTATTAAAAAAGATTTCAAAGTTTATGTTTATATGCAGGACTGATATGGCCTCAAGAGTCCAGACTCCAGACACAGTTATTACAAATCTTATTAATTAGCACCTTTACTGCGGCTTTCACTCGATCTACAGAATTGAACTAGCTAGAGAGTGAAACTTACCTTCTCATAGGTTTAGCTACATAATTAATTAGTAAGTTAGTTCACAAGGGTCCACAAGAGGTAGTTAGTTCACATGGGGTCCAAAGGCTTTCCATAGCCCTGAACCACAAACACCAGCCCTGGCCTCCCGCAAGCTAGCTAGGAAGGATCAGGAAATACCATTAATGGGCTACAAGCCCTTTGGCAAGTTTACGTACGGATAATTTGAAAGCTAAGATACTAATTGGAAACATCAGTTAAAAATAGACAGATCACAGAAGAAGAAAGCTTATAAGGAAAATGATCAGAGATCACAGAATAAGGAAAGTGAAGACTCTGGGCAACTATAAAATTAATTAAGCTGAGAAAAAGCAAAAGAAGTGATTTCAAGAAATCATATATAATAAGACTTGTCATTCCATGCATCAAACGTAAATTCCAATTTAAATTTTCTTTTCAAGTAGTAGTAAATATTCTTCATTTTTCTCGTAACAAACTATTACGCAGTTGTGTGTTTCTAGTAGTGATGCATTCTTACTCTTTTTCTTTATCGATGTACCCTTTCGAGTTTTGAATAAAATTTCTCTTTTGCCGATAAAAAAAAAAACTATTACGCAGTTAATTAAGTTTCTTTGAATAACATTGAAATAAAGTTCCACAAAAATAACATTTTCCCCTTACTTTTTGGTAGTTTGGTCCATGTGGGCATTTCATTCATTGTGGAAGGTGGTGTTTAGGTAGAAAGTAAAAAATTAATTTTTTTCCTCAAGCAAAAGAAATTTATTAATCTCTGAAAAGATACAAAGATTGAAAAGATACAAAAAAGGCGAAGCCCAAACCCTAAAAAAACACCCTAAACATCCACCTACACCCAAAAAATAGCCGCCAAACAAAGAGAACGCTTACAGACACAGCCACACCAAAGAAAAACAACAGCCACCACACATGGGAAGACGGAACACCGGGAAAGCAGCAACAAAACAACCTCAGCAACAGCAAACTACCTCTGACCAACAAAACAAGCGAAAGATCCGGCAAAGCAAAACCGGCCATAAAAGCAACCGAAAACAAAACCCCAACAACCGCAACAGAACACAAACAGCAGGCTAGCAGTAAAAAATTAATTTCTTTCGAATTAATCTGGAAGTCAAATAAGATTATCTTTGGACTTTTGGATTAACTGATCAGTGGGAATTTTCATTCTCACAGTACTCCAAAGGCAAATCTTTGTTTTCAGTTATCCCTTCAGTTATAAGAAGCTCATGTGAGCTAGGCAGGACTTGTCGAGTCGTAGACCCACATCACTAATTATAAGAAATTCGATCATATATAATCTTCACTAAGAGATTAAGAGTTTGGGTTCTTGCTGTGGAGGAGATCCTCTTAATTGGCCACGATTCTACAAAATCCAACCGACGAAAAAAGAGGGAGATAAAACTCCAAGGCAAAAGTAATATATAACCTCTTATATATATAAACCAATCACATATGAGAATCACTTTGTAAAACTCTACAAGGGCACACTGGGCACCCAAGGGCCAAAAACAGGAAGGATGCTAGAGAGAGAGAGAGAGAGAGAGAGAGAGAGAGAGAGAGAGAGATTAGTTTAGCATTCTTTTCACAAAAAAAAGTCAATCAAGTTAGCACCAATCATTCCGCATTTTGTTCATGAGTTTAAATTGTTTTCACCACAAGTGGAAAAGGTAAATTTTCTATTACTGCCATTTGTGAGTCCCACCGTACATTTGTCGTAGTAATCTAAACCGTTTATTTTGTAGAGCCCACAAATGTAGTATATCTACGCAAAAAATGAGCTTGATCGAACATTGATCAATACGTCAAAAATTGAATTTTAGTTTATAAGATGGAAAACTATGGACAGTTGAACTTTAAAATGTTTGACCGTTCATTTTATAAAACAACATCCAATTTTTGATATACTTATTGATGTACAATAAAATTACAGTAATTTTTTTCTGTACATATACTACTCAGAGGGTTCTACAAGATGAACGGTTTAGATTATAACAACAAATGACAGTAGGGCCGTGGCGGAAACACCATTTCTACCTGTGGCGGATAGAATTTAATCTCGCTGTTCATAACCTAACACTAACCCTAACCCAAGCTTATCTTCTTATCAAGAAACACTTCACCAGCTCACCTTTTAAAAGTCTTACCCAATGGTCTCGTTGATGATGCATGAAGTGTCTTTTGCAGAGAGAGAGAGAGAGAGAGAGAGAGAGAGAGAGAGAGAGAGAGAGAGAGAGAGAGAGAGAGAGAGAGAGAGAGAGAGAGATTCTAGTAATGAGACAGAGACAAACAGAAGATGTTTTCTTTTCCACTAAAATCTTAATTATGTTGATTAATGGAATATATTAATATATGTGGGAGTGAGTGCTTTTTGAAATTTTGATAGTTTCCTCGTGTTATTTCTCTGTGTTAGTGTGGTTCTGGACCCATTCTTCTCCTTTATTGATTACATAATAATTAAGTGATTAGAAGATTATTATGGCAGCAAACAAAATGTCAATGAATCGGGCTAATTCTCTCTAAAGGCGCTATAATTCTCAAGGCCCATCCTTTTCTGTTGTTTTTTCTACTTTTCTTGTTTAATAAGTAGTTGTCTTGCTTCTATTGTACTTTAACACAAAACCCTAGCCAACTTGCGTAATCTAAGGTTCATAACAATTATTTGTCCTTAACTTTTTTCTTCCCTGCATGATGAAAAGTATCCGGAGCTAGCTAGCTTTCTTCAGGCCCAGTCCTGAGGTTTTCGAGACCCTAGGTGAGTTTCAAAAATGGGGCCTCTCGTTTATTTCTATATATAAAATAGTTTTCCAACTTGAGAAGAAAGACACCCTTATGGCTCACTGGCACGTGCCTTGGAATGTCCTTCGGTGTGTAAAATTTTGAAGGGAGAAGGTCTCGAACACACGACTTCGTGGTTAAAGGACAGAAAACTTACCACTTCACCAGGCTCGATTGGTTGTATAGAATTTGACATACATAATATTTAGTATATTTCCTATATTTTGGGGCCCTATAGTTGGGCCAAAAACGGGAGGCCCAAGCCAGCTTACGCGCACATTTCGTTCATACTCCCTCCGTCCCATTTCAATAAAGTACTTCCGCTTTTTGAATTTTTTTGCACTGGATTAAAGAACTAATCAAGATTTTTATTTGGTGCGAAGAAACTCAAAAAGTCATGTACGGAAGAACTTTATCTTTTGATTCAAAAGTTACACATTTTCTCGTAAAGGACTATCTGAAAAGGACGGAGGGAGAAATATTTTACATCTATCTCCCCTTAATTCCTCACCAAGTAATTGTCAAGTTTAAATCTTGAGAGAGCCTCAAAAAGGAGAAATTTTTCAGTGTCGGACAGGTACCACGTGGTGTCCGTTCGGTACATCCGGACCGTCCATTTTTGTTTTGGACGGCTTGGATTTGGAGAGAGAAAGAGGAGAGTGAGTGTTTCAATCTGGACCGTCCAATACACTTTTGGACGACGGCTTGGATGTGCCTGCTCGGGCACCACGTCAGCCGGGACCTGGCACTGAAAAATTTCTCCTCAAAAGGGTTTAGAATGAAATGGTTTACTATTGGTCTACCCCTTAAAATTCCGGACTGGGAGATGTTGCCAAGCACATCTGCACCATCCAAATGTGTTTTCAGCAGTCTAGATTAAAAACAAACTTTTCCGGAAAGAGTTAAACTCTTCTCCGGAAAAGTTTGTTTTAAATCCTAGCCATTGATTACAGAAATGGATGGCACAGATACGCTCGGTACCCCTGCCAAGCGGGGATCCCCGGATCCTAAAATTCCACGTCAATATTTCTTTTTCAAGAGACACAAACTCTGAAACAAACTCAGCTGTATTCGACTATAATTATTGTTTTTTGACTTGATTAATGACTTGATCTGTTGCGGGAAAAGTTTTCGTGACCAACAGAACCGTAACGTTTATTGACAGAAGATAGAGATATATACTACTCCGTATATAAAACCCCATGCCTAAAATTGCTTTATTGAAAATATAGGACGTGAAGAAATTAATCTGACCTGAAATGGAATTACTGACGGGTAAAATATAAGACTTTCACACACACCCAGGGATTGCCTCAATGGTTCCGGCGAATGCTCAGACTTTGGAAGTACTTCTCAAGGTCTGGGGTTTGATTTTCCACAGGGTGAGCACCTTGCAGTAAATGGGAGGCCGTGACTAGTGTGGCCGTGCGGCTCCTCAGAGGTTTGGATTGCGTAGTCGGGTTCATTTAGGCCCCCGTTCCACATTCCAAAATAAGTACTTAAAAAATAAGGATATATTTTCAAGCTTAAAAATAATGAGTTTACGAAAATAATTTTTCATTTTTTTTTTGCAGGGTTTGATAGAGATCAAACAAGATCCATATTGCATATTTTTTTTATTTCAATAAGCTTATTATTTTTAAGCTTGAAAATTACAAATAAGTACTTATTTTTTAAAGGGGTAAACCGGAACACTATCTTAGTGGCTTGGCTGTAAGGCTATTCCTCCGTTACAAAAAAAAAAAAAAAAGACTGATAACTCTAGTTTTTTGCATTTAGTTTGAAATCAGCACACAAATTAACCAAATTTTTACAAACTCTTAGCTTATTATACAACTGTCCTGTTTCAGGTTTTTGATTGATTTTCTCGTATTAATTTATCCCTTAATTAACCATACCTAAAGGCATATATATATATAGCTCAATTATCGAACATTTAAAGGTGTATTCGCGACAAACTAAAGACGATAGAGGTTTCTCTCTTAGTATTCACTGGTACCCTTGCTTTTTCATAATAAACTAGTGGAGTAAAAAAGGCTATATATGTATTTTAAAACACTAATTAAGGAGTGGAAGAAAATTTGTGTGGTGCTTTGTCTAGGTTAAGTATGTGTTCGTACTTGTTAACAAGAATATATTAATGAATGATTGAACAAACCCAAATTTCACAGAGAGAGAGAGAGAGAGAGAGAGAGAGAGAGATGTTGATGGTGGGGGACTTTTTTTGGTCCTCATGAGCATCACATCACCAACATTTCCTACCTATAAAGCTTGGTCTTCCCTTCTATCTTTTTTCCACAACAATCACAAAGGACTTCTGTCATTTTTCCACTTACAGTGAAGAGAGAGAGAGAGAACAGAGAACAAAGAAATGGGTAGAGCACCATGCTGTGACAAGGCCAATGTGAAGAAGGGTCCGTGGTCTCCTGAAGAAGATGCAAAGCTTAAGGCTTATATTGAGAAGTATGGTACTGGTAATAACTGGATTGCTCTCCCACAGAAGATTGGTAAATCTCTCTCTCTCTCTCCCCATATTAGTAGCTATTTTGGATTAGGGTTTTACTCTACCAATGGAACTTTCATACACTTTTTCGATACAGAATGATTTGGTTTTGAAAATAGTCATACAAAAGATTGATGTAGCCGTTTCTGATCCTATGCAATCACAATTAATTAATCTTAATCAATAGCACTGCCACATCAATTTGAACTAATTAATTTTTCACAGGAAACTTTCTACCTTTAGATTATGTATTTCAAGTTTTCAACACCATGTGTTTGAAAAGATGCATTTATTTCTCAAACTCATCGAATATGACATGATTTCCGATCAACGCACAGGGCTTAAGCGATGTGGAAAGAGTTGCAGGCTAAGATGGCTGAATTATTTGAGGCCCAACATCAAGCATGGGGGATTCTCTGAGGAAGAAGACAACATCATATGCAGTCTCTATATAAGTATAGGGAGCAGGTCTCTCTCTCTCTCTCTCTCTCTCTCTCTCTCTCTCCTTGGCATGAATTTCAACCTAAGTTTCTTGTCCTTTGTCTTTGTCCATCATTCTCTAGTTAAAGAATTAATATTCCCTCAGCTCCAGATCCAAACCTCTATGGCGTGTTCTAGTTCTTAGTAAAATTATTTCTGACCGGATTCTATGTATGTGAATTTATATAGATGGTCCATAATTGCTGCACAATTGCCTGGAAGAACCGATAACGACATCAAGAATTATTGGAACACCAGGCTAAAGAAGAAATTGCTTGGAAGGCGCAAGAATTCGAACATCAATCGTCTATCAACAACGAGCCACGACCCGAAAGATACAAATGGGATCGAAGAAAAATCGTGTTCGCCGATCCTCAGCGACTCGGCCCTTGAAAGACTTCAGCTCCACATGCAGCTTCAAAACCCTAATATGTGTTTCTACAACAACGTTTCAATGTGGCCTAAGTTGCTTCCCCTCCAAGAAAAGATGGTTCAGAGCATTAACCCCATGCAGTTTTCCTCTCCTAATACTCAACTAGGTCAAGGACAAAAGGTTGGAATCTACAAACAAATAAGCAATTTAAATATGGACAATCTTATGGATAGTTCACTTGGCTTCAACAATGGAAGAAATCTACTGGACTCAACTATTGTGCCAAGTTTAGCTGGAATCGAACAATCAAACGAAGGAATCCAGACATTCCAAGGGGAGATCGATGTTGGGTTTCAACCGCGGGAGGAATCAATAGCTGAATTTGATTGTTTTAAGGAAATGGATGGCTCAAAGAACTATTCGATTTGGTGGTCTAATGATCAGTTAGACTCGAAATCAGTTTCCTTAAACGCTTGGGATTCTACTTCTGTCCTTCGATCAAAGGGGACGTACGAGGATTATGTACTAGGTTACAATCTAGAGTGCTAAGGACATCAAGTGTGGGTGTCTGATTGTTTTGAAGCTCATAAGAAGGGGAAGATGAAGAAGATGGTAATTGGTGGTGTTGTAAATCGTGTGCATAATAAAATTGTTCTGTCGTTGTTGTCTTTCCAATGATTTTAAATTGTTTTTTTTTAAACGAAAAAACAGGTGTTCTCGAACTGGCTTACATGTACCTCGACTATTGTCAGAGTCTTAAAGTTAACGACTGCACAAGCTGGTGAATAATAAACCTTGTACTCGTGATCAACTCTAGTTTGGGGTATCATAATTAAATACCATTTTGGTTATAATCAACAATGAGTTGATATACTATATAGTTTTTTTTGGTAGTTCGGAAATTAGCTAGCTGGCATGGCCATGCACAATCGCTTAGGCATTACAAATCCCAGTTTGACGTTGAGCATGCAGAAATCTGTGGTGCAAAAAAGTTGAGTGTTGCTGAAATGCATCATTGGATGCCTGATCGAAACTAATTAAATGCTTCATTGCTCTCATGCATCACAAGTTCTTTTCTTGAGGCAATATTTGTTCTGATCACCAACTTATTATAATTTGCGCACAGGTGTACAATAGGTTAATCGAACATTGATCAGGGTCAGAATCGATCATTGTGAGAACCCAAGTTTAATTAAGTACCACATCGGACACTTGGGAGACTGTTTGAATTATGGTTTATAAGGGATCGCGAGCAACTACTGTATAACTCGAGGTTAACTTTTTGAGCCACGTGTATAGGTTAAGGGTTAAGCAGGTCAGCTGTCGCACAACAAGAGTTAAACCCAATCCCTTTTTGTAGTGTGAATTTCAGCAAAATTAAGGACACAACAAAAAAAAAAGCTTTTATTAGATTGCGTTTCTACAGAAAGAAAAAATTTGTGTGTTAGAGCGTCACAGTGTGATCCATGGCCCATGAATTCTGCCCCCCGACCTGGGCTTGCGTGCACAAAACTATCGATTTTTGGACTCCCAAGTTTTGAAACAATCATTCTACAACCACAAACACTTATACAAATATTTACACAAACTCACTCATATTCACATTAGAACCCACACACACTACACCTTCAGTGTGTGTAGGTCCCTCCAAAAGACTATGTGTATAATAAGTGTTTGTGATTAAATAATAATTGGTATAGAAAACTACTGTAGTATAGTAGGCGGGCTCCATGTGTTACTTGGGATTTTGTGTACTAATAATCAACTGGGCCATATAAAGAGAAAGGCCCATGAATAAACGGAAGGCCGAAACAAAACGGCCCAGCAATGGAGAATTCGGTAGCCTGAGTGTCATTTTATTTTATGGACTAGTGGCCCATATCGGAGTCCCACAAAATAATCGAACTGCTCATCTTTTTTAAAATATTTTTTGGAGGGTTCTTCTAAAAAATCAGCTCCAACGGATATCGGTAAGGACTTTCTCAAAAATCGTAGGATGAATCAGGACCCCGATATGGGCCCCACAAAAATGTATGTGCAAGATATGTGCAAAAACATATGTGCAAGTAGCATGGTTGTACTATTAAAGTACTGCTTCGAAACCATGCCCTAAGCCAGTACTAAACGAGGAGGAAGCACGTACGTAAATATTTTGCGATTCTCCATAGCCATCCCCTCCCCACTGTTAAATCCTCCAATTAACAACGTATTAACTTAAAGAGGTAATGCCTCCTTTTTGGCTTGATTTACATTTAATTATTGAATGTCTGGTTGATTTCATTGATCTTGTTCCATTTACTACTACTTCTGCACAAACAAATACAGTACTAATAAGCTTTTCTTTTAGTATATAAAAAAAAAAAAAGGTTACTCGTACAATTCTTGTAATGAATCTTGCATTCATGTTCGTGAATTTTTCTTCTGATTTCATTCGTTTTTTATTTTTTTACATGTATTCAAAATATAGAGCAAGCGGCCCGGCCATGTCGACACTTTCTTTCTTTCTTTGTATTTGGGCAGATCAGATGGTGGTAAATATTCAACACTAAAAAAGATACCAGTCAACAAACTCTTATGAAAACAAACCAAGAATTAAGCAGCTAGCTAGCGTGCTTACGTACTACTACTGGTAAGGAACTACCACAACAAAAGCTAGCTAGCACAAGTACTTTAAAAAAAAAAAAAAACCCCACAAAACAACTTATACAGCAAACTTCACATATACATATACCGATCGAGTGATGGGACCTAGCTAATAGTAATCGTCATAGTCGTTATTGGCACAGCTGTACCTGTAGCCATAGTCACTGCAGCTAGCTAGTGTCCACATAGCTGTAGCTATCTGATCCGCTGTTATATATTATGCGGATCAGATATATATATAGCTGGTCTTTCCGAAGTACTCCACGTCACGAAACTTCGATCTCCTCAACCGTGTGTTCACTGTACCCGGTGTTCTTGTTTCCAACCTTGACGCTCGAGCTCGTCCTGAACTCGTTCTTGGTACCCACTACTTTCCCGGTCCCCCGCTCCACGTGTGGCTCGCCGCTCCTCGATCGATGCCTTCTCCTTCGTGGTGTAGCTAGCGCTGGTAGTTGCCGCTCTCCTTGTCCTCCCGCTTGATTCTTGAAGTGCACTCGTAACCCAGTGATCTCTCCGCAGGGCCTGGGGCTGGCCTTTTCCTGCATGCCAACCTTCAAGTCTTGAGATGCAGCAGAGACAACTAGTACTGTTGTTTTCCTGGAAGATATATATGCTGGGAGTTGCTACCTGTGGCGACCCTTTGCCCTTTCGGTTATCCATATATGTCTGTCTGTCTGTCTGACAATGAAGGTGCTCTGTTTCTCTCTCTCCATCCTCTCAAAGTGCGCGCATGCAGCAATATATAGAAGCAGACAAGAACAAGTATGAGAAGCTTGCAACGAAAGCTTGAGGTGTATATATAAATGCAGAGTGACGTGTCATCTTCTGAAGCATCCTAAAGCATGAGATGTCTTCATTTCGTGCAGTCTCTCCCACTCTCCACGATGCATAATTTTCTTTGAATCGCTCATTCCAACATGGTGTGTATGTCTAGAAAAAGCTACCTTTTCAACTAACATATCATTTTTAGCAAAATAATAATATAACCGGAGTAATAAATAGGAGAAATTACGTGAATAAAGGCAAACATTCTACACTCTCATTCTGAAACTGAAATAGGGTGCAAACAAGCTGAGCCAGGCTTCGTTGTGTTTGAGCTCGATCCATTTACAAAACAAGCCTAAGACCCAAGCTCGAGCTTGGCTTGTTTGTAAATGAGCCAAGCCCGCTTCATTCACTAAATGAGCCAAGGTTTTTAGAGCCAAGCCTACGTACAAATCAGCCCCAAGCCCGGTTCATTCATTAAACGAACCGAGTTTTAGAGTGCTGAGCTCTACACAAGCATGAAACTCGAGCTCAAACTCAGCTCGATTACTAAATGAGTGGAGCGGAGCGGAGCGTCGAGTTGCCCGATTCATTTGCAGCCCTATTCTAGACGGTTGCTTCAGTAATTGTTTATCAACACAGAAACCGATAAGATAATGCAATGCAATGCAATGCAAACACAGACCACAGTTACTCGAGTAATCATGCACTACATCGAGCAGTCAGGACATTACATTAAAGCACATTAAACCCTTCCAAGTTACGCTTCAGGTACATCAGAAACTGGCCCCCAAACACTGGTAAGAGCCTAGTGCTTAGAACTGGTAACTTCTGCTCCTCCAAACGAGCAGTTTATTTACTAGGAACTACCACAGTGAAAGCACCCATAAATAAACTCAAAATAAACATAACAATCTCTACATTCCAACAGAAAACAACAACAACGAATACAGCTACGATGACCGTACTTAGTTACCACACTTCGGGTACCATAAGATGCGTCACTTGCTATGTCACGGGGGATTGTTAAGTGCCACATCAGATGATACCTAAATCTAGTAATAATCATCATCATCGCTATCATCGTAGCTATAGCTGTAACCACCGTCTGTGTCACTGTCACTTTCATAGCTGTAACCACCCTCAGTGTCACTGTCACTATCACTTTCATCACGCGTCGAGCATTTGTCAGGACCCTGTTCTTCACTTTCATCACTGTCACTTTCATCATGCGTTGTGTATTTATTAGGACCCTGTTCTTCGTTGTTGTCACTGTCACTTTCATCAGGCGTTGTGTATTTGTTAGGACCCTGTTCTCCGTTGTTGCTCTTACCAAAGTTGACATCTCGAAGCCTCTCTTCAATGTGGTACTCCCTGTAGCCATTTTTGTTGCCAAACTTGACGGTCGTGCTCTTTTGAAACTCGTCCTTGACAGCAACTCGAACGGTTCCTTTCTCCACGTGTGGTTCTCCTCGAGAAGCCTTCTCCTTCGCCGTGTAGCGTTCGTAACTGCCACTCTGCTTGTCCTCGCGGTTGATCTTTGAAGTCCACTCGTAGGCCTGCGATCGCTCCCCTGGCATCTTGACCATTGTGTCGCTCACTGAGCCATCTACCGATGTAATAATTACTTTCAGCATTCCAGCCCTCTCAGTTCCGGTGGATCTGCTCATCTTTTTCTGATCCTGAAAGAAGAACTTCACACGATCCAAACATATCAAATTGAACACTTGGTTGCACAAACTAACTTCATATGTGGTGATCACAATATCACGTACTCGAACGCAGTACACATACTTATATAAACAGACATTCCATGATCGGGGCAAATCATTGTAATAAGATGCAGTAGCCTAGAAATTAAAATTGTAACTCACCTTCGAAGACTAGGAGATTGAGAGTGAGTGAGAAGTGGTAGTAAAGACTGGGTAGAAGCTCGTTTAAAGGGTTAGAGGTGATGTTGAAAGAGATAAGGTTCAAAAGGCAGATTCGTTGGTGTAGGTAAAAAGGAGAAAAAGATATGTATTATTGGTTCACATCACATGGACATGGGGTTCTGAATGTGAACTCTGTTTCCCATTTGGCTGATTTCGGGGAAGAAAGTGAGATGAGATGCATAATAGATAGGGAGTGAGCTTAAAGTTAACTTTAGACACGAAGTGATGTGAGAGGACGCTCACACTTTTCACACAGACCCACTTTTCCACCCCTAAGCAAAGGAAGTAGATGAACAAACACGAAAAAACCCTACTAGTAAGTATCACAACTTAATTCACATTGTGAAAACACGCAAACCCAGAAAGTCTTCGCTAAGAACTGATAACCGAAGAATCGAAAAGCAAATTCAGCCGCTGCAATTTCTGAATCACAGTTCTAACTAGTAAGAGTTAACTTCCGATCAAAAACTTGTAAGAGTTAACTTCGTCTCATCAGATAATATTAACCATTCAACTTCTAAGATTAAAAGTGCCAAATATTTACAGCTAGGAACTACCGTGCTGAAACACTGAAAGAAAACATAACCACCAGGAAAGGACCCATAAACTGCATATTACTTCTACTGAGGACAATAACAGCATAATGATGATGGGGACTAAACCCTAATAATAATCATCATCGCTGTAGCCGCCATCACAGTCATAGCTCGGGGCAGCATTGACATCAGCATAGCCAGACCCATAATCACCATTGTCATCATCATCGCCAACACTATCACGGCTGTAACTGGCATAGTTGTTTGGGCCATTTGTAATACTGCCCCGACCAAAGTCAACATGTCGAATCCTCTCCTCGACCTGGTACTCCGTGTAGCCGCTTTTGTCACCAACCTTGACAGTTGAGCTCTTCTTGACCTCATCCCTGACACCAACCTGTCTTGTTCCTCTCTCCACATGTCGCTCGCCGCTTGAGGCCTTCTCCTTTGTGGTATAGCGTTCATAACTGCCGGTCTGCTTATCCTCATACCTGGCCCTGGTAATCCTCTCGTATGACTGTGGTTGCTCCACCGGCCTTCCTATCAATGCACCAACAGTCCCATAAATAGCTGATTTTCCGGAAGAGTGGGAGGGAATGACCTCCCGTGACCTTTTGCCTGATCTGCTGCTCATTGGAAATTCACTGTCCAGAACCAAACACATTGCCACATATGGAATTTATAAAAACGGCTTTTTCAATACAAGCAGACGGAAACCATCACGGAGACTCAAAAGAGAGAATAAAAACAAGCAGAAGATAAGAGAGAGAACCATTTGATTGTGCATCAACAAGAATTACATTAGTCATATCTACTAAACTAGCCAGCAAAATACTCCTAGCATGGACAAAAGTGAGCGAACAAGGAAATCTGGACCAACTTTCGAAGGAATTTCCACATTTCACGGACAATGGTTCAAAAATTCGAAGCTTTTGTACGACCCAAAAATCTGAGGTTGATACAATTGAACAGAAATTCAAATTTCCGTGTGCAACTAAAATCACAAAGATAACGCCTGATTAACAAACTCTAAAAGTATCATGTATCTTCACCTTTTGACATGCTATAATTAGAAGTTAGGAATTGGAGAGGAGATTTTCTAGTATTTTTCATAGCTTTCTCCATGTGGTTGATACTTCAAACTCGATAGAATCACGTGGAAAGAACTGATGTATAGTGGCATGTGAAGAAAAGACTAAGGAGATGAAACCAAAACTTTATTAATGTAAAAGCAATTTTGCTCAGCAAGATAGCTCATGAAGATTCCGTTGTCTTCTAAGTAGTTACTGGAGCAGGATACATATACGAGGAGACGTTCCATCACATACTGACGTAGGAGTATATGTGAAGTAGAGCAAAGACCTAGTCGAGAACATCTTCAGAGGAAATGCTATTTTTCCAAAATTTAAAACTCTCCAGTATTGCTTTATTTTACTATCATGAGTTCATGACAATAGAATGTTCTGAAAGGAATCAAAGAATAAGCTCAAACATTCATAAAGTTTCGTATTCTAGTGAAACCAAGATTTAATCAAAGAAGAACGTTTCCAGCACATTAGTTGACGTATGATGAATTTCGATCTGAAGCATAACCTAGATACAATTGATTTCTGAACCACATTTGATGTAACAAAAATGACTGCCAAGATGCTATTATCAACGACATCGTCGACATGGCATAAGAACGAGTATAATTAGGTAAAATATGAAGTTTAAAAGTTTCAAAAGCAGCTTGCATTTGAACAGCAACTTAAGAACTATTACAACACATGATTTCCGAGGATACTATTCATACAAAATCGGATATTAACAATTTGTCAAATTGATAGGGCCAACCCACACCATGGTGGACTTCAAACCTGGTAATGAAGATATGAAGTTGATATCTCAAGGAAACACATCAACGGTTACCATCTGAGACTAAATTATACACTCATCAACCTTTCAATCTATTTATCATCAAGGTGAACAAAATCCAACTCCAAAACTTGTAACCTTACAAACAACTCCCAGAGCACCAGATAAGACCGTGAGCATATTTCAATTTACTATATCGCTCTGTTATACTACTATATTAGAGCTAGAGCTTCTTTCTTCTTCTACTTCTTTCTTTTCTTTTCTTTTCTTTTTTTTTTTTTTTTTTGGGGGTCTATAGAGACTATGACTAAAATCATGTAGCTTAATTTTGTAAAGGGAGGAAATTGAATATGGTGCCAAAAATGTGCTTTAGACTCACATTCTTAGTAAATTGGCCTCCATTTGCGGGTTTGAAAACGACCTCAAGCAACTAGTACAAAAATGCCAAAGGTTAGATGCACCCAATCTAACCCTTCACAGGCCTCATTTATGGACTAAATTGGGTGATGGTCTGATGGATACAAACCCGTTTGTTTGGGTTTTGCTAGATAGTCAAAACATAGTCCCACTAGTAATCAGAAACAGGAATTTCCCAAAGAATACAACTAGATGTGGGTCCCTCCATGAATAAAATACACCCAACCAGTGACTGTTTAAGTTAATAGACAGAGGCAGGATCCTTTGTGCCAAAAACCCCGTGCCTCCGTGCCGAGGGATTTTCGGCCGTTGGATTTAAAACATAAAAAAAAAAATCACCCAATCCAACAGCCGGAAAATCCCTCGGCACGCGGGGTTTCCGGGACAGAGGAGATCGGCCCCCTTAATAGATAAGCCAAACAAAAACGGTGACTATCAACTTGTTTAGTATACACCCGGAATCTTTTAAAGTGATTAAAAGACTAAAAGCGTTGAAGATTCAAACAAAACACCAACATTAGTGACTGTAGTGCACAGTTGCACACGAATAACACTAAAATATCTCCAGCGGACAGAGATCTACAAGTAAATGATCATTATTCTTTCTGATCAAAACATGTATATACATATTCACACTCACAAAGCACTGGAATCAGACAAATGCTGAAAGATTCGTCAGTAATGAAAGATATACTAACGCACATCAGAACAAACCACAATAACAGATCCTCTTGGCACATGAACATACATACATGCATATATAAAATGATCTACTGTAGCAAGAAATCGAATATCGCACCTTCGCTCCGCCAAGAGAGAGAGAAAGAGAGAGAGAGCGGTTTTGAGAGAAACGAGTGAATTGCTCGGGATTTGTACAGGCGATAATATTCGCTGCATGCAATTTATCCGGAGTCATTTACTACCCAAAAAAAAAAGTTATCCTGAGTCCCTGACTGGATAACTTCTGGGGAAAATATTGATAACACCCCTCGAGTTTTGATTTTAATACATATTTGCGCTCAATGTTTGGAAAATGACTTGAAACCCCCTTGTCAGAGTTTGTTGACAAACCCTAGCACCTGTATCTTCCCTAAATCCCAAAACACCCCTGCTCCCCTGTTACTAGACATGATTTTCGTACAAGGCTTAGATGACCTGCCAATTTTTTCAAGCAGTTGAAATTCAATTTCTAATATTCAACAAGGTATTCCACTCTCATAATTCAACTTCATGAAGATGCTTCTACAGGTATGATTGAGCCATATACCCTGTCACTAGCCTTTTTTGCCTGCAAAATAATGAGACCGCAAAATTGTATGAGAAAATGGTTGCAGCAATAGTCTTTGTTCACTATAATACAACATCAAATATATACAATAAAGTGGACCCATGTTGACTAATACTCACAGAATCACTTAGTCGTCGGTTACTGTAGTTCAGTTAATAAAAAAATACAATGAAAAACACCTCTTTTTTTTAATTCAATTAGGTACTTACTTCTTTCTCCCAATTAGTGCATAGAGTTATGATTGCGAGAAATGATGCTTGTGCAAATAATGCCACAACAATTCCAGTCCAAAGTCCCTGCATCACACAATTGAAACACGAGACAACATTGTTGTGTTTTCTTGACACACACACACACACAAAGAGAGAGGGCATGGAATCGGTACATGTTACACGAAAAAGAAATAAAAAGAAAAAGAGAATGTTATAAAGCTAATTATTTGCATATAAATTACCTTTCCTCCAATGTGGTAAACAAAGGCTAATGTTATACCAACAGGTATACCAATGAGATAATAAGCTCCCAAATTAGCAAAAGCACCAATCTTTTGCCAACCACATCCTCTGGCAGTTCCTGAAATTGATTGCAAACCAATTGATGAAACTTGTTTTTTCAAATTTCAATTAGTAATTCAGGTTACACATATCAAGTTTCTTCGTTTCAGTTGGCATTAGTTTTCTGATGTATAGGTGCCTTGTTCTTTACGGGGGAATGCCCCTTTGAGTTTGTAGTTGGGTTTGAGCTTTTTAATAGAAAGTACTTATAAATAAATAAAAAAAGTTTCTTCGTTTCAGATCTCAATGTCGAGGTTTTTTTTTCTACTTTTATAAAGATTTCTTCTTCTTTTTTCAGTTATAGGTCCCAACAAGTTCGTTTACTACTAGGATAATACAGGAACCAAAACTTTTGGGGTGGGAATGAGTCAGGATTACAGGTTGGCATATGTGCAAGGGTTTGGAGGCTATTTATAACTTGGGAGAAAGCTATGGTATTCTTCTACAACTTGCAGTGTGTTCGAAATAGTAAAATGGCTGAAATTAAACCATCATGCACAATAACATTTCAATCTGAGTCGGGTGACGCTTATGGCTATATCAATGTCTCCCTGGCCCTATTCTTCATGTTTCGTAGATAAGCGATACCAAAATTTCTTTGTTCGACACAATTACTAATTAAAGTCCAAATAATTTATTTGTTTGAAACAGGAAGTTGCAGATAGGAGTTTAGAATTATATTGGTACATACCTGAAAGAACAGATTGAAGACCATCCAACCAGTGGGATGCAGCAAGCAATATCATCATCTGTCCCACATATCTTACTACCTTTTCTTCTTTGCTGTAACAATATCCCCAAACGTGACGCCCCAGAATCAAGACAGCTCCGGCAATAACGCCTTCGGTAACAACCAAGCACACCACCACACATACTGCTAAACGGGCTGCTTGTGGTCGCCCAGCACCCAATTCATTGGAAACTCTGATGCTGAATTATGACAAGGAAAACAAAGGTAGAAAAACAACATAAAGTTTGGATATTTTGTCCAATCTGATTAGTTAATGGATTAGACCGTCCAGTTTGGTCACGTGGCCTCGCGATGTGGGCCATTTTTGTGAAAAAGCCGAGTACAAAATGACTAAGACAAAAGGAGACAAATGGACAGAGAGACCTGGAATAGTAGTCAACAATTAAGCTATTACCTTGTAGCACCACTGAGTCCGAGGGGTATCATGTAAACAACAGAACATGTATTGAGGCTGGGAATTCAAATGGTTAGTCAGAATCAATTGCCAGGAACAGTGTGGAATAAAGTTTTCTATGGAGAAAACCAACTAAAGCAAAAGAAAGGACAACAAAGTAGAAAGTGTTTTCGATTTTCAGGCCAATAATTACTACTAACCAGATGGAAAGAACAGAGGTTTCTAGCTTCGGATTAGGAAGGAGACCGGATAAGAGAACCATCATTTCAAATGACCAGATTTCCAAGCTGTTTCCAAGAAAAATACAACAATGAAATTACTTATGGAACTAGCTCGATCACCGGCCACTATTCGAAACACAGTAACAAAGTTAGGAAATGGATGACTTACCAAATCATAATGGCCGAGGGAATAGCAAGCCGAACGAATTTCATAACATCGTGCAACGCCTCCGTGGAAAACCCTGTCCAAGTCTTCTTACAAGAAGGTGATACCCGAACATAAACCACCAACAATATTGCGTTGACCCAATAAGAAATACCATTAGCCAACGCTGCGCCTTTATTTCCAAGACCCGACTTAAATACTAAAACCCAACAGACGAAAACATGTAACAACGTAGTGAATCCCGCGCTCAGCATCATTGGGACAACATTGTTTTGGGCTTGCAGGAACCTAACGTGACACTGCAGGATCGCGTACGCGAAAATCGTCGGAATTAAGTAACGGGCATAGGATCCGGCCTCGGCTGCAATTTCTGGATCCTGGCCGAAGAATAGAAGGATTTGACTCGTATTGGCCCAAATACAGGAAAGAGGTATGCAGGCTAATAAGAGAACAAACATGGCTCTTTGCAAGTATATGCCAAGCAAGTGGTACTGTTTTGCTCCATAGGACTGCCCACAGAATGTGTCCAGTGCACTTCCCATTCCGATCTGTAAAACCAAAGTGACAACGAAGGACCAGTAATTCATGGTAATAATTATTAACTTCTTGTGGAAAGACAATTTAGTGTTCAGAAGTTTAAGTCATTATATCCAAATTATCCTTGCCAATATTTAAGAAACATTGACTCCAAATTAACAAAGTACTGATACTGAGGTTATGTGTATACCTATTCATTTGTCTCAATACGCGTTGAGCCAATATATTGGCTAATACGTACGTATTGAAGATTCGGGAGCCAATATGTTGGCTCATATGTATTCAGCCGTGCTACTAGCATTACATTTAGTACAACGATATGCATCGAAAGGCTAATTGTATCTTTGGGTCACATCACTTTGGGCCAAAACCCATATTAGTGATTCCGTAGAAATCGGTGCCCCAGATTTCAATTCCTAGCTGGTTGAACTCCAACAGGTCAATTAAAAACCAAGAAGGAAAAATTTTGAGAAAAATCGGCTATACCATGGAAACGAAAAGACCCATGTCTATTGATGAATGGAACAGTACAAGAAACTACAGAACGTAGATTACAATATAGAAACAAGGAAAAGTGTAATGAAACAGTGTAAAAAAAAAAAAAAATCAATGGAGAACTAGATTCAAGTTGGTATATTAGTGGGACCGCATCCGAAATGAATGCTTTTCCATCTTTGTTTGTGTACACATATTGCCAATCATTTTCCTGCAAATATATTGAGAAGAAGCCAAATAACTTAATTACCATGAGGCTGAAGCCGGTGACAGAAGCAAATGAGGTAGCCATGGAAGCACCAGCAAGAGGTAACTCCCCAAGATGCCCCACAAACATGACTGATATCATCTGTAAGAAACATAGTAACAGATTCACTGAAACTATAGGCCCTGCCAAACACAACTGCTTCTTCACTTCAGTGAAAATCTCTTCTCTGCTGGTCACTCCCTCTTTCGGAATCAGTGGCTGTTTTTGCTCCTCTCTCTCCATTCTTTCCCCTGAAAATCTCTCTCTCTCTCTCTCTCAAATAGAGCAGAATGTTGGAGACATGAAAGGTCACAAGATAGACTTCAGGGCCGTCCTATCTATTTATCTACCAAACAGATCAGCAGAATGTTTGAGACATGAAAACCACAAGATGGACTTCTATGTCATCGCACTCGAAGAGAATATAACTCGTACGGAAATTAGATAAACAATTTCCAAGTTTCTTTATTTAAATATATTCTGAACATGTGGCTCAGCAGGATGCCAGGAACAAAGCAAGAAACATGCCATAATTAAAAAATATTCATGTAATGTAAGGTGCATTTTCTTGGACAAAAAACTAAAAAGGTGTACTTTCGTGGTTTGTTTTTCAATTTTTTTATTTTTGCACCCATCAAACAGCTTAATTAGATTGTAGATTTTCTAAATCAGTGCATGAATATTAAAAATATATCTCCACCTAAAGGGCACGTTTTAAAAAAAAAGGTTCACAACAAGTAATTATTCATTAGTTTTGGAGCACTGCCACTTAATTTCCCACCACACACATTCCTGCTGGGTACCATATTAATTTTTGGTGGACAAAATGTGTTGGGACACCACGTAGCGGTGCCCCAAGACGATGGAATAATTTTTCATTACGTACTAGGAACAGAGTAGTGCGTTTGGGTAAATCTCAGAGCCAAGATTTTTGGTCTGTATAGTAGCATTTTTTTTTTTTCCTTCTTCCTCGTAAGTCCAATTAGGCAACTTGAAGGGGGTATGCATTGGATCAGTTCCATGAAATTACTCCACAAAATTTCTTCCCTATTTATTCAACTGATGAGGACCAATCACTGGATTGGGAACAGGAACACAGCTAGCTTGGCATTATATGCGTTGTTGGGAACTTGCTGTCATTTTCCTACTTAATAATGGGTTTATTAGAAGACAAAATCTTCCCCATCACTAATTTACCAAGATTGACCGATTGATAACTAAGAGTTCAAATCACAGTTCCCCACTGACAAGGTTAAACATTACTATACAAGTTTAATGTAATCCAAGTGGCCCATAAAACAAGTCATTAATTAGTACAATGCCACGGCCTATGGAAAGCGGGGACCCTGCTGGCCCAGCATGGGCGTTGTCCATCCAAAATTACGTCGTTTTGGATCAAGAAACCACTCCCCCTTGCCCATACAATGATCGAAATATCTCACATAAGTAGGGATGGCAATGGGGACGGGTCGGGGACGGGGGTACTACCTCCACCCCCTACCCATTACCCCCTACCCCATCCCCATCCCTAATCCGATCCCCAACTGGGATTTGATTTTTTCCTCCATCCCCGACCCAAACAGGGAACGGGGATCCAAAACGGGGATTCGGGCACCTGTATTTCACAATTTCAGCACCTAATAGCATATACTAGCATGTGAAAGCCGAAAGGACTTGGATTGTTTTGTATTTTTTTTCCAGGGAAAAGGGCTGAGGAAACAGTACTAGTAACGGTTGTCGGTTGGCCAGGAAGTTAGGAGCCAACAAAGCTCCACAAACAGAATTAGAAAAGCCAACAAAATAAAATAAAGTAAGGTATCAGGAACGACCATATTTATCACTGAAAAGCTTCAGCAGAATTCTGCAACACACATTGGCATGCACCTGTATTTGCGGCACATAATAGCACCTCCATTTCCTACACCTGTATTTCACAATTTCAGCATATACTACCAATTTTCAGCACATAACAGCACCTGTTATTCACTGTTTTAGCAAGTACTATCAATTTTCAGCACATAATAACTAATTCCAGCACATAAGTTAATCTGCAGCACTATTTTTCCAGCACTAATTTAATACTACTGAAGGGGTATATATAATATAGTATATATTTATTTATTTATATATATATAAATATATATATTTCGGGGATTCGGGGACGGGCCGGGGCGGGTAACGAACGGGGAACGGGGACTGGTAGGGTTCGGGGCGGGGACAGACCTATCCCCGCCTCCTACCCGATCCCCGAATTTTTTAAAAAAAAATCCCCATACCCTACCCAATCTCCAAACGAATCCCCGAAGTTCTGGGATTTTCGGGGCGGGTTCGAACGGGTTGGCCGAGATTGCCATCCCTACCCACAAGCTACAACAGTAACGGACTAATAGGAATCATTGAGCTCAGGGGTTAGTGTTGGAAAATATTACTATAGGATATAATATTTTATTTTAAGTGTGAATGTAAATTGATTTTTTTTTTTGGAGGTGCATCTTTTCATTGACACTTGTTCGCCGTGGACAGACGCGTCCTTCACGAATAGATGTGCCTCTTTCCTTGGTGACTTTTCGTAGAGTTACGTGTTGGTCTATAAATATTATTTCCCTCATTCATTTTTAGAGGTTGATTTTTCCTTCATTCAAGTTCATTCATATGAGAGAGTTACAAACACAAAATGGTTCGCCAGGCCTTCCAATTGAAGTGCTGCTTTGGGGGGATTCCAATCAAGTATTGTTGGGAGATAGTCGTCCAATGCAAACCGTGAGCACCTTAGCGGGGGCAAAATAGTACAGAGGGTCACACACAAACACTCGCCTTGATCACCAATTTGTTTTCATCAATTTCCAGGTTTTGAGTTTCAATTTTATTGCACTCATATTATCGGATTTTATCACAAATAGTAAACACATTTTTCCAACAATCTTAAGACAGATTTCGGTTTACTTTTTGTGCATATGATTAGCGAATAGAATCAAGTGGGATACACTTAGTCAGTACCTATATCATCCTTGATTTTGCTTCTCTGGTTTGCATGATCGAGTTATGTGTTACTCTTACTGATCTTTTGCTATATAGAAAGCCCGCTTGCTTACCTTGGAATTTGACTCTAATCTTCGCTCTAATGTTCACGGCATATATATGTAGTAGATATTGTCATGATCTCCGTGGATGGAACAATGCTTGCATGGTTTGTACGTGTCTGTTGGGAACCAACATATTATTTGAGAAACGTTATGGCTTTCATTTTCTAATACTTTTGAACGGATCGACCTAACATTGCACCTTTCTGTGATGCCATATGTGTTCGTTAGTCTTAATATTATAACGATTTTCTGTGAATATTGTAATGGTAGCAGGCCAGGAATATTATAACGGTTTCTATGAGCCGTGTGTTAATTATATTCCTTGCTGGTTGTGTTATTTTCTCAGTGATCAGTTGCAATGCTTCGGAAAAAGGAAAAAAAAGGTTTGGATAGGTGTGACTATCTAAAATGTCACCATGTTATATCTGTGAATGTGTGTGATCATCTTTGGGGTTAAACCAAAAGGTGTGACCTTTTGAGTTTACGTCAAAAGATGTCACTCTTATATTCGAATTAAGAGATGTGACCGTTGCGTTTACACCAAGAAATATGATCCTTGGTGAATAAGTCACGCGACTATTGATGAATAAGTCACAAATTCTTATGAAAGTTTAAAAAGTTTCATGTGGGGTGTAGTTGTTTGATAACCATCAAACACTCAAGATTGTGCAAACTTATTCCAAATCTTTCCAGGTTCGCAGAAGGACCCGTAGGGATTTAACCGGTACAGTTAGTTTACTAACTGTTTAAACCATTGATTTTCTTCTCGTATCGAGAAACAATTGTATCTTTTTTGAATTGGTTGAGTAAGTCTTTGGACGTGTAAAATCATGTTTTGGATTATTTGAAATCAATGTCAATAGATCCAATAGATTGCTTTGCTATGTTTGATTTGGCATGAAGATCAATATTTGGAATATTGTCGCTTCATCAATATTGAGTGTTTTGGTAATACTCAAACAATTACACCCTCCAAAGATACCTTTTAAATAAAGTGGCATCATTTTTTATGCTATGGAGAGTATCTAGTACTGTATCTACAAAGATACATAGAATGCGTGGTGCAGTTAGCATAAAATCGTCTCAATTTGAGTATAGAGTTACTCGATGTGGGGGTTGTTTCTTGTTGATGTGTCTTGAAGCACGAGAGATGAAGAGAAAGTTTAGACATTTTTTGTGTCATGTCATAAACTACGGAAATTATTTTGTTGAATTCTGAATTAATTTCAGAATTGTAGGGGAAACAATATTTATAATTTTCACAATATTTACGTATTGCGCTATGGGAGATGTTCAACTATACTTAAAGAATAAAGTATGGTGATATGAGTATCCAATTTAAAGTTTTAGAATCCAAAGGTGGATTTAATTATACAATTGGAGTGTAACAATGATTTGGAAATCCTTATGCGTGTATAGCAAGGTCTACAATGGAGTCTGATCAACTCATTGTATTAATGTATTAGACAAAGAGGCTAATAAGCGGATGGCTGTGCCATCCGCTTAGAGGATGTTCCAATGGGGGTCCAATTCTATGCCAGAGTTATAATGTGATGGCCATCAATTGTTAGAAAGGCATAGAATACCATGTGTAACGGTAAGTTTCGATATTAAAGACATCGAACCGTTAAACATTTGTTCTCACTTGAGAATGAAACGTCAAAAAATTTGTTACGAATCCGTTGAGTTTGAAGTTTTGACTAGAGAACAATGATCATCGAGGGGAATGAGATTAAAGCCTATTATTTAAAAGTTTCTATAACGGTAACCCAACCTAGCTGACAGGAGATTCCAAGATCTAGGTTCAATGGGACAACCGAGTTGTATGAGACTTAGGAGTATCACTGAGGAGAAATTTCTCCAACTCACCTTATGGTGAAACAGTGATGCTTGCAGCGTTTTAGGTTAAGTTTAACTTTTAATGATTCTTATACCTTGGTAAATCCAAGTGGGGTATAGCAGGATACCCTTAATAAAAGATCACCTATGTGAGTGTGAAGGGGCTGCTTCTGTGAGAAATTTCTAAGGCTGAATTCTCTAAAGCACTCTCTGAAACCAGTCGGTGTTCCAGAGCCAAAATGGACACAACCGTAAGAACCAACTGTGTTCGGAAAGATTCTGTGTGAATTCTATTGTCTTGGTTTACACAAAACGCTGAACAGTTCAAGGCATTGCGTCCACTGGTTAGCAAGTAAATCCGATAGTCTTTCACAGGGGATGGTTCAAAGCCAAAAACTACCTATCTTATACAGGAAATTTCCACTTGTACTCTCTCTGTTGTTTGCATTATTTTGCATTGGTTATCGAGTCAATTTCATTCATGTAGGGGATTATTGGAAAATATTATAGGATATAATATTTTATTTTAAGTGTGAATGTAAATTGATTTTTTTTTTGGAGTTGCATCTTTTCATTGGCACTTGTTCGCCGTAGGCAGACGCATCCTTCACGAATAGATGTGCCGCTTTCCTTGGTGACTTTTCGTAGAGTTACGTATTGGATCTATAGATATTATTTCCCTCATTCATTTTTTTTAGAGGTTGATTTTTCTTTCATTCAAGTCCATTCATATGAGAGAGTTACAAACACAAGATGGTTCGCCAAGCCTTTCAATTGAAGTGCTGCTTTGGGGGGATTCCGATCAAGTAGTGCTGGGAGATAGTCGTCCAATGCAAACCGTAAACACCTTAGCGGGGGCGAAATCTGTCTTAAGTACAGAGGGTCACACACAAACACTCACCTTGATCACCAATTTGTTTTCATCAATTTTCAGGTTTTGAGTTTCAATTTTATTGCACTCATATTTTCGGATTTTATCACAAATAGTAAACACATTTTTCTAACAGTTAGCACCCGCGAGATGGAGGGAAATTTGATCTTCTTCTTCTTTCAACGAGTCCAAGCATAAATGCTACGGCAAAATGTAGCACAAGAAAGAAGTCAACTAGTCTTCTTCATTCAAGTGTGCTTGCAGGTTTTGATTACCTCTACCAAAGTTTCGAAATTAGCGGTCGAGCTTCCGCTCGGTCCAACAGCGTCCACCGCGCTTTCTTTGAGCCCGCTAATGCTCTCCCTCATTTTCTTCCCTTCCTCGCGCGACAGAACAAGTTCCAAAGCGCTCGATGTTCCACTTCTCGTGAACGCTCCGCCCTCAACCCTGATCCCAAATCGCCACACGTCTTGCACCATCCGACTGTTCAGGGTTTGATCCCCGAAGAACGGCCTGCAAATCATCGGCACCCCACCAACAACACTCTCCAAGATTGAGTTCCACCCACAATGCGACACGAAAACACCAACCGACGGATGTGCCAAGACCTGCGATTGAGGAGCCCACGAAACCACTTTCCCCAAAGACTCCGTGCTTTCAACAAATCCTTCCGGCAGAAGGTGCCGTGAATGGTCCCTAAGTGACCAAAGAAAAGGAACTTTAAGAGATTCAAGCGTTTGCGCCAATGCTAGCACCTCCTTAGGGGGTGGTGTCATCATGCTACCAAAGCTAATATAAGCAACAGATGAGGGTTTTTGCTTTTCCAACCACAAGAGGCAACCGTTTTCGTCTGAGTTCGATAGTGGCGGTGACGATAGGGTTGAAGGGCCGACGTGGAGCGCTTTACGCAACTTCAACTTTAGGTCATTTGTGATTATAGGGTCTAACTCTTCAAATGAATTTACAACAACTGCAGTTGCTCTTGGCAAGTTTAATCCCATTTTATGCAGCATTTGAGCAATTGCTGATTCTAAGTTTCCCGAATGGACTCCTTCTGGTAAATCATCGATGTGCACCGCTGACATTCCTGGGATGAATGTAAGAGTTTGCTTAACGGTTTCCGCCACACCTGAGAGTACATATCTAAATAGCGTGAAATAATTGCTTAAGAGTACGCGCAAAAATTCATGTTTTTAATTGGGACCGGTGCTTAGACAATTCTCTTTCTGAAAGAATATAGAAAATTGAATTGCAGATGGCTAGCCAGCAGCTTAATTGCTTTACCTAGGGTAAGTGGAATATGTTTCAGCTTATAACTTTTGACGAACTGAAGTTTTAATTTCGACAAGGCCTAGGAAGTAAACGGTTCTAACCATTAAATTTTCCAAAAAAGCTCACAAAGAGCCCAACAGGACGGTCCATTTGCTAGATCTATATCAATATTATGGGGAAGAAACAATCAAATTAACCCTCTCCAGACTGAGCTAGCTCAATTGATTAAATGCAACTAGCTTTACAAGATTGAGAATCGCGCAGATTTAAGAACAAAATAAGTAAACAAACACTCACCAGGCATCCCCAACGTGTTTCTAATTTCATCAGTATACATATGGACAGAGAGAGCACAAGAGCCAGCAGTCCAAAATGCCACCCAAGGCACCCCCATCTCCGCTGCCAAATCACCCGAAAACCACAAGAAGGCATCACTCAAAATGCAACTTATCTTCACACCACTCTCCGTCTCCGCCTCCCCCATTGCCTTCTTGAAGTTCCCAGGCACCGCCTTGAGGAAAAACTCGGCACCCGCTTGGGCATTGCCGCGAGACACTCGCCCTTCCACCGCCTCCTCCGGGATACCATCCCACACATTGTAAGCTTTAATGGTCCCAGATGGGTCCACTTTGTTGGTAAATATCTGGGTGTTAGATTTTTCTGTGCTGAGAAATGAGAGAATCGTGGTGGGTGGTAGAGAGGTGGCTAAGAGGCGGAGGAGGGTGAGGAGAGGGGCGGCGTGGGTGCCGAAGGGGAAGGCCAGGGCTGCTATGTGAAGTTGTTGTTGGGAGTCGTTTGTTTCGGCCATGGTTAATCTGTGGCACTTGGAAAGCAATTGGGAAAGGCGACTACTAAAAGAGGATGAACTTTTTGCTTTTGTTGTGATAGGTTTTCATCATTTCATCTACCACCGAAAGTGGACAACGTGGACTATAAAATATCAGAAAGTCTATGGGTACAGATTTTTGGTACAAATTTTGTACATAGATTTTTTCTGGGGCCTACTAAGGATCCCACATAAATAATTTGAGCCGATCATTAAATGTAAAATATTTTTTCAAGGGGCCTCGCAAAAATTCAGCTCAATCCGATACTTATAGGTGTTCGATCCAATCATCTAACTTTTTCATATCCTGAAATCTAAATGAAAAATTAGATGATTGGATTGAATACATATAAATATCGGATTGAGCTGAATTTTTGCAGGAGCCCTTGAAAACATATTTTACATTTACTGATCGGCTCGGATCATTTGTGTGGGACCCGTAGTGGGCCCCACAAAAAATCTATGTACAAAATTTGTACCAAAAATCTGTACCCATAGACTTTCCAATAAAATATGGCAAAAAAAAAACCGTGGACAACGTTAGCACCGCAGTCTGGGTTCTGGCTAGAAGTTGAACACAGTGGGCACACCGGAAAATCAATTCCGGTACTATTTTTTTTTTTGTTGCGGTGAAGATTTGGGAATTGGGACATGCTGCCAAGCACCATTCTTGACAGCGGTACCGAGTGGCCGATCCGGCAGTTTATCTCGACGATTGATGGTTTGGATCTTGATCGAGTAATAAACGGTTCAAATTTAAATGTGCTCAAATTCAATCTGAGCCACTTGTTCCAAAATAAACTACCGAATATCGCTTGGCACCCCCACTTGACAGCCGGGTGACCAAGCACTCGCTTGGCACCGGGGTGCTTGGTCACCCCTCCCTTCTTTTCTACCAAACATCATTGTTTGCATCAATGGCAATAAAAACCGGGTGACCAAGCACTCGCTTGACACCGGGGTGCTTGGTCACCCCTCCCTTCTTTTCTACCAAACATCATTGTTTGCATCAATGGCAATAAAAACCGGGTGACCAAGCACTCGCTTGACACCGGGGTGCTTGGTCACCCCTCCCTTCTTTTCTACCAAACATCATTGTTTGCATCAATTTCAATTTATTGCCATTTATTATGCTCTGTTAGGCGCGGAAACAATTCTATAAGTTCATACATACTGTATTACTATATATACAAAATCTTATGATATATAGGTTTGTGATAGAGCATCCGTAATGTAATAATCAAAAGTGAATAATCAAAATTTGCCACATCAGTTTTTGATTATTTATTTAGAGGGTTGCTAAAGTTAGCAATGTGAAGTCCCACATTGTTACTTTTGATTATTCAAATGCCCAAATTTGATTATTGGTTAGGAGGTTGATAACTTTGATTATTACAATGTGAGCACTTTTTTAAGCACACATTACTAATTTTAGCAATCTTTTGATTTTGATTAACCAAAAATAAGAAATGACCATCACCCCTTCCCCATGTGGTCCAATCTCATAGTATACGGGACCATCGCGCGAGGGTGTGTTCAACATTGTTACTTTTGATTATTCAAATGCCCAAATTTGATTATTGGTTAGGAGGTTGATAACTTTGATTATTACAATGTGAGCACTTTTTTAAGCACACATTACTAATTTTAGCAATCTTTTGATTTTGATTATTACATTGCGGATGCTCTAATCAAGCATAATATTGTTAGGTTCTGATTCATCTCATTTATTAAACGAGCCTACAATAGTGGCCTAGGTTCAGTTTGTTTAATAGGCGAAGTGAACTTCGACATCTCTATCAAGTCGAGTCTCGAACAGTTCATGAACAACTTTTTTCATTTGAAGCCCTAGTTACTCTCTCCTTATTCTCGACCTCTAAAAATCTAATCAAAAGGGATTTAGATGGGAAAGCAAGTTATTTGTCACGTTTTTTCATTAACCCAATTTTATCCATCTATATAAGCTGCCAGCCTGGCATATCCTCCTCTCAAATTGCCCTTCGTATGAAAAAGTGATTCAAGAGACAAAGATAATTTAGTAATTTTACATGAGTAAAAGACAAAAAAAGAGTACCAATAGATAAAAGGGGAGTGTGAAAATTATTTTCCTTTACGTAATTGTTCCTTGTAATGAGAATTCAAAACTAATTTGAAGAGGCATGAGGTGTCCACCGGTAATTGCATCCACACGGGTAGGAGGTGTTAGTAATTTATTTTAATCAACAGGTATCTGTAATTTTAATGTGGGGAGATTAATAAGTATTCAATAACATGGAGTTCGAAATATAATTGAGATAAGGACGGGAGTGCAATTACAATTCTGTAGTGGGTGAATTGTAATTTGTGTGATAAGAAATAGAATCCTGGTGGGATTAGGATTTCTTATTTACACAAGGATCCCAGATTATTCTCCTTAGGTCCCTGCCCTAGCCACACGTTTTTGAGAGATCAGAAAAGTGGGCTGTGAAAGAGAACAAACAATAATGTTCCACAAACGGGTGTTCGTGGCATACAGTAGGTGTGCTGTAACAAGTTCAACCAGCGTTTGTGACGCGGGAGTTGTGGTAAAACCCTAATTCCGCCTTGTAAGGTATTTACAATTTTTGTTGTCTAATCTGTACGTATTATTATTGAGTTCCGAGAATTGTTTCTCAACATGTGGGTCTTAGCTTATCACTTGGACAAGCTGGGTGTAAGGGAAAATCAAACACCGGACAAGAGTGAGTCCAAATTAGCTTAAGGCCCTTATTCCTCTCCCTTTCACCGCCAGCCAAATGAGACTTTAACTCCTTGTGTTTCTACAATATTTGATGTTTATTGTGGGTCTTGACTTTTGATTTATGAAACTCGATGAAATAATCAAAAAAAGAAAAACAAGGAAAAAAAGTACTCATAATTCTTGAAATAAAGTGCCAAAGGGTGCCATGAAGAGCGGGGAAAAAGGACAGATTTCGGTCAATAGTGTGAATGTGCTACAAATACAATTGCTTGACGGAAAATGTTAGGGATAAATAAAATTTATCCCAAAAGTATTCTGAAAAGAGCAATTAGTGATTGAGATTTACTTTGATGTGTGTGACCCAATCATCAAAGTAATTCTCAACCATGCATTGCTTTTTTCGGAATACTTTCGGGATAAATTTTTTTTGTACTTAACATTCATACGATACACAATGAAACAAAACAAAATAATCTAAAGAGAGTGGTAGTTGATTAGGCCGGCACCGGTACCGTACCACTAATTGAGCCAGCACCCGAAAGTACTCCGTGGATTTCGGTTGTGTAATTTGTGACCAAACTATTCTCGCTTGACTTTAGGAAAGTTTTGATACCATATCCAAACAACCAAATGGAATATTTGTCACCAAGTAATGTTTGTTTTTGTAACCGATGGTTGGACCAGTTTATGTGTACCTCAATTTATTTAGATTTTAAAGTCTTATGCTGTGTTTGGATGAATTTTTGAGAAATTTTGTAGGATTATGAGTGGAGAGATAAATAAGAGTAATAATTGGAAGTAGATGTAATGATTGGAGAGAGATAGAGAGAGAAATGAGAATAATGATTGAAGATATGTGTGAGTAATGATTGGAAGTAGAGGTAATGAGTGTTTTTTGAGTTGAGAATTTTTTTCCAAAACGCAATCCAAACAAAGCATTATAAATTAATGACCGCACTAAGGCTCCGTTCTTGTAAATTATTTGTCTGAAATTTTTGTCGGTATATTTTTACTTTTCGTAACTTTTTGTCGTGATTTTTTAGATTAATAATCATTCGTCTTGACAAGATGAATAAAAAAAGTTCATATAAAGCGACACTTTAGACCAGAAAAACAGCTGTTTGGTATTTTTTTTTCATCTTTAGTGTTTTTTTTTTTTTTACTTTTAGTAATAATTTTGTACTTTTCATACAATTTTTGGATTAGAAACAACATAATGTATATAGCATAAATATAAGTTTGACCTAATTTAACTTGAATTAAACCTATTGCTTTAACTCTTCCGTTGAGAAACTACCATGAATTAATGCCCTTAATTTTGGTCAACAACCAAGTTATTATAATTAATTCCAACGTTACAAAATAGCAAAACAGTTTTTTATAACACATATGACCTAGCTATGTACACTACCATCTAAAGAAAGAGAATATCTTGAAAATGGGTTTACGGAGGTGAATCTCACCCGTCCAAAGTATTTTGGACGTTCTGGGTTTTTAGAAAACTTTCTCAAATTTTTTTTTTTATTACAATTCTGACCGTCTAGAACACTTTTGGATGATCGCAAATGGTTGCTGTTGTAAAGAACTTATCACGGCTCCGCCGTACGTAAGTTTCTCTCCTAAAGAAACTATTTTAAACAAGATATCTGATAAAAGTCTATTTCTAGGCCATCGAAGAAAATATATAATAAAAATCACACCAACATTGTTAGTCAAAAGGGAGAGCTTAGTAAGACTTTAAATTCTTTATGTTACCCCACAAAACAAACATGGGAATCATGAACGAACATGGGTGCCACCCGATAGTTGAAAAAACTTCATACCCCAAAAATCAAACCACCCCCAAGTCCTGTTCTCTTCTATATATAATCTTCCTAATACCATAATCTCCCACAAATTCCCCAACCAAAAAACAACTCTCTCTGTCTCTCTCTCTATCTCAATGAAGCTGTTCTCCGGCGCCATCACCATCGTCCTCCTTATAATCTCAAGCATCGATGCCATTGCTGGCCAAAATGATTTTGTGAACAATTTTTTGGCGCCCCAAAATGCAGCACGGGCTGTCCTTAGACTGCAACCGTTGGTATGGGATGGGAGATTAGCCCGGTACGCGCAATGGTATGCCAACCAAAGAAGGGGGGACTGTCTTTTGAAGCATTCCGAAGGGCCTTACGGGGAGAACATCTTTTGGGGCAGCGGCAATGGGTGGACCCCTGTTCAGGCTGCCAACGCGTGGGTTTCCGAGCGGCCATGGTACAACTATGGGTCAAACTCTTGTGCCGGCGGGCAGGAATGTGGGCATTATACACAGATTGTGTGGAGGACAACGACGAGAATTGGGTGTGCTAGGGTTGTTTGTTTTGATGGGAAGGGGGTTTTCATGACTTGTAACTATGACCCTCCTGGGAATTACATTGGACAGAGGCCTTATTAATTGTCTAATGAAATTGGAGATATGAGGTCCTATGATCTATTTCCTAGTCCTAGTCCTAATATAATAACATCATCACCTCTTTCGTGGGAAGGTTGTTTTGCCATTTTATTTTTATAACGTATAAAGTATTATAAACAACATTTTAGAATGATACCTCCGCAAAGCCATGATTCAAACACAACCTTATTATAAATAAATAATAAGAATTTCCACACAATATGGAAAATCTCTTTCTATTTTCCTATCTACTGTGATGTATTCAGACTTGTCTTTATAAGTTTGGTTGAACATCCACTTCACCTTTTTACGCTTGTTATTCAGTTGGATCGATGATCATCGATAGCTTGGGCTTGGATCCAATTTCTTTATGTCCTCTTAAGCCTTCGGTCGGAAAGAGGTTACTCCTCGTTAGAAATCCAATAGTGTTTGAGCTCGTTTGATGCACGGGATAAAAATTTTTATTGGTTTATTTTCAGTCCTGTGTATCGAACGGGCAAAAAGACTAGTTGATAAAAAAACAGTTTAATATTTTATCCGGTCCCATGTTCATTGCACGTTAGCATTGGTCTCCTGCAAACGACGTCGTTTTGAGGGTAAACTGCTGGAGCAGCTCCTACCAGGGACAAAACGGTAACGTTTTGGTGGGAAAAAAATTCCTTGCCAAGAAACGTGATTATGAGAGTTTTAAAGACAAAATTTGATTATGTCTCTTTAGAATAATATGATCAGAATAATAAGATCTTCACACCCGTTCAAACGGATTTAAAATTGGAGCACTTAATTTTTGAACCATATTTTTTAATATATAAACGGTCTCAAAAAATTAAGTGCTTAAATTTTCACTCCGTTTAAATCGGTGCAAAGATCTTGTTATTCTGATTATATTATTCTAAAGGGTCGTAATTAATTTTTATCTTTAGGGCTCTCATATTAAGTATATGCTCTTTATTTAGGATCCTGTGGAGTAGAAATGTGATTATGAGAGCCCTATAGACAAAAATTAATTACGACCCAATAATATGACCAGAATAACAAGATCTTTGCACCGATTCAAACGGAGTGAAAATTTGAGCACTTAATTTTTTGAGACCATTTATATATTAAAAAATATGGTTAAAAAATTAAGTGTTCCAATTTTTAATTCGTTTGAACGGATGTGAAGATCTTATTATTCTGATCATATTATTCTAAAGAGACATAATCAAATTTTGTCTTTAAAGCTCTCATAATCACGGTTCTGCTTCATAGGATTGCAAACAGATGGTAATGAATTTTTTCCCCACCAAAACGTTGCCGTTTTGTCCCTGGGTAGGAGCTGCTCCAGCCATTTGCCCTCAAAACGACGTTGTTTTGAGGATTTGCCCTCAAAACGACGTTGTTTTGAGACGTCGTTTTGAGGGTGTGGGTTGGGGCTGCTGCCCCCTCTGAGCAGAAGAGCCCCCGGATCCACACTGAATGACGTGTGATGAAAAATGAATTTGGAGTATATCACATGACGGTGCCTAGTGGCATAAAATATATTTTTCTCTCTCCCTCACTCCCTCTCCTCGTTTCCCCTCCCACTTCCCCGCATTTCTCTCTCTTACCTTTTATAAAACAAAAAAAAAAGTGAAAAATCTAGGAAATTAGGAATGGAGGTTTGAAGGCTCTTTCCTTTTATAAACCAAAAAAAGTGAAAAATCTAGGAAATTAGGAATGAAGGTTTGAATGCTTGTGGGGCTTAAACACATTTCTATAGTAGAAAGATAGAATAGAATAGAATAGATATATAGATTAGGGGTGAGCAAAATAATCGTGATATCGTGAATCCATTCCAAACCGAATGATTTGGTTTGATTTTTTGATAATAAAAAATGCTACGCGTACAACCGTTGTGTTGGTTGTGTGCGTAATTTTGACCGTCCAGATGTATTTGGACGGTCTAGATTTTAAAAAAACTCTTTCAGGGAAAAGTTTAACTTTTCCGGGGAAGAGTTTGAGTCAATCCTGACCATTTATTACAGCAATGGACGGCTAGAGATTGGTTTTGTGTTGTGGTTTTATGTTAACCATTTTGGTTCCAAACCGATCCGAACCGAGTGATATATACACACACACATGTTTAGTTTGTTTAGATACACTAAATAAACTTAATTTCCTAATCGAAGTTCCACCACCCTATTTTTTCAATTTCCAATATTAATTTCCTAAACTTCTATATATGGTAGCTTATTCCTATAATTTCAATACACTAAACATATATGGCTTGGACTTAGTTAATTGATTTTTCTCTTTTATTTCTCGGTAACTAATTTCCTAATGTAATACTTTATTCTATGGCTCTATTCCTTCACCAATTATTTGTATTCTAGTCTTATTTAGTTGGTTGATGTTAGTGAGTTTTGATAATTTTAATATACTAATAATTTCAATATAAGTTTTGGTTTAACTTATCTATGCAATTTTATGTACTTTAAATAGTTTATGGCGATGAGATCTCAATTTCAAGCGAACCGTGGTTCAAAACCGAAACTGAACCGTCTTTGAATGGTTTGGATTGGTTTGGTTCTATGAATTGTATGGGTTTGTTTGGTTCTCTCAATTCATAATCCGTAGGTAGTGGTTTGGTTATTAGATTACTATAAAACCGGACCAATTCGATCCATGTTCACCCCAAATAGATAGATAGATAACCCTCATTAAGTATTCTAGTAACTAAAATAAGTACTTATTTTTTAAATTAAAAGTGATGTAATGTGAGTGAATGAATGTTACTTGCATCGAATATGGGACCGAAAAAAATATTAAACTATTTTTTTTTATCATCTAGCGTTGTATCTAGGGCTGCTCAAAAAATCCGGTGAACCGTGAAACCGGACCGAACCGACCCGATCCGTACCTTTTGGATTTTGTCCGTGGATTAATGGTCCGGACACGGATTGAAAAATTAAAAAACCGTGACTCGCGGTTCGGTCAATGGATTTTCATTACAAAACCGTGGATTAACCAAACCGGACCGTGAGAATTTATTATAAATAAATATATATATATATATATATATTAATATATATGTCTATACATAAACAATTTTCACCTATAAATAAATTTTTATACCAATTTTAGTATTTTACTTAATATTGGGATATATTTTAAGTCTGCAAAAACTTTAGGGGGGTAAATCGTAGTTTGTCAATAAGACATTAACTCTATTTCACTGAGCACTGAGTATAAATAGAAGCTTTGGGCGTCATTCCATATGTAGCTACGTATATTCTAGAGAGAGCAAAAGAAAGAGTAAAGACGCCGCATTTCAGTATTTCCTAGATCAGTAGATCTGATTCTTCAAAGTTCAAAAGAGTAAAGACGCTGCACACCTCTCTCTCTCTCTCGCTCGCACACCGCTTGGAGGTCTCGCTCGCACACCGCTTACTTACGTACCAAAATCCGTGGACAAAACCGTAACCGAACCATGAGTCACGGATTGGATTGGATTGGAACCGAACCGTGGGACTTTTGGTCCGGACACGGATTTCATTTTCAAAAAACCGTGACTAGCGGTTCTGTCCTTGGATTCTTAAAAAACCGAACCGAACCGGACCGCGAACACCCCTAGTTGTATCCATTCGATGCACGAGACAAAAAATAATTTGTGTGGGATTGACACTTTGTAGTGAGAACCACACAAACGTGTGGTGGAGAGATAAGTTGGTCCCCCTCCCCTCTCTCTGTCTCCCAATTTAAACAAATTAAAAGAAAATCAAAACTCTTAAAAATTAGGGATGAAAAGTTTGGAGGATTGGTAGGCTTACACGTCCCTATAAGATATAGATAGACTAGCGAATTGCCCATGCCTATAGCACTACAACAACAATCCAAGTCACATCCAAGGGCGGATGGAGCATAGGCGGAATTTTCGTTTCTAATTTTTATTTTATTTTATTTTTTGTGAATGGAGCCCAAAAAAAAGAAAAAGGAGTTGTCTGTAAATCTCACTATCACTTCAAGCAAAATTCAAGTCTCGCAAATGTCGTAGATTTTTCGGCATGGTTAGGACTTAGAAGTCTTGGAGAAAAAATCATAAAGTTCGTGAATGAACCGACCATCGGCCATGTCAATGATATCCACACCCATGCCTACGGCACCACCCGTACGTTTAGCATGTGATAGACTATTCCATAAATCACACGTAGTAGCATTACTATAGACTCGTGGGCAAAACCATAAACAAAAAAATCCCAAGGAAACTCATGGAATAAAAAAGAAGAAAAAAAAACCCAGTTGTTATAGACAAATATTCAGTTTGTGGCAGTCTGGTTTTTAATTTTGACCATTAATGTTCTATTGTGGCCTTTTATCAAACACGTGGTGATAATGGCACTACTTGGTCGTTGATCATTTTGCGGGCATCTAAGTAAAGGTAGTTAATGGCTTGACTTCACCTTAAGCAACGAAAAAATAGAATCAAAGAAGTAGAAGTGTAGAAATCGTCCACCATACTATCAGATTGACGACTCCCAAAAATATATACATACATTGTAGTATCCAAAGCAGCTGCAAAACTAAGATGCAGGAAATGGGCAAAGAAAGGATTACAGATATCCCAATTTTCAATCTAAGATGGACCTCAACGTTTATATTTTACCATCCAAATGACGACCGTGATCAATTCTTTGGTTTTGTCTTGTGTAGATATCTAAGTAACCAAACTGTTTAAAAAAACAGAAGGAAAAAAAAAAAAATCAAAGATGCGAAACTCGTCTGCTGCGGTGGGAAAGATGGGTAGATGTGCGTAGAAATCACAAAGGACTTGATGAAGCTGTAATTTGTCCAAACAATGTAAGTTATTTACGAAGATGCCATTAGTTTGTATGTGAAGGGTGGAGAAATATGGACCGTTGGATTTGTTTGTATGGGTAGATAAAATTTGTGTTAGGGAGAAATCTGAACCGTTGAGAAGAAATATTCCTAAAGAATATTCCTAAACACCCTTATATTTTATTAGATAGATTTCTTTATGTGTGGGACCCTCCATCTATGCGAACCAAGTTATTATAATCAATTCCAAACGTTACAAAATAGCAAAACAGTTTCTTATAACAATATCACCCAGCTACGTACACTACCATCTAAAGAAAGAGAATATCTTCTTTACGGAAGTTTCTGTGAAAATGGGTTTACGGAGGTGAATCGCACCCGTCCAAAGTGTTTTGGACGATCCGAGTTTTAAAAAAGCTCAATTAAAATCCGGACCGTCTAGAATGGACGGTTGCGATTGATTATTATTGTAAAGAACTTGTTCATGGCTCCGCCGTATATAAGTTTCTCTCCTAAATTTTAAACTAAGATATCTGATTAAAGTCTATTTCTACGCTATCGAAGAAAATAATAAAAATCACACAAACATTGATAATCAAAAGGGAGAGCTTGGTTAGACTTTAAATTCTTTATGTTACCCCACAAAACAAATGTGGCAATCATTAACGAACATGGGTGCCACCCCATAGTTGAAAAAACTTCATTACCCCAAAAATCCAACCACCCCCAAGTCCTGTTCTTCTATATATACTCTTCCTAATACCATAATCTCCCACAAATTCCCCAACCAAAAAACAACTCTCTCTCTCTCTCTGTCTCTATCCCAATGAGTCTGTTCTCCAGCGCTATCACCGTCGTCCTCCTTATTATAATCTCAAGCATCGATGCCATTGCTGGCCGAAATGATTTTGTGAACAAAATCATGGCTCCCCAGAATGCAGCACGGGCTGTCCTTGGACTGCATCCGTTGGTATGGGATGGGAGATTAGCCCAGTACGCGCAATGGTACGCCAACCAAAGACGGGGGGACTGCCTTTTGAAGCATTCCGGAGGGGCTTACGGGGAGAACATCTTTTGGGGCAGCGGCAACGGGTGGACCCCAGTTCAGGCTGCCAACGCGTGGGTTTCCGAGCGGCCGTGGTACAACTATGGGTCAAACTCTTGCGCCGGCGGGCAGGAATGTGAGCATTATACACAGATTGTGTGGAGGACAACGACGAGAATTGGGTGTGCTAGGGTTGTTTGTTTTGATGGGAAGGGGGTTTTCATGACTTGTAATTATAACCCTCCTGGTAATTACATTGGACAGAGGCCTTATTGATATTGTCTAATTTCCTCATATATACTGTATCATCATAACCTCTTTCGTGGGAATGTTGACATTTTACTACAATATGGAAAATCTCTTTCTATTTGCCTATCTATCTATTGTGATGCCTTCAACCTCGTCTTCATGATATATAAGTTGGTTGGACATACACTTTACCTCTTGGATTTTTCAGTTGGATCGATCGATGATCATCGATAGCTTGGGCTTAATTGGATCTAATTTCTTTATGCTGTGACGCTAATAATCCTCTTAAGCCTTCGGTCGGAAGGAGTGGTTACTCCTCGTTAATTAGAAATCCAAGTTCAACGTACTTATCAGTTTTTAGAGAAAAGTGACAGCGAGAGAACGTGATGAATTAAAACTACACGCAATTGGCAAAAAGTACGTGCATTTTGTTTGGATATTCACATATTGTTACTACTGTTACTGGTTTTTTTTTTCCCCGGCTTTTGTATTTGTTTTTTTTCGGTTTTTTTTTTTTTTTTACCGATTGAGTTCCGGTCCTTTGTGCTTTGTTTTATTATATAATTTGGATTAGCTTGTTCGTCAAAAAATTACATACGACGCTATTCAACATCGTTTTTTTATTAGAGATTAAATTCTGTCCCTCACGTGGAAATCCCACAGTTTTTTTGCCACCTCCATTTGTGAGTTGCAGTCTTCTTAGCAGTTTATCTAGTAGTATATATATATTCACGTAAAAAATCAATTTGATTGGACATTGATAAGCATATCCAAAATGGAATTTCGGTTTATAAAATAGACGGTCTCATTCTGTCAATAATCTAAAGTTAGACTATTTCCATGACGACCGTCTACTTTATAATCCAAAATTCAATTTTTGATATATATCTATCGACGTTCGATCAATCTAATTTTTGACGTAGATATACTATTTTATAGGGCCTACAAAATGAACGAGTTAAATTATTGCAATGAACGCATGGTTGGACCTACAATGAGTGGCGGAAACCGTGGACTAGAATCAAGCAGAAAGAATTTAATCTCGATCTTTTTATTAAGCCTTGCACTGCATACCATTTTCATATAATACTTTGGACAATTTAGAAAAGCTTTGGACATTATGATATTACAAAATGTATATGGGAGTGTTAATTGATTGTCAAAACTTGTGTGAAGAACAGTGACTATATATCAAAACAATTTTAGAACAACGACAAAACTTGTCTGAAGAACGGTTATCAAAATAATTTTAGAATGACGATAAATACGATTTAAGTTGCCTTTCTGCACAATCATGCAGTATGTGTGGGACCGTCCACCTATGCGAGTATTTTCGCAAAATGGCAACTGTATCTCTGATTACAAAATGGAGTATTTGAATCATGTGTTTAAGTTGACTTTGATCGTATTCTCATAGTTTTTCATAAAAAAAAACATATGGGAAAATCCCCGGACGTCGGCAGGACATGCTGACAAGTAGATCAGATCCTACGACCAAAAACAGCGTTCAATCAATTGGGCTTTAAGCCTTTTAAGTTTTTCATTTGCCATGTCTGACAACCAAATCTCACAAAATCTGATTGGATCAGCCAAAATAACTCTCAAAGTTGTTTATGATATGATGTTTCGTTTTTTGTTTGACTTTTCCCGTGTTTAATTAGGACTTAGGAGTAGTAAGGGTGACACTTGGGCTCCATTCAGTTGAACGGAAAAGATAAAAAAAATTAATTTTTCCGTAACTTGCTGCGTGTTCATTTATCAAAAAAGTTATAGGACTCACAATTTCAACTTTTTTACCGAGAAATATTTTCCTGCAAAACAGGTCTTGTAAAATGAAGGAATTCTTGTTTTTTTTTTTTTGCAAGATTTCTTGTCAAGAGTGAACACACACAGAAAAATAAATTTCTTTTTTCTTCAGTTCACCTCACTTCACTTTTTCTGGGAATCAATTTCTCACACAACATTCCCGACAACTGAACGGAGCCTTCTAGTCTAGTTAATAAATTAGTACTGCATTACTTTCTTATTAGGGTTATATATTTTTCTTTCCTCTTTTAAACAAAATAAGAAATGATACAAAATTCTTTAGTAATAAAATTAATTTACTTAATAGAAGAAAGTAAGGTGTGTTCCACATTCTCTTCTTAAAAAATAAGTACTTGTTCTCGCTTCCCAAGACAGGTCACTCTCTCACAATACATCACATTTAATTCAAAAAATAAGTATTTATTTCTGAAACTGAAATGGGTAACTTTCCTGTTCGAACCACAAGTGGGTCTGTGGGTGTTGATCGAGTGAGCCGGCTCTATGCTTTTATGGCATTTATCCACTTAGGTGTACCGTGTAGTTCAAGTCTCCCTCTAAACCCCTCCACCTCTACTACCACTAACACCTAATCAATGACTGATTTTCTGTCCAACATCCTAAAAATCATCAAACGGCTATTGTACGTACTACCACTTAGAGTAATCTTATTACTGATTAACGAGCTAATATCATATCGTAGACATGCATGATCATAGGATAAATACACAAAATTAAACAAACCACTTTATATTGTTGAACAAAGAAAAAAAAACAAAACAAAACAAAATTACCTTAATTTGAAACTAGGGCAAATAGAATAGATATAGAAACCACATGCACGGAGTTCATCGTCACTCTTCATATGTTAGAGATGTTGAATTCTTATATAAATCACTTTTGGCTTATTTCATCACGTATTTTGACAGAAAATTATCGATTCGGAGTATTGATAGAATAAATATAGAAACCGCATGGAGTTCATCGTTATTTCTCATACGTGATATCCATCGTTAAAAATAAAAAACCTTAAAGTCATACTATCTGTCATCAGACTGTGAGTGAAATTTACCCATAATGAAGCCAGAGCCCGGGGTACAACCCGAAACAGTGCTTATGATATTGAGGATTAAAATTCTTTTCGGCCGTGTGGTTTCCGCTACGACCCTTATGGGTTTCTTAATCTGAATCGTTCATCTTGTAAGACTCCGGATAATCCAAGCAAAAAATCAGTTTGATTAAACATCGATAGATGCATCAAAAATTGAATTTTGTTTTATAAAATAGACAGTCATTGACCATATTTTTGAAATAAAATTCAATTTTTGATATGCTTATGGAGGTCCAATCAAGTTAATTGTTTGCATTGATCGTCTCCTAGGCAAGTCCTATAATATGAACAGCTTAGATTACTGGATTAACGAACGGTGGAGCCCACAATGGTCCCGGCGCCGGACAGAACTAGTATGATATGATAACTATTAGACCAAAAGTATAAAATCCAGCGAATTATTACTCCTACGTACGTTAAACCGTTGTCGTCTTCCCCAACAGTACTATTACTCCTGCGAGTCGCATGTCGTTTTCTTCCCCCTTTTTCACCCGCTCTTTCGCCCCCTGAAAACCCTGACCCATTCTCCATCACAAAAAAGTCTCTCCTTTCGCTTTCTCGCCCTATTCCTCTCCGAAACCTCCATGATACTTTTCCACTCAATCAGCCCCGTATGATCGCCGAGGCCAAACCTCCAGTCCGACCCACGAATTCCTCCCTCAAACCCTTACCTAACCGCCCCCTTTCCGCTACAGCGGCACGTCTCGATCTAGGGTTTGGGCTCAACCAGGGCCCACGGCGGAGCAAATTGGTGTTGTGTCGAAAGAGTGATTATAAGATGGAAGTGATCCGGAAGTTGAGCAGGGGGTGCTTTAGTGGTCCTCGGAGGAAGGGGCAGAAGGTGGAGGTCGAGTCTGCGGATGGTGGCGTGGATTTATTCGATAAGGCGGCTGCCGATGCCAAGGTGCCACCGGAGCACCTTGTGATCATGGTTAATGGGATCGGCGGGAGGTATCTTTGTTAGATTCCTGTTCTATTTAATATTTGATACGGGTATTGGATTCAAAAAAGCATAGACCTCAGGCAATTTGGAGAAGAAAAAAGTAGTCGAATAAAGAGCAGAGATACAGATAATCAAACTAAAGATATTAAGCATAATAGACTCTCTCTTTTTTCTTGGAGATAATTGCATTGTGATTGAGTTTTTGATAATTGAATAAGTAAAAACGAAGAAAGGACGGTAGACGAAAACCCTTCCTTTTCTTCTTATGCCTATTGACTTGTTCTTTTGTTATGAAAGTTTTGTATGTACAATGCATATTGCATTGTGATTTGTGAGGCATTTGGAGTTTCTAGAAACCACTGCACTTCTTGTATATATGATGAACAAGCACATTGCGATTTTGATACAACCATTCTTTTTTATGTTTCATCAATTGTACTCTACTATGGAATAGTTCAATAAAAGATGCATTTGAACTTTATGATGGACACCCTGGTGCCAAGGACGAAGCAATGCTGGGGCCAAGGGTTGCCCCGGTCACCCTAAAGCCTTCAATTACCCCTGGGTATATCCCGATATGTACTACAATATCTGTGTAATATGCCCCATGTTCATTTAAGGTCCCTCAATTCTTATGTACTCTTTTAAATAGTTGAAGTATCTGTTTTATCTTTTTCTCTTGTTATTAATGAATTTTAAATAAAAATCATGCCTTATTCCTCTTTCAAGTTAGATACACTGAAAAGGAACGGAAATAAGGAAAACTTGTTCTAATATCAAGCAAAGACATTCAGTAGGGGGAAATCTATATCCCACTTTATTAAAACACAAAAAGCCTTCCCCTCCTCTGAGTGTGTGTAAAAAGTTCTGAGTTCTCATTGAAAATTCTAAAAAATTTGGGTAAATCTTTTAGGATGTAATTATTTCATTTTGCTATTTTATCTAAAATTGCAAATAATTCTGGTATTATGGAACATTTAAGCTGTTTTCACCATTTAACCGTTTCAATCGTTAAACCTCCTCCTATGCATCCCTAGCTCTCTACCCTTCTATAAAATCAACCGTAAACTAATAGTGATGCTATTATGCTGTTTGATCACCTCAAAGCCCTGGCTTCGTCCCTGCCTGGTGGAGAGTCTTGTTTTCGCAATTCGGTAAGCTATCGGTATTTTATCCGTTAAAACATTTTGTGGCCCACAAACATTCTATCACCTGCGGGGTTAAGCGTTCGCAATGTTCTAAACTATAATTTTACAGATATCCATTATCGTTACGAAAAAATTCTGGTAATTTATTCTGCTGGTAACTGAAGGCCATTTGTAGTAATTTGAGAGATCCAATAGTCTGTTTTTCTCATTGCATGGTGTCTGGAAAAAAAATTCTCCACTTGTCTGTCTGGCCTCACTTTTTTCTTGGACATTTCCATTCCAAATATCGTCTCTGTCTTCACTGAATTCTATTAGCTATATATGTTAACTCAAAACATCTGCCAAAACTGAAGTTCCTTTTTTTTAGCCTTTGTCTTCAGTTAGAGTTCATTGCATTGGTTGAAATTCTAAACCTCCAGCTTCATCGATTTAATTGAATGTTTAAAAATTGTCTTCTTTGTCATGAGTTATCTTGTGCAGTGGTGCAAACTTCTCCTCAATTGAACTCACTACTACGCTACTGATTGGGTTTGGTGTACGCTACCATTTTTCGCCGTACTTGTCTTAGGATCCTAGTTCTTCCTCTCAACAAATATGAAATTAATGTTCATGCTAGTATGGAGCACCTCCATTATCACGGTATGACCCGTTGTTAAGAAGTGTTTCTGCAAAGCCTGCTATTTATTTACCCTTTATTGTGCATTCAGTGCTGCAGATTGGAGATATGCTGCCGAGCAGTTTGTGAAGAGGCTTCCTGACAAAGTTATTGTCCACCGTAAGAGTTTTTGTTTTCATGTAGCCCCTTTTCCTTTCTAATGGGTGATTCTGGATAATTACATTGGGTGCTAGTCAGGTATCTGTCTTGTGTTGTTAACGTAATAATAATTTTTCCGTAACATATGGTGTCAAACAGCACTTCGGCCATCTACTGCACTTTTTAGGAGCACTGTTGGTCTGAAACTTGATCTGTGAGACTAAATTTCCCTAACGTGTTATTTGCGAATGTGTTGGTAAGTTTTGGGTTTAACAAATGGCTGTTTTGCCAGGCTTAGACAGAGCTTAGATTAGACAATCTTACCAGTGGTAATTTATGAAGATGACCTTTCATTTCCCAAGTCGACTATGACTTATTCCTCTCATAAGCTTTTCCATTGGGTTTGTTCTCACCGTATTTGTTATGCATGCTTCAAAGAGTTCTTTCCAATTCTTTTACTTGTTTTATTGTGGAATGGATTTGGTTGTTAGGTTGACTGAAGGCATTGAATTCATGTAATAAGCAACTGTTCTAATCCAATCGGGTGCACTTCTATCCAATGCATTGCATACGTTGTGAATGTGTTTCCTTTCTCATGTTGGAGACAGTGACCTGTCATCTTCAAGGCTTTGTATGGTATCAAAGATTTAGACGCTAGTTAGGGAGCTCTCCATGTTGGCTTTTAGCTTTGTAATTACTAATTTGGCAGTATCGTTTGGGATAGCTGGATGATGGCAGTGCATGTTGTGTAGCATGCACACAATGCAAGCTAGCTTTATCCTGTTTATTGTACAATTCATTGAGGGATGTTGTATTGTTAATCCCGTCACTAGTGGTTTGGTTGATCAAACTTGGCTAAATCTCTTAAATTACCAGCTGGTCAGTGATAGCAGAACAAAGATGAATTTGAGAAATTTATCATGTTTGATTAAACTTCAAGCCCAGTTTGTCTTTTTGGGGATTTATTTTCTTTTTTGCTGGGATGCTCTTCTTTTTGTTTTTTGGGATCGGCCTGGGATGCTCTTGTTAGGACTTCCATTCTTTTCTTCAGCTAATTTGTTTGTTTATGCTCTTAGCATTTTGAGAATTTGTTGGTCATGTAACTGTTGGAGTATTAATGGTTATCAACTATTGTTATGAACTCCAAAATCTGTCACCCCGCCTTCTCTGACTTGCATACGGTTTTAACTGTGCTGGAATTTTCCTTATATGATCTTTTTTGAGCAGGTAGTGAGTGTAATTCTTCGAAATTGACTTTCGATGGTGTAGATCAGATGGGTGAGAGGCTAGCTGGAGAGGTACTTTTGTATTCCCATTTTGGTCCTAATGGTTCTAGGCGTGCGCTGGCTATTTAAATTCACTGCTTGAACATGCTTAAGTATTTTTGTGGGAATATCTTGTTGATAAATTACCGAAAAGGTGAAAGGTACCTATGTGAACAGTGACTAGTTTCTTATGCAGGTGATGAATGTTGTGAAACGTTGGCCTGAGGTGCATAAGATCTCCTTTGTGGCTCACTCCTTGGGTGGCCTTGTTGCCAGGTATGCAATTGGTAGACTCTATGAACTTTTACCCAGAGTGGAAACTGCAGGACTTTCCGGGAACTGCTTAATTGGAGGAAAGGATTCAACACAATACCTGGAACAGCATTTTGAAGCTAGAGTTGCTGGATTGGAACCTATGAACTTCATAACATTTGCAACACCGCATCTTGGCTCGAGGGGACATAGGCAGGTGTGATTATGCTTACATATTCGGTTGTCTCATTTTGTGCTTCATATTAGCAATATTAGGTTCTATAACTATTGATTTTCTCCCAGGGTCAATACTTGTCTGTGCCTCTATGCATGTGTATGTGTGCGTCTGTGGCAGTTTCTTATTTCTCTTATCCTGGTTTGATGGTTAGATTCGTGAATGTGATCCCTTGTTATTCTTATTAATGATAATTATAGTTACCTTGTGACTTCTGGATTCTCTACAACTACGAACATCAGGGGAAAAAATTTATCTATGAATCTTATGAGTAACTATGCCGCTTGGATGAATTTTTGTATCAAGACTTCATTTCATTTCCACTTGTGCTTGTTAAAGCATCCAACTCCAAACCAATTGGCAAAGAGTGGAGAGGCCGCCCAAGCTCATATACTAGTTTTGGAGGAGATATTTAACCAATGTGGGACAAATCCCAATAGTGCACATCATGAGGAGGATGTTAAACTGGGTAGTCCTACTGTATGATGCAGCATTATCTCCTAAAGCTATATTAAATTGCCAATTCAAAAGATTATTGTAGTCATCCCTTTTCTTACATTTTGTCATGTTGCATGTGCTTTCACAGTTCCCCATTCTCTGTGGTCTTCCTTTTTTGGAAAGAAGAGTCTCTCAATCGGCACACTGGGTTGTTGGGAGGTCTGGGAAGCATCTTTTCCTCACTGACAACGATGAGGGGAAACCTCCCCTTCTCCTTCAGATGGTTAAAGATTCTGACGACCTTAAATTCATGTTGGTATCCATTAATTCCCCTACTTCACTCACTTGTTTAGAAGACTGGATTTTTGTTCCTGTCTATAAACTAATGGCATGCTTTGTGACATTTATAGATCAGCTTTACGCTCCTTCAAGCGTCGTGTAGCATATGCAAATGCAAATTATGATTGTATCCTTTCTGAGTTGAAGTTAGCTTCCACTATGATTTCGTGTAAAAAATGTGCTTTTCCCCCCCACTATTTAAGAGGTTGTTTTATATTAACTGATATTTAAGATGTGGTTGGTTGGAGAACATCATCAATACGGCGTCAACATGAGCTTCCAAAGGTTGTGGTTTCTACCTCATGCACTTCTTTGGTTAAGTGACAATTAATATTATCGCATCTCTTCCAAAATCAACCTCCTTATTTTCTTCCTGTTCCCTTCTCTAGTCCAATCTTCTGGTCGTCGACGGAAAATACCCACATGTTGTGTATGTTGAACGCAAAGCTACAGAAAACAATCACGATGTGGCGTCTTCTGTGGTTGAAAAGCAAGCAACTGACCTGGAAGGTTTGTGAACCTTTTCTTTTGCGGTGCGAACTATATAATGTTAGATTCAATTTGCTTAGAGTGTTCATAATTTTGATCTGGATTAAGCATGATCTTCCTTGAGATTCAACTTTGCGAAGTGGCTATAAGACGATTGTTAAGCTCATACAATGGCTCTTAAGCTCATATGAAGGCCGGTGTTTTGCTTGCAGTGTCTCGTGCTTCTCTCAATCTTAGACCCTCCAGTTAATCCACTGTAAACACTGTCTAATTAAACGTAACACCTTCTGCCTTCGCTTCACTATGCAACCTCTACCGTCTGCACCAACTAAACATAATGGATGCCAGGTTTTTTTGGAAATCCTAGTCCATCGCAAATAAGGCCATTACCATTCTATGAAGATCCTACCCACATCATAGCCAATAATAAGCTATTTAGCTGGATATGCTATTGTTATAAGAAAATTTCCCCTTGATCTAGGACCTCAAACTTCTTAATAACGATTTTAATACTTTATGAAAGTCTACCACTACTGTACACCATCTTCTAAATATGCTGTGTTCCCTTTTGCATTTTTTGTACTAGAGTGATTCATATTGCAGGTAAAATATCAATGTCTCTCTTTAAGTTTATTTTTTGGAAAGCTGTTCTCTTCCTGTGAGGCTGTGATTCATCGTAGTGTGCCCAATGGTTAAATCTTTCTTGGAAACTCATGTTGCTTTGCCTATATATGAGATAATTGATTACGTAATCATAGTGTTTGTCCTTTCTTGCTTGTCAACATGTTCTGTTACTCTATGTGCTTTGCTGTGCAAATTTTCCTCGTATTTCTTATGAGCATTTTCTTTCTGGTTTGTGAAGAGGAAATGATTAGAGGTCTCACTCAAGTAGCCTGGGAGCGTGTTGATGTTAGCTTTCATGAGAGTAAACAACGATATATAGCACACAACACCATTCAGGTGAGCCTTAAAGTGGATCGTTTACTGAGCAGTAATTCCTGTGGATTGAACTGCATTTTATATGCTCTGTATCATCTTTGAACCCATTAATTCCCTGCAACTTTCAAAGCTGCAGTGCTTGTACAATGTTGCCGAACAGTAAAGTTCATAGCATCCCTTCCCGCTGTTTGTTCATCTACAATATGATATATTGATTTAAGAATATTTGTTGCTTCTCAGTGTGTTTTAAAAGTAATTATGCCGCTTATTCTGTTTTCAATCAATCTTGCATACTTTTTTGTAGGAAAATTTATCTGCATGCTAATAGAAGAAAACTATGCACGCTATTAATTAGCCTGTTTATGTAATAGAAATGTGAATTGATTTGATCTCTCTCTCTCTCTCTCTCTCTCTCTCTCTCTATATATATATATATATATATATCTCTGTGTGTGTGTGTGTGTGTTTTCGTTTCATATTTTCTCTTTTGATGTCATCTGATCTCTTCCTTACATTCACTTTGTTCTTTTTTTTCTCCTTTTTCCCTGCTTCCCCTTGAATTCAGGTGAAGAGCTATTGGTTGAATTCTGATGGTGCTGACGTGGTTCTCCACATGATTGATAACTTCCTGCTCTAGTCATCTACACATTGGTACCTAGAAGTTGTTCATTTGGTGATGGGTTAGATAGCTTGTCCATTGTATGTCATGTTTGTTGTTGCAAGTAAAGGTCTTGCATTGTATTATAATGAGAGAAATTACTTAAATCTGTTTCTTAGTTGAACAAATTTTGTTTCCAAACTCTTATTTTTTGTAATGCAAAGCAGGTCTTGGCTCTCTGAGCATTCTTTTTTGGTTATTAGTAGATGGTGATAATCATTTATCTCATGAAAAATCATTAATGTTTGTACATGAGCTTGCTTTTCATATGGTTAGGTTGTAAACCATCTGGTGTTTCCTAGGTGTAAGCCAGCTTACCATTATGATTGTTACATGGGTCACTTTCCCCAAAGCCATTAGTGCTTCAAGATTACATTAGCCATGTTTCCTGTTCAGCTATGTTCAAAAATGTGAACTTGATAACACATTAGATTTACTCATTGGACATTAGTATCTTTATTTTATCACTCATTTTTAGCTCGTTGAGAGAGTAGCCTGTTATCTGTATCTGGAAATTCCACTTCCACTTACTCAGTTACTCTATTTATCTATGGAGACTCACGGAATTCATTAAAGTAGTAACACTGGCCATTCGCGTGAGAGCGCCATGGAATCCAATATCACCATTTTTTACTGCGTTCCAATGGTTTGTCATAGGTTTGTACTTGTTTTTGCTTTTTGGTCTTGCAAACATCACATGGCGCAGGACTTTGTAATTTACATTCAATTCAAACTAAAAAAGAAATAGAAGGTCCCTGCACACGAGCGGGTGTGTGAATTAATTTGAATAGTGTCATGTGGCTTTTTTCCCCGTTATCTTTGAATTACGTTTCATGTATATTCCTCTTAATAATTGTATAGAGAATTTTTTTTTAGAAGTTTCCCTTGTGTTTCTTGTCCTGTTTCTTGTGAGAATCACCGTGCTGGCTTGTTGATGTCCTGTTGTGTTTTTTCGCTTGTCTATGACCATGCTACTCAATACTTGGCGCTTAATCCCATGATCAGATAGTTGGGTTGTAATGCTGTATTACTTGGGTGTTAAGATAACTGTTGACTGCTAACTGTAAATTATCCCTTCTGAAACAATATACTTTGGTCAAATTTGAGAGGCTGGCTCCCTCCTGGAAAAATGATACGCTTCTTTTTTTGATTTATTTTTATTTTAATTCTATCTTGCTTCAATGTAAGATTGAGCATTGTCAGTTGAACAGATAGAGGTATTACAGGGAACGTCTGACGGAAAAAAGGACAGATAGAGGTATTACAGGGAACTTCTGACAGAAAAAGGATTTTTTCTTCTGTGAATTTCCTTTCATACAATAAATATGTCTATTGAAGTCATTGAGTTAATTACATCAGAGGAAACAAAATTTATAAACACGAGGATCTTGAATTCTACAGCATGGGAGTGTAAGCCTTAACACGAGACAACATTTCTGTTGGATTCACTTATGTACTTACATTCAGCCTTATGCATTACTTCGTTGTATGCTTTACACGTGTTTAGGGCTCGTCAAGAGCCTCTTAATGTTGAAACCAAAGGTTAGCTATCAAGAGGAAGAGTGTCCCTGCTTGTCTATGGTATCCTTGTCGTCCTTCTGCCCAAAGCTGCATAATTGGAGATGCTGGTGAGTGGACTGGAACATTATGGATTCTACATGTTTTCAAAGTAGGTTTATTATTACCTTTCACTTTGATTGATATTTTTGCTGTTGACAATGACTTCCTTGGGTGCTTGTGTTTCGGACGACGCACCTGATTCTTCTGTCAGTAGCATACTTGATAAGCTTTTGCAGAACTGGTCATCAACGGTCAAATAAGCACAATTAGATATGATTGACTTGTACAAAACACATATGCTATGACATGTATGATGTATATCTTATTACCTTTGTGTATGGTTCCAGTTCCCCCAAAGATTTTGATATTTCTACAACACAATGTGTGGGTGCCACCTCAATTACCTAAATTATACCACACATGAGGAAGTGAGAATCTGATATCCTGCTTTTGGAGGGGATACCGAATGGTATCGAAAATTATTTACCTCGGCTGATAGGTTGAAGCATGACCTTGAACATCTAGTCATCTTCTGTTTGGGATGAATTTTCACCTGATATTGTGAAGAACCGTTACACTATTTGGGCAGAAATTGGGATAACAAATTAGAGAAGTGCTGATTTACACCTAGATACTACCTTGGAGTTGTTCATCCGTTCAACCGACAGACTCACATCCTTTGCAGCTGCCTCAATTTTCTCTATGGTTTCATTGATTGTAAGCTTTGATCCAAGCGTTGTCTTGTGCTTCTCATTATCCTAAACAGCGACGAAGATTATCAGATTTTATTATTAAAGAAGAGAAAAACTCATAATGAACATGGTATTAGATTTGCACAACTTGCCTCTTCTTCAAATAGTCCTGATAAATCAAGGTCTTGAGACATGGCTATTAGCTGGAAAGCGTTTATGAAACTTGGAGTACGAGGTATCTTTTTCTCCATCTCAATTTCCTGAACAAGATGACGGTACATTTAGCCGGTGTTGTGAAACTCTCTATGTTGCTACTTTGTTTGGTCATTACCTTAACTGAACTGAAAGCTGCATGAACATCATCGAAGTTGATGTCTTCCTCACATTCAGTTCGAACAGCAGGCTCATAATTAGTTTGAAACCACTGATCTTCAATGATCTCTGCCGTTGTTATTCGCTGTAGGGATATACCAAGATGTCAAACTTTCATCTTACCAGTTTAATGCCAAAATGCTTTCTTCTTTGTTACAATGGTTTAGAGCACTACCGTTTTGGGATTCGGATCAAGTATCCTAGAGATGAGTATCTTTTGGCTTTCTGTAAACCACTCTGGAAATGTGTATTCTGCTCTCAATATCTTCGCAATGGAAAAATTTATCAGATATCTCAAGTTTCTATTTTTGAAGCTTGGTATGAAATATATACTAGATTGGGAGCCTACCTTCCTATACAAGTTCATTAGGCTTTGATCATCAAATGGAAGACATCCGGCGAGCAATTCAAAGAGGATTACTCCGCATGACCAAACATCTGCAGCCGCTCCCTCGTACCCCTTGTTTGCAAGAAGCTGTTGACCAGATTATGAAGCATCAGCACATGGGATGGAAAAGATTATAGGTATGTGCTTTTTATAGTAACAGGCATAGTTTTACTTAATATCTGTTTTCTGGGCTTGTTTGGTTTTATTCTTTTTCTTTGACACAAAAATCTGAGAGCGAAAATGTCCTAGAGATATTATTCCAATCAGAAAACTGTTTCTTACCTCCGGTGCTACGTAGCTTGGAGATCCACACGCAGTAGATAGCACATCCCCAGGCTGTGGAGGCACCAATAATTGTAAGTAAATAGACCAAACTGTGCATGCTCAAAAGAAAAACAAGAAACAAGAATTCTACGACATGATTCCAAGGAGTTCAAAAAATAAAATGGTATCCCAATCCAGATTCCAAACAGAGTACATGGACAACTTTCGATTAATCATGCTACTGCCTCTCTCCAATCTAAATACCCTATATCTGCACCATTGTATAAATGGTGTCTCTATGAGGTTCTTTGACTCCCACTTCTACTTGTGTTTCTTCCACTTTTTATAAAGATTATAATCCACTCTGGCTGCGTTTATTTTTTGCTTCAATCAGCTTCGGTGCATCATGCTCAATCCGTCGCAGGGAAGACATTTTGTTTGGTTCTTTGATCTGTGGAAGTATTTTTGTTGAGGAAAAAGAATAAACTTAGAAACAATATTTTTGTTCACCCCATCTTTTCCCCTTCCTTTTCTTTCTCTCTCCACAAGTCCAAAATCCAAACAATACCATGGAAATTCAAACAACCCTTTCCCACTAGGACAACCGCACCGCGGCAGCGGGCAGATAAGATGGCAGTGGGTTTGGGGTGGTTTTGAATGCACCAATTACTATAAGAAACGGAAGCACCAGAACACAAAGGGAAAACAAATGCTTCAAACAGCCTGTAAACATTGACCAAGTTGCTACCTTCCGCAACGCGCTGAGCCCGAAATCCGATACTTTGAGATTGTCTTTGCTGCCCAAAAGCAAGTTCTGTGGCTGCATAGGAAACCCAAGATCCAATTCAATTTCCATACCTTCCTTTGGGGGGAAGTTGTGAAACAAGATAATTTCATTTATTCGTACCTTCAGATCTCTATGGTAAACCCCTCTGCAATGGCAATAATCTACAGCATCGATTAACTGCTGAAAGTGTTTCCTTGCGTGTTTTTCATCTAACCTGCGAACATAGGACTAGAAATGAAAAGCTCAAGGGAATCAGAATCTTCCGTTAGATCTCGAAAACTAAATTCGGATTCCAAAGTCGGCTGTTTGGAACTCACCATCCTGTCTGATAGCTGTCCTCCCGATACGTACTCCATTACAATGTGAATTTTCGTCTTCGTGCCGATCACCTGTGAAAGAAAATGAGTTTCCAAGTCAAGAAAACTCCGTAGAACGAGTCAAACCAAATCCTCAGGACGGCCAAACTCACCTCGTGTATCCTAACAATGTTTGGGTGACGTAGAAGCTTCATTGTTCGTATTTCGCTTTTTACCTGGAAAACAGAGCTCCATCATGTATCAGAACGATGCAAAATTCAAACCACAAGAAGCCTGTAAACAACCAAAAAGAAGCAGTTCTAAGAAATGGGTATTGGAAATTCACCTGGTTCGTGAGATTGTTTTCCACGACCATATGCTTGTCGATGATCTTGATCGCAACATATTGTCCGTTTTCCGTGTTTACCGCCAACTTAACCTTGGCGAAGGTGCCTTCTCCGATCGTCCGACCGATTTGGTACTTTCCGATGGCATTGACATACCCCATCTCTCTCCGTCTCGCTTAATTTCCTTTCCTGGTGGGAATATATCTGTTTCTTCTTCTTCCTCCTAAACACCCTGTAAATGTTCCTTATATCCACTGATCTGGTCTAAAGTGGTGCTGAAGAAGGAAGCAATCCGATTGGGTTTCGACGAGCTTTCTTGTTTATGGATGGGCTCTATTGCCATATTCCTTGTGAATCTCATGTGCCTGGAAGAACTTTCCTGCTTTTGGGACTGACTGGCATTGTGGGTAAAAGTGTTTTTAATTAGAGGTTCATAAAAGTCCATCTGTTCTTTAAGTAGGAGTATTTGTTTATTGTTTGGATGCATGGAAAATATTGGTTGCTGGGCTAGTAGTTGAGGAGGGGAGCTTGTGTTTTGAATGGAAGGTGGTGGCTGTTATCTACCACGCATTGTTATACTCTCTGGCTTGGTCACACACTTTTTAGGGTAATTCTCTCAACCACTCTATAGCAAAAGGATGCACAAGCTGGAACCCCTAATTATTTTTGAAGTCTTCACGCATAGTCAAATACATGTACACATGTATACATACATATACACCTATTAGAGCATAGTATCATGCAAGATACTTGTATTGTATTTTAGCTATCCTTCTCGGACCCCTATTAGAGCATCTGGAACGGGAGCCATTTGGGAAGCTAAAGTCATATTTTGGCTTCAAAACCAAAGTACTCTCCTCTAATGGGAAGCCATTTTAGGAGCCAAAAAATGGCTTGGCCAAATTTGGCCATGAGAATGGCCGGGGCCATTTCTTGCTAGGGTTGTGATCTAATGGCTCTTGAGAGTAATACAACGACAGGAATATCTAGGTGTGATCGAACGGTTACTTGTAATAGCATCATTGGAGCATTTTTGTCAAATTTTGATCGAATAACAATCTATAGCCAATTAAAAAATGACTTTGGCTCTAAAAAAATGGCCAGAACCATTGGAGATGCTCGGGGATGAACCAAATAAATAAATTAATATGGGTGGTGGAAGAAAGAACTAGGGAGCAAAATATGAAACCTTTTCTTTAACTTGGATATTCTCTTGCGGCCTATTAACAGCTTTTGACTTATAAGTTGAGTAAGAAAATTCGTAACTAGCACTAAAGAAATGTGTAGCTAATACCTATAAAAAAAAAAAAACGAGTAATTATTACAGAAATGTGTAACTAATATGGGGTTTATCGTACACTCATATTGGTAACTTTACTTAAAAGTGAAGTGATAAGAACCATGTACTTCCATGCATTTGATCAGAGGGGTTTAAATTTCACTAGCTTCAACTGATGATACTGACTTTCGCTGAGGAAAAAAAAACATAGTTTCTCTATTCTAATTTATTTCTCTTTTGAACTTATTAAGGAAATATCGTCATTGCACTAGTCATATTTTTCCTAAAAGTAAGGGCAAAAGAGTAAACTCATTATTTTTTTTCCCATTACTTATCAATTGACAATCTTTTTTTTGGGACACCAAAAATTGCTTATTAGGACCAAAAGTTCGGGACGGAGGGAGTAACTAATAATGTTCGGTACGGAGGTACGATTGAAGTTTGGTTGGATAATGTCAAAGCAAAGATGGGGTGTTGGTCCATTTTTAATACGATAGGATCTAAAATGAATCCAATAATGCTAGTAGAGTATTTTTAATTTTAGGTGGCTCTATAAAAATGATTTTTGTGATTCGTCAATTCCCGCAAGATACGGACAATTTGCCGAGTGCTCCTCATATCATACTATCATGTAAGATGTTACTAATTGAGATGTGATGTTATCCAACAAAGACACAATCCTAAAAAAAATACTACCAACAATAAAAACTCATTTCCTTACACTAATTGAACAGCGTACTTTGTTTATTTGATTTGATAGTGAAAATCGAACCTACGATCGAAATCAAGATTCTGCGTGGTGTTCTGATTTATATTCGACGTTAATGATCCGCTTCCCGTTAGTTAGAATTGCATGATTAATTTCAACTCCAAGCCTTTCGGATAAAAAAAAAAGAAGAAAAAAGTTCAAGCCTTTAGCGCGGTAGAACATATTCTATTCGGCGTATTCGCTACATGTTTTTTTTTTTTTTTTTCTTTTTCCCGTGGGAAGTTATGAAAGGTTGTTAAAATCGCAGTTACAGTTAAACAAAGGAGCGAAAGATCAATTGTGTTTTGGTGTTTAGAAGCCTCCATCAATGCTTACGTTAGTATATCATTCTAAGATAAAATTTCCATTTTTTTTAATAACCGGATGATCAGGCCAGCTTGTGCTTACCTCAACTAATTATGGGACTGTGAAGTTAACGACCGGACAAACCCATCTTATGAAAGATGAAAACTTATTTGATTTCTCGTGCTCACATGGCCACACCCCTTGGGGTCAATGATAAAATTTCCATTTGCAATCTATATTACAATCTATATCTATATTACAATACACAACGGTTTGCAAAATGTTTATCTCACAACTGTCCTACGTGGCACATTGAAAGGCTCTGATTAAATAAAGGGTTTGAGGATTGAAATTCAATCTATCCAAGGGTTATCTTTTGTCTGGGTTCAAAATTTGAATTTCTCCCTTAATTTCCGATCCTTTCCTTTTTCTGTGACAAAAAATATGAAAATTCGTTTTCTTTTTTACTTCCCGCTCTCCTCTCCTTTTCTCTCATTGATTTCTCAACAGCAACAGAAGTTGCTGTAATATTGGTATATACACCGGTTAACTTGAATCAGCACAAAATTTCAACTACAAAATATATATATATATATATATATAGCTCAAGTATATCCACAGGTTAACTTGAATCAGCACAAAATAGCTATTGTTTTTTTGTAGTTGGAATTTTGCGAATGGAATGTTGGCCTTCAAGATTCTAGATAGACAAAACTGATGAGCCGTGCCTTCAGGCACTGGCATGCACTAGTGGTCATTCATAGGGCATTGGTTTTTTAATGAGCACCCTACTTCTTATATGAAAGTTTTTAAACAACACATGAAAGAGCCATTTATAAAACCCAAACACAAATTAATGAATAAAAAAACGTAAGTATAAAAATCATTGCCTAAATTGTTATTGAAAGACATTAAAAAAAAAAAAAACATGTGGCTCATAGTCATTGACATTCATAGTGTAGCCCATGTCATACCTCATCAGATATAGATATTGACTGCATCATGCATGCTCTTTATGTTGTTATCATGACCTTTGTTTAAAATATTGTTCCATTGAATTCAAAACCAAATTTTTTAAAATTAATTAGAATCCTCCCATACTTAAATCTAATTATGTGTTCTTAAAATGAACCAAAAAACAAAATTATGTGTTCTTAAAAAACTAATAAAACTAAGATTTCAAGGAGCAATTTAGCATTATTTGAAGTGAGGATCATACCTAACTTTTTATTTCTTCATAATTTAGAAACAAATCTATATCGTAACTATTCAGATATATATACCTTTGGTATCAATCGTGTAAAATATAGGGAAAATTTTGGAGGTGCCAGCGTCCCTTGGTGGCTCCGCCCTGCAAGTTGCAACTACTAGCAGTCAAACAATTGGGCCGGCAGCCGCCCACCACCTAAGGTGTTTAATAGAGTTAATAACACCTAAGGTGTTTCGAACATAAGACCTAGGGCTAGGAGGGAGCAAACTCCTACGTACTCTGACCTTCACCTCTAAACCGACCTTCACCTCTAAACCAAACCCTTGGGTTGAAGAAGTAAATTAACCATATATAGATGATAGCTCTCTGCCAATGGCAAGTTGAAGGGACAAGTTGGAATGGAATGGGACATATATCGATATTCCCACTTGGATTTGTGATAAATCTTGTTTGACATGATAATAAAAAAAGCGTGCCAGCTGACTAGATCTTAATTTCATCAAAACTCACTATCTTGACTGTTTGTTGGGTTGGGTGTGTTTATTTTGATTTGTGCAAAGCAATTGTTTAGTATATATCCGATCCATAAATTATTCTCCTTCAATATATATATTTTTAATTGCTTTCCCATTCGATGAAAATACAAGACACCGGCCACCGACAATTAAAGAAACCATATTAGAACTGGATCCATTTTTTAAATTTCTTTGAGTTGACAAAACCAAATTGATAAGTTGAACAAGTAGCTGCTATTTTTCACTTACCCACAAAAAAAAAAAGTAGCTGCTAGTTTAATTAACCCCCTTTCTATCAATTACGTATTGATTTGCATAAGGATATATTGATAAAAATAGGCTGCTGATTTTGCCACTCATTTTTTTAATTAATGCCACTCTCCTACAAGTGTATTTTTGGTGCAAAAATACACTTGCAGACACTTGCAGGGGAGTGGCGTTAACAAAAAAAAGGAGTGGCAAAATCATTTCCTTAAAAATATTAAAACATTGGTTAAAAAATGAAATACACGAATTTAGCTCATTATGTCATTCACGTCATATCATCTTGGTTTTTTCCGTTAGGAAATTTCTCCTGATCGAACTTTATGATCGAAGCGTACAACGTAGTGATCATGAGAAATACCAGAACTGTGTCCAACAATATAACTTTCATTGTTAATTCTACTTAGGTGTAGCGAGGTTGTAATTTTATTTATCCCAAAAAACATTAACAACACCATTGGATGAGTTAAAGGTCACGGTTAGCTAGGTTACTAAGATTCTCAATACTACACGTGCGTGACTAAAAAACAAACACGCATAGTGACCGTGAGAAATTATTACATTTGCAAGTCTGAAAAGTCGTCACATGCATCTTTTTTGGGGGGTATTTACAAATTCCATTTCAGGAAGTTTTGTGACTTTTCGTAGTACGAGTTTATGATAGTTAAGGAAAGAGAGTACCCTTTTACAAGAAGTTTGGAGGCTAGCTTGTGGGGGTATATATGTTTTTTTTGTTGGCGTTAACATAACAAATTTGAAATAGTAGACAACTGGCCGGCTAGAAGAATTTTAAGATCCGGGGAAGGCTGGACTACTTGTTTAAGTACTGGATTCAATTTCCTATTCGATCGTCCGAACAGCAAGTGTTGCAATTAAGCTAGATTTTCTAGCCTCTACGCGGACACCCCCACCCGGAACGGAATATGATTTTGCAAGATTAGTAACCGGCTTCACAGCCCAGGACCAACACTTTTTCCGTCAAATGGGGCCTGCCATGATCCTCCACACCGTTATCCGCATAAAAAAAAAAAATTAACCTATGAAAAGTAGGATACAAGATTAATAATACTACCAACCAAAAGTTTTATCGTATGAAGTGGAATTTTTAGGAGTACTGCTTTTTGGTCTTTGACAAGGTCGATAGAGTGGATTCAGTGTTGGAATTTAAACTTTTGAATACTTCAAGGATAGTACGACAATATAGACCCACTAGCCAGAGTCGACAACAACTGAACAATTATTGTGCCAAACCTCTCCGTTTAGATCCTTTTGGAGGCCCTTTGAAGCCACAAATTTGCATTTGACAATGATGTTAATTTCTGCTGGCCATGGGAAATTCGAAAAACACGTTGAACTCACGAATACACAAACTCTCGTAATCTTGGATAATGTGAATGATAGAAAGTTAGAAACAAACCCACAAGAGAATAACAAAGACAAAAAGAGCAACATATCAACAACGTCCCTACTCCTCAGAAGCCACACCAGCTCACTATTGATTGTTGGAAAACACTCGTAAATTCTCTCACTAGAGTTACCATACTCTCTCTCTCTCTCTCTCTCTCTCTCTCTCTCTCTCTCTCTCTCTCTCTCTCTCTCTCTCTCTCTCTCTCTCTCTCTCTCTCTCTCTCTCTCTCTCTCTCTCTCTCTCTCTCTCAATATAATGAGGTTCTTAACCTTAACCCATTGTCTCAATTGGTTAAGGCCTAGGGTTTGCTCCCCTAGGTCCCCAGTTCGACCTTAAGGGCCACCCCATGGGCTCCCATAATTAAGAACGTCCCACAGGCTGGTGTGGGGCCATATAGATTAATTTAGTTTTGTGGTGTGCGCAAGTTGATCCGAGCTAGGGCACTCTATAATATAAAAAAAAAATAGATTCTTAACCCTAGAAACCGCTATATATAGGAACGTAGAATACTTCCAGTCCGCGTTCAACCATCAAGACAGCCCTAAGCCCTCTCCTCCGGACGAGTTAGAGATGATGCAGCCTGCAAGCACTCGCTTTATTCCCCAGCGCAGGGGCGCTCGGACACAGCCGGGCCCAATTCCGACTGAATCAGCCAATCAGAATTCAAACTACTCCCTCCGTTCCAATTGTGAGTCCCTTTTTGGGAATTCAACTATTTTAGAAAGGCTAATTATTGCATTGACAGAATTTTTAGTTTTCAATCAATTTTGCCCCTAATTATTGCATTGACAGCTTTTTTGAAAGGCTAATTATTGCATTGAAATCATTATTTAATGAGTATTTAAGTTTGGAGAAGAAAGGGCAAAGTGGGAAAGCTTGAGCTTTTTTGGTGTTAACTTTTGAAAGTGAACGCTCATTTTGGAACGTCCAAAAAAGGAAAGGTGGACCCTCAAATTAGAACGGAGGGAGTACCTAACAGTTTCATCGATCTTAAAGATCGATAAGCAAAAATTCATGCTTGGCCAGCTTGTTTATTAGCCTTGCGTATATGGATGGACAAGGAAGGAACAACCACGTAAATTGGGTTTCCAGTCTTAGCGACATTATTTGATCCCTAGTCATGATCATGCCAGTTTTCCATAAATATACAGATCAGATCTATCAATTACATATTGATTTGCATAAGGATATATTGATAAAAATATTAAAACATTGGTTAAAAAATGAAATACACGAATTTAGCTCATTATGTCATTCACGTCATATCTTCTTGTTTTTTTTGTTAGAAAATTTCTCTTGAACTTTATGATCGAAGCATACAACGTAGTGATATATGAGATTGAGAAGTATCAGAACTGTGCCCAACAATATAACTTTCATGGTTCTATTTAGGTGTAGTGAGGAACTCTGTTGTGTTTGGTTGACATTTTAGTTTAGTTTAGTTTAGTTTTGGTAGTGGATGGAGAGAGAAATAGGGTAATGATTGGAGAGAGATAGAGAGAGAAATGAAATTAATAATTGGAGATCTAGGGTAATGATTGGAGAAAAATATAGGGTAATGATTGGAAACAAAACTAAAACTAAAACAGGAACCGAACAAAGCGAATGTAATTTTATTTCTCTCAAAAAACATTGACAACACCATTGGATGAGTTAGGTCACGGTTAGCTAGGTTACTAAGATTCTCAATACTACACGCGCGTGACCAAAAAACAAACACGCATGGTGACTGAGAAATTATTACATTTGCAAGTCTGACGTCACACACATCTTTTTTTGGGCGATATATATATTTATATACCAATTCCATTTCAGGAAGTTTTGTGACTTTTCGTAGTAGGAGTTTATCATAGTTAAGGCTCTTTTACAAGAAGTTTGGAGGCATGTGGGGGTATGTTTTTGTTGGCGTACGTTAACATAATAAATTTGAAATGAACACTGCTAGGGGCACATTATCTTGATGTGCCTCTAGCATTTTGGTAAATTAAAACGTCATGGCTTTGCGCGCTAAAGTTGACATGCATTGCATCTCTCTCTCTCTCTCTCATGTGCTTCTCTATATGCGTGTATGTACTTTGATCTTAGCAAAACTCCGAGATGTGTATGTGAGAGTGTAACGATGGAACATGTGTGAAGCACAAAACAGGGCTTTATCGACCGTCCGAACAAATCTCGTTTTGAACCGTCTCAACCTGTCCTGACTCCGTCCTGATCCCGTCCGAACAGCAAGTGCGGCAAGCCGGATTTTCTACCCTCTTCGCGAACACCCTGTTCGGAACGGAATATGATGCTGCAAGATCAGTAATCGGCTTCACAGCCCAGGGCCAACACCTATACATCAAATGGGCCCTGCCATGATCCTCCAGGCTGTTATCCGCATAAAAAAATCAACCTATGAAAAATAAGGATACAAACATACTACCAACCAAAAATATTCAACTGTGATATTCACACAGATAAATAGAGGACAGATCACAAATAGATTTTGGGTGAGGTCCACTACGGATTCCACACAAACAATTCCGCATATGGCACGAAAAGGAAATCCGATTTATGTAAGACTTGATCTAAATCGTAGTTCAAATTCAAGTCGGTTCAGTGAGGGCGACCACGAAAGTCATCGAATTAAGCAGTCTTTTCCTTCCGTTTTTCCCATATTCAAAAAAGGCGTGGGAGGACGTTGCAGATGTCTAGGGTGGACACGACTCTCCTCCTTCTCTTTCAGGGCGACACCGATCTAAATGGATAGCTTTCCTTTCTTGTTCCGCTTCCTTTGCATTTGATCCCACATCTTTCCTCCCCCTACCGGGATCTGAACCAATACCAGTAATTGGAAAAGAGAATAGAAGTTCGTTCACTGCACCCGGGTCTTTCAGGATTTTCTTAACCAAGAGCTCGGAGCTGTTCATTAAATGTAAAATATTTTTTTAAGGCCCCCCTCGAAAAATCAGCTCAATCCGAATGAAAAATTAGATGATTGGATCAAATACCTATAGGTATCGGATTAAGCAGATTTTTCTCGGAAGGCTTGAAAAAGTGTTTCACATTTAATGAACGGTTTGAATCGTTTTTATGGGACCTGTAGTGGGCCCCACACAAAATTTGTGTACGATTTGTCCCTTACACAGACTCATTGAAAAACATTATTGTCGACAACTCATGAACAGGTCGATAGAGTGGATTCAGTGTTGGATAAAACTTTTGAATACTTAAAGGATAGTATGACAATATAGACCCACTAGCCAGAGTCGACAACAACTGAACAAATAGGAAGCGACTATTCGCAACCCTGTTTTTTCTCCCTTAGCCCCTTACTCCATACAGTCCTTTTAAAACAGAAAATTTTCTCCAGGTAACCCAATAAATGTCCCTGATCTTCCAATTATACCCTTTCTCTAAAAAATTACACTTTAAACCCACTCACCCATCAAAACCCTAAACTCCCCACCCCTGGTCCCCCCACCCCATTTACGTCGGCAGACCACTCCCACGCCATTTCCGCCTCCCACCTCCTCCACCTCCATAGCCACCACCGCAGCACCGCCACTCCTGCCGCCGTCGCACCACCGCCTCTCTTCAAGGTGTTGTTCTCTCTCTCTCTGTTCTTCTTCTTCTTCTCTCTCTCTCTGTCTCTGTTCACCACCGCCACACCACCAAGTTTTGTTCTCTCTCTTGCATGAGTGTAGCTTCACTGTTGGTTTTGTTCTTCCCAGAAGACTATTATTTTTTCTTTTTGTCAGACAACATGTGTTTCTTTTGAGAAAGATATCGCGTTCGTTTCCTCATGATTTTTCTTGGGGTTTCTCTCTCATAGATTGGGTGAAACACGGGATGTTTCCTGCGAATTTCGATGGTTTATCCTACAATTAATTTCCTTTACCATAGTTTTACATCATCGTCTGGGGGATATTTCTTGCTGGGGCTTTTAATTTGCTCAGAATCGTCCCTACTTTTCGTCACGGGGGCCGTCTTGTGAAGGGGGGAATTTCATGCACATAAGTAAAAGCATACTGTGGTTAAATTGTTGAATCATTTTGTATGGCTGTTATCTTTTCTTTCTTTATATGTCCAATTTATTGCTTAAATGTCTAATGATTTAGTTTTTTATACACGAATTTTGTTTGGATTTAATAGATTTCTGCTTTAATTCATGTCTAACGTCATTGGGCAGGTGGTTTTATCTAGAGATAATATCTTTTTCACCCTTTTGAAGGAACAGTCATGCCGTGCATATTGATTTGTATCAGTTTAACAGAATAAAATTGACATTTTTGAAAACTGATGTTTCATTGTTAAAAACAGAAATCCGGTTCCTTTTTCCTTCAAGGTTGAATGAGTATGTAATCTCTCTTGCTCCCTCTCTGCCCGTGAAACTTGATGAAATATGGAATGAAGTAGAACAGATGTATATTTCATTGGTATCACCTGAGTTGTACAATTCTTGACGTGAAGGATCTCAATCGCTCCTATGAGAAAGTAATGTAAAATCGATGACGCTTGAGCTCTCAAACTCAAATATCAAAATCTCTTTATTAGACCTAAACATCAGCTATTCTTATTGAATAATCATATCAAACTCGTTCATTAGAAGTCCTTTTTTTTTCCTTTTCCAAATGGAGCTCAAAGAGAGTTGCATATTTAAATGTGGTTGCTTGTGACAGCTCTTAATGAAGCTTTAACTGCGGAGGTTCAAAGATTGAAGATTGCTACTGCGGAGATGAATGGGGATCCAACCAAGTTCCAGCAGCTTTCTATCAGCCCCCAAATGTTCCAGCGACACCAGCAGCAGCAACAGACTCAACAGCAGCAGCAGCAGAATGGCAACAAAACCCAAAAGCAAGACCAGTTGTAGGCTCTGCGAAGATAGAGCTGGGGTGGAAAAGTTGTATGCTTCTCGATTTAGTTCGTCGCCTATTGTCCTTATTATAAGTAGAAGTAATGCATTCGTTCATTGGTTTTGTATTTCAAAAGACTGAAAACGAAGGTGTGGTAGTTGCAGGTTAAACCTCGTTCTGCATATCCTTCCCCAAGTCTATTTAGGTATAGACAAGAAACCTTTATATCTGTAGCCCTATAAATTTGGATTTAAAGTTTCATTTTGAAATGTTTTGTTGCCACAATTGGAGAGCTAAACTTCAACTCTTCTCGTTGTTTCATCTGAGTAAAGTACTAGTATTTCATTATTGTCTGGTGTGTTATACTGCTTAGTTCTCTAGTTCTTTTGCTGGTGCCAATTGTGGTTAGGTGTCCCAGAACCAGTTTGGTTAGGTTTTGGTAGATCTCCTTTTTGAAAGGATCCCGAACGCGTTTAGCTCTCTTAGGTTTACGTTTACCCTGCTGCAATCTATGTGATTGGGCACCCCGTTCGTTCCTTCGACAAGCTCGTATGCAACTGGGTGAAACCCGTATGTCTTGTTTCGTCAAATTCACTAGATCCATGTTACTATGACGTATCTGCAAATGGCTGTAGGATTTGAACGTCAAGTCTTGTTTCTTGGTACGCAGCCTTACAGACTCGATCGTTTCATCAAATTCGCTAGTGGAAAGCCGACGAATCTGGTGAGGATTCAGAATTAAAGAGAAGAAAGAAAATAACAAGATAGCTATTCAAATGCTGAAGGCTGGGACACAAACTTCATTACCAGAAAAAGTACCTAAACGGTAAACCGAGCAAGATAAGCAATGGAAAATGCCAACCTCAGCCCAGTGAGCAATGGTTAATGTACAAAAAGTTCATTGATATATGTGAAAGATGTATAACAAAAAGCGAGCAAGATAAGCAATGGTTAATGTATAACACTTCGGTAAACAACTGCCGAACCACTATATACAAAAATATATATACATTTCGGTAAATAGCTATTGAAACAATAATTATATTTCGGTAACTACACGTCGAAAATATGTTCAAACTTCGGTAAACAACTGTCGAACTAGATATAAGAAAATCATACATAACATTTCGGTAAATAGTTATTGAAAACAAGATTATATTTCGGTAACTACACGTCGAAAATATTTTCAAATTTCGGTAAACAACTGCCGAACCACTATTTTCGGTAAATAGCTGTTGAAACAATAATTATATTTCGGTAACTATACGTAGAAAATATGTTCAAACTTCGGTAAACAACTGCCGAACCACTATATACAAAAATCATATATACATTTCGGTAAATAGCTGTTGAAATAATAATTATATTTCGGTAACTACACGTTGAAAATATGTTCAAATTTTGGTAAACAATTGTCGAACTATCTATATATAGGGAAAATCATACATACATTTCAGTAAATAGCTGTTGAAAACAAGATTATATTTCGGTAATTGGATACTGAAAATGTATCTAAATTTCGGTAACTAACTGTCGAGTATGGTAATATTTTACAGTGGTTAGCTACCGAAATTACAGTGGTTATTCTGTTCGAACCAGAAACATGAAAACCCTCGAAAAACTGGGTTTTGTAAACCCAGATGCCACAACAACAAAGCAGAGGCCATTGTAAACGGAAAAACATACAATGTCCATCAAAGTATCTTTCTTCTCCTCTGCCATCATATGGTTTCCAATAGAATTTGATTCAATTTCAAAATTCAAACCTACAAGTGGGTCAAAAAATGAATCAATGGAAGGACTTGAACCTTTCATTGATACAATATTTGGCCCTTGCTCCTCCTCCATTGGAAAATTTGAGAGAGAGAAGAAAAGAAAATGATGATTTCGAGAGAGGAGAAGAGAAGAGAAGAGAAGAAGATGAACAGTAGAAGCCAAGAACAGGTCTGTGATTTTTTTTCTTTTACAAAACGTGAATGATGATTTTGAGGGGGAAGTGGATAATTTAGGGGTTTAAGTCAGGGGGAAGTGGATAATTTAGGGGTTTTGGTCATAAGGGCATATAGGTCATTTCACGTATAAGTATAAGGGTAAGTAGGTCACTTTACATTAGGGGGTCATATTGTAATTAGTTGGCAATTTTTAAAGGGCTAAGGGAGAAAAAACGAGGCTGCGAATAGTCGCCCCCAACAAATATTGCCAAACTACTCCGTTTACATCCTTTTGGAGGCTCTTTGAAGCCACGAATTTGCATTTGACAATGATGTTTTTGCTTCAACTCACTAATACACAAACTCTCATAACTTAACCTTGGATAATGTGAATGATAAGAAACAAATCCCACAAGAGAATAACAATAACAAAAAGAGCAAGATACAAGATGTACGAGATTCGAAAACTCCCCATTCTCCTCAGAAACCACACCAGTTCACTATTGATTGTTGGAAAACACCTACAAATTCGATCTCTCACTATATAGAGAGTTACAACAACGGCTCTCTCAATATAATGAGGTAGGTTCTTAACCCTAGAAACCGATTTAGAAACGTAGAAATACTTTCTGTTTGCGTTCGACCGTCCAGACAGCCCTAAGCCGCCGCCTCCTCCGGACGAGAGATGCTGCAAAGCACTCGCTTTATTCACCCAGCTTGGCGGCGCTTGGCCACAGCCGGGCCTGGCTCTGACTGAAATTAATATCAGGATTCAAACTACCTAACAGTTCCATCGATCTTAAAGATAAGCATAAATTAATTCGTGCTTTTTCATTAGCCTAGCTAGCATTATGGATGGACAAGGAAGGACCCGACCAAACACGTAAATTGGGTTCCCAGTCTGAGCGCCATTACAGATGACAGATAAGATGCAGTCTTAATCAAAACAACTTGCATTATTGGAGTACTAGCAATTAACAGCCTCATAAATGTATAGGACGGACCACCCCAAAAGAATCTTGGTGGTATACAATTAACCAGAAGCAAATCAGCCTCATATATGCATAGGACGGACCACCCCAAAAGAATCTTGGTGGTAAATCTTTTGGGATTTCCCATGTTTTTTTGGAGGACTCCAATCACTTTTCTGGAGTTTAAACTATAGCTAGTCTCAAAATTTTACACCATTCCATAATAACAATTAATACGTAGTATTTCTTAGGAAATTAATTTTGACACTTCTCTTTTTTTCTTTCTTCTATTGAAATTGCAACGATACTCTTTTATGTGTGAGAAAGTGGATGAACAAAAACAAAATAAAGGGTACTTTGGTAATTTCACATAAAATAAAGACAAAAAAGGGGGAGTGCCAATAGCTAAATGTGGAGTGCCAAAATCATTTTTCTCTATTTCAAATTGGGCTTTTAGATTGTAGCTAAACAAATTTGCAGCGGAAGAGGTAAAATTGAACAATTTCTGAAAACAAAAGTGTTTTACGAAAATATTAGGACCATATTTTGAGATTTTAGCTTTTAAAATGCTGGTAGTTTGCTAAAAAGATTTATGGACAGAGATTTTGGGATTTTATGAATTTCTAGAAGCTAAGAAATATTGTGTACGTAGGATCTGATTCGATCTATAGAATGGTTGGTGTGCTTTTGGGATCAGATCTAAAATTCTAAGTATTCTGAAAGCTGATTAATTTTATAGGCGCCTGAAAAAATTATCTCGTTATACAAGAATTAATCTAGAATTTGAAATCTAAAGCTGTAGTAATCTAGTAAAATATAGGGTAGTGATTTTGCCACACCATTTTTTGATAATCTCACACCCTGCAAGTGTATTTTTGATTGCAAAAATACACTTGCATGGTGTGGCATTATCAAAAAATAGTGTGGCAAAATCATTTCCCTAAAATATATTCTCATAGCTATTGCAAATTATACCCTTAAAAGATAAAAGTACGGAAAGTTCTATGAGTATCCGAAGATAAGTGTATTTATTTTTTATAATTAATCATTCTTAATGATTACCCCACTACTTTGAGTGTTGGAGGATAGTATTGCGCGGCAGTGTGCACAGCACCGTACTGCGCACCTCCGAGCCATCAAATACACGATCCGACGGTTTGAAAGCGCACAACATAGAGCTGTGCAGTGAGCTCAACCCGATGTCCCTGGTTTGAAGACTAATTAATGTAGTGAGATTATCCAAGGAGTAAAATAACCCGAAAAAGATATAAGTACCGACCTAAGGGGACCGAAATCGTACCGCCGGCCGCCGGCCGGCCATCTCCGGCCGATCCGAACCGTCCAATAATTCTAAAAAAAAAAACCAATGGGGCCCACGCGGGAATCAACGTCATCCGAGGTGTGTAGGGTTTATATACACGAAAAAAGGGGTGCTCCAATCAAGCACCCTACACACCTCGGATGACGTTGATTTCCGCGCAAGCCCCATTGGTTTTTTTTTTTAGAATTATTGGACGGTTCGGATCGGCCGGAGATGGCCGGCCGGCGGCCGTCGGTACGATTTCGGTCCCCTTAGGTCGGTACATATAGCATTACTCTAAATAACCCGTCATTGTCTATAGTCGTGAATGTAGGTCCAAGATGGGACACCGGGCCCAACAGTGCAGTTGGAGCGTCATCAACCACACAGAGAAAGTTGGGTAAAAGGTCTGTGGGGGTTGGCATGGCACGGCGCCTGAGCCTTAGCTATCAACACACATAGCTCATGAATCGCTGCACGCACTCCATACTTTTTGGGTTCCACGGTTATGGGTATTCAGGTCAATTTATGCACATTTTAACTTCTTCTTTTTTGCGGTCCGATCAAAGGCATGCATTCAGGTCGGGACTAAAGAGTTCACAAGAAATTAATTACTTTCTTGCGGCATAACCCTAAAAATCGAATTCTAATTTTTACTTTTCTCATTCGTCTCGTCGAGACGAATCGATAACCTTCAAAAATTTGACGCAAAACTAACAGATGCAAAAAAAATTCAAATAAAGACAAAATTCTCATTTTAAGTTTAAGTTAAGGCCATAAGAATGCACACTCTCTTTATGTGTGCGCGCACGATGGTGTGTGTGTGTGTGAGAGAGAGTGTGCGCGCGCGCGCTGCTGTTTTATAAAACTAGATTGGGTTTGGATCAGATTTTAGGTGAACTAGTCCAGTTAATGCTGGTAGACGAAACAGTTAGAGGACCCATTGGAGTAGTCAACTTGGCCCACATTAATTATGCCTTGTTTGTTTTAGTTTTTTGAAAAGTATTTTTCAAAAGATTCCTCTTATTTCCAATCATTTCTCTCTATCTCTCTCCACTTATTACCCCTACTGCTCTCATAATTTTTTTTTCAAAAACGAAACCAAACAAAGCATATTTTCCTCTTTGAAGCCTCACGGCAAACCAGGCTGTCCAACAATTAAACTTTTTTTTAAAGGGTAAAATATGTACTTGCCCCTTAAATTATTTGGCTTTTATTTACTTCATCCTTCAACTATCAATTGCACACACTTGCCCCTTAAACTACCAAACCATTACTTACTAAGGTCAAATTCCACATTCCATCAAATTCCATCCAAGATATGGACGGAAAATCAACAAATGAGGGTAATAATCTCTTCCCTAACAATATAACTCATATCTATATCTAGATCCCTTCTACCTCATCCCAACTCCCATTCTTGAACTGGTTCTCGAACTAGTTGCTTCTCTCTCTCAAGATAAATCAAAAACCAGTAAAAGGCAATGATGTCTCAAATCCCACCTTCAGATTTATCTTTTGCACTCTTACAGTTTATCTTGTGCACCTTCTATTACACCCTACTGAATCAAATTCACTCTAATTGCTATTACTTGGTAGACTAAACTAGAAACTAAACAGATCCACAGTTGTCATACAAGAGAAATCCAAATAGAACCCTAAACATGACAATATCCTAAACATTGCCCCCCCTTTTTAACATACCCTTTTCTTTTTAAAAAAAAAACATACCCCATTCCATGGCAGAACTATTCGTTTTGGCCAAAAGTAGTGGTTGAACTCTCGAAAAAACTTCTGCAATTTCCAAAAAAACAAACAAACAGAGCACTTCCTTTTGTTCTACAAAATACCTAGTCATCTTTTTCTCTTAGACCAAAAAACTAAAGGGGAAGAAATCAAATCAACAAATAAACAACAAACGGCAACGGAATCAACCGGACAAGAGTGGATCGGGATGGAGTGACGACCGATAGCGAGAGGGAAAACGGTGACAAGTGGATTACGGTCGATGCCAGAGGAGATGATGCTTCAATCGTCAACCTGAAACTTCAAATCTAACTGTTAGTTGAATAGTGTTTTCAAAGTCTCAAGGATTTGGAAGAAGTATTGGTTCTGCTTTTTCGAACTCGTTCATCTCATTCTCTTCTTTTAGGTCAAAAGGGCAAAAAAAAAAAAAAGGGAGTAGTGTTAGGTCACGATTTCCGTCCAGGAAACAAACGGTTTCTGTCCAAGAAGTGGATGAAATGTGGGATTTGGCCTTAGTAAGAAACGGTTTAGTAGTTTAAGGGGCAAGTGTGTGCAATTGATAGTTGAAGGATAAAGTAAACAAAATTTGGATAATTTAAGAGGTAAGTACATATTTTACCCTTTTTAAAAATTAAAATAAATATTAAACCACGTTTGTTTTTTGTGTTAGGAATCCTAACGTTTTCTTTTTCAATAGGGGATTAAAGTCTTTCACACTAATTCAAGCAACTCGCTTGAAGCACATTTTGCTGAAAATTTATATTTTTCTAACAGTCTCAAAAAGAGATAAAATGCTAAGAAAAAAAAAAGACAAAAAATATCAAGACAATTAGATAAACTCTAACCAAGTACGAAAACACACCAATGAACTCCCAAAACTACAGATCTAACAAGCTACCATGAGACATGAGTTGCTCCAACAAAGACATCATACATGGGTAGAGCATTAGTTACATGGATATCTTTGTGAAGCAACATCATCTGAAAAAATCCGATCTATAGACGAAATGTTCGTCCAAAAATGAACTAATTACTCTCGCAAGAAGGATAGACAAAAACTCTCATAGATCAGACAAATAAGTTGTTGATCCGAAGAGATAAAGAGAAAAACAAACGAAAGAGATAAATGTGACGGCAAGAGTTTTGAGAGGGAGAGGGAGAGTGGAGAGAGAGCACTGTAGCTGTTAAAGATTCTCTTTTGAACCCTAACATTCTCACGTGGCATTTTTTGCCCCTAAATTGAACAAATTATTCTATGATCGGGAAGGATATCAACACATTTGTATGGTCCTAATCACAAAAAGCAATAATTTTGGCAGCACGGGCCCTTGAATGGGCTTCTCTATCCTAGTAGCTTCATATTCGTGACTACCTGTAAAAGAGCAATGGTTGGCTTTTTCAGTGCAGTTTCATATAAATTTATCTAGAAATTATAGATAAATAGAATATGGTCCGTCCCTATTTTAAATAAAAACATGGACCGTAGATATGGGCTGAATTCATCAATTTATGTGGACTTGGGCTTTACTTTAGCCCATGTTTGAAAATCAAAAGCCCATAAGATGAAACATTTGATGAATGCAGTCTTCTTAGTACTATTCAAAAGGCATACAAAAGAGGGGTTGGTTAAGTGTTTTTTTTTTCCCCCAAGGCGGTATACATAAACAGTTGTCAGGGAAAAGTTAGCAGTTATGGCCCCGTTTGTTAACGGGATTCGGCCTTGGGATTGGACTATCAATTCCAAGGGATTACCAATACTTTGTTTGGAAACCAAAAATGAGTTAGGATTACGAATCCAAGGGATTAGCAAGCCGGAGATTAGGGGGTATTACAAATACCCCGTGGGACTTGGTATTAATAGTCCAATCCCATCTCCTTCTCATTACCAATCCCTTCTCATTACCAATTTCTTCTATCAATCCAATCCCATCATCTAATCCCATCTCAAACAAACATGATATTAATAATCCCATCATCTAATCCCATCCCAAACAAACATACTCATTATCAATCCCTTCTCATTACCAATCCCATCTCCTTACGAATCCCAATCCTAATCCCATCTCCTTACGAATCCCATCCATCTATCACTGTTATCAAACGGGGCTATAAGTGCAACTAGATCACAAGGATCCAAAGGCTCTCCATAGTCCTGGACCACATAACGCCCCTTATGGGTTTCAAACTTCAAACTCTATCCTCCCACAAGGAAAGGAACAAGAGATGAGCTGTTTAAATACATGGTTGAAAACTCGGATTTGGTTTTGGACCTTAACTTCTATCCCGGGGAAACACTACCATACACATTCTTATTTAGGTCTGTATCATATGCACCCCCAAAATATTACGATTCATAGAGAAAATATTATGAATTATATTGCTGAAAAATTAGGATTTTAGTAGAAAAATTACGAGACGCACAAAAATGTTATGATTCTAGTGAAATTTTTACTAATCCTAAACGTTACGAATTCTATTACTGAAAAGTTAGGATTTTTTAGCATAAAAGTTATGAGATGGAAAAAAATGTTATAAGTCATAGTATGGTAAGGTGTTGTAACCATGAAGCATGGAAGAGAGATCACTGAGTAAAGAAGATGTCCAAGAATTGTATCTTGATGGCCTATCCCCATGTTGTAAGTTGAGTAGGTCCGTTGGGAGCCCAAAGGAAAGCCCATTGGAGGCCGAGATGATTTGCTCTGGACACCCCCCAGAGCAGTAGGGCAGAGCAACACACATAAGAATATTCGCTTGAAAGCTTCCTTGCCATAGCGATTGAAAAGGTTTGTACCAATTAGAGTTGGATTAGCTGCCACTAGGCCTAGTCACCACAGCCAATGATCTTCATCCCTGACCTCGGCCCCTTGCTTCTTTCTCAAGAATCTCTTTTAAGGCAACGTTCCTTTAATACGAAATCGATTGAAGCTGCCAGAAGGTCCGGCATCGAGAACATCGATTGAGAAGCTGAAACATGGCATTTGACAATCATCTTAGCTTTCGAGCCAATCCTAGTGGATGTTGGTGGTGGATTAATAATTTTAAGTTTAATGTCAGTTGAGTTGGTTGGCCGGAGTATTCAACTGCGTTAGGGTTTCGTTGGTGTCTAGGTTGTGCCGGCAGTTTGGTTGCGCGATTTGGCTGCAGTTGGAGGTTTCGGTGTTCGTCCAGATTTCATATGTGCTTTCTTGAGTTTGAGCTGGGGGGTCCGTTCGGGTTTCTCTTCTACCTGGACCTAGATTGGTTCCTAATCTAGGCGTTTCGTCGGTCTTACTTTCTGCAGGGGGTGCCTGTGTCGAAGTCTTGGTAGTTTTGGTTCATTCTTTTATTTTTTAATGGAATCTGTATTGCCTTCCGGCTCTGATATGAAATGAAATGAAATTGACATTTTCAAAAAAAAAAAAAAATGGTGCCAAATTTCTCAGGCTAAAACATACCCTCTTCCAAGATGGTGGTAGAGTTAGGGCTGAACCTGAAACTATGGAAGGTTAGAAGAGACCTCACCTCCTGTTTCTATGTCCGGCAATCCCGTCAATTTCTTCCTGTTCTCCACAAAAAGTGCAAAAACCGAATTGACTTGGTGTTGCGGGCGTGCCAGGACAGGATTGCTGTCCGAATTGTTTTTAAGGCCTTCGTGCCTTAAAATCCGACTCCTCTCGAGCGACTGTGCTTGGCCTAAAGGGTAAGGCCTTGTGATGGTTCGTTGACTGCCTTAACGAAAAGGACTTTAGAATTTCCTACCGTTGTAGAAAATGGGAAGAAAGTAAAATAAGGACTAAAACAGGAATGAAAAGGTCTCCATTAACGGCTTAATGAAGATTGGCTACAAGGGAAACTTAAACTACTTATGAAGTGAGTACAAGTAAAAGAAATAGAAATGAAATGGCATAAGCTTTGAGCTTTGAGGTCGTGGACCATTGGCAAGGCCTCCAGAACTGTGATTTATAGGAGCTTCAGGCCTTGAGCTGCTTCCACCAGCTCCAATGCATGGCTGCCAAGTGGCCTTCCAGCAAGGGTTTGGGCTAGAGCAGCTTCAAAATGCTCCAATGAAGAGCTACTTTCTGACCAAAACGTGTCTTTTACTCCAAGAAAACGGCAAAGGCCTGAGAAACCCTTCTCCTTTGCATAAAATTCTGTGAAAGGGCAAAAGGAATTGCAGCTTCTGCAGTATCCAGGCCATTTTGAGCTGCTTCAACACTCAAGCTACTGCTTGAACGGACTCCTTCTAGGCCCACCAAGATTTTTCCAGGCCTTTCCTTCATTTTATTGGACCTTCCAACTCCCGTGGGCCTACCACCCCTGCTGGTTGAGGAGAAGCCTCCAGAAGCAAAATCAACCAAGCCTGAGTAAGCTGCTTGTGAGCAGCTTGCTTAGGCCTGCGTGGGTCACCCATTAGCAGCTCTGAGGGGTGCATGGATGCCACCTATCTTGGTTTATGCTAAAGCACGAGGTTCCATTGGCCCAGACTTTGAGCTGCTTACAATCACCACTAATCAGCTCACCCAGACCTGCTCAGCAAGAACATTCTAGGCCTTTGAGCTGCTTGTGAGCAGCTTTAAGGCCTTTTCTTGCTAATTGAGGCCCAAAATAACGTCTTTGAAGAAGGGAAGGGGCCCATTTACCATTTGGGCCTGAACTTGAGGGGTATGACGGCCCTTCATCTATTGTAAGCCTTCTGAGCCCAGGCCTGGTGAAAAACCCAAGTTTTAACTGATTTGGGTCTACTTGTAAGCCTTGTAACCTCTTGTAACTGGACTAGGCCTAACCAACAACTCTCAGGCTTAGTGGGCCAACTTGGATCTTTGGCCAATCTTAGGCTTAGACCTGCATGTGCAGGCCTAAGCTTAAGGCCTTTTTCTACTAGTTGAGGCCCATATGCAATATTTCTAAGAAGCAGGCCCACCCAATATTTGAGGTGCAAGACAGGCCTTAGTCCATTGTAAGCCTTCTGAGCCCAAGCCTGGAGAAAAACCCAAACTTTAACTGATTTGGACCTACTAGAAGGCCTTACCGCTTTCAAGGCCTGTCCTAGGCCTCAGATAAAAAATGTTTTAAGCTCAATGGACTGACCCAAGGCCTTGGCCAGTTCTGGGCCTTTTATGGAAGTAACATTTTGGGCTCTGGCTTTGCTCCAAGCCTTTAGAAGCTTGATTACCCCTTTTGCATTCACATTGGCTCCATCCTGCTTGAGACCGATTTTCATGGCATCTCAAGGCCTGGAATCGACGTTCAAAGCCACCTTTAACCAATCAATCGGTCTTCTGGATTTTGGCCAAAAATGGGTGTAAACACTTCCATAGCTTCCTCTGCTCGACGAACCAGAACCGCCACATTTTTGTAATCAAGTGGGTTTCATCAAGTGCAGCCAAGTCTATTTCCACAAAAAGAAATCACCAAAATCATCTCCGATTATCTATCAATTGATGTCCGATTTACAAAATCTTTAACACGGTTTCTCGTCTTGACAATATCTACAACTTCAACAGTCTCGATCAAGAATATAAATCCGAATGAGTTCTCAATTTACCAATTAGACGTCGCAGTTCAATTGGGTTTGATCAAGTGTTGCCGCATCTATTTTCATAAAAAAAAAATCACCGAAATCGTCTCCGATTGTCCATCAATAGATATCCAATTGACATGATCTTTGAGAAAGTTTATCTCCTTAAAAATTTCTACAACTTGAACAGTCTCGATCAAGAATATAACCCGAGATGAGTTTGCAATTTACCAATTAGGCGCCGGAGTTCCAATAATAAGCACTTCGTAGGTGGAAGATGAGAAGTTTTATTGAAACCGAGCGACGTCGTTTTGATTAAACCTCCAGTGTTGAAGACGCGAGGTCTAAAGAGAACACGGTCGACGTCGTTTCAGTCGCCTCAAATATCGACCCATCTTTAACAGGTCGTCGTCCCCATTCTCTCTCTCTCTCTCTCTCTCTCCCCTCATCAGCGGCTCAAAATGTCAATTTCCACTTCATTCCGGCTACCCATAGACTACCCACAACAAACCCACCTCTCTCTTCACCATTACCCCTACCATCTTCATCATCATGTCATCCCTCTTTCTCTCTCCAACCCATTTCGGAACTCCCTCCAAAGCTCCAAGAAATCGTCAAGCTCTTCCAAGCCGTGCAACAACCCAAGGCCAAATACGAACAGCTCCTTTTCTATGGCAAAAACTTGAAAACCCTAGATTCCCAGTTCAAAACCAGAGAAAACAGGGTCCAAGGTTGTGTCTCTCAGGTATGCAATGACGGACCGACCCCCGTTTCATATCTCTACTGGAATCATAATAGTTCTTATCTCAATACTGTTATTAAAGTTGCATAAGTATTGTTATCTCATGAACATTATTAAACTTACCTAAGGCTCTGTTTGGAACTAAGGGAAATGAAAGGAAAAGAAAGTAAAATTAAAAAAATTTCCCTTCTATTGTTTGGTTGGAAGAGAAAGAGAGAAGAGATTTCAAGTTTAATGAATAGTAAATTTTCCTCTCATTTTCCTTCTTTTTTATTTTTCTTTCCTTTCTTTTCCTTTCAGTTCCAAACAGACTAAGTCTGCCCATTCAACATCATTTTGAACAATCCAATACCAAATTGTGTAGGGTTGCAAAAGAAAAGAGCCGAGCCAAGTTTTACAGTGTTCGAGCTACAAACGAGCCTGGCTAATTTCTTTAACGATCTGAGCCTATAAAGTGAGCCGAGCTTTTCCGAGCTGAGCTTTTGAGTGTTGAGCTCAGCTTGTTTAGTAAATGTGCCTGAAACTCGAGCCCGAGCTCGGCTCGTTCGACTAAACGAGCCAAGCCTTGCCTTAATGAGCCAAGCCACGAGCTGCTCGCGATTAGCTCGGTTCGTTTGCAGCCCTACCAATACAGTAATACCCACCCAACCAAAAAGTTTTGTGACAAAATTATTATCAATAGTTTTAGTTTTGTTAAATTATTTTGCTTTTTAAAATGGATAGGGCTGCACAAGGTTGTATACTTGTATGCCGTTAAATGACAGATATCTTAGTAATTGAATAGATTGGTTGGTCGAAAACATATAGAGTAATTTTTTTGTTAATTTTTTTCCGTTGCAATTTACGTTGGCAAAATTAATTTTGCCTCTTGTAGGTTATAATTTTGTTTAATGTTCGTCTACCCAGCCTTGAAATTCTGTGTCCTTGCAGGTATGGGTCAGAGCATACCTTGACTCGGACAGGAACATTGTTTTTCAGGCCGATTCTGACTCGGTACTCACCAAGGGACTCGCTGCTTTGCTAGTCCAGGGGTTTTCAGGTCGACCAGTTGAGGAGATTATATGGGTTCGCCCGACTTTGTGGTGCTTCTTGGGTTGCAAAAACAGAGTCTGACTCCGTCGAGGAATAATGGGTTCTTGAATATGCTGAGGTTGATGCAAAAGAAGGCGTTGCAGCTGTGTGTGGAAGCTGAAAAAGGAGGTGAATTGTCGTCTTTATTGATGAGTGCAGAAAACCTGGTTGAGGATTCGGATTCTGGCTCAAAAGTCAGGATTGGTATTGGGGATTTGAAGTTGGGGAAATCTGAAGTGGCTGCTGATGATTCGGGATCGAATTCAGATGGGTTGGGGAGTAGAGGGGAGAGAATTAAGGAGAACTTGGAGGCAGGACTGAGTCCTACCGAGTTGAAAGTGGACGATATATCTTATCAACATGCAGGGCATGAGTGTGTTAGAGGGAGTGACGGTGAGACTCATTTTAATGTGAAAGTGGTGTCAAAGGAATTTGAAGGAAAAAGTTTGGTTAAGAGGCATAGGCTTATCTATGATTTGTTGCAAGATGAGTTGCAGAGTGGATTACACGCTTTGTCAATTGTGGCAAAAACACCATCTGAAGTTGATATCAAGTGAAGAATTTTGCATTCCTTTTTCTGTTTTTCTCTTTCCCATTTTCATTGGGTGATGAGTTATGGAATAGATTCAGGACATTAGGTGTATTGAACCTTACTGAAGTTTGAGGACATGATAGGATTGTATGGTGAGTCTTTAAGTCTTAATAAATCCTACTTGGAGATTCTTTCCGATGTTTAATCTTTTCTGATCTTCAAAATATTTTGTCCATTGTTCATATGTTTTTTTGATATGCATTTTTGCTTTGAGTTTCCTAATATGATGCCGACCAGTTTTGATTATGTTTATAGTATGCCTTAACACCCACGGAAGGTGATATTAATTCTTCTTGTGGTGTGGGAACTGGGAAGGAGTTTGAGCTTTAGGCTCTCCTTGCCTTCACTTAGTTCTTTTCTTAATTTCTATTTGACGTGCTGGTTGTCTGTGAAAGAGTAGCTTAAGGCGGGCATTGAGACGGTTCATACTGTTTGTAGACATTAGCGCGAAAGTGTCATGTCTTTTGCACACTTTCCGGGTATTGCTTGCATTGCAACAAAGGTTTTTGTTGTCGAGAAACAAAGGGCATTTGATCATGTTGAAGTTGATGCAAAAGCCAGCTTTAGTTGTAACCCGAAGTGGGGTGGGGATTGGGCGGCGGGGTTGTTATCATCATCTACGAGTGGAGAAAACTTAGTTGGGGATTTGGATTCAGGCTCAAAACTTGGGATCGGTACGGGGATTTGAAGTTTGAAAGAGTTCTGAAGCAGCTGATGATGATACGAGTTAGAGGGTTCGTCTTAAAAAAGTTGTGAAAGTATGCAAGAACTTCCCCTGCTGTCAAAGAAAATACGAATTCGAACACAGTGGAAAAGAATGCCAGACAGCCTTTTATCTGATATCGTAATTGATTCGAGTCTCCCATCTATCAAAAATTTATTAGCAAGCTAGAATGATCAGCCATGTAGTTGGGGTATGCCGTAGGCAGTGGAAGATTGTTGGGCTGGTGGATAGCCCAAGGGTTCATGATGAAGACGAGGCAAAACACTGGAGGCGGCTGCGGAGGATAGCCCAAGGGTTCATGATCCAGAATATGCCGAAGGCGGAAAGTACAAGATCATATCTGATAGAGTAACTTTAGTTCACGCTTTGGTTTCTGTGTCCCCCTTAGTTGACCCATTTATGTATCCCACTGTTTTCGCCATAATTCAAAATCAATACCAACCCCGTTAGTATTAAAGTAAAAGCCACATGACAACAATAGTAGAAAGACTTCGTACTAGTTTCAACTTCTGATACGGCACGAGAAAGATTGGGGATAGAAAAACTGCACAGATGTTCCTGACCCATTTTGCATTTTTCAGTGAAAATGCTACATACCCGTGAAAACCAATATTCTAAAAATCGGCCTAGGCAGTGTCCGGCCGCTTCGACGAGGGGCCTAGGCGTTGAATTAGGTGTCCGTGAAAACCAATATTCTAAAAATCGGCCTAGACAGTGCCCGACCGTCTTGACGAGGGGCCTAGGCGTTGAATTAGGTGTTGGGACAATTAGTCGGCCGTTAGGCAAGATTAGTCGGCAACTAATTGGCTAGGCGACTGGATGGAATTAGGTGGCTGCTAATCGGCTTAGTGGCTGGGCGGGATTAGTTGGCAACTAATCAGCTAGGGCATCAACTAATCGGATAGGCGGCTATATGGATTAGTCATGCGACTAATTAGTTATGCGGATGGGTGGGATTAGGCGGCTAGGAGGGATTAATCGGTGTTCAATACGTGATTTTTCAAATGAGGGGGTTAGGTTAGTTGTTGTGGTACTATACTACAGGGGTTTTTGAGACCAGTTATGCTACATACACAACAATCCAAACACAACCTCTCACATACATGTAGGGCCTACACGCACTAGTATGTGAGAGATTGTGTTTGAATTGTTGTGTTCCTAGACTTTTTGTTTTGAGAGACGTGGAGAAGAGGAGGATTCTCTCACTCGTTGAGTTCGCCATTCCGACGATAGAAAGGTGGTTCAGTCGGGTAGTCGATCAACGGCTACATCGTGGGGGAAAGAGAAGCAAGTAGTTCCTCCCTAGTTGGAAGTGGTTGCAAGATAGCGATCTCCGTTGTGGTGATGAATCTCCAGCAGTGCCGGCAAGATCAACTGTACTTTCGAGGGGGTAGAGACTTAGGCATAGGCAACTACAAACACGGAATGGCAACTAGCACTTTCAAAAGCTTTATCAAAATCAAATTGAACTTCTCACTCTAAATGGATCTCTATTTGGCTTTTTCACTTGCTTAACACATCTATAGCACTTCCTCCCTCTAACCCTTATACAATGGATCGCCATAGAAAGGCTTAGCAGAAGGACAGGATGAAACTGGCTTTCCCCGCTTACTCACTGTATGGATTGTCCCTTGGTGAAACTAGATATCCTTCCACCACAGACAGACTTAGAGGATTCCGGTGGGATTGAATCCTGTCAAGGAATCGGCACTCTAGAGGGGACATGAATGTGAAAAGTTACGAGTTTTAAAACAAAAGTTATGAAACACACCAAAAAATTACTATGAATAAACCATAGAATAGATGCATATGGTACACATTTTTAAGGAATGTGTATTGTAGACTTTTCCCTATCTCTCGACATAGATGTGGTCGGGTTCCCTATAGATAGTGGTGTGTTGTGATGAGACAATACTCACAGAGGTGACATGATACCATACCTATCCTCACTTTTTTTCAATCAAAAAAGAAAAAAGGACATACATCTCTCATTTTACCCTTTATTCTCTTGGATCCGAGAAATTTTTGGGTGCCGGGTGGGTACCACGTCACCTATAGTTTTAAATCGCGGTATCGGTCGCTGTCGTGGTATATCGGTATTGGGACGTATCGGTGATACGTCGCGGGAATCGGGTGTCGCGGTCGTGAATTTTTAAAAATCATCGATCAGCAACATGTATAAAACTTGAAAAATATACTTTTGCCCCCAACATTGGCTTAAATTATCACATTTTAATTAATTTAAGATGCTCTGTGTTTTTCCCCCCGAATGGTGAAGCTCTGTTTTTTTTTTTTTTGCCTAACCGGCCGAACCGGTCCACAAGAATCCGTTACAGACCGATACGTATCAGGACTCGGCCGGTTCACCTGTGATTTCCAGTCTCCCCATTATACCGACCTATATCTGAACCGGAACCCTCAAATTCCGGTACGAACCGGCCGATACGGTTCGTACCGGCCGATATTAAAAACTATGACGTCACCCGGCCAACGTGGTGCTCAAACACCACATTCGCCGTTCAAAAGTGTATTGGACGGTCCAAATTGAAACACTCTTTCTCCTCTTTCTCTCTCCAAATCCGAGCTGTTCAAAACCAAAATGGACGGCCTGGATGCGTCGAGCGGACACCACGTGTACCTGCTCCGCTTCAAACAGAAAGCGTATTGCAGAGGACAATTCGTACATTTACAACCTTGCAAAATTTTTGACAGATTCTTAGCGGTAATAATTCTGTTACTTTTTCAGTGAAAACTTTCACAAATTTACACCATTAATTGTCGATATGGATAATCGAGATGCAACTGCCTTCGTGCCGTCCAAATTCTGACAGCAAAGAAGTCCGGTATATTCTCTTAAAATTTCTTATGGTTCAGATTTTATAGACGCAAAGGGGGGTCCCCTTTTCGTCGTCACCCTCATAAAGGTATCTCAAATAGTAGCACCATGTATCATTGATTAATCTCTGGAATGCTTCTCAGCCATTGACAAGCCTACCCACCTTATCCAGAGAGAGAGAGAGAGAGAGAGATGATGAAGATCAACGAATTATGCACTGCAATTGCTCTTCTCACTCTACTACAACTTTCAGTACCAACCAATGCAGATTCTCAACCAGCGGAAATGGAGGTCCCAACTCCACAACCATGGCCGGAACAATTCCACGCACTTTTGTACATGAATTTGTCGACGGCACAGCTCCAAATCAGCAATTTATATTATGATTGGCCCAACCGCCGCAATGTCAACATATTTCAGAAGCAACTTGGTGTTCTATTATACGACATCGAGTGGAACAACGGTACGTACTTTTCTAACCTCAAATTTTCCAAATGTTCGATGAGAAGTCTGTCATGTATCTAGAGTTCCTAGAATTAAATCAACTAGAAGTTGTGGCACACACGATGTGGGTGCGGAGAAATATATTTATGGCATCACTAGATGGCCAAAAGAAAATAAGCACGAAGAGTGATTAAAGAACAGAGTGTTAGAGGGTATAATTTTCGAGGTCCAAGGCGATCGTCTTACTCACCTTTACTCAGGGCGACACCGAGTTTCCTTAATCCTGGTTTTGTTTTGCTTTATATGAATTACAGTAGTATATTTTTATGGATTTATATATGTTATGTTCGACAGGTACAACCTTCTACTACACATTGGGCGAGAATGGGACGTGCATGATCATGCAGTTTGACGTCGGAATCCTCCCGCCGGACTTTCTCGACGGAGCCAACTACCTTGGAACACAAGTCACCGATGGGTTTCTCTGCAATGCGTGGGAGAAGGTAGATTTCATTTGGTACTATGAGGATGTGCTCACAAAGAGGCCCGTTCGATGGGATTTCTATGATGGTAAATTGATCATACCTTTGTTTGTTTTCCTGGAAATTGATCTACAAATACAACTGAGATACAGAAAATCAATCTTGGATAATGTTTTCATCTACATAGACGTTAATTTTGTCTCAAATATAAAAATTAAAAAACTCACGTGATTCTAAAGATGAAATCGGTACAAGATTTTACATATATGATGACTTTTAGTTATACGTCGATGTACGTTACTCAAAGTCAAAAAAATTAGTTCAATTCCTCGCAACGTTACATGTTAATGTCGCGATATATTGACTCTTTTTGGCATGAAATTTTTTTCCCAGGAATTTCCACGCACGTGATTACCTTCGAGATTGGTGAATTATTGCAAGATTCTTTCACTCAAGCTCCTGCATACTGCTTTACTAGTCAAGAGGGACAAAGAGCTGCTTAGTGTTGAGTAAAAGGAATATATTTACACAAGTGAAGTGAATGTCTTGTGGATACATCCATGTAATGATCTAAACAGAGTACTAGTCGAATGTATAATGAAAGAAAAATAAGAGAAAGCACAGCTCTGATATTGGTGGAGGAAACCCACTATTGTAAATTTTGTAATCAAACTACTACAAGTAATTGGAAGGAATATTACACTAGCTAGGAATATTTGTAATCAACTAGATGCCTTTTGCCCTTTCTTTCTCTTCCAATTTTTTTGATACTTTTTTTTCCTCCTTCTTTCAATAGGAATATTACACAAGTTGTCCAAGAAGTTGACACGACGAGCAAAAGTTTAGTTGATCGATCTTGCTTCTTTTTCAGTTTAATTTGGCATATGCCGGACGGGGCACGAGTTGATTTTTCTGTAACAAAACTTTATGCAATCGTGAATTCGAAATTAGTAGGCTATTTTAGCGTAACTATATAAGTATAACTATAGGGACCAAATAAAATAGCTCGAATCATTGAAGATTAGAAATTTCCAAAGTACCCAAAAAACAAATTCGTCGAATATTATGACTTGTATGTGAGTGGCCCCATCTGCTTATTAGAACATATATTGTTCCTAAGCTATTAATATAAGGATTAGTCCAAGTTGCACGTAAGTTGCTCTGGGATATCTGCATTACCAAAAAAGTACTATAATATATGTTCTAAAATATAGGGAAATGATTTTAACTATCCATTTTTATCCATTGCATTCTCTTTTTTGTTTTTATTCACGTGAAAGTACCAAATTACCCTTCATATGAAAGAAGTGATTCAAGAGGTAAAGGAAATTTACTAATTTCACATGAATAAAAAAAGGCCAAAAAAGGGGGTGCAACTGCCAATGAATAAAAAGGGGGTATGAGAATCATTTTTTGAAATATATAGGGTGTATATTAGTCGTGGAGTATTCGAAGGGGTGAAATGTAAATAATTTGACCTTTCTCATGTGAGCGGCCGTGAATCGTGATTCTGTATTTGCCCACTGTACAAGCAATCCCGTCCGAAACAACTGTATTTTGGTCTCCTCTCGTCTTCGTGTTCTATTCTCTCTCTCTCTCCCTCTCTCTCTCTCTCTCTCTTCGGTTCCTGTGAGAGACAACTCCCATACATCAAGAGAGAGAGCGAGATGATCTGATCTGGAATTTTCTAAAACATTGGTGATGTTAGGGTTTTACTGTGGGAAGGTCTGGACTAGGATTCTGCTGTAAGATCTGATCAGGATTACCCTTAACCAGTTAGTTAAGAATGGGGATTGTGTTTACTCGATTGTTCTCTTCGATGTTCGGTAATAGAGAAGCTCGGATCCTCGTTCTCGGTCTCGACAATGCGGGAAAAACCACAATTCTCTGTATGATACGATTCTCCCATCTCATGCGAATTGTCTTTTAGTTATGATTCTGTATGGTTCTCTGATTTGTTTTGTTGCTTATTTTTGTAATGTGGGAACAATCTGGTTTCGTGCAGATCGTCTTCAAATGGGAGAAGTTGTCTCCACAATCCCAAGTTAGTAGTACTCTTACCCAGCCTTTTGCTTTAAATTTTTTATTTCCAAAACCAGTAGAGAATGGTTTTACTGAAGTAGTAGTAGTAGTGGAATAGGTGTATGGGGAAGATCCTCTCCTTTACACTAGTGGAATATTGCAAACTTTGGGGAGTAATCATTTTGCGAATAGATTAGGCCACTTACATTACGTGTGCCCACATCTTGAAATTTTTTCTATTCCATGTGTGGCAATATTGTCAAATTGATCTTGTGACTTCGTCTAGACCGTTTTGCTTGCAATTTGAGGTGGCAACATCTCATGTGTAATGGACCTCTCCATTGTGTACGTGTAAGAGAATCTTGATCTATTGACTGGAACCCTTGCAATTCTTGACATTCGTGTTAATTTTAAGGAATTTGATAATTATGGTTCAATTTTACTGCATTTCCTGAGTATTGAATTATTGAAACCTCACTGCCAGTGTATATTTTGAGACTTGTGAATTGATTTCGCTTTACATGCTTGATGCAGCAATTGGGTTTAATGTCGAAACAGTGCAATATAACAACATAAAGTTTCAAGTTTGGGATCTGGGTATGCCAACTTTTTACTTGATGATCTGCACTTTCCTTTCTATTGCTGGATATTATTTTCAGAAGTAATTCACTTTTGCTGTTGTTTTTCAATTCTGATATCTGCATTATGTTCTGAATCTCCTGATTGCTATTATTGGGTGCAAACAGTAATTGGCAGTTTGGAATGATATCACTTCCTGTGATTTGATTAAACGGGTTGAATGTCAATTTGAGTACAATGGTTTTGGGATGATGAAGTGGATTCATTGGTTATGAATGTGGTGTCAGGTTGTTCCGATCATAAGTTTCTTTTGGATGGGGTGGTTGAGTTTTTCAGATCTTTAACTCGGAAATTTTTTAATTGAATAAACCGCTTTGCAAAATCAGGTCACCAAAGAGTGCAATTATCAGAAATGTTAGCTCAGAATTTTTGTTCTCATGATCATGACTTACTCGTAAATCGTTATAGTCCATTGCTGACCTTAAGAGACAGTATTTAAGTTATCATGTCCTTCCAGTAAATTGTATGGTCTTTAATTACCCCATATGTGACAATGAAAAAGGTTCATGCATATTGTGGAGAGGATCGCTCAGAGAAATCGGTGAATCTGTTTTTGTGCTTAGTAGCAAGTAGCAACAAATTAGGTGTACTGCATGTAAATGTTAAATCTTGTCGTATTGCAAAAAACAATAAGGAGAAAAGCAAAGAAAATAAAGAAAGATGGCTACAAAGTGGTTGGAAATGTTCCTTAGGTGTCTAGTAGTCCTTTCCACCTTGGTATTTTGTTATATGTTGCTTTATATTAAGCTAGTGCTACACTGCTACAGCGAATTTTGGCATCCACTTGGTTCCACTCTGAAAAGACCCTATAACCTTGATGATTATCTTACGCAACTATGCAAGTTGTATTACTCTTGTTTCTTTACTACCCCACTTTCCTACCTTTTTTCTTGCACCTGCGTGCTCTCACATTCGTGCCACCTTTCTAGTTTGTAGTGAGTTTTGTTTGGTGCAAAGATAGAGGCTTGAGCTGCCAAGCACAAGAATGCATGTTCGAGTCTAAGAGGAGCCACTCTAGGTAATTCCAAAGGATAGGTTTCTCTGTAGTATTACCCTCTCCAGCACCTCCCTCGTTGCAGGGATAATGCCAAGTAATGTCGGACTGTTCCAATCCAGATAAGACCATGGTTGAACCATAATTTTCTACCCAAGCCTTGATAAAATGGTAGATATCGTTGCACATAATCGTAGTAATGTAGGATACTGGATTTGAAGTATGGTAGTGAACAAATAGGGTCCGTCTATCAAACTGATAGGGACATTCTATACAAGCAAACAATGGTCTGAAAATATGATTAATGAAGCTTATAGCCTGGCAAGCCAAGCCTCTTCCTCTGAAAGGCAGGATAGTGCTCCTGAAAGGGGCCCCTCAAGGAATATCGCCAGGTGCATTCTGGTACTTGTAATGAAGTTTGTAGAGAAGCACCTCTCAGTAATTATATTTCTCCTTATAGTGTTAGTTCATCTATTCTTCTTTAATGACTTTGGACAGATCATAGTGATGGAGGAGTTGTAGAATACTATTGTTGATGGCAGGAGACTTGTTCAGTTCGTTTTATATAGTTATAGTGTTACGTATATCAACATTGAAGTGGAAGTCTGTCTTCAATCTTTGATCATATACTGGCTTTTTTTGACGTGTTTGCTTGGGCTAGAATTACTATTGCTGTTTTGGTTGGTTCATTCATCTAATAGTGGTTTCTGGTTGACACAGGTGGGCAGACAAGTATCAGGTATTATTTTCACTCACCATATTGACCTTTTTTTGTGCTTGTTCCACTTTCTTTATTAGACATATTTGCATAATATGTATGACTTTATGCTGTGCTATTTTTGAGAATTCTGCTGAATAACTGTGCCTTGATAGGATTATGAAGTTATTTAATTTCAATTAGCTCTTAGGCATTGTTTTCCTTCTAAAGCTAGGATTCATAACTTTATTAATTTCGTCATGACTATTTTTAGTTCATATTAAAATATAAAGTTAGGTTTCCCTTTTGTTTTGTTTGCTGCTTTTCTTAAACAGTTAACTTGTTCCTTGGTAAACCATCCCTTCAACTTTTTTGTTGCTCAATCTCAGTCTTAACTTGTAATGGTGTGCCAAGGCCACTATGTGCTTCTCAGAATTCCTGATGCTGCCTACATTTTAGGTACTTGCTTGCTGGTATGTAAAGGGACAAAACTCTGCAAATGATAGACAGCCGAAATAGGTTATAGAAGGGAAATGTTCACTTAGACTTTTAGCTACTTGCTTGCTGCTGGCCGTTCTATTTTATTAACAACCATAAGGTGTCACCTTTGGTCTTAAATTTTGTTTCAGCATTGACAGCTACCGGATTACAATCGATTCAACTAAAACTTTGAAGGTAAAAAAATCCATAGAATGTGGCCTCTAGGTTTCTTCGAAGGAGAAGTTGCTGTGTGGCTTATGGGCCCATGGATCACTTGCAATGTGGAAATGAGAACCAATTTGTTTACTCTCCTGAATTGCTTGAGTCACTCCCTTCTACCATTTTTTGTTTGGTTATTCTATTAGGACTCTGGTGAATGGAGATTCTACATGTAACTGAAGATGTTACTGGAAAGTTGTCAAGAAATACATCGTTCCTGTGCTTTAGTTGTTGGTTCACATGAAATCTTTGGGCCGCTTAACCTCTGCATTTATTTGACTGTTATCAAAATTGGTGCTTTGGTATAAATGGCTCAAGCTCACAGTCTGATTCTATCACGACAGGCCATATTGGAGATGCTATTTTCCTAATACTCAAGCCATAATCTATGTTGTCGATTCGAGTGACACAGATAGGCTGGTAATAGCTAAAGATGAGTTTCATGCAATCCTGGAGGTATGCTATAGCTAGGTGGTTTATGCTTACGTATGGAGATTTATTTATGAAGAAGGTTTTTAGAAAAATGTGGATACTGCTGTTATTTCTTTTTCTCTTACCATTTACTAGGCATGTTTCTCCTATTAGTTTTCTCACACTACATCTGAACAATTCGTCTTGAAGTATAAGAATCTCGGTATGTCATTCTGTCTTTCAGGAAGAAGAGTTGAAAGGTGCTGTTGTGCTCATTTATGCGAACAAGCAGGTGCATGCTGTTCTCATTTTCCTGTTTTGCTTGTGTTCATGTCAATAAACTCAGTGTAAGGAAATTTGACACTGAGTTGTTCTTGTAGCTATCACTTGGTTGTAATAGTTGGCCATGAGGCCGCCAACCCTTTGATATCTTTTAGTTTCTGCTAAAACCTCTTTACACCTGAAGTAATTTTCTTTGGTAATTTTGTGGATTGTTTTGTCTTTATAATGTTTCTGTTTTCGGTCTGCAGGATCTTCCTGGTGCTCTTGATGATGCTGCGGTGACGGAGGCACTAGAGTTGCACAAGATAAAAAACCGCCAATGGTCTATTTTTAAAACTTCTGCAATAAAAGGAGAAGGTTTATTTGAGGGTTTAGACTGGTAAGCTCAAGTATTTGATGATATTGATGTCCACGTGGGTTCATAGCATTGCTACTTCGGGTTTTAATTGCCCTACTTCCTTCAATCCAGAGTGACTACGAATACTGGATTGATATATGTAGAATACTTCGACTTGTTAAATATCAAGGTTGTATCCCATGGGTTTACCCAAAAGCTTTAACTGTCTGAAAATTCAAGCTATCCAGCACCAAACACCCCCCCCCCCCCCATGTGGAAACCGTCTTGCATGTGGAAAGAAACAAAAGGCAGATGGAGATATTACCATTCTAAGTCATCAGTTAAGTTTTTAGTATAATGTATACCAAGCTATTGATGACACGACACACATAAACACGCTGACATTGTGATTCTTGAAGAAATGCATGACAGGGGCCCGTTGGACATACGAATATAATATATTCTTGTATGAATATGTATGTACGCGTATACAATTTCATAGATAAATGAAAAATGGAACATAATTCTAGGTTACTATAGAAATAATCATATCCCATGACATACATGATAATTGCATTCTATAAAAGCTTATCTGATGATCAAGATATCATGTAAGAAAAAAAGTGTTCCACCAATCCATACATAGATGACTTATCATCTGACACATAATCCCTATTATTAACTAGTCTAGAGGATGAGGGATAAACAGGTATAGATCTTCATTGTTCTTTGTTAGTGCATCTTAAATTATTATTCCGAATGATGCGTTCCATGTACATCTAAGTGATGGACATGTGAGCACAAAATGTTCTAAGCATGTTCGGTGGTAAATGTAACACTAAGACATGTCTGAACGACTGCCTTACTATACATGTTGGAGAGTGTCTGACAATGTCAGTATTGTCAGTGACCACGCTTGTGCGCGCTCATTAGATTTCCACTTACAGAAAGTGGAGCAAGTTTAGTGTGTATATCTGCATATATTCACGTGTATACATAGAATAAACTCATCCCATCTCTTATGGTGGATTGCTGCTATTTAGAAATCCTTATTGATGCAATTACCTATTTGTGCAGGTTGAGTAATACACTAAAGTCTGGAGGCGGCTAATGGTTTAGGAAGAAGATACAGAAGCCAAGGTGCTCCATCGGAAAGCCAGAGCTAAGAGGAGAGTCGCCCTTTTACTCGGTGTGATCCAAGATAGAGTTTTTAAAATGGTTGTAGTATGTCTGTTTTTTCTCACTGATTTTGGTTATACGCGTTTAGTTTCTTTTGGACATGATTTTTGGCTCGTTACACTGTGTACCCCATTTTCTCCTTTTATGCCCTTCAGGTTTTCCGAATGTTGAAATTTACATACAGCAGCATTTCATTTTTCTTCTTTGGGTTATGCCTAGAACCTGCCTAGGGGAGGGCCACATTGGACCCACCCGGCATGACAAACTTGTATTTATATTTCTGTCTTTTGTTCCTACAGACGATAGTTTAACTTGGTGTTTGGTTTGCTGGACCAATTTTGGAAAAAAGTTAATCTTTGGCCTGTTGGAATGAGCAGATTACAAGTGAGTGAAAATTCGATTCAAGTTTAGCTTCGGTGATAAAACCTTGCCTAGTTTTCTTACTTTCTTTCCTGATGGTCTATGACTCTATGCTAGTATGCATGGATGAATTTTTAAGCTGTGTACGGCAGGTGAGATTGGTGTGGGATACTATGCCGAACTTGGTCGATTCAAATTGTGCTACACAGAAAGTTTCTCTGCATTTTTTTTTTTTAAAATTTATCGACTCAAGTCACATTGCATTCAATCGGATTATTTGTCCGGTGCTGTTTACTCAGTATCCTTACTGTCATAGTAGCTTTTGTGCATACATGGTTACAAGTATCCTGTTAAGCTCACTGTGGATTGCTTGGACAGTCTAGATTGCCGACGGGTACCGTCACGTGGTACCTAGGGCTGTAAATGAACTGAGCCGTTCGTGAACTGTTCGAGGCTCGACTCGGTAAAGGCTCGTTCGAATTCGATTCGTCTACTTAACGAACCAAACCTGAACTTCAATTTTAGGTTCGTTTCATAAATGAACCGAACATGAACATAGTAATATTCGGCTCGATTCAGCTCGCGAACCTGGAGTATATGTATATCATGGGGATTTTATATAATTACATAGTGAAAATTTTAAAACTTATACAAGTCTAAATGTTTACAATTACTAAAAACTTACTTAATGTATACGTTTTTATCAGTTTATATGTATATAAACGTATTTATGTACATACTAAAATTTTTACTTGCAGCTTTAGACTTGTATGAGAGCATAAATATATGATATTATTGGGTCGTTAAGGCTTGTGAACAAGCTCGAGTTCGACCCAAACCTAAACAAGCTCGGTTCGAGTTCGGCTCGTCGTACTTTTTATTGAGTTCAGCTCGAGCTCGAGTTCGCTAAAAAACTTAATGAATGAATCTGAACATTCTAATATTCGGCTCGATTCGGCTCGTTTACAGCCCTAGTGGTACCCACTCGGCACCCAAAACCTTCTTGATCCTTCATATACTCCTGTATAGGAAACATCACAGTGATAATATGCATAGCTGTCTTTGCAAGTTTGTGGGCAGCTAGCACTTCAATAATTTGTCAGTTTCTTGAGACTATATATGTATATTATACTATTTGAAAACTGAATAAATTTCAAGAATTTAGTTTCATTTGATGTTCACAAAAAATATAATACTTTTATTTTATTCGCATGCTTCACGCTGAATAATAAAAATGATAAGGCAACCCACATCAGGGAACAAATTGTTATGAATCAAACTATCGAAGGCATTTTTTATTAAAATAAAAAAGACACCATCGAAGGAATTTATTTTGGCCCACTGTGACATCCGATACGTGTAACTCCTTACTTCTCTCTCTTATATGTGACTTGTCTGTATTATTTAATCATTCTAGCATCACAAGCAATTGCACAAACACACTTACATATACTGTGGGTCCGCACTCACTGCGTACGTATTTGTTTATGTAAGTGTTTGTGGTGTTTGGGAGCGATTTTTTTTTATATTAGTATTATTAAAGTATTAGATTGTTAGTCCCGGTAAATAACCCCTAAATAACCAATTCGATTCTCATGCTTGGTTGATGAAATTCTATTGATATACAGTAGATCCAATTCACCAACACTGAAAGTCGAGGAGTACTATCATATCCCCATCAGATTGGAAAACGCTGTACTGTACACGACTATGATTATCTAATGGTGTTTTCATCACCAATATTAAGAGCCCACAGATTTCAGGAATTAAGGAAGGTGGGACACGATTTAATTCCCACAAGTTACATTACATAAGCATGGGTCGTGATTGAAAGATATTTGGGCTTTTCATTTTGGTTCGGGTGTTTGTGTCAACTTACGCGCATCTCAACTAATCATTTTCTCGGTTCTGTCAAAAGCATGTCATTCACGCTGGGACTAGAGAATTCACAAGGCATTTTGTTATTGCGGCTTGACTCCGAAAATCAACCCGATCATTTATGTGGGATAAATCAACCAACCAACGAACCGGACTAATCCGTGGGAAAAATTTGGGCTTCTTAATTATTGGTGGATATGGCATCTCCTATAAAACACCAAAAGTCATGCGTTCCGCGAGGCCTAATTTTCTATTCCTCGCGGTCTCTTTCAGGGAAAATTTTTCAGTGCCGAGCGGGTATCACGTGGTGCCCGCTCGTGCATCCGAGCCGTCCATTTTGTGTTTGAACGGCTCAGATTTAGAGAGAGAAAAATGAGAGAGAAAGTGTTGGAGTGAGAGGAGAGAGAGAGTTTCAATCCGAGCCGTCCAAAAGTGAATCGGATGGCTCAGATGCGCCGAGCGGGTACCACGTCGGCAATACCCGCTCGGCACTGAAAAACTTCTTCTCTTTCGGAATAAAAGTCTGCCTTACCTTTCTGTTGAGCCAAAAAATAAAAAAAAATTATTACTATTTAATTTTTCCGTTCTGACGTCTAGTTTATAACGACTTCAAATCTTGTTAAGTTTTACTCCCACTATGGTCTATATGCCCCCTATGGACTGCCAAATTAGTAAATACGTAGCTCATACCTTATACAAACACCATAATTAGTGTCAAGTACCCAACAAAAGTAGTAAAAATCATCTCCATGAAAATTAGTTGGAATTTTCAAGCTAATTACTTTACTACAATAACTTTCTAATCGGGAGATTATACAAAACTCACTTCTCAGTACACCACGACGAGTTGATTGAGGAGGAGAGGAAGAAGAGGAAGCAAACAATCATTGGACGACTCAAACAAAGAAATCATCATGCGTAATAAGAGAGCAGTTCAAGCTGGGCCAAAGTTGGAGATGCGAGCCTCATAATTTTTTTGCTAACTAAACACATACTAAAACCATAGGAAATTTAAAAATTCTTGTGCTACTTTTCTTTCCTTTTACGTAGTATTTATCATATCAGCAACTGATAGTGATAGGGGTCTAAAGGTACAGTGGAGAAAATTTGACAAACTTTGTAATTAGTTGAGAAAGGAGCACTAATAACCGGCCGCCAATTTCGGACGGCCCTGTTTTAAGAACGGTGGCTGTTTGCGATGGTGGTGGTGCGAAATTACTTAATTTATGGTGTCGACACACACGACCGGGAAAAAATAGTTGATTTTTTTTTCTCTTGCAAATGTAAGAAGTTGTATTCAACTGTGAGATGAAAGTCTACACAACAGAAAGGAATCCCATGGGGCAAATGGGTGTCCATTGCTTACTTCCCGACCTTGCTTTCCAATAAGAGGTTGATAGATACCCGAAGCGTAGGGCTAGGTCATCGGTAGCATAGTATCCGGAAATTCGGGATCGTTCCCACAGAGAATTCGATTCTAGCTTGAGATGGATTGTAGGTTTAAGGTAGAATTTCGGCCTTAAAGACGGCTAACTCGGTTTTGTTTTGAAATGGAAAGACTTGAACGAAAACTTAGAATAAAGCTTGATAAACTTAACAAGGCAAGTCTCGGGGTCTTCTAACCCTTGACGAAGGCCATTACCGGTTCTCGATTATAACTCAGGCGAGAGTCACGACCGCGTGCTCAAGCCCGGATGATTTTACTTTTAAAAGACTACGTTTAATAAAAGATATGATTTCCCGGAGGCGAACCAACTTGTTTGTAATATTCATCGAATACAAAGGAGGCCACTAGGCCTCGGTAAGTCATTAGCCAAGACCGCTTGACAAACTCGTTACCAAGGGGTTAACACCCCTAGTTTAGACCTAAAATGCAAATTAAGTCCTAACCGGAAAATCATGCTTTAAATGCCCGATGGCTCGAGAACCAAGTAACAACCTAAGTCCTCGGGAAAGATTATCCCGAGACTTAGCCAAGAAACTACTCACACATGGCTAAAACATTAAACATAGCATGAAAACGAGACATAAAATTTAACCGACGGATTCGAAAATAAACTTGATTTTATGATAGACCTTAACCGTAGCAACAACTTTAATACACGAGAAAATGAAATACAAGTAATAACTTACAAGATTTTTGGAGAGACAAAGCTTGAACAAGCTCTAATGGAGGAAGAACCAAAAATGACTAGAAGTTAAGAGAGAGAGACAAAGATGAGTTATGAGCAAGAGAGTGACCAAAACAATGTTTAATAGGTCCCCTTTCTCTCTCTAGAAATATCCCAAAATATCCCAAAAAGGTGAGACAACAAAATATCCCAAAAGGGAAAAGCAGAGTTCGGGTACAGGGCATGAACCGGTTGGTAAATTCTTCGTACCGGTTCATGGCCTCGACCAAGGTCCAAACTTCAACTTCTGACGATCATGAACCGGTTGGTAAATTCTTCGTACCGGTTCATGGGCGGCAGACTTGGTTTTCTTCCTGCTTCGCTTGGCAAAACGGCCCGACAACGGCCCGATGCTTCAATTGCTCGGGCAAAACCACCCGACGACGGCTTGACTTGACAATGCCACGTGGCCTTGATCGGTAGAATACTCCCTCGATAAGTTCTTGACGTTAAAAGTACGGAATTGCCCTGTTTTACCTGAAAACATAAAAACGAAACCTCACGAGCAAAATGCGATAAAACGGGATAAATAGGGACGAAACGCTACAAATATTATGATAAAAGCCCCCAAGATTATGCAATCTTGGGTGCGGATCACGCCCCCCAACTTAAGCGTTGCTAGCCCCTAGCAACCAAAATAACCAACAAAAAGAAAAACAACGCAAGCCTTCCGGAAAAACAACTATGGCACATGCTCGGCAAACCTAGTTTACAAGAATTCAAAACGAACCATTGTTATCCATACAAACTTGCAACATGTTGAAAACTGAGCAACTAAACACTAAGCATGTAAACAACAAGCATCCAACGCGCGTATCCAAGATCAAAAAGAGGATACGACACGGCCAAAAATATTTTAAACAAAAGCAGCCACATCCCACAAAAGGTGCTCGAAACTAGGCTTGGTGAACAAAAATTCCAAGCCTTATATAAGGAGAGCACCAAAGAAAGAAAGCTAAGCTAAACCAAGAATTAACCGAAAATAAGTATGCCACAAACTAAACATGCCAACAAACAAGAATTGAATCAAACCGGAATCAAAACGTACGAACGGTCAACTAAGGACTTCCTTGGCTTATAATGACCTTGGTTAAGAAAGAACGGTTAACAAAACGATGGCGACCATTACCAAGCTTGGTTTAACTACCCTTGGTCGCCACCAACACTAACTACCAAGTCAAGGCAAAAGGCCACATGCCGGCCACAACAAAAACTTCCTAAACTATGTACAAAGCGACACTAAAAACTGAAAACAAGATAACTAGGTGGGCTGTCAACCACCTTGCACCCCGACCAAGTAGAGGGTTTTACAAAATGACCACCACCGACACTATTCCTCACTATCGAAATCCTCATCCTCGTCATCATCACCAATCACATGTTCTTTACCCTTTCTCCTCGCACCAGGCTCACCACCACTAGCACCGACTCCCGGTTCATCCACAGACACCTCGGGGGTCGACTCTCGCAAGTCCTCCTCGTCGGGCACATAAACATCCCCTTCCTTGCCACATCTCGCTGCAATCCATAAGGCGACCTTCTTCACAACCGAGAGATCCCTCCTAGTTCTACGTAATTGAGTCTCCTGTCTCAACTGACGCGCTTCCAGAGTCTGAATTTGAACCGCCATCCCCTTCACATACTCTTCAACCCTTCCCGTTGACGTCCTAGCCGTAGAAGTAGGTAAACCAGATGGTTCGGGCAATGGAGGCTGCGACAAAGACTTGCTCTTCTCCACGGAACCACCCGTAATCGGACCGGGCGATCCGGGAATGAGTCTCTCCGGAGAAATCACACCCTGCGCACCACAAATGGCAGTCACCAATGCCGGAAACGGAAAATTTGGCTTATACGGACCCGAACGCTTCCTAAACGTCACCATGGAGTTCCAAATCATCAACGCCCAATCCACCACCTCATCACTAGACCCAAACACGTATAAGACCTCCGCATCCTCCTTCCTCGGGTTCTTTTCTGAACCGTGACTGCATAGGTTGTAATGAACCACCTTATTGATCACCCGGTACTTCTCAAAAAGCTTCCCATTGACAAAACGATCGACCTTCAGTGGCTTGTCGGTCAAGGCATTACGAATCTCCTCCTCGGGTTTAGACCAATTCAGAGCGGGATAGGTTGTAGTACCAAAATGGGGCCGCTGGTAGTCATCCAGGTATTTCGCAATGGAATTGGGGGATATGAGAACGGATTTCTTTCCCATTACCGACGTAATCTTCTGATCCTTCTCATCTATCTCCATATTTGCATAAAAATCAAAAACCATCTTAGGCTTATACCCAGATACTGGTTTAAAGAAAAACCGTAGACCACGTTGAATGATAATATCAATGATAGGATGATCTCCTATCCTCTCTCGGTCTACTTGACGCTCACAAATGTAGTTACGCCCTTTCAACTCTTTTTCCCATTTCTTCTTTGCTTCTTCCTTCTTCTCTCTTTTCCTCTTCCTACTCTCCTCCTCTTGCAACTCGGCCCTCTCGGCCTGTACCTCCGGATCGGAGCGTTTATAGTACGTTGTTTTCCCCGTTCTAGCATTAACCGATGCCACTGCATCCGTGGATTTCATTGCATCCCCCAAAACTTTTTTCGTTCTTCCCATTTTTACTACCACCAAACAGAGCAAAACAGAGCAAAACAGAGCACCCCCTTACTACAATTTCAACCACCTGCACAGCAGAGTTCAAATTCCCAACAAAAACCGGAGCACTAAAGTACAATAGCAGAAAATCGAACCCCACAACAGCTCACAACAGAAATTTCAGAAATTAAGGCTAGGGTATGTGGGAAAATTTCGGATTTTGGGGGTAGGAGAGAGAAATTTTCGGATCCCACTTGATTTTGGGGATCTAGGGTTCCAAATCATGCCAAAACTAACAATGCAACTTGAAAACCCTTCAATTTGGTGGATCACTTCAATGATTAACCCAAGAACTCAAGGAAAAGAGAGAAATTTCGGAATACCTTGGGTTGAACCAATTTTCGGATGGAGAGAGAGAAACCCAAGCTTGAATCTTTGAAAACCTTTGATTTCCCCCTTGAATCTTCAAGAATCCATGGACTTGTAGAGATTGATGGAGGTTTTTGGGTGATTTGGTGGAGTTTGGAGAGGTAACCGAAGGGCCAGGGGAGAGGGGAGTTTGGGTCGTGGGTTATGGTGGAGAAAGGGGTTTTGGAAGTTATAATGTGGGGTAGGAGAGAGAAAAGTGAAAACCGAAATTTTTTTCAATTCTGAGCTCCATGAACCGGTTGGTAATTATCCCGTACCGGTTCATGAGCTAAAATCCTGAAACTCAAACATCTGCCCCTCATGAACCGGTTGGTAATTCCATCGTACCGGTTCATGCACCAAAAATTCTGAAAATTTTCAAAGTCCATCCTTTTGACCCCCGAGCGGATCCAACACCTTTCAAACACCCTCCGAACACCTCAGAGTATCAGAATAACATCCCATACATCCCTCCTTACTCCGGTTCCCTAAGTTCGTTGAATAAACGGTATGACACGGACTAGGATACGAATTAGGACAATGGGACTCTTTGTGGTCAAATCAAAGAAATAGGGCCTTGTATCATCCCCTAAGTACGTTATAGATTCCGGAACGATTCAATAATGCTATAAACACGTTTAGGCATGACATAAGATGAAAAACACGAACAAAAGAAGAAAACAACCGGGATATGGGTCAAACTTGCTCAAAAACACACTTAACACCTAATTGCTCAACTTCAACATGCCAATGAGTTAAAATGGACACACTACACGAAACATGTACACGAACTCTTGCCAACTAAGAAATACTAAGCATGTGCCAAGTTGCTTTAATCCACTAAAGTTGTAATAACGGAAGGATTACCAACCTAAAAACAAAGAAAAACGAAAAATTTATACAGAAACAGAAAAACAACGAAAAATATATCACAGATATATCCCCTCCCCCCAACTTAAGATATGTTATGCCCTCATAGCATGAAGAACAACAGTATTGAGAGGGAAAGGGAAGAGATTACCCACGGGGGAATGTCAACCCCCGAATACCTCGACCAAGTTGGAGGATTTTTGCCATTGCCCACTTCGATCCGGAGTTATGTGCTTCCAGGGCTTCACTCCTTCGGCCGGAACCACCAGCTAGTCACACAGGGCCATAGTCAAAGCTTTTCGGACTAACAACCGCGACACATAATCGCACCCATGCTTAGGGCTCCTGAATGCCTCAATCACTCCAACGGTAGACCCAAACCACCAAGGCTGGTGTGGTAGCGTGTTAACCCTGCAGAAGCGGAATTGTACGAACGACCTACCAGCAGGCAAATGACATTAGAACTGCCCGGCTCGTGTTATCCGGGCTCCAACAACAAAAATATATACAGAAAAGCAACAAAGAACACCACCCGATCTTCACGCAATCTTACGAGTCATACTTTTCTTCCCGAGTCTCACCGAAGAGATAAAACTCGGGTGGCTATACTAGACCGTCAAGGTTTGTTACATCACGCCCGCAATAAAATTTACCGCCTGACCTCGCCAAGCAATGAAGCCCAGCGTTCCCTTGGTCGAAACAAAGTGAGACAAAAGGTCAAAAGCAAAACTCACCCACAGACCTAAGTTGCCACCGATAGGGACGATCGCGGAGAGCACGGATCATTAACGGCAAACTACCACAAGGAAGGGCTAATAAAAGCCCGATACAATGATGCATTGTTGCAATCTCTTAGTGATAAAATCCCGAAACAAAGAAAACAAAGAAAACAAGAAAAGAACTATAAACAATATATACAATATGAACAATATATACAAACATGCATAGAGTTAATATCAGAGCTCGGAGCGTCCAAGTCACCGCTGGACTCCGCCAAACAATTAAGTCCAGCGTCCCCTAAGATCGTAACTAGGCAGGCACAAGATAGAGCCAAGTGCGGTTATGGAGCACGGGATTACCAAGGCCTAACCTATGATCTATACCGCCCCCGATGGGGCTAATCTGGTAGACGTGAGTGGTGCACGGTGAATTACTCCTATCAGAAGAGCTAATGAAAGCCCTATGTCACTGATATTAAAAAGAATTGCCCTTCGAACCGGAGCTGGGCACACGATTCTTATTTTAGTAGCGGCGTGCGGAGCTACATATACCCAAGTCAATGGAGGGTACCCCATACAATTAAGTCATGGGGCCGGGTCCGACAAACAGTTAAGTTCAGCGGTTACGCTTTCGCTCCCCGTGCAAATTCAATCGAAACAACTCTAAACTGACGGGCCATCCGCGTAAGCAGGATCGGCCAAATCCTCATCGGGTTCTCCAACTTCAAAATTACCAAGAAAAAGCTTAAGCCTCTGACCGTTAACCTTAAATGTGGTTCCATTTTGCATACTCTCTATTTCCACTGCCCCATGAGGGAAAACAGTTCGTATTACATAAGGACCGGCCCAACGGGACCGCAATTTACCGGGATGGAGATGCAGACGCGATTTATACAACAACACCCGTTGACCAGGCACAAAGTTCTTAATCACAACGTTCTTATCATGTTTGGCTTTGATTTTGGATTTATAAGAACTAGAATAATCGTAAGCATTGTACCTCAATTCCTCAACCTCCGTGAGTTGCAACTTGCGGCGAGCACCGGCCTTGGCCATGTTGAAATTGAGCTTCTTGATTGCCCAATACGCTTTATGCTCGAGTTCCACCGGCAAATGGCAAGCTTTTCCATAAACAAGTCGATATGGAGACATTCCCAGAATAGTCTTGTACGCAGTACGGTAAGCCCACAGAGCATCGACCAAACGAGTTGACCAATCCTTGCGGGTAGGGTTAACCGTCTTCTCCAAGATATTCTTAATCTCTCGATTCGCCAGCTCCGCTTGACCATTGGTTTGAGGGTGGTATGCCGTAGAAACTTAATGCACAATGGAATACTTCTTCATCAAGGCAGCAAATGATCGGTTGCAAAAGTGAGAGCCTTGATCACTAATAATAGCCCTTGGCATCCCAAAGCGTGCCAAAATATACTCCCGTAAAAATTCAACTACAACCGCAGCATCATTGGTACGAGTAGGAATAGCCTCAACCCACTTACTCACGTAATCGACCGCCAACAAAATGTAAAGGTAGCCGAAAGACGAAGGGAAAGGCCCCATGAAATCGATTCCCCAACAATCAAAAACCTCAATAATCAGTATCGGCGAAAGCGGCATCTCATTCCTCCGCGTTACACATCCCAACAATTGACATCGATCACAAGCCCGGCAAAAGGCAAACGTATCCTTATACAACTTTGGCCAGTAAAACCCACACTGCAAAATCTTCGCTGCGGTCTTCCGAAATGAAAAGTGACCTCCACAAGCTTCAGTATGACAAAACTTAATGACATTCTGTTGTTCGGACTCAGGCACACATCGTCGAACCAATTGATCGGCACAATACTTGAAGAGATACGGGTCGTCGAAGGTGAACCGCTTTACTTCCGCTAAAAACCGGCGGCGCTCTTGAACATTCCAGTGGCCTGGCATCATCCCGGTGACCAAATAGTTGACAATATCCGCATACCATGGAGCCGTAGAGATCCCAAACAACTGTTCATCGGGAAAGGAATCCCGAATCGGAATATGAGCCGTTTGATCGTCGAATTCCAAACGAGACAAGTGATCGGCTACTACATTTTCAACCCCCTTCTTGTCCTTTATGGTAAGATCAAACTCCTGTAATAGTAAAATCCAACGAATCAATCTTGCCTTGGCATCTTGCTTGGTAAAAAGGTACTTAAGCGCCGAATGATCGGTATAAACCGTGATTGGAGCGCCCACCAAGTAAGATCGAAATTTGTCGAGAGCAAAGACTACCGCCAACAATTCCTTCTCGGTCGTTGAATAATTCATCTGAGCTTCGTTCAACGTCTTACTCGCATAATAAATCACATACGGCTCCTTGCCCTGGCGTTGACCCAAAACGGCCCCGACGGCGTAGTCACTGGCGTCGCACATAAGCTCAAAAGGCAAATCCCAATTTGGCGTCCGAACTATGGGTGGAGAGGTGAGGCTGGCCTTAAGCTTGGCAAAAGCAGCTTCACAAGCCGGAGACCACTCAAATGGAACATCTTTCGCGAGCAAGTGACACAACGGCCGGGCAATTGAACTGAAATCTTTAATGAAACGCCTATAGAAACCGGCATGCCCTAGAAAAGACCGCACATCTTTCAAACACTTTGGCGTCGGGAGATTGCCAATCAAATCAATCTTCGCCCGATCAACTTCAATCCCTTTCGAAGAAACGATATGACCAAGAACAATGCCTTCGGTCACCATGAAATGGCACTTTTCCCAATTCAACACGAGATTCTTCTCTTCACAACGAGCTAGCACAAGTCCCAAATTGGTCAAACATGCCCCAAACGAATCCCCAAAAACTGAAAAATCATCCATAAATACTTCCATAATCTTTTCCACCATGTCGCTAAATAACCCCATAATGCACCTCGAGAAAGTACCGGGGGCGTTGCAAAGCCCGAACGGCATACGACGATACGCAAAGGTTCCAAATGGGCACGTGAACGTGGTCTTCTCCTGATCCTCCAACGCAACTTCAATTTGGTTGTACCCGGAATACCCGTCGAGGAAACAGTAGAACTCATGACCGGCGACCCTTTCCAAAATTTGATCGATAAAAGGGAGTGGAAAATGATCCTTCCTAGTGCTCGCATTTAACTTCCGATAATCGATACACACCCTCCAACCGGTATGCACTCTTGTCGGGATAAGCTCATCCTTATCGTTTCGAACCACTGTAACCCCGGATTTCTTAGGCACCACTTGAATCGGGCTCACCCATTTGGAATCCGCTATCGGGTAGATAATTCCTACATCCAACAACTTTAGAACTTCCGCTCGGACTACATCCTTCATTATTGGGTTCAAACGCCTTTGTGGTTGGCGGGATGGTTTGAAATCATCTTCCATATAAATACGGTGAGAACAAAGGGAAGGGTCAATACCTTTGATGTCGGCGATGGACCACCCGATGGCCTTCGAATGCTCTCGTAGCAAAGCTAGCAATTCCAATTCTTGTGAATCACTTAAAGAGGAAGAAATCACCACCGGGTAAGTTTGATCTTCTCCAAGGTAAGCATACTTAAGTTTATCCGGTAGCGGCTTGAGCTCAAGTGTTGGTGGCTTGTCACACGACGGGACAGCTCGCTTTTCAATAGGTGGCAACTCCTCGAACTTAGGGACCCACGGATTGATACCATACATATCCCCCTCATCTAACAACGAACATAAGTAGGCAACCTCGGGAGCGTCAAGAAAATCGGCTTCGGCGGACGTGAGTGCTAACTCCAACTCATCCTTGCAAAGAAACTCATCGACATGATCTTGCACAAGTGAATCGATCATACTAACCCCGCACACATCGTCGTCGTCTCCCATCTGAGTACCAATACTGAACATGTTGACCTGCATCTGCATATTCCCAAAACTCATATTGAGCCGGCCATCCCGGCAATGAATCACAGCATCTGATGTCGCCAAGAAAGGCCGCCCGAGAATAATTGGCACGGAAGCCTGAGCTGCTGGCACTGGACATGTATCAAGGACCACGAAATCAACTGGATAAACGAATTGATCAACTTGGACAAGAACGTCTTCAACCATCCCTTTTGGAACACGGATACTCCGATCCGCCAATTGCAAAGTCACCCTAGTAGGCTTCATTTCACCCAAACCCAATTGCTGATAAACAGAATAAGGTAAAAGGTTAACACTTGCACCCAAATCAAGAAGTGCCTTCTCAACAACTTTCCCTCCAATGGTAATGGCTATTGTGGGACACCCTGGATCGTTGTACTTGGGTGGAAGGACCGATTGGAAAAGGGAACTAACTTGCTCGGTTAGGAAAACCTTCTTTTGAACTTGTAATTTGCGCTTGTGAGTACAAAGATCTTTCAAGAACTTAGCATAGGAAGGAATCTGCTTAATGGCATCGAGCAAAGGAAGATTGACCGTTACTTGCTTGAGTACTTCATAGATATCCGACTTTAGGTTAGGCTTAGTCGGCGCTCTCAACCGATTGGGAAAAGGGGCCGGAATGGTAAAGGTTGGCGGAATATCACTTTCCTTTTCCTTGTCCTTTCCTTTCTCCTTCGACGCTTGCTTAGGCGATTCCTCACTTGACGGTACCGGATTTGATGGTATTGGAGCGGGAACTAATAGTGGTATCACCGGTGGTTCGACTTGAGCGTTATCCACCGTCTTCCCACTTCGCAGAGAGATAATGGCTTTGGCATGCTCGGGGAAAGTCACCGAAGAGCTACCAGCCAGATGTTGTCCTTGTGGATTCGGCAAAGGTTGAGTGGGAAGTTTCCCTCTCTCTTGTTGCAATAGACCAATAGCTGTTGTCAATTTCCCCATCTGAACCCTCATGTCATTCATGGCCTGAGTGGTTTGCTCATTAGTCGTAATCTGCATCTGACAAAAGGTATTCATGGTATCTTCCAATGATCGCCGAGGTGGTAGTGCTTGCGGTTGAAACTGATTCTGACCCTGACCTTGGAATTGGCCCGATGGAATAAACCCTGGCGGTCCTTGGCTTGATGGAAAACGAGGTGGTCCCTGAAACTGAGATTGTCGCCAATTCTGATTCGGAGCTGGGGGTGGAGCTTGTGTAGCTGTAGAAGACCCTGCTTCATTCTGGTTATTCCAGCGGAAAGCTGGATTAGACCTCAACCCCGGATTATACGTGTTCGAGTATGGATCCCACCGTTGGTTAAGTGCACATACTTCTTCCTGAGGTAGTTGACTATAATGGAGCCGAAGGGCGGGAATGGTAGGGCAATTATCTGTCGAATGACCCACGGTTTCACAAATAACACATACTTCTTCAACTTGACGAACCTCCTTCACTTCCTTTACCGGTTTTACTTGAATTGCGTCCAATTTCATTTTATCCAACTTACTTGACAATTCCTCCAACTTAGATTCAAACATCGTATGCTCACTCACTGAAAACTTGCCGGAACCTCCGGGTCCTTGATTTCTCATAGCTTGATCGCCTGGGTCGATGAATTCCCACGTTTGAGCTCGTTCGGCCAAAGCATCCAAAAATTCCCATGCGGCCTCTGGATCTTTCCCTAGAAAGTCACCGCTTCCCATGGTATCAAGGAGCTGCTTGGCTTGTTGATTGCATCCGACATAGAAGTAGTTGATCACCAAATACATTGGATAGTTATGGTGTGGTACGGCAGCTAGCAAATCCTTATAACGTTCCCAATACTTGTAAAAGATTTCCCCGTCCTTTTGTTTGAAATTCGCGATTTGATCCATAAGGAGTTTGGTTCGGCTGACCGGAAAATACTTCTGAGTAAACACATCCTGGACTTCCCTCCAAGTACGCAACGACTGTGGCTTCAACGAATGGAACCACTGCTTGGCCTTATCCTTAAGCGAAAACGGAAACAACTTCAACCTTGCTTGATCCAATTGCCCCGGAGTTGTCACAAAAGTACTCACGATAGTCTCGAATTCCCGAATATGACAATACGGATCCTCAAGTTCACGCCCCCGAAATTCCGGTATAACCCGATGATATTCCGGCTTGAAAGCAAAAGCATTGGCGGCGGTGCAATTTGGAATAGCGATTGGTGAAACATGCGGTCCCCTTTCCGGAGTCAAATAATCTCGCAGCGTTCGGCCTGCTGGTTGTTCTGCCATGTGCCTTAATGGTGGAGATAATTGACGCGGTGGAGAATATGCTTGACGAACCCTTGGTGGAGAAGCAGAACGGTGCAGCCGATTGGAGTAAGGGCTACGGTATATGGTACGCATATAACCTGCACAAAACTAAAATACCAGACTAGAGGGGCTATGCCGCCACCTCGTTCACAAACAGTCTCGTGGGGTTATGCCACCACCACGGCTAGAGAATAAAGACGATGAGAATCAAAACAAAAAGAAAGTGACGCTCAATTTAGCTTCGTTAAACCTCGGGTCGAATTGGTGGCTCGGTTAGAGGTATCCGCTAACTTGAGTTCACTACATGCAAAGAGTTCCCAATAGCGAAGCAATTAACAAAAAGAAGAAAAGAAAGGGCAAGGATACGCAAACTAGCTTCGTTAAACCTCAAGTTTGATACGAAGATCGGTTAGAGGTATCCGCTAACTTGAGTATACGGTGCACAAAAGAGAAATTAATTGGGATACTTACAGCGGTTTGTCGTAACCTCCAAATAAGCTAAAATAAGAAGATCCCCGGCAACGGCGCCAAAAATGCTTACTTCCCGACCTTGCTTTCCAATAAGAGGTTGATAGATACCCGAAGCGTAGGGCTAGGTCATCGGTAGCATAGTATCCGGAAATCCGGGATCGTTCCCACAGAGAATTCGATTCTAGCTTGAGATGGATTGTAGGTTTAAGGTAGAATTTCGGCCTTAAAGACGGCTAACTCGGTTTTGTTTTGAAATGGAAAGACTTGAACGAAAACTTAGAATAAAGCTTGATAAACTTAACAAGGCAAGTCTCGGGGTCTTCTAACCCTTGACGAAGGCCATTACCGGTTCTCGATTATAACTCAGGCGAGAGTCACGACCGCGTGCTCAAGCCCGGATGATTTTACTTTTAAAAGACTACGTTTAATAAAAGATATGATTTCCCGGAGGCGAACTAACTTGTTTTTAATATTTATCGAATACAAAGGAGGCCACTAGGCCTCGGTAAGTCATTAGCCAAGACCGCTTGACTAAACTCCTTACCAAGGGGTTAACACCCCTAGTTTAGACCTAAAATGCAAATTAAGCTCTATTCCGGGAAACCATGTTTGAAAGCCCGATGGCTCGAGAACCAAATAACAACCTAAGTCCTCGGGAAAGATTATCCCGAGACTTAGCCAAGAAACTACTCGCACATGGCTAAAACATAAAACATAGCATAAAAACGAGACATAAGCTTAAACCGATGGATTCGAAAATAAACTTGATATTATTGAACACCTTAACCGTAGCAACAACTTTAATACACGAGAAAATGAAATACAAGTAATAACTTACAAGATTTTTGGAGAGACAAAGCTTGAACAAGCTCTAATGGAGGAAGAACCAAAAATGACTAGAAGTTAAGAGAGAGAGACAAAGATGAGTTATGAGCAAGAGAGTGACCAAAACAATGTTTAATAGGTCCCCTTTCTCTCTCTAGAAATATCCCAAAATATCCCAAAAAGGTGAGACAACAAAATATCCCAAAAGGGAAAAGCAGAGTTCGGGTACAGGGCATGAACCGGTTGGTAAATTCTTCGTACCGGTTCATGGCCTCGACCAAGGTCCAAACTTCAACTTCTGACGATCATGAACCGGTTGGTAAATTCTTCGTACCGGTTCATGGGCGGCAGACTTGGTTTTCTTCCTGCTTCGCTTGGCAAAACGGCCCGACAACGGCCCGATGCTTCAATTGCTCGGGCAAAACCACCCGACGACGGCTTGACTTGACAATGCCACGTGGCCTTGATCGGTAGAATACTCCCTCGATAAGTTCTTGACGTTAAAAGTACGGAATTGCCCTGTTTTACCTGAAAACATAAAAACGAAACCTCACGAGCAAAATGCGATAAAACGGGATAAATAGGGACGAAACGCTACAAATATTATGATAAAAGCCCCCAAGATTATGCAATCTTGGGTGCGGATCATCCATAGGCCGGACAAACCAATAGAGAGGGTTATAAGAGCACAATAAGTGCAGCCCTATTCCAAACTCGCCTAGCAAGATTAGATTTTGCATAAAATAAAACTAATACCAAATGCATGACCAACAAACTATCGGATAGAAACTGGACTAAATCCGGACAAAAACAAAACATTCATGTTAGGGACAAAATGATGATAAAAAAAAAATGTTAGGGACAAAAAAAATTTGTCCCTAAAAATCTCCCGAAAAGAGCAAATAGGTACACAACCTCTTAGAGCATCAGCAGTGGAATAAGCAAATATGAATAATCAAAACATGCCACATCAGATTTTGATTATCCATTTAGAGGTTGCTAAAGTTAGCAATGTTAAATCCCACATTGGTTATTTTTTTGCCCATAATCAAAACCAATGGGCCCTCCAAACTTTTTCCCTTCATTTCATGCATATTTTTTGAAAAAGCGGTTTTTGGAGGGAAAAAACAATTTATGTTAGAAACATAGTTTTTCGAAACAAAAAACAGTTTTTCGAAAAACACACTTTGTTCACTTAAAAACTGTAAATACAATTTTGGAAATTTTGAAAGAATTGTATTTACACAAATAGTTTTGAAATTTTAAAAACTATAAATACAGTTTTTTAAAAACAGATTTTGTGTAAAAAATAGTTTTTTGAAAAACACACTTTATTTACTTACAGTTTTTAAAAATTTTGTTTTCTGTAAAAAAAAAAAAAGTTTCTAAAAAAAAAAATCTGAAAGTTACAGTTTTTTAAAATTATTTTTTGAAAACATTGTTTTGAGAGAGAGAGAGAATGGAAGAGAGAGAAGATTTTTGTGTAATGTTGGTGTACTTGATTGAGAGATAAAATTTGGTTATTGACAAAACATTGCTAGCTTTGATTATTGAAGAGTCAAAATTTGATAAGTTGTTAAGAGATTGCTAGGTTTGGTTATTCCAATGTGAGCACTTTTTTGATCCAATATTGCTAACTTTAACAATTTTTTATTTTGCTTATTCCACTGTGGATGCTCTTAGAGCATCTGTAATGGTAATAATCAAAATCAATAACCAAAATGTGACACGTCAGCATTTGATTATCCATTTAGTCCATAATCAAACTTAACAACCTTTACCTTCACATTGGTTATTTTTGCATCCATAACCAAAAAAAACCCCACAATACATAATGCACATTTGTCCAATTGCAAATGAGTTCCAATCACGCACCTGACCACACCAAATTATTCGTCTCGATGAGACGATTCCAATGTGAGGTGTTTTTGAGTTATTGAGTTTTGAGTTTGGTTATTGGTAAAAGTTGTTAAATTTGGTTATGGAATGTGTGGAATTTGGTTATTTGCTAAAAGACTTGTAACTTTGCTTATTACAATGTGGTGTTTTTTGAATATTGTTGTTAAATTTGCTTATCCACACACATTTGCTTATTACAATGGGGATGCTCTTAGGCTATTACTGCCAAAACATTAGTGGTTGGTTCTCAGTGAATGACTTATTTGCCCTCTTATACACAAGTGACTATTCATCATCATTTTACTTTACAAAACTACCCTTGAATCTCTTAAATGAACTAATTTAGGCTGCTGATGAGTGCTGTTAACAAAAAAGGGAGTGACAAAATCATTTCCCTTAATTTATCAGTTTTGTGATGTTTTCAAATATTCCTCCAGCTTTAAAACCTTGGAAGGTTCACCCATCTACCGTCCACGTACGCCACTCTAATAGTAATATCATTTGGGTTTTTTTTTTTTTTTTTCCTTCACTTTCTTGATTGGGTGGGTTGATTCCTTCTTGTTTTTAAGTACTAAATCAACTCAACTCTCACTGATACCCTCAATTGTTTGCTCAGTTAATATTTATGACTCTTGCTCGTCAAATCGAGCAAATCTACATTATGAAAAGTTAAAAAAAAAAAGATTTTACATTTTCATAGGAGATAATAAAAGCTAATTAAATACTTAGAAAACACTCTCCATCCTGGCAGAGCAATAAAATTAAGTCGCAATAAAATTAAGGTAACCTCAAATAAAGAGCAAGCATTTCTTAAAAAGCGAGTTTCTTGAGAACAACTAGTAACCCAGTTACCCAGAAGGTGAAGGATCACCCAACTCATTAAAACACAACTATTCTTACTTAGTTAGAGAATATGAAAGGAGACATATATATATATATATATATATATGAGAGTATTAGCCTTTGGTTTCAATCTGGAAACGAAATACTCCCTCCGTCCCATTTTGGCTGCCCTTTTTTGATGTTCGTCTCAGTTCTCGATCGCTTATATATTCCAATGTGAATCTCCAAAAATATGCGATATTGATCTTATTTGATAGATTTCAATTTCTTCTATAATACAAAGCTGTCGAAATCATGAAAAACATTATCGATAAAAGATATAGGCAATAGACACAAAAGAGACAAAAAGAGTAATGGACAATGAAAATGGGACGGAGGGAGTACTTTAGTTAGAGAATGCAATAGTTAAAGCCACATGTACGTGATTAAAAAGTAGTAGAACAATAGATTTTTAGAATGCCAAGCCGAGCTCTCGAGCAAAACATTGAAGCTTCGATATGTTTTAGAGTATTGCTATATGTACCGACCGAAAATGATATGAGGACCGACCAAGGGGAGGGAAAATGTACCGACCGCCGCCGGCGGGCCGTCTCCGGCCACCGGACGGTAGATCCGAGCCGTCCAAAAATTCTAAAATAAAAAACCGAGGGGGCTCACGCGAGAATCAACGGCATCCGAGGTGTGTAAGGTGTTTGATCCGAACACCCTTTTTTCGTGTATATACATTTTCCCTCCCCTTGGTCGGTCCTCTTATCATTTTCGTATGTTTTAAAACAGGAGAACCCATTAAGTCCAAAGGATTTCAAGGGGCAGATTTGTAAAATTGAATTATGATAAAAAGCAGTGACTGGTACTAGAGGGCAATTACGTCCTTGAATGAAAGGTGCAATTAATGTTTAGGAAGAAACAATTTGATTTTAGCAGGAACAATTTGGATTTTAGCATTACCAACTCCCATACCTTATTGTTATTTTCTTTCATTGATCGATCACTTTCGCCTGACACTATAAATTAATTGTAGTTGCTTTTTTTGACAACTGAAATTGATGTCTACTGAACCTATCAATAGGCCAGCATGAGATGGAGCCTGTGGTGAGGGAGCTCGCCACAGGTTGCAGCTATGCAAAATGGCACCATTTCGCACACCCATCACTCTAAGTTCCAACAGATGCAAGGGTCCCATCACCTTTCATTTAATTATTTAAGATTTATATATAATTAATTTTGGCATTACAGAGCATTGCATCTGTTGGAACTTAGAGTGATGGGTGTGTGAAACGGTGCCATTTTGCATAGCTGCAATCCTGTGGCGAGCTCCCTCACCACAGGCTCCCCGGGTCCGCATGGGATCATGAACAACAGAAAGTCTATAGCCACCGCACCAAAATGCGGTGGCCGGTCATCGCACGCCGTGTGGGGCCCACTCCGGGTCCCACACGGATGATCCGATCCGTTCATTAATTTTTTTTTTAAAAAAACCGAGTGGGCATCGCAAAACATTAGCTTGATCCGATATGCGTAGGTCCTTGGATCAAGCTTCTCATCTTTCTGTACACTAGAAAACCAATCTTTCCATTTTTTTCGATTTTCCAAAGATGATAAGCTTGATCAGAGCACCTATACATATCGGATCAAGCTGATGTTCCAAGATGCCCACCCCGTTTTTTTTTTAAATTAATGAACGGCTCGGATTATGGCCGGCCACCACATTTTTGGTGCGGTGGCTGTAGCGCTACTTAATCATGACCAAATCAAAGAGCATCTGGAGGTCAATCGGGTGTGGTTCCCAAGTATGTGGCTATTTTCTTGTTAGGTGTTGCCATTAATAGTATATTAATAGAGTATCTCTTTGGAAAAATGACGGTCCAGGACGTGTTTTGATAATTAATATCCGCCAAAGACATGCTGATGTCTTTGGCGGATATTAATTATCAAAACACGTCCTGGACCGTCATTTTCCCCATCTCTTTTAGGTCGCCACTTTCCTAATAGCCGAATTCATCACTTTACCAAACCAACATTGATTTGGTTGAATGGTTTGAATGCATGTCCACACCTTAGCCACGTGTTTGGGCTCAGCATTCTCCATCACAGGACCAACCTTGCTCCTTACCCACAGAGCAGTCACTAAACTATGACCAAACTTTTTGCAAAAAGATGAGGGGAAAACTCAGTAAGATGTTGGAGAAGCTGAATATACGAGATCACAAACATAGATTGCTCACGGCTAAATATGAATTGAGGCCCCGTTTGTTAACCGGATTCGGCCTTGGGATTGGATTATCAATCCCAAGGGATTACCAATACTTTGTTTGGTAACCAAAAATGAGTTTAGCAAGCCGGAGATTAGGGGGTATTACAAATACCCCGTGGGACTTGGTATTAATAGTCCAATCCCATCTCCTTCTCATTACCAATCCCTTCTCATTACCAATTTCTTCTATCAATCCAATCCCATCATCTAATCCCATCTCAAACAAACATGATATTAATAATCCCATCATCTAATCCCATCCCAAACAAACATACTCATTATCAATCCCTTCTCATTACCAATCCCATCTCCTTACGAATCACAATCCTAATCCCATCTCCTTACGAATCCCATCCATCTATCACTGTTATCAAACGGGGCCTGGGAGAAAAGCTTTAGAAAGCCTTTTGTAAAAATCCCAATCTTCCTAGTGATATGCGGGACAAACACCGTTATAAGTTGTCCAAGCTAACAAAGAGTCTTTCCTTTCGGCTGTAAGTAACCATCCAATCGTGATTGAAGCCCCCCTAATCTTGAAAGTTCTTTTCCTACTCTTCTCTCTTTTTCCGGAGTTGTAGCTCTTATTGGTTAGGTATTAGCTCATTTATCTAGGAATTGAAGCTGCTGGTCCCTTAATCCTTAGGACTAGCAGAGAAGAAATGACTTGGTCACTACTTGGGCCATAATTATATCAAACAATTTAGAACGCATTTGGCTAAATATGGTGTGATCTTTTATTAAAAACTAATTGTAAGATATGTACCAAATCGGAAGTCAATTTCCTCCACTAAATTCCTCTCTCTCTCTCTCTCTCTCTCTCTCATGAAGTCAATTTCCCAGTTAGATTCTCCTATTTTTCTTCTACTCCGTATTTCTTTGGCCCATGTCTCTCTCTCTCTCTCTCGGGAAAAAAAAATACTCTCTCTCACACACATCTATATTATAAATCGCGACGGTGTGGTGGCCCACATTACAAATCGCAACGGTGTGGTGGCCCACACATTTTCTCTGCATAAATTTTGACCGTTTGATTTAACACACATTTTTCTGTATAAATCCTACCCGTTGATTAGTTGCTCAATATGGTCAATGTTTTTTGGTAATGATTGGGTGGACATTATATTCAGTTATGGAATATAAAAACTTGATTGTAATGACTGATTTCCGAAATTGGTAACGTTTTGGGAATGATTTCCTAAATTGCCATTGATTGGTTGAATTGGGTGAACAATGCCATGCTAAAAATTAACACATAATTCTCCCTAATCGTCTCTCTCTCTCTCTCCATACGTTTTCTTTTCAATTCTCTTTTCCATCTCCGTGACTCTCTCCAGTTCTCTCTCCACAAGTATGGCTTTTTACTTCATTTTTTTTTTCCAGTTCAGACCGGGTTTTTTTTTTTTTTTTAGTTCTCTTTGTTCAGTCCACCTCCAAAAAAAATTTCAATTACGTTCGGTTAGATTACTCCAAAATTCAATTGAAAAAAATACTCTAATTTTTTTTGATTCCAACGTGTTGTGACTTTGGGCACGGATCGAAGACACTGCACAACACGTTTTTGAAAAAAATCTAGAACCGATTTCCGAGCATAATGGAGTATTGCAAACAATAATGGTTTCCGAGCGTAAATGGATAATGGCTTTGAAGAATCAAAAGAAAAAATGATCGACTTATTCTAAGAGAGTGGCAGTGACATACTCGGGATTTTTGACTTTGAATGAGCTTTTTTTTCCAGTAAGGAACATTGGTTAACGGCAAAAGCTTGAAACTTATCTCTCCCTGTTAACACATGGCAAAGCTGATACCCAGCTTAAAATGAAGATGTTTAAAGCTGCCACCTTATTAGAGTCGCCATTAATTTTTGTCATTTGTTAATTTTTTTTGTATTTTTCGGTTGTGGAAGGCTGCAATTTTTTAGTATTTGGTTTCAACTGTGGTGGTGAACAGAAAGCCATCAATTGAAAATCTAAGAATTCTTCATGTATTGGGTCCGTCATCACAGGACATGGTGTGGGAGAATTTTAGAACAATTTTTGCACGCCACATTTTTGGACTACATATACTGAGTTTTCAATTATGGGTGTTTGCCTCATAGAAAAAATATTCATTTTGCTGAGATTCATTCTTCCTTTCGAACTCCAACTTCTACTATGATATTTCTGCATGTTTCTTCAAAAACTTTTCTTTATGGATGGTGAGGATGTTCTATTTTGATATCCGTTGTTCATCTTTGTGTCTTCAAGAATAGTTTGCTAAAACTGACGGCTGCTTGGACGGCAATAGACAGGCGATGCTGCACCTTTTTGGTCACTGTCAATTTTGAGCGAGTATGCTTCCTCGATTGACTTGCTTTTTCTAACAATATGTTACCTCAGGTAATCCCTTTTAACCATCCATATTTCATGTGTGTGAATCTTCTTAATTGTTGAATATTTTTTTTGGCCTAATTGGTTGATTCTTTTTCATTATCAATTACCAGCTAAACTTAAGCAATAAGCATGGCTTTCTTTTCTCTCCTTGAGCAAAAAAAATAATTTATTGAGCTCTATGAGAGAGACAATTGTCAACAAGATCTTACATTGTATGTGCTTTTTGTTTTCGTCCAATTTCTAAGAGGTTATGGGACGTTACCAGATTTACTGTTGTAGGTACCTGTTTGGTTTGGTGAAACTCTATGAAGCACCAACACTCCTAGAGATCACCGTATCTATGTCGGACACGTACTCCGAAGACACGTAGCACGGTGGGAACACATACGTGCCCAGTAGATTTCAATATTTTTAATGGTGGGACAAGCCGGGGACACGATGATGTGAATTATAAATTTTAAAAGCTCTGTGGTGGAGTAAAATCCATTTATTGTGTCCTCGGTCATGTTAGAGCAAATATTGAATCTTCGAGAAATGGGAGTTTGCATTCATTCCGTGAAATTCTATAACATTTTGGAAACAAAATCCCAATAACCTTAGCTAAAAAATATAATGGTCAGATACATTTGTAAGTAGGGTGAACAAAATTGCACTCATAGGTATCCATGAATAATGCTCTCTTACTGTAGAATTTGCAGTGTTCAAATGATTGCGTGGTGCTATGGATTTGACGCAATATCCCATCAATTAAAAACCCATATGATAGTTGGTTCTTAGTTGTGGTCGGGACATTGAATTAAGCAGGAACATTATGAAGTATTTTTGTAATTTTATGATTGCTGCATTTCATCATTGTTTGATTGCTTTGGTTGGTTTCAACATTTTTATGATTTCATGTGCATCTAATGGTAGTGTACCCATAGCCAATTAGTGAAGCTTTTTTTTTAAGGTCTTCACTTAATGTGTAGCAATTTGGAGCACAAATTAGAGCTATGTTCACTCCATCTCACTATTACACTTCATTTTTTTAGTTATTTGTTTGGGAAGGTTAGAGTCATCCAATTTATGTTAGGTTAAGGTAACTCTGTTATGTTAATCAAATTGCGTTTCTCATTTTCTCTCTTTTGTGTGTTTGAGTGCTATTAATAAGTTTTGGATAGTTGGTTGTCTTTGCGCTGCAACAAATTTCCTACACCAATATACAGTAATTTTTCCGGCCCTATCCGTATGTCTCGCCCCTAATGTGGTAACGAAAAAACTGGCTGTGTTATTATCATAAACACGTTGATACTGTGATCATATGATTTAGGGTCTTGCGAAGTATCCCTGTCATGTCACGTGTCTCCGAAGTGTCTGACACGGATACGGCAATCTCTAGAAGTGTCGGTGTTACTTGAAACTAACCGACCCCTCGGTGTTACATGAACAAGTTAATACTTTGTTCATGTGATTTAGGGTCTTGCTGATTTATCTAATGCAACAACTTCACATCTTTACGTATGCATCTCATGCAATCTCAATATTTTTTAGCAAAGTTTTGATTTGGCTTTGTGTTGAACTGCATGTGCTGAATTGTTCGAGTCGTGTCTTTAGGCACATGCATGCACTAGAAGAACTTTGCATGAACCTAATTTAAGAAAAAATCCTCCCGTATAAATCAGCTTTGTTGACGGGGGTCAATAATTTCATAATTCATTTTAATTGTATTCAAAACGCGTTGTGTCGTGCCTTCAGGCACAGGCAAATCCTAGTGTATATATACATACACGTACTTATGTGCTGAAAAAATAATTTCCAATTATCAACCAAACACCGGAAAACAAAAACGGAAAGTTCATATTTGACAAAATTATTTTCCATGAAGAATATTTTCCAGTATAAAATTGTGGGGGGTTAATTCCACCTTGAACCTTTTCCTTTTTTCGTCTTGGGTCGAGAAGATGAGCAAAGAGTGCCTGAGTACCTGCAAGCCGGAGGGGGGTGTTCCTCCGGGAAGAAGCTCCGACGACCTAGTCAGTAGGTGGAGGAGAAGAAGAGAAGAAAGCTTTTTCGAAAATATGTAGAGGGAGAGAGTGTATCAGAGAGCGAACCTGGTTGGGGGCAGTCCTCTATTTATAGGCAACCTTGGAGTACAAAACAAGTTAGACCGCCTCCACGTGTCATGTTGTTCGGCTGACGTCACGTGTCAGAGATATTTACGAGCCATCGTCCCATGTGAGTGACAGAGCCGCACTATTCAATGTCAGAGCCGTCACATCGGACAGAGACGTCACTTTCGTTCTGACACTGTTTGACCGTTGAATGACCGTAGAAGAGCATACTGACTGCCGAACCAAGATGTTGCCGAAGAGAGACCGTCCCGAGCGGAACGATTGCCAAGCGTAATGGTTTTCCCGAAGGGATGAACTTCCCGAACGTCAAGCTCGCCGAACGTAATGAAGAATTATTGCTCCGGAGCAAACAGAATCGCAAGAGTCGGCGAACCGCCTACACTCGAAAGCCGAGTGTAGTAATGCCACGTCTCTTCGGTGGACGTACAAAGTCCAAACCAACTAGGTTCGTAGGTCACTAAACTACATCGTTTTGACCCCTTTGAACCTTCGGTACTTTCGGCCCACTACAAAAATATTTATATTTTACGTGAAAACAAACAAAGCCTTAGTCAAATTCTTTGGGTTCCTTTTCAAAGCATTATCACATGAGTGAAACCCAAGCTCCGTTTGTTTCGATGTAAAATATTTTTTCGAAAAACAAATTTTAAACTTTTATTTTCTGTTGTTTGGTTGGTAAATAAAAAATATTTTTCAAAACAATGGATTTCTTAATAAACATATTCTCGAGAGCTGTTGGAAGAAACCAATTGACAAGTGTTGCCATGGTTTTCTTGGTTGTGTGAAGCCACTGGTTGTTGCAAAGAGTGCTGCTTGTCCACCGAGGGCCAAGCGAATGAGATGATGATGGATTACGTGACAAGTGTTCATTACTTCGTCAATTTGGAAAACAACTTACAGGCTTTCTCCTCGTAAGTCATTTTACGCAAACTAGTGTAAAATAATTTACGCGGTAAATAATTTTACCGAGCATTTGTGCAGCCAAAAATGTGGAAAATGTTTTTGCTGAAAATGTTTTACACCCAAAACAAACAGAGCCCCAATAATTTTCTCATTTGTTTGAATAGTTTCCTTAAACAGGGACAGGGAAGGAAAGCAATAACAAAAATTCAAACCATTTAAAAAAGGATTGTGATTTTGGCACTCCAAAATTAAACTGTGTTGATATACAAAACGTTGTCGTTTTGGAACCCCTCTATCAATTTTTGAAGTGCTAAAATCAATTCTCTTTAAAAAAAAACACATGATTTCCTCATTTTTGTGTGTGTGGTGGAATATCCCTTCCAATAGAATAGAGAAGGCGGCAAAACTCATAGTACAACACGTGATTCTAACTTTTTACGTGGAACGACGTCTCCTTCCAACGTACCAAAGGGTCACTCAATAGGGGCTTGCTATTTTGGACTTTCGATACCATTATTTATCTGTATATCAGCCCAATATGATCCAATATACGCGTGTCAGTTGTTAGCTAAAAACCAAAGCTAATACTAGTGTCTTGGATCAACGAAATAATCCCACGTGTCAGTCAATTAAAAAGGCACTGATCCAACTTCTTGGTTACAAGGAGAGTGGTCTGTTTTCTAAAGTAAATTTGCTCTATAAAAAGCATTGCAATTGCAAACACTTTCTCCCACAGAACCACTTCTCCTGGCCTACTACTTCATCCGAGAGAGAGAGAGAGAGAGAGAGAATGGCTTCTTCTGTAGTTCTGAGAAGCAGTTTCCTCCCATTGCTCCATTCTCAAGATGGGTATTCTTCTTTGAATCCTTTAAACGCGACCATAAGTACCTCTCTTACAACAAAGAAGCAAAAGGTATTCAACCCCTCTCTCTCTCTCTCTCTCTCTCTCTCTCTCAGATGTTCAAAATCTGTTACGAAATTAATCACACATTAATTTGACCCCAAAAAAGGAAGACAAAAGGTACATAGAACCTTAGTAGCATCTGATATCTGTCCATGAATTAAGGTGCTCTCTGTACATCCTACGTGGATTAAGAGTCTTCGTCAACTTAATTAAATATGTACAAGTAGTTGATGCAATCTTCAAAGTTTTCGTTCAAACTTAGAAGATTGGATCAATTTGTTACGTGAGGGCCGGGGAGTGTTTATCGATGGATATTCCATTGTGAACAAATATTACTGTACATTGGGACACCTCTAAGAAAGCTCACAATCAATAAATATAGCTAAAACTTGGTGTGTGGTTTAATTACCATCTCTATTGTGTAATTAATACTCCTATAAATTGTAAATTGTGTCTACACAACAGTTTTGTCAGGCGACAGCAAGTTGGGACAACAATCATGCAATTGACAACAACATCCTCAGAAACGAAGTGATCCAGCAAGCCCAAGAAGAGATTAATGGACAGTCCGTAAAAGCCTTGAATTTCTCCGGAGAGAAGCCCTTCACTCCAATCTTAGACACCATTAACTACCCTATTCACATGAAGAATCTCTCCCTTCAGGTACTTAATTTAATGGAGTAGCATGCACGTATGAATTACCGAAGTGCTAGCTAGACTAATTGACATTTTCTCTCCGTTGAGAATATAAATAATAAAGTGGTCGGCCGGCCCCTTTCTCTAACAGCTTATATTTTTAGATGAGTTGGTGGTTAACAATCTAATATTCTCGGTATATATATACTAATAACGTTGATTTTGTTTTTTTTATTTATTATTATTTTGGTATCAGGAACTTGAGAAGTTGGCAGATGAACTCCGAGAAGACATAGTTTATACGGTGTCGAAGACTGGAGGTCACCTGAGTTCAAGCCTAGGAGTAGCCGAGCTAACTGTTGCACTTCACCATGTATTCAACACACCTGAAGACAAAATCATATGGGATGTTGGACATCAGGTGCTTAATTTACACTACTCTACTCCTATATATATGTTACATTTATTTGCAGATAATTAACAAGGAATGGTTAGTTGGTTCATGTGTTCTTCTGATAGTCAATAAATTAAGGTGTTTTTTTAATTTAAATTGCAGACATACCCACATAAGATATTGACTGGTAGGAGATCAAGAATGCACACCATACGACAAACGTGTGGGCTAGCAGGTTTCCCAAAGAGGGAGGAGAGTGTTCATGATGCTTTTGGAGCTGGCCACAGTTCTACTAGCATTTCTGCTGGCTTAGGTATGTTACTAACGGGGGCGGAGCTAGGAATTTTCAACAGCGGGGTCAAAAACTTATGACCAATATTTTGATTTAATAATTAACCAAAGAAAAAGTTATACGAAAATGCTAATAAAAGAAATAGAAAATCATCTTCTAAATTAGATATTTTCCCAAAAACAATACAGAGTTTCATCCTGAATTTTGACTAGATAAAGAGTAACTGTGAATAAATCATCAGTATACATCAACATTCAAGAATAAAATAGCAAAATTACAGTGTCAGTATAACAATTGGGGTAATCCGTGAACTCTCATATTTGTTTTTCATTTGCTAGGGATTCTGTACATTTCCTTTTCATTTTCGGATAATTTATGTTTTACATGTTGCAGGGATGGCGGTAGGAAGGGACTTGTTAGGGAAGAACAACCATGTAATCTCGGTGATAGGCGACGGAGCGATGACGGCAGGACAAGCATACGAGGCCATGAACAATGCAGGATACCTTGACAGCAACCTCATTATCATATTGAATGATAACGGCCAGGTTTCTCTGCCCACAGCCACCGTTGACGGCCCTGCCCCTCCCGTTGGAGCTCTAAGCAAAAGCCTCACCAGACTGCAGTCGAGTAGAAAGATCCGTCAACTACGCGAAGCTGCAAAAGTAATTCTTTTCTCCCTCTCTAACCTTAGAGCATCCACGGTGGTATAATCAAAACCAAAAGATTGCTAACGTTAGCAACATTTGCTAAAAAAAGAGCTCGCATTGGAATAACCAAACTTAGCAACTCATCAAATTTTGGCCCTAGAATAATCAAAACTAGCAATCTTTTGCCAATAATCAAATTTAGTTGTTCTCACATTTCCTTAATCAAGTACACCATCATTATACAAAAACCTTCTCTATTTTCCATTTTCAACATGTTTCTAACTTTTAAAAACAGTTTTTATTTTTTTGCAAAAACAGTTTTTTTATTAAATTTTTTTCCAAAAACTGTTCTTTTGAAAAAAAAAAAAAAACTTTATTTTCAAATACCGTATTTTTTTTTATTTTTTTCCCGAAAACTTTTTTTTAATCAAAGTTTCAAAAAACTATTCTTCTTTTTTTTAATAACCTGTTTTTATTAGTTTGAAAACTATTTTAAAAAAAAATTATTTTCTACTGTATGTCACAATTTCTAGATTTGTATAAGTTGAAAAGGTGATGTGAGAAGTTTTGATTATTCAATTTTGATTGTATCACTGTGGATCTTTACATTGCTAACCTTAGCAACCCCTTTAATGGATAACCAAAAGATGATGTGGCAACTTTTGATTATCCATTTTTGATTATTCCATTGTGGATGCTCTTACACTTGCTTGTATGCAGACTTTTTCTGTTTTCTGCTTTCATTTTTCAGAAAGATAAAAAAAAAAATTGTTTAGCAAACGGGTATTATAGAAAACCAATACAACCCTTTCCGTGTACCACACCATAGAACCTTTGTTTTAGCCCCAAGTCCCAACATATATGCGGTGGGGTGCCTTGAAATTGTGGTGGTTTGAGAAATACCCCCCCTTTTTTTTTTCCCGGATATGTGAAGTAGTCTGTTTGCCTAATCATTTTTTTTTTTTTTGCCCCAAAAAGATGGTGTTGAGGTTTAGAATGAATGGATTTAGGTCAAAAATGAAATGGTAGGAAATAAAACAAATGGAACCGTTTATAGGCCACCCCTTCGACAACTAGAAAGACCTTGGCAAAAAGATGCATAAAATTTAGCCCAAAGGCACCTTACTGCCTACAATGCATTTACTTTGTGCCCTTATCTTCTCCACTTTTCTGCTACAAGAAGCTAACCTATCTGTGATCATTCGATAGGGCATCACCAAGCAGATGGGAAGCCAGACACACAAAATCGCGGCCAAAGTGGATTCGTACATGCGAGGGGTGGTTGCTGGATCTGAGGGTTGTTTATTTGAGGAACTTGGATTGTACTATATTGGCCCTGTGGATGGCCATAATGTGGAAGACCTAGTTCATATCTTGAAGAAGGTCAAGGCCATGCCTGCCCCTGGTCCAGTTCTCATCCACATTGTAACAGAGAAGGGAAAGGGATATGCTCCTGCTGAAGTTGCAGCTGATAAAATGCATGGTGCGAAACTCTATATGCATATGCTTATACTTATATTCATTTGACAACCAATGCTTTGGAATGGAGTATTAAACAAGAACTAGTTGCTGTTATAGTAGACGAAATGAAGTCGAATTCATAAGAAAGGACCTTCTATCCACAACAAAATAGGACAGTGATCAAGAATTAACTTTGCCTGGGGGCTTACAAGCTTACTAAGAATAGCAAAAGTACTGAATTTTGTCTGCTAAATTTTTGGGAACAACATCTGGGTAGTGCTTAGATTCATTATTTACTGAAGCTATCAAATTTGAACGGTTACATGCTAGTTGAAGAGTTATGCTTTGATCCTGGTAAAGAATTGTTCTAAAAACGCCAATAAAAAGAAAAATGTTCTAAAAACATTGTACTGCCACTTCTTCTTGTACATCAACAATTTTTAAGAATAGAATGTATTCATTTTTGGAGCATTTGGCTAAGTGGGTTGTTTTGTACTTTATAGGGGTGGTGAAGTTTGATCCAAAGACAGGGAAGCAATTCAAGGCCAAACCAAAGACCCTTTCATACACTCAGTACTTTGCGGAGTCCTTAATTGCAGAGGCAGAGAGAGATGACAAGGTAGTAGCCATTCATGCTGCAATGGGTGGAGGAACTGGGCTGAATCTGTTTCAGAAACGCTTCCCAGATAGATGTTTCGATGTTGGAATCGCAGAACAACATGCTGTGACCTTTGCTGCTGGTCTAGCCACTGAAGGTCTCAAGCCCTTTTGTGCCATTTACTCTTCTTTTCTACAGAGAGGTTACGATCAGGTGAATAGCACTATTCTTGGATATGAAGGGTTCAGTTAATTTGTACCCTTGATGCATCCACTTAATTCTATTTATTCTGACGCACTCATTTTAGAAGCCATTGTTACCATACTTCTATTACTGCAAATTTATGTGCGTAAACATTGATTTTGAGAGAAACAAATTGATTGTATACTTGAAGTAGTTGCTGATGATTATGGTCTTATTGATGATGGTGCAGGTGGTTCATGATGTGGATCTTCAAAAGCTCCCAGTGAGATTTGCTATGGACAGGGCCGGCCTTGTTGGTGCAGATGGTCCCACCCATTGTGGAGCTTTTGACACCACTTTCATGGCTTGTTTACCAAACATGGTGGTGATGGCTCCTTCTTGCGAGGCTGAACTCATGCACATGGTGGCCACAGCTGCCGCCATTGATGATAGGCCTAGCTGCTTTAGGTACCCTAGAGGCAACGGCATTGGCTCCATTCTTCCACTGAACAACAAAGGCATCCCTTTGGAGGTACATTGATTATAGCTTATTTGCAGACTAATATTTGCGAAACATCTCTTAGAACATTGTCGGTGTAGCCTGTAAGAGCCAATTTTTATCATTTTTCTCATATATTTTTTTCACTTTGGCCCTTTATCAGTGCCACATGGCCCTTTCTTCTTCTTCTTTTTTTTTTTTGTAGGAAGACTCACTGCAATTACCAACTAACTAGACCGGTTGATAAAATCTAACAGTATAAGGACAACATTAGTGAAATGTTAAACATTCCAGGGCCAATGTGAGAATTCCTATTTCTTTCTTCATGGAAAGCATAGTTTACCTTTAGATGTCTTTTGGTACATATATGTTAATTTATTACTTATAGGTTTACAATTTTACATATCTATACATGTATGAACTCTTTTTATATTATTGATGGATCCATATTCTTAATTTAGTTTTGCTTTCTTTTTGCTAACTGTGATTTGTTAAAAAAAAAAAAAGGTTGGAAGGGGAAGAGTGCTAAGACAGGGAAGCAGGGTGGCCATTTTGGGCTACGGAACAATAGTCCAAAACTGTCTAGCAGCGGCACAGCTGCTTCAAGCGCTTGACATTTCAATAACTGTGGCAGATGCAAGATTTTGCAAGCCTCTTGATGGGAATTTGATAAGACAACTAGCTCAAGAGCATGAGGTTCTTATCACTGTGGAAGAAGGATCCATTGGAGGTTTCAGCTCTCATGTCTCCCATTACATGGGGTTGAACGGATTGCTTGATGGAAATCTCAAGGTAATAATCATTCTCTTCCTAGTTCACCTCATTCCCATATGCAAAATTTTCATGGAGGACTTATGCTCTGTTTGGATCTTGGTTTCTACTAGGATTTGGAGAGAAAGGAAACGGGAGTGTTATAGTGAAAGCAAAATGTATATTAGCTTATTTTATTCACCTATTTCCTTTTCTACCCCTCCTCACCATGAATTCGTGTTTTGGAAAACCAGGAGATAAAAGAAAGAAAGAGAGGTTATGTCTTTTCTCCTTGGAGGCAATTTAGATGAGAAGTCAGGAGAAAATATCATCTTCTTACTCCTTATCCTTCATCTCTAACTGTCTCCATTCTTTGAGAGCATCAATATCAATTTGTTGGTTTTTTTCTATCCGTTTCCCTATATTTTTCTTCTATGAAACTATCCAAACAGGTGATTTGGGAGGAGAAAGATGATCTTTCTCTTTTCTTTTTTCTCCATACCACCCAATATAAATGGGGCATAATTACGAAATAACTGATAGATGGGATTGTTTTGATGGTGCAGTGGAGAGCTATGGTTCTTCCAGACAGATACATAGACCATGGAGCACATGGAGACCAGATTGAAGAGGCTGGACTCACTTCCAAACATATTGCTGCCACTGTTTTGTCCCTCATGGGCAGCAAGGAGAGCCTACGTACTCTCAACTTATAGAGATTCCGTTAAGAAAAAAAGAGAGCTCAAACTAAGCACTTTACGCGCTCAATCATCTGGGAATAGTTCTCTTATTCCCTGTAAATAAATGAAAGGGAACGTGGTGGTATCAGTTGAGAACCCTGCGTTTTGTACAACTCATATATGATGTAACTGATGTTTATAAACCTTGCTTTTGCATTATCTATACCAAATTCACTGTTTGATAACTTTTACAAAAGGTTTTACATATCCTCCGTACATATACGTTTTTTTTTATCTTTAGGAGTGAAAATACTTGGTTATCGATCAGCTTGCTAAACATATCAGTTCGTATCTGGTTCGCAACTCCTTTCCTTTCACACTGAAAAACACTTTCTCAAAAGTCTAAACGAGAAGGACAGCCATTTGCTTATTTCATTGTCTTCACATACTTTCGTTTCTAAAATCCAAACGTAACAATTCCCTCAACACCTTGGTCGGGAAAAATGTGCATTTTCAAATCAACGGTATGTCAAATTAAACGGCAACCACCACTCGGATCTCTTTCTAGCACACATGTTTGGAAATTCTTCATCAAGTATCTCCATGTCCTTCACAAGGGGTCTTTCATGAGTGCAGAGTAAGCAAACCAATGGGATATGTGGGATCAAAACCCCAAAAGCACTACTTTTCATCATAAGCAGAACCATCTTCATCATCACTGGCCTGGTCTTCTAAGGCCATAAAAGTCCTCTCCATATCTAATACTTCCAATTCTCATTTTCCCTACCTTGAGTAATGGAGTTTGGCATGCATGCATCATTCCCTCTCAATAGCTCAACCACTTCCCTCATTGTGGGCCTCTTCTCCACCCCACTCTGTACGCAAAACAGCGTTATGGATAGCTTGTTTCAGTTGATTTTCACCCTATGAAGAAAAGAAGTGTGCAATTTAAGTCCGTAGTTCACGATGGACTTGAGTAAATTGGGCTAATGATTTTGGGCTTAAGTTAACTGGTTAAAGTGAAATGGGCTGCTAAATCCTTGTTGAACTTCGATATGACACCATTCAAACATAATGCGCTTCATGATCATCGGAGGCATCTACACCAGTTTTGTTCGCATATACAGAGCCTATCTAAAAAGTAGTAGTAAGCAGAACACTGTGCTTATTGTTCCAAACTTCATTAATGGATGCCTCTATTAAAATCAAAAGGTCGTTCTAGTACCGTGTAATAAAATGAGAAGAAAAGTGTGAGAAGAAAACTACAATGGTTTCTCTCTACATAGATAACAGGAACCTTACATTGTTACTGATATATATACAAACTGTTACAGTACATTGACCCTTCTATACAGCTAGTCAATCCCATAATCATAGCTAATAAAATCAAATCTAGAATACAAGAAAGGAAGGAAAGCCTCGGACTGATTTGCAGATATCAAGGATTGATTTGGGCTTGATAGGAAGTATCCATAATTGACTAGGCTAGCTAATTGATGCTTGATTGATGCTATAGTCTCTAATACTCCCCCTCAAGGTGGAGCATGTACGTGAGTAACGCCCAGCTTGTTGATGAGATGATGAAATGGATCCTTACCCAGCGGTTTAGTAAAAATGTCAGCAATTTGGTTTGATGATCTGATATGGTGGGGAGAAATCAACTTCGATTGGATTTTGTCACGAACAAAATGACAATCAAGCTCTATGTGTTTTGTGCGCTCATGAAACACAGGATTCTCAGCAATGTGGATTGCTGCTTGGTTATCACAATAGAGATGGATTGGCGATGAAGGAGGTATTCCAAGATCACTCAAAAGGTATGTTAGCCATTGAAGTTCGGATGTGAGCGTTGCCATAGCGCGATACTCTGCTTCAGCGGAGGACCGAGAGACAGTAGTTTGTTTCTTCGTTTTCCATGAAATCGGATTAGAACCAAGGAGAACACAGAAACCAGTCGTAGAACGACGAGTCATAGGACAGCCTGCCCAATCAGAATCACAATAGCCACTTAAGGTGAGCGAAGTAGATGAAGAAAGCAATATGCCTTTCCCAGGGGTACCTTTGAGATACCGGAGTACACGAGTGGCTGCATCCATATGAGTAGTGCGAGGATCCTGCATGAACTGGCTCAAAATGTGTACTGAATAAGCAATATCGGGTCGAGTAACCGAGAGGTATATGAGACGTCCGACGAGTCGACAATATGTAGAAGGGTCGGGTAAAGATTCACCATCAGTAGAAGTCAAATGAAGGTGTTGTTCCATGGGGAAAGTAGAAGGCTTTGCACCAAGTAATCCTGAATCTTTAAGAATGTCCAAAGTATATTTGCGTTGACACAAGAAGATACCGTGTTGAGAACGCGCAACCTCAATACCAAGGAAATATTTCAACCGTCCAAGATCTTTAATGAAAAAATTTTCTGCAAGAAACCCTTTCAATTGCTGAATTGCAGAATGATCATTTCCGGTAACAATTATGTCATCAACATACACTAAGACAAATGTGGATGAGTTCCCTATCACCCGCGTAAATAAGGAGTAATCTGCTCGGGACTGGGAGAATCCAGCTTTGTGAAGAGTTTGTGAAAATTTAGCAAACCATTGGCTAGAAGCCTGCTTCAAACCATATAGGGATTTATGTAACTTGCAAACTCGAGTCTCCCCCTGTTGAGCAAAACCAGGTGGAAGAGTCATGTACACTTCCTCATCCAAATCACCATGGAGAAAAGCATTATTGACGTCAAGTTGATGAAGAGACCAATTTTTGACTGAAGCAACTGATAAGAGAGCCCGTACAGTGACAAGCTTTGCAACGGGAGCAAATGTATCATGATAATCAAGCCCTTCGACTTGTGTAAAACCCTTGGCAACCAAACGGGCTTTGTATCTTTCTATGGTGCCATCAGCTCGGTACTTAATTTTATAAATCCATTTACTCCCAATAGGTTTCTTATTGGGTGGTAAATGGGTAAGGCTCCATGTGCGGTTGCTTTCAAGGGCAGCAATCTCGGCAGCCATAGCATCACGCCAATGTGGTATCTTAACTGCTTGAGAAAAAAACTTTGGCTCTTCATTTGAGGAGATGGCACTAATGAAAGCTCGATGGGAAGCTGAAAAATTGGTATATGTAATATATTGATCAAGAGGATACAAGATACCTGCTGATTTGGAAGCCGATGAAGTAGGTAGTGCAGCATTAGTGACTCTAGAACAATGGTAATCTTGGAGGTAGGTTGGTTGTTTTCGCTCTCGAGTGGAATGTTTGGTGGGTGCAGGATTCATGTTGTCAACAATTTCTACTTGAGGCAATGGTGTGGGTGGATTAGACTGCACTTCTTGGGGAATAATAGGGACTGATTTTTGGCGATGATATGTCTGGACAATGGGGGGACATTTTCGTGGAACCAAAGATGGTTCACTGGCAGGAAGGGATGAGTTTGGCTTTGGAGACGCGATTTTAGATGAGGGTGAGTAATAATCATATCGTGGATGATCTTCAATAGGTAGTGATATGACCGGTGTTGGTGTGGGAGTTGGAGTGACATCATGAAATGGAAAAATAGTTTCATGAAATACAACATCTCTTGACACATAAATAGTTTTGCTCTTGATATCGTAAATACGGTATCCTTTCTGGGCATATGGATATCCAACAAATATTCCAGGCTTGGCACGTTGATCAAACTTGTGTTTGATGTTTGCATTGTGGGCAAACACAAGGCAACCAAACACGCGAAGGGTGGAATAGGAAGGTTGCTTGCAAAATAATACTTCATGGGGTGATCGATTTTGAAGTAAAAGTGTTGGAGTTTTATTGATTAAATATGTAGCAGTAAGTATGCATTCACCCCAAAAGGAAAGAGGTAGATTTGCTTGAAACCTTAATGCCCGAGCAACTTCCAAGAGATGTCGGTGTTTCCGTTCAACAACGCCATTTGTTGAGGTGTAGATACACAACTTCTTTGATGAATAACACCATTTTCAGAAAAGAAGTGCTGCATTTTATTTGACAAAAATTCACTCCCATTATCAGAACGAACTTGTTGAATTTGGGGAAGAAATAAGTCACCATCACCAGAAAATACATGTGTTATTTTACCTTGAAACTGGGTTTTCACCATGGAAAAGAATGATTTTAAATGATAGCTTGTATCAGATTTAAAACGCATAAGGTATACCCAAGTACATCTTGAGAAATCATCCACGATAGTAAGAAAATAACGTGCACCACTCATAGATTGCTGGGAAAAACTCCCCCATATGTCAACATGAATCAATTGGAACGGTTTATTAGATGAAATAGAGCTAGTGGGAAAACTCAACTTGGTTTGTTTTGCTTGAGGGCAAACATCACAAACATATTTATTGGAACAAGAAATAAAAGGAACATTTTTGGCTAACTCAGACAACCGATGATGAGAAGGATGCCCAAGCCGCCAATGCCAAATGTCGATGGTAGGTGTACCAGTAATGAAATGTGCAGAAGGGTTTTGAAGGTAGTAGAGGCCACCATGTGCACTACCCAATCCAATCGTCTTCTTCACGGACAGGTCCTGAAACACACATCGATCATGAAAAAATGTCACAGAGTATTGATGAGATTTTGTGAGCTGACTGATAGATAGAAGATTAAAATGAAAGGAAGGTATGTAGAAGACATCCTCAAGTTGGAAATTTGGTGAAAATTTTATGGTTCCAATATGTGTGACCGGCGCATGAGAACCATCTGGTAGTTGGACATGGGTGGAGCATGGCGAATATGATGAGAAACATGCCAAAGAGGAGCACATGTGATTTGAGGCTCCAGTGTCGATAATCCAAGCAGAATCTAACACATTGAGAGCTATACCTGCTAAGTTGGCTTGAGAATTGATGCTACCTGAAGAAAGCATGGCCAAAAGATTGTTGTATTGGTCCTGAGTAATCAATGGAGCAGCTACCATTGCTCGATCATTGGATCGAGGAGCTCCTGAAGAAGAGGAACTCGAAAGTCTATGGTTGTTTGAGGAACCCCTTGGTTTATCTGTGGGATAACCATACAACCTATAACATGTATCTCGGTTATGGTTATTACGATCACAGTAATCACAGTACATCCTTGGTTTCCCAGTTTGGCGATGGTCGCCACCTATGTTGCGCTGATTAGGATTTCCGTTGTACCGATTGGATGATCTGCTCGGGTGATGACCCGAACCCCTAGAATTGGTGCTGAGATTAGCATGATTTTGAGAAGGTGTAGACTGGTTTTCTGTGCCATTGGTAGTAACTGAATTGACTATTAGTGCAGCAGCTTCGGGCATGGTTGTAGAAGGGGTTGAAGAGTGTATTTCCTGTTGCTTCTCTTCTTGTCGCACGAGAGCATAAATCTTGGCGGCACTTGGAAATGGCTCCATTAAAAGAATCTGACTTCGCAGATTAGAATAGCGCCCATGGAGGCCTTGGAGGAACTCCATGGCACGATCTTGTTGATGGAGAGCAGCATTTGCTTTTCCATGGCCACAAGTGCAAGACTGCACAGTAGAGAGGGAACTGAGTTCATCCCATAGTGCCTTCATCCTTGTAAAATATGTGGAGACGGTAGTATCTTCTTGTGTTGTTTTACCAATGGCTTGCTTCAGTTGATAGACTTTCGGAGCATTGGTTTGGGTGAATCGATCACGAAGATCCAGCCACACTTCTCTAGCTGTTTCTGCGTAAAGAATGCTCCCACGGATCGCAGTTTCTGTGGAGTTGAGAATCCATGAACTGACTAGATCATTGCATCGCTCCCATCGACACAACATGCTAGGCTCTGTGGGTATTTCGATTGTTCCGTCGACGAAGCCCAACTTATTTTTAGCGCGAAGTGCCATGGTCATTGCGCGAAGCCACGTTCCATAGTTATCTCCTGAGAGGAGAGGGGAAACTAAAACAGCAGTGGGACTGTCAGCATGAGGAATGAAGAAGGGATCGTTGATTGATCCCAAGGCATCATTTGAACCGGAACCTTTTTCGTTTTGTTTCTCTGTCATGGTTTGAAAGAGGCGGATCAGTCACCGCTCTGATACCATAATAAAATGAGAAGAAAAGTGTGAGAAGAAAACTACAATGGTTTCTCTCTACATAGATAACAGGAACCTTACATTGTTACTGATATATATACAAACTGTTACAGTACATTGACCCTTCTATACAGCTAGTCAATCCCATAATCATAGCTAATAAAATCAAATCTAGAATACAAGAAAGGAAGGAAAGCCTCGGACTGATTTGCAGATATCAAGGATTGATTTGGGCTTGATAGGAAGTATCCATAATTGACTAGGCTAGCTAATTGATGCTTGATTGATGCTATAGTCTCTAATACCGTGGAAGTGCATTCTCTGTCTACCTCATCTTGTACTTTACATTGAATTTTTTATGTAAACAACTTGGGTTAGAAAGTACATTTAACAAGCTTTTTAATGGTTCAAATCACGTGCAAAACGGAGTTCGGGAGTGTCCGGGGCAAGCCTTTAAAATTTGACCTGTATTGCAGCTTTGAGGATGCGCCCGGGAGCATTGAAATGGGCCTGGGGTGCATAAACTTGCGCCTGAGGCGCAATATAGCGGCACAATGGGTTGAACTTTGCCGACTTGTCCCGGACGCTCCCGAACTCCGATTTACGAGTGGTTCGAACCATTGGGAGGCTTGTTCAAGCTACTTTCTAACCCAAGTAGTTTGGATAAAAAAATTATTTGTAAAGTAAAAGATGTGAATATTTTATCTTTCAGTTGTTCAAAAACCAATTCATTTCAGTAAAATGCTCGTATATTACTCATTTTAAATCGTATCAAGACCCATTATATATCATAAAATAGAGTTTCTAAGGTACTAAAAGTTGTTAGAATCCAACCACGAAAACACATTGAGTTTTGTTTATGAAAAAAGGGATAGAAAGAAGGCTAGTACAAAAATCGTTGGAGCCGCTAAGGCTGGTAAGACACGGTTCTATAAGTGACGCAGCGGAATTCACGAGAGACTAGTTAGCGTACTAGTCCAAACGAGATAAACAACTCGTCGCAACGAGCAAATCTTGCGCACAAGAAAGAAAGACAAAAGTCTGAATATTATTGAATGATTGAATAAATAACAAGGCGCACAAGAAAGAAAGACAAAAGTCTGAATATTATTGAATGATTGAATAAATAACAAGGAGGGTTGCACCCTTATTTATACTAGTAGTAGGCCTAGCTAATAAGGTAATGCTTGGCTACCAAGAATACAACTTGGAGTAAGGACCAAGCAAAACAAAATAAGGAAATAAAAACTCTAGGAAAACTAGAAAATAGGGAACTAGAATCGTGCTAAATAGGCAGCACTAAATAAGATCTCCTACTATTATTATTTCCTAACAAAAGTTGCCAAAACAAGTGGCATAAATTAAAAATAAAACTAGAGAATAAAAAATTCCCATAACTTGAATGTCTTGATCAATACATCATCAACCTAGGGTTAATGATTATTGACCGGAGCGCGAAAATAAGTCAGCCCACCAAGTTTGGGCCTATTCCGAGCTCGTCCGAATTTTGCCAAATTGGGTAATCTGAAATTAAACACCGTTTGGTCTTCCGGGGCTTGGCTCGGTCCAACTGATCATGGAATTGGGCCTCCACGTGTTCTACATCAGTCCCCTCTTCTTCGAAAGAACTCGACCTCGAGTTCAAGTCTGGATACAACGGCTCCTCAGCATGATACTCAGATAAATCAGCAACATTGAAAACCTTTGAAATCTTCATAGAATCAGGAAGATCAATCACATAAGCATTGTCGCCAATCTTCTTCAGAACTTCATATGGACCATACTTCCTGAGCTTCAGCTTGTTATAGGTCCCCACTGGAAACCGTTCCCTGCGCAAGAACACCATCACAAAATCCCCTTCCTTGAACAATTTCTCACACCTGCGCTTGTCTGCAGCTCTCTTGTATTTCGCATTAGTCTCAGCTAGCTTTTGTTTTACTTGCTCATGTACCTCTTGAGCCTGCTTAGCCATTGCCTCAGCTGCAACACTAACCCCGGGACCCCGCGAGAGATGAACCAAATCCCCTGTATGCTTTGGAGGTGTCACATATACCAAGGAAAAAGGTGTTTCCCGTGGCACTGTGAACTGCACTATTGAAAGCAAACTCAGCCTGTGGCAAAGCGTGATCCCACTGCTTCGGCTTGTCACCACAGATACTGCGAATCAAATTTCCCAAACTCCGATTAGTCACCTCAGTCTGTCCGTCAGTTTGTGGATGTGCAGTAGAACTCCTCTTCAGCGAAGTTCCAAACATCCTCCACAGAGTCACCCAAAAATGGCTAAGGAACTTCACATCCCGATCAGAGGTAATAGACTGTGGCACCCCATGCAATCGAACTACCTCTCGAAAGAACAATCGAGCCACATGTGAGGCATCCGATGTCTTTCGACAAGCAATAAAGTGCACCATCTTTGAAAACCTGTCAACCACCACAAATACAGAATCCACACCTCGTTGGGTACGAGGCAGTCCCAACACAAAATCCATAGACAGATCCTCCCAAATATTATTAGGCACAGGCAAAGGAGTATATAGACCAGTATTTTGAGACTGACCCTTGGATACCTGACAAGTGTAGCACCGTCGCACAAAATTCCCAGCATCCTTCTTCAGTTGTGGCCAGAAATAGCGCTCCTCCAAACTCGCAATTGTCTTGTCCCTCCCTAAGTGTCCACCTAACCCTCCGCCATGAAGGTCTCGGATTAAGCTTTCCCTTAAAGAAGTTTGAGGAATACAAAGACGATTGCCACGAAACAAGTACCCATCAGTAACATGAAAGTCACTAACAGGCCGGTTCTGAACGCATACTGCCCAAATTTCTTTGAAGTCCTCATCCTCTAGATACAGCTCCTTTAAGAACTCAAAACCAACAACCTCATGTGCCAAGGTCACCAACAAATCAGCTCGACGACTCAACGCATCAGCCACCCGATTTGACACCCCAGACTTGTGTCGAATAGTGAACGGAAATTTCTGCAAGAACGTAGCCCAGCGCACATGCATACTGTCCAACTTCTTCTGACTATTGATGAACTTTGTAAGGTCACGTTTTTATTTGGCAAATCCCATGACAAAAACACATTGATTTGTATCTCCATTTATCACGTTGTAATTTATTTATTTATTAGAGTGTCTGTTTAGGAAGTGGAAGGAAATCAAAAATATTATGTAATTGAGTGTGATAGAGACTGTTTAGGAAACTTGCGTGGAATATAATCAATATCAGGAAAAGGAAAGATTGTCAAGACAATATGGGATGGTGAAATCACGTGTGTATGGCAATATGGGAATGGAAGGAATCAAGAGAATTTCGTGCATATATCAATTCAATAAGGAAAGGGGATCAAGAAATCAAGGGTGCAGAATTATGGAAACGATTGTCAGAAACAGTGCTCGAGCAACTCCAGAAAAGCTTTAACCAGTGCTCAAGCAACTTGACAGATTTCATCCATCTATATATATGCGGCTCATTTGGGATTTATAGATGATCGAACATATTTGTGCCGCCTCTCTCTTGCTCCAAATCAGAAAAATACTTAAGGGAGATTGTGGCTTGTCTCTTGGAATAATCACATGATCCGTTGATCATCGAGCTTTCAGAACAATTCCAAGAGTTCTTTTCAAACTTTGATTCTATTGAGTGAATCGTTTCTTCCGGTGGATTCTGGAAGTATCTCGGAGGACTTGTGGATTCAAGGCAGCGGCGGTTAAACACTGGGTGCGGTGAACGAGTGATTCGGCAATCAACCTTGGTCAACCGAGAGCGATTCTAGGTTGTAAGTATAGGTTTGTTTGTAACCGTACAATGGTTTATAGTGTTTGATTTCCTCCCGTGGTTTTTACCCTTTTTAAGGGGTTTTCCACGTATATCTTGTGTTCGGTATTGTTCATCATTTATTGCTTTTCAATTCCTTTTATTTTGCTTGATTAAGTTTTTAGATAGCGAAAATAGGATTTTTCAAACTTCAGCGCTTGATGATCAGTGTACAACACAAACTCTCTTTGAATCAGATAATGCTCCCAATGTTTGAGAGCACGAATCACAGAATAGAACTCCTGATCATAAGTGCTCCACTTTTGTCTAGCTTCACTCAATTTTTCACTAAAGAAAGCAACAGGTCTTTTCTCTTGGGACAGAACAGCCCCAATACCAACTCCACTAGCATCACATTCAACCTCAAAAATCTTCTCAAAACTAGGCAGAGCTAATACTGGTGCAGTACAAAGCCGTTCTTTAACCAGCGCGAAACTTTGCTCCGCTTCACCTCCCCATAGAAACTTGCCCTTTTTCAAGCACTCTGTGATTGGTGCTACGATAGTACTGAAATTTCGAATGAATCGCCAATAGAAAGTGGCCAATCCATGGAAACTTCTCACTTCCGTAACAGATTTAGGCGTTGGCCAATCACGAATAGCTCGAACCTTCTCTTCATCTACGTGAATACCCTTAGAACTCACCACATAACCCAAGAATAATAAGCTGCGAGTCAAGAAACTGCACTTCTTGAGTTGAATGTACAGCTTATTTTCTTGCAGCACCATCAGCACTTGGCGCACATGCTCCTCCTCGGACTTGCTATAGATCAGTATGTCGTCGAAATAAACGACGACAAACTTTCCAGTGAAAGGTCGCAAAACCTGATTCATCACCCGCATAAAAGTACTCGGCGCATTAGAAAGGCCGAATGGCATAACCAACCATTCGTACAGGCCATCCTTAGTTTTGAATGCTGTCTTCCATTCGTCCCCAGGTCGGATGCGAATCTGATGGTACCCGCTCCGCAAATCAATCTTCGAAAACCACTTCGACCCATCCAACATATCAAGCATATCATCCAAGCGAGGAATTGGAAATCTATACTTGATGGTTATTTTGTTGATGGCCCGACTATCCACGCACATACGCCAACTCCCATCTTTCTTTGGCGTCAACAAGGCTGGAACACCACATGGACTCAAACTCTCCTGAATGTGCCCCTTCTGCAGCAACTCCTCTACTTTCTCCCTTAGAATCTCATTCTCCTTCGGACTCATCCGATAATGTGGTAGATTGGACAGACTTGCTCCAGGCACTAAATCAATAGCATGTTGAATATCCCTCATTGGAGGGAGCTCATTAGGCACATCATCAGTAACAAGCTCCTCAAATTCCTCCAATAATGGCTGTATCCTTTTAGGTATAGGAACTATCAGAATCTTTGCTTTGTCCATTTCCTCCACTACCAGAGACTTCACCACCATAGCATAAACCTGTTCCGACTCCTTGAAATCTGTCACAAACTCAGCTTCGGAACTAGCAATTGTTAGAAACGAAGACCCCTCTATTTTAGGTGGTTTGGCAGGCTCCTTATGACTGGAAGGAGCCATAACAACCTTACGTGACTCCCAATTAAAACTATAAGTATTGTCACGACCCTTATAAACAATATCAACATCAAACTGCCAGGGTCTACCTAACAGTACATGACTAGCATCCATCTCAATTACATCACAAATAACTTCAGATCTATAAATTTTCCCAATTGAAAGAGGAAGTTTACAGATTTCAGTTACCTTCACCGTAGGGCCCTTCTTTATCCAACCGATGCTGTAGGGAGAAGGATGAGGTTCGGTTGGCAACTTCAGATGGTCCACCAGTCTTTTTGCCACAAAATTCTCACAACTCCCACTGTCCACGATCAAGTCACATACTTTCTGATTGATGGAACAGCTTGACCGAAAGATGCTATGACGTTGACTGGAATTTTCTGCTCTCGGCGCGAACAACACTCGTTGCACCACACAATTCACTCGTTCCCCGTCCTCCTCTGCATAATCTATATCATAAGAATTTTCTTCTGGCCAATCCTCTTCAAGCCCATCTTCTCCGCCACCCTCTTCTACCAGGCCCACCTTCCGATCCGGACATTCATTAGAGCGGTGTCCGGGCTTGCTACAACGGAAGCACTTATCCCCAAAGGGCTTGGCATATGGATTAGGGGCTTTGGCCACGTTTCTGTTATTGGAGCTACCTGCCTGATTAGCTCCTCCAAATTTAGGACCACCACCAACTGCAACCTTAGGTTGAAATGCAGGCACTGCTAGCTGTTTCTCTTTCCCCTTATCCGCAGCAGGAACAAACGACTCTCGACGGTACCCTGAATTGGCTGGTTTACGCTCCATCTGTTCGGCCTTAATTGCCAAGTTAAGGGCCTCGTCAACTTCCCAAACAGGCTGCAATCCTATCCTCTCTTGAATTGAAGGCTTCAACCCGTTCATGTACCTCGCTACCCGCTGACCTTCAGTCTCACTCAGATTATTACGATCTGAGAGTCGATTGAATTCAGTTGTGTAATAAAAAACTGACCTGGATCCCTGCGAACAGTTCTGGTATGACCGGAACAGATGTTGGTCATAGTCAGACGGCAAAAACCTCTCCATCATAAGCTGTTTCATTCTGCGCCATGTCACCACAGATGCCTTTCCTTGCCTCCGTCGTTTTGTCTGCAATTGGTCCCACCAAACTGCAGCGCCGCTCTTTAGTTTATAAGCGACCATCTTTACCTGCTTCGACTCAGGAACCTCCATCATAGTAAGGAACCTCTCAACCTCTGAAATCCAGTCAAGAAACTCCTCCATCTGCAAATTACCATTGAACGTGGGAAGGTCCACCTTCATGCGGTAATCATCGAACCAATGTTGTTGTCGTCCGACGGGACAGTCTTCTTGTTCTTCATTATCCTCAGGTTCGGATTCTTCAGTCTCAGCATGTATTACCATCTGACGACGACCGGTTGCGCCTCGGGCAAATCCTCCGGCACGATTCCGATCCTGGTTACGAGGTTGGCGATGGGCAAATCCCAACGCGCGATCCTCCGCAACCCTATCTGGCCCTTGTCGGACTTGTAGAGTCAACCCCTGCAGCATCTCACGGATCTCAGCGAACTGAGTGTGGGTATCCTGACGGATCTCGATTAACTGTGTTTGTTGCTCCTCTACCATCCTCCTTAGGTCAGTAAGCCCACGACCAACGTCAATGGGTGTGTCTTCATCTGTGTTTGGTGCCATCGAACCAGGAAAAGCGTGGCTCTGATACGACTTGACGCAGCGGAATTCACGAGAGACTAGTTAGCGTACTAGTCCAAACGAGATAAACAACTCGTCGCAACGAGCAAATCTTGCGCACAAGAAAGAAAGACAAAAGTCTGAATATTATTGAATGATTGAATAAATAACAAGGAGGGTTGCACCCTTATTTATACTAGTAGTAGGCCTAGCTAATAAGGTAATGCTTGGCTACCAAGAATACAACTTGGAGTAAGGACCAAGCAAAACAAAATAAGGAAATAAAAACTCTAGGAAAACTAGAAAATAGGGAACTAGAATCGTGCTAAATAGGCAGCACTAAATAAGATCTCCTATTATTATTATTCCCTAACAAAAGTTGCCAAAACAAGTGGCATAAATTAAAAATAAAACTAGAGAATAAAAAGTTCCCATAACTTGAATGTCTTGATCAATACATCATCAACCTAGGGTTAATGATTATTGACCGGAGCGCGAAAATAAGTCAGCCCACCAAGTTTGGGCCTATTCCGAGCTCGTCCGAATTTTGCCAAATTGGGTAATCTGAAATTAAACACCGTTTGGTCTTCCGGGGCTTGGCTCGGTCCAACTGATCATGGAATTGGGCCTCCACGTGTTCTACATCAATAAGTCACGAGCAAATCGTGTCTCAATGTACAATGAAGCCCCAGCTCAGAGCGTGAGTAAATCCGCGCCTGCACAAACAAAGATTAACCCAAATACTTTCCTATCCTAATTAATACACAAAGATTCAAAACCCATTCCTTGAAAATCTTTCAACAATTCTGCTACTGTAACCCTTCCCTTGTTCATAATGTGTGCAAGTGAAAATCAGGCAAATGATGCTGATGTTGACTCTAAACAGAAGAGATATAATGCTTAATGAATCTCTTCTCTTTGCGACAAGTTGTGGTAGGTTGGGACATATTTGTTCCCCAAAATTTTTCACACTAGCTAGCTAGTGCTAGTAGTGGGCCGGGGATTAATTGAGTAGGAGTATCATCGATCAAGAGCTAGATGTGGTGCATCAGAGAGTCAGAATCTAATCAAATCAAGATTTGAATTGGCGCAATAACACTCCTCCCTATGTCGTCATCTGATCTCCAAGGCATCCAAATTTTGGATAAACATAGAATCCCTCATATATACGACGAAAAGTGAAGATATCAAGCATGCTTTGCTTTCACTAAAGGAATAAGTAGTAGTACTATTTGATTCATAGAATATATAATTAGTACTACCATGAATAACATACATATATTAATGTACTCTAGTACGTACTTTTATCAAAATTAGCTGTCCAATTAATTAACATTATGCAATTCATCTAATAACAGGTGTTCAAACAGCCAAGTAGTAGTAGCTCCACATGCATGATATTTGTATTCATTTCGTCAGATCCGCGCGACATGGGCCTAGCTATATTCATAACACAAATCACTTTTCACAGCCCAAAGGGATTGACCTAGTTGTCAAGGCTTGAGAGTTGGGGTTTGTTACCTACTTATAAGTTTTCATGTTCGAAACCTCTAAGGTGCTATATATCAATTCTTTACGGGACCAGCCCATGCAGGGGTTTGCTGTAACTTTAATTCGGCTCCCCGCAAGTGAGCGGTGAAATTGGAATCGGTGACCTTTTGTAGTGGAGGGTTGCATTAGAGGGCTGTAGGATCGATATTATCAAAGTTGTCCAAAAGTGTTTTAAATGGTCCGAATTTAAAAAAGAGTACTCTTCCCTGAAATAGTTTTTTTTTTAAATCCGGATCTTTTGTTGATGAGATAGATAGTCGGGATACTGTACGTCAGCCATGTAGTAGTGTAAAGGTGTACTGTATACAATGTCCCCGGATCCGGCAGGATCAAGACTCCAAAAACTAGTGCAAGGTGCATATATAAACCGGCCCGAATACATACATGCAATCACCTTTCACCCTTGTCTTACCAAAATTGTAAAAAGTTTCATGTGTTGGCCCCACATGCATGAACATGCAACAGGTGTCAAGTGTGAACAAAACTGGGTTAATATTCCAGAAGCTGGCATTCAATTCAATAATAACTCCAACACAATTACATTAATTACACAACAGATCTTCATGATCTAGCTGTCTGTCACCAAGTTAAATGGAGTATATATTTTGCTAGCTACTACTCCATATGTTTCAGGTTGCCGCATAGCCTAAAACGGGGCGGGGCGGGGCGGTATCTTCGCATGCATGTTTCGAATTTACTTTAATGATTGGAGAGATCGATATAATAACCACACTCAAAATTATAGTACTATATAAATTAGCCTAATATAAATACATTAATTCTTAGGGGTAATAATTTTTTGGAGGGCTCTATTTCTCGAAACAAATGTTCTCCGAAAGTAGAAAAAATAAAATTATTCATAAAAATCATTTTAACAAAATACTAGCTAGCTTGCTCTTCTTCAAGGTCTAAATGCTACTGTACTTAATTCCATCTCTTTTTGTGTGGATCAATATTTTGTCATTCTTCTTGTATATAGTATATCCAGTTGTGTTTATTTATTAATTTTCTAAGATAGTAAAAAAAAATAAAAGAATTACAAAAAAATATATATATGTGCAAAAGACAGCTCAACTCGATCTTCCATTTCATCTTCTCCAAAAGATAATTACATTTCCGAAATTTCCAAAAAAGAAATAACACAAGAAAGGCAACTGCTACAAAAACCCCTGACCAAGCAACAATCCTGAGTGAATTTCGGCCGTTCAAAAAAAAAAAAAAAACAATCCTGAATCAATGATCAAACAAATCAAGGGACCTGCTCCTCGGCCTCATGGATTACCATGTTCCCTACCTGTACCTGATCTCCCCTCCCCTCTTTCCTCTTCTCATCCGTCCGATCAGAACCGTCCAATATATCAGCCTTTTCACCAGTACCTGAACTAACACTCCCGAAAGAGGAGTTTCTACTCGAAACGGGTGTGGCCAAAAACGTGGGCTTCACTTGTCCGGCCATAATCACCAGGATTTTCTCTTCGAACACAGAGGGCAGTTTTCTCTTCTCGTCGGCATCGGCTTCCCCAAGCTCGACGTCTCTTTCGGCGGAGATGTTGTTGTCGTCGTCGTCGTCAGCGTTGAGGTGACCGGAGAGCTTCCAGTAAGAGCAAGCGAGGATTAAGAGTGAGAACGCGATGAGACCCAGCATCGCCGCAAGACCACCGAAGAGGTACGGTACTGGAGAGTGCCACGGTGACCGTTGCGCCAGCGCGGGCGTTGGTGCGAGAGGAACATCTCCGCTTATCATTTTCAGCTGAAGTTTTTAGAGGAAAGGGAATGGTTTCACGAGAGAGAGAGAGAGAGAGAGAGAGAGAGAATGGAATGGATTGAGAAGACAAAGAGGGATTTGTTCAAGTGGTATTTATAGCCACAAAAGCTAGGGGGACACTTTGTTTTAATACTTCAATCAGCCTACGCACATACGGAGTATTAACTAATTCTAAAATAACTAAATTTATCGTATGTCTAAGGGAGTCTTTTTAACGTTAGGATACATGCAGTCCTATAAATTAAACTCGCAAGAGTTGATAACACTACAAAGTTCCAAATACAAAACCTAAAACCAAACGTTAGGATACATGCAGTCCTATAATTAAATTGAACTCGCAAGAGTTGATAACACTAAGAAGTTCCAAATACAAAACTTAAAACCAAACAAAGCCCTATATATTCCAGGAGGCCCTGATCACCAAAAGTTGATTTTAAAGGAAACGATATTAAATACCCTCATTTTGCAAAAAAAAAGCCCCGTTGTCATGTTCTTGTTATGTGAAAATGAAAGTGAGTATATGGTGTGAAAATGATTGAAATGTAAAAATAACTAGGGAAAGGTACATAGTAATTTTGCGGTTGAAAATGTTACTCCTATATTTTTTCCTTGATATTTAAGGGATTACAGGGTACTATCAAAACATTCGAAGGATATCACTTTTGTATCCCCATGGAACAACACGTGACAAGAAATACATTTTTTTTGCTTAGTTTCCTAAATATCAAAAAAAAAAAAAAACCCATTTTTGTCAAAATAATATATATGGGCGTGGCACATTGTTTTGATCATAAAATTATCTTGAGATGAGGCTCAACAATTGGCCCCAACAGCCCTTTCATATTATGCAGTTGTTTTTTCTCCTTTAAAGAGTAATAGGAACTTTTGGTGATTGATGGGGTCATATGCTTTCTATCTAAGAATACACTAAAATCAACATCGAACGCAAATTGGGTAGTGGTGTCATTTATATATTCCATACATAATCCAAAGCTGAGACAGTACTTGGAATCAATTTTAGTGGGTTGGCTGCCAAACAAGGCTTTAGCATCGGTCATCACATCTGAGGGACAATGTCAATGTGCCCGGCCACCGTACGAATACTGTACAACATTCATTCTTCGGGACGTACGCGTTGCGCTCGCGCTCTTAATCCTCACTCTTACGATTTTAGTGGTTTGTATCACGTGTTTGAAAAACGATTTCACGGAATACTTTTGTTTCTTTTTCTTTTGGGGGTAATTAAATTAATTAATTATGTTTCTTGTTTAATTTTGGGGGGGGGGGGGGGTCCGTCCATAATTAATTACGTTGCGATGTTAACAGAAATTGCTATGGTGGAAGGTAATTATGTTTACCACTTATGAGTAGGACCCATGACATTTGAGTGTGTCATCTTCGATCTAGCAGCTGGGAAAATTTATTGAGGCGTTCTCATTCTTTTCAAATTTTTTTTTTAATCAGAAAAAAGAAGTTATTAACTTCTGATTCTTTTCATACTGCCTCAGGAAATTGAAATGTTAGATTCACATTGCGTACATGCACAGGGGTAGTTTATTTAAGATAATTGGGTTGCGTTGATGGTGATTTTCTTTCGATCTTTTTTTTTTTTTTTTTTTTTTTTCGACTGCATACAGCCCCTTCCACAACCGTTTCACATGCTTACGGGTGAGGGTGAGATGGCCCCGAGAGTTGTTGACAAGGAGAATGGTTTGAATAGTTTGTGCCTTAATTGCTTGCCTGCCACCGCAAATCACACTTACCCGTTTTAGTCTTCTTCTACATTATTAACCATTTCAGTTCTGCAACTACGACCTTAATGCAATGCTGAGCTTGCAACCATATCTGATCTCTCTCTCTCTCTCTCTCTCAAAATTAATACACTCAATTGGAACACGTAAAGTAAATGCACCAAAGTATCCATTGCTTCTCACGGGATTCGTGAGGGCGAGAGTGAGATGGGGTCCGCACGTATGTTTTGAAGGAGATTTTTGGAGACTTTTTACAAGCTTCTTCACATTGTCACCTCTTGAAGAGGTACGGAGTTTCCATGGGCATGGGCCAATACAATCACCATCCAATATGGCCTCTGCAAATATTTAGCGTAACCCTCATGAGTTCTAGGATTAGAAGCATCATACTAATTATTAATTAGTAGTATATGTTAGATTTTTTCTCACATCCCCACCCAAGCCATCCAAAGTTGGTTAATATAGTTAACGTGGCGTTTAGTAGATTTCAAGAGATAAAGCTCTAGAAATTAATGCATAAGCATTTTTTTTTAATGCAAGATGTACCGGTCCAACTCTCTCAAGCTTACACGTGAAGATGAAGTGGCTTCAAAAGTCGCTAGTAAGGAGAGTTAAAACTGGAACCTTAGGAGAGAACGAACCCTAAGTTTCAGGTTTTTCACGACCAAACCAACCCCTTCGAGTTATTGAATTTCTTGGAGGGTTCCAATCTATAAGCAATTGGCCGTAAGTGGGAACCTCTAGATTATAAACCCCAAGAGGTTTGGCCAAAGAAAAAACGCTAGATTATATAACATGAATCAGGACGTTTCTAATCGAATCAAATACGTAGATAAGCTTAAGAATAACTTTGTTTGCGTATCCAGTAATTAACTTGACAATGCAATGGAATTAACTTTTTTGGAAAGTTAATTCGATTGTCCTGTTTTGGATGCTTAACTAAAACTAATCGATGGCGAAGTGGGTTACCACCAGACCATCATTGCTTTTGGGTGCTCGATATCTCATTTTCTCTAACTTAATTAGCTCTTACAAGTAATTAAGGGAATCAGATTACGATCAATTATCTCAGTATGAATATATATATATATATATATAGTACTAAATTTAATCAAATCCGGTTTCCTAATTGGACAATAGGTTTCGAGGTGATGGGGATTAATTATGTCATCCTAGCTTGTGATTAACTTGGCTTTATTCAAAGCTATATGTATATTCTAGTAATTTGAGGAAAAGATTAGGGGGCCACCCATTAACAACTCCATTGAGTGGGATAATGACGCAGCGGAATTCACGAGAGACTAGTTAAACTCAGAGATTTTATTAATGAAAAGTTTAATAATTGAATAGGTTACAGCCCTTTTTATAAGACCCTAACCCTAGAAATCCTACTGAAAAAGAAATAATAAATCATGCCAAAACAAGCGGCATTAAATAAAAGATATTTCCTAATTAATTAAAATAAAATCCTAATTCTTGTAGACCAAAAATCCTAATAAAGGCAGAAATCAAAATCAAACCAAATACGGAAAGTTAATAATTCTAACCTAAACGAAAATATTCCTAGCCAAAATCTTATTTTAAAACAATAAAAATAAAATACAAAAATTCTCCATTTTTGTCCTACATCAATTTAGACCAAAAGAACTCGCCCTCGAGTTCTCATTAGAAACTTGCCACCTTCCATTCCAAAGAAATAGGTATTTGGAATACTTCAACCTCTCGCTCGTCTTCCCAAAGAAATTTAGAAAGAAGTACACTCGCCAAGGTGTTGTCTTTGCGCACTTCAACTGATGGACAATATCCACGGTACGAGAATTGAGTAAAAACTCAAACTGCTCCAACCCAAGAAAATCAATAAATTGAACGTCATACAGAAATTCCAGTTTTTCTTCATGAGGTCCATTAACTAGACCACTAATATTCCCCTCAAGTGATGAATGTTGACCGATAAGAGCTTTGAGGTGATGCCCATTGGTTGACTCATGTGCCCCCGCGTCCCGCCTATCATCTTTTTCCTTCGAACTCTCTTCAATTTCACAAGTTATTGCTTCCCAATTAGCAACTGAAAGAATTAACTCAGCTGGGCTATCAACAAACATCTCCTCTTTCCCCCATCCTACTTGGGATGTTTTCGGTAAAATCATCTCTAGTCAGCAAAACCCAATTGTCGAGGTCAACGTGATCCACTTGAAGCAACACAAATTTTAGTATCAACCATCTCCAATGGATAATTGTTTTGGCCCTCAACAACTTGATCGCCAACTTCTGTTTCAATTTTTTTATCAACAACTCCCTCTATGACCACCTTATCAATTTCTTCAATGACATCTTTGGCAAGAGTAGTTGTATTCTGTTGATTTGATCCGTACTTTTCATCCAACAATTGTTTATAATTATGCGGCAAAAATCTCTCCATCAGACATTTTTTTATTCTTGACCATGCACAAATATGGCGTTTGTTCTGTTGATCTCGCAAAGATTGCAAGTCTAACCACCAATCTAGGGCTGGACCTGTAAGCTTTAACAACACGTACTTCCACTTTTCTCCATTCGAGATTTTCATACACTCAAAAGCATCCTCAAGATTACGATCAATTATCTCAGTATAAATATATATAATATATATATCGGCTTTGGTTCTATATATATATATATATATATAGAATATCCTCAAATCATTTTAATTCCTATTCTGGTTAGGAGGTTGGCGATGGGCAAATCCCAATGCACGATCCTCTGCAACATGACCAACGTCAATGGGTGTGTCTTCAACTTTGCTTGGTGTCATCAAACCAGGAAAAGCGTGGCTCTGATACCACTTGACGCAGCGGAATTCACGAGAGACTAGTTGCGTACTCTTGACGCAGCGGAATTCACGAGAGACTAGTTGCGTACTAATCAAACGAATGATAGGTACTTAGGGCGTTCTTGAATCCACAAGAAAAGAGATAAACTCAGAGATTTTATTAATGAAAAGTTTAATAATTGAATATGTTATAGTCCAGACCAATAGAAACGTGCCAAAACAAGCGGCATTAAATGAAAGGTAGACCAAAAATCCTAATAAAGGCAGAAATCAAAATCAAACCAAATACGGAAATTTAATAATTCTAACCTAAACGAAAATATTCCTAGCCAAAATCTTATTTTAAAACAATAAAAATAAAATACAAAAATTCTCCATTTTTGTCCTACATCAGATAATGTTGGAATCTATTGGCACAACACATAATATATATATATATATTCTTATTCTTAAACAAAAGAATAGGAATATTAGAGCAAAAAAGGATAAGCTAGCTATACATGTTCTCTCTCCTCCCACATATAAAAATGATTACATATTGCTTTTTGTTATCACCACTAATTTGTGGATTTGGATTGCAATCGCATAATTTGTGGTTTTAGTTAGTTGAAAGGTCACAAGCATATAGGTTAGAGAATCTTAGAAAACTGCTAGCCTAAATTTTTTTTTTTTGGCCAAAAGTTTAGGATTTCCATTGTTAACAAAAAGCTTACAATATAGGCATATTCTTTCCGAGGGAGAAAACAGTCGAACAGATGGGTAGATAATTCAAAGACCTACACCTCCAAACCCCATACACGCACGTAAGAAGAGCATCAATGCAACATTACACACCAACTACTACATCTCACATAACCCAACTCACACACACCAACACCCAAAAAAAACGACACCCTCGAACGATGGATGAGGAAGACTCCCGCAAGGGAGAGACACAGGGACAACCAAAATAAACAAAACCAGAACAAACCCCAACAATTGACATGATCGGACACCGAGAGACCACGCCGCCTTTGGAGAGAATGAAGAAGATGATCCGGTGGTCAAGAGACCACCGAGGAAGAAGAACGCCAACACCATCGCCGATCGTCACCATCGCTGCAAACAATAGTTGATGCCGGGCACCAAGCTCCAACGCAGAATAGATCTGGGTTTGGAGTTTCACCCGAACAGAGAAAACAAACCGAAACACCAAAGAGAGAGAGAGAGAGGGGAGAGGGAAACCCCCCCCCCCCCCGATTTGGATGAAACCCAGGAGGAGGGAGGGAAACTGATGGTTGCGGCTAGGGTTTTTCACCTCCTTTATTATTGAGATCCTGCTATGGTACTCCGGAGGTTTTCAATTGCTAACCTAATTAATACTACTGAAAATATGTGTAAGAAACCAAGAAGCATATCTATATCTCTCCCTTTTTTTCTGAATACGATGATTACCAAGAAGCGAAAAAAACAAAACAAAAAAGGTGCTTTAGCACCAAAAACAAAAAGCTACTAGAGCCTGTTTGGTTATGATTGCTTATTGGTTTATTGTCTCATTATCTTGATATAAATAATCAAAACAAAAAAGGTGCCTTAGCACCAAAAACAAAAGCTACTAGAGCCTGTTTGGTTATGATTGCTTATTAGTTTATTGTCTCATTATCTTACTCAGATATAAATAAATGAATAGGATAATAAGCTATATAACCAAACAAGCCCTTGCTATGCAATGAAACGAGGAGGCCATGTAATTAAGTAATCCGTATTTCGATTTAAAAGCATGCATCATGTAGGCCAATGCAGCTTGAAAAAAATGTTTAAAAAAAAACAAAAACAAAAGAACAAAAAAAACGAGACAACATAATGCACATGGGGATGATGGCAGATGGGACATGAAAAATAGCTTTTGCTTTAATTTGTTGGATTGTGCTAAAAGCATAACTACTAAAAGGACTCAATTGATTATTTTAGAAGTGAAAATGAATAAATATTGGCTGGTGTTTCCATTAATAAAAGTTGAGTAGGTACATTTCACTATCGCATTTCACGAAGAAATGTATGCTATCATTCCACCAACCAATTGATTAATTCCTATAATTGATGCAAAAAAAAAAAACAAAAACAGTTTGGCATAGAGAGCTCTCTATCCCCTGCATAGACAGAGATAGTAGCACGACTTTATGCAAAAGGAAGAATACAATAAACAAAGGGTACTATCATTGCACTATCATTATTATGATCAAGAAGAACAAGCAATCAAAGATACCTACAAGAGGGAAGCGCAGTGAGCACAGCAGCGTGCAGCAACACTTCAATCTCATTGTCCAAAAGTATTTTGGATGATCCGGATTTTAAAAAAACTCTTCCATGAAAGAATTTTTTTAAAATCCGGACCATTGATTGCCTAGACGGACGGTGAGATGGGCACAACAGCCCTCGCTTCCCAAGAGAGGGCCTTGATAAAACAGTTGCTCAAAAACACTTTCTCCACAAGATCAAAGGGCCCTTTAACAATTGAAAGAGACCAAATTTGGTGTGATTTACCATGTTAGATAATCATAGGTACCTAGTACATGCAGCACTTGTAAGTCTAAACCAATTTATTCACAAAGGATTGAGTAACAATCACTGGTGCTCATAGCTAGAATCACACAACTATAAGTTAGAAGCTGACAAAAGATCAATTGATTTACTTGAGATGTTAGAAAACTCGATCAGATTGGGAGAAAGTTGATGCAATCACTCTCCATGGATCATTACCGATTGAAATGGCACTCTTTTAATTTCAACAAATATGGAGTAATCCTTGTCCATTGGCTGTTTCCACGGCTCCCCATCCATTTGCATATAAGCTTCTTGCCATTCTCCACCTCTAAACTCGAAACGTATCACTGCAGCCTGTAAATGCCCCCATAGAGTTTGTTGAGATTCAACTACTAGTTTACCCTCGGTAGAAGCAAACTAAGCCACATGCATATTAGAACAACAAGCGAAACACAATTCACACGGACAAAAATACAAATAGAAATGTAAGCCTTTTACATGTAGTAGTGAAAATATGGATTCGTGCTCTGCAACCCGTATAAGAATATTGTGTAACTTTGGTAAGGGAGGCTTTGATTTTTAAATTAGTTACCATTTCATTCAAATCCTCCGTAGATGGCAAAAGTCAGAGGCTAAAGTTCCTAGGTCAAGTGTGGAGTACTTATCAGAGTAGCATCGAGATGTATAATTCCGAAAAGTTGTCATCGAAATTTCGGTTCTTTGATTATCTTTTTCCCCTGATTGTCATAAAGTTCTATACATCCATCTTTTAATCTAACGGAAAAGATAGCCAACAAGCTATAACATGTTGATTGTGGATTCTCTTGTGTTAAAGATCATGCTCATCTAATACTTTGGCCCATAGCTCGTAGTGAGGTCCAGTTGATAACACGATCTACTGTTCTTTAATAAGAGCATACTTGCTTGTTTAGTCATAATTCAGAACTGAGGATGCGGAAGAAAGAAGATAATGGTGTTATCAGACTATGCAACCTTATATCCAACTCTTTTCCTTTTCATAGTTCCACTAATATAAGAATTGGTTATCAACTATTATAGTTCAATGAAAAACCACGAATATGATAATCCGACATGTGGATGAATGCTCAATTCTTTGGGAATGTAAGACAATTTCAACGTGCGTGTACCTGAGCAATGTGTTTGGCAGAAATAAGTTCAGTCATAACGAAGGAAGCATGCCATCCTTGTTTAAGGCCAAATATTTCTAGAAGGCCATCATCAACATGAGCCTCAACAAAGCCTCTCTAGAATATACAAAACAATATCAGGGATAACACTTTTAGCTTGAGATTCAACATGGCTTCTTTAAAAGTTAAAAAACAACATAAGAATGTGACTTTTTTTTTTAAGAAACAACATAACGGCATGAATTTGATACCTAAGCAGGCAGTAACAAATCGTACCATATATTATCATCAATATTAAACAACATAACACCATGACTTTTAGCTTGAGATTAACCTGTTTTATTCATGAATATTTGCATAGCTGCTGTAAGCAATTTTTAATGGTTTTGATTAGGCCAACCAGGAGAACAACCATGATGCATCAAAATTATTCTGATAACTATGGCATTTTAGGTGGCCAGGAAATTATACCTTCTCCATATAATCAGGCTTCAGATTACCCCATGGATTTCTTCCACTTGCATAGTTATTGAGATTTAAAGCAACTAGTGACCTGACACTGGAGAAAAAAGAAATAATGAAGGCAAAATGGAGAGCAATTTGTTTTATAGAAAACTATAAAACAGAAAAAAGAAAATGAATTCGTAATCAGCTGAACGCGAAATTTTAGTGAAAGGTCAAGGTAATACACATATAAAATGAAAACTCAGTTATGAACCAGAATTATGAACAGGTGTAATCTATATACTTATTATTAACCGACAGATAATGAGACCTACTGAAGTTAACCTTGATGGAATTGAAATTTGTTCCCATTCTGAGCTGTTTACCTTCTTAATGTACATCCTTACGACGTTATTGAGCCCCCTGCGATCATGAAGTTTTCAAGAATGCATGTGAGCAATAACAACGTAAAGGCCCTAAATTAATACAGTAATCTGAAAAGTGGAAACTTTCATTTACACAAAAAAAAATGAAATGTGACTTAGCATAAACATGGAAAAGCAGAGCACGTACATATTATTATCAGCTATGTATGTCCGTAATAGTATCATCATGCCAGAGTAAAAGAACCAAAATTCCGTGGACACGGACATGTGATTTAGGATACGCATGGAGGTTGGACATGGCACTCACATCGCAATAAGTAATTTTCTGGATTAACACAATCACGGATAAAAGATATCCATGTTTAAGTAAGGTTGTACGCACCCAAAAGAATAAGAGCAAACAATCACAACATAACGCATAATTTGTCAAACCCAAGTACGCACATTATTAAGTGCTTCGAAAAGTTGACATGCTGTCGAAGATGTATTTGTCGGTTTGTTATCTCTAGTATTAATGACTTCTATTATATTGTTATGATCAATTAGGGTTTTTCTCTTTATTTATTTTTGGTAAACCAACTTTCTTCGTGAGCTTTGAGCAGGGCCGGCCCTATACATTATTGGGGTTGTAAAGGGGCCCCTACATGTTATCGGAAATAACCGTAAAGAGATAACAATTAAATGCTTCTTTCTTAAGATAATTAGAATAAGATGAAAATAATAATATCATTCTAATTTTATATTCTAAATCGAGTTCAAGTGAATAAAAGGAAATAAAAACCTGCAATATTAGGAAAAGCAAAATTAAAGCTTTAAGTTTGTGTACATAATTTTTTTCTAGGAATTTGAGAAGCTTGTTGCTAGATATGGTAGCAAAGAGCAACTGCAAGTTTTTTGAGGTACCGAGTTCGAAACTCGTGTGCTACTGGAAGTTCTATTTTTATGCTACCACAAAAAGTAAATAACAAGATTCAAACTCAAAACACAATCCGAGGAATGTAACGCCTCTACCGCTGCGCCATGACTTCACCTACATAAAAAGTTCGCAGTGTTTAGGAGTATACATTACGTATACCAAGTTAGGGTCCTATTGCCAAGAGGCGTTGGCCCAACGGCATCGGTGGGTGCACTTAACTGCTAGGAGTAAAGAGGTCGGGAGTTCAACTCCTCCAAGGTGTTAATCTCACTATTCTACAATACTGACTTCCGCCGATCGGGAAAAAAGTGGGGGTCCTATTTTGGGCCCAAAATTTAGGGGCCCCGCCTGGTTCTCCTATGCCTAGGGCAAGGCCTGGGTTGATGCAATAGTACAATTTCTTCTCTTTCCTCATATTGTATCTTGACACACTGTGGGTATAGATTTTATTTTGCTGAGTCCAATATCCATAGTTGAAATGGAAAATATCCTAAATAGGATCATAGAAACGTTGGAACAAGAGTCCAAATGCTTTACTCTGAAGTGGAAACTTTACAATCCTTACAGTCTTACCTATATGTCTAATGACAATCTGGCTAGATAACATTGTCCAAATCACAGATTTTAGTAGCGAAAGACTGAAGCAAGCAGTTTACACCAATTGAGGCATGGCCTTGCAGTTGAGGTTAATGCCTATGCAAAGAGATATAACAGAGGAGTGCTCTTTCGATAACTTGGTGCAGAAATAAAAGTGGATTCAAAGAACCATGATTCTAAGAAAAAGAGGTTTGCGTCAGGAAAGCTCTTCATATACATAAGCAGCTAGGCACATCTCCTAGCACTATATAAGAGCAGAGAGGACAACAAAATCTGTTGGATAGAACATAAGTAAACTGCTTTCTCTCAACAAGACGGCGTGCAAGCCCAACGTGCAAGCATGTTGATTATTTGAACATTAATCTGGAAAAAACATGCAAGGGACTAAACGTAATAGTTCATTTGTCGTAGGGTAGGACTACGAAACAGTAGAAACCGCATGAGTAATGCGAAGTTGACACTGAAAGAGCAAAACTTCAATTCAACTCAAAAGTTGTACTTCAAAACTAATACTAGTCAGATAGAGAAATTGACGGGGGCATGCTTAGTAGCAGGATCCTTCTAAATAAAATGGGTGCGCTCCCTAGACGGGAGCTTGAATCGGCTCTCCCAAGACGGGAGCTCGCTCCTTACTAAGATAAGAGTTATCAAGCTGTTGAAGCGGTTATTCTCTTACTTTTAAGGGAGTTATGTCATTGTGGATAAGAATATGAGAATCATATCAATTCAGAAGTTTTGAAAATTGAAAATATCTGACTTCCAATAATTACACTTTAAGATAAGAAAAATTCTCAATAAGTATCACTTTCTTTTAATGGTAATGTAAAGATATTTTATATACGTATTATATATAATCTATATACGCTCCTTAGGCACTCCCAACCTTAGGAATTCTAGGTGCCTTGGTTCCCCCGCTCCCACCCCCGCTTCGTGCTACTAAGGGGGCATGTAGCACAACTTTCGTCAATTGAGATTTTGCCTTTTGTCAATTTAAATTCCAAGTTCTTGGAATTCAAAAAAAATGATGGATGCTTGACTTTGTTTCGGACATTAGCACGTCTCTATTCTGCCGATCAAAAAAAAAAGCATGTCTCTATTCTTGGCGTGTGTTCATAATTTCAATTAACGGTTCATGTATTGTTTCATGAACAGAGAACAGATTTAAAAATAAAACAATACAGTTTGATGGAAATGCTTCATCTTAGCACACACTTGTTTTTCAAGTGTAATGCTTGAGAGAATCCTTAGTACATCAACAATCATCATACAACAGCTGACATCTACAAACGCAAATAACATAGAAAGTTATACGACTAAGTTCAACAACATTGACAAACGTCTGACCTTAAACTTGGATCACTCATGCATGGTGTGAAGAACCATCCTTGTGTACAACCGTAGCCAGAGTAGATCAACTGTGAAAATATAAGGATCACTTCCAAGCTTGGATATGTATGCCGCACTTACTATTCTTTAATACTTTTTATGGCACATATAGGTCAGTTATAAGAGAAATGTTAGCCAAACTGCTTTCATATCTAACAAATGTAGAGCAATAAAAACTCAGCACGTCCAGAAAAAGTACGATATACTAAGAATTGTAGATATCAAAGAGAAAAAAGCAAAGCAATTGCTTTAATACAAATGGAGTACTAGTATTGTTAAGAATGAACTTATCTAAAAGCTTAAAGGCATTAGAGAGAGATCTGACAAACGTAGAGCAGTAAAAGTTCAGAAAGCCCGGAAAAATAGCGATATACACAAAACATCAGAGTGAACAAAGCAAAGCAATTACGTAGTGAACAAAGCAAAGCAATTACATAGTTACAAATGGTGGGTGATTAACCATGAACTTATCTCAAAACTTAGGCTATTATAGAGAGGGGTAACTTTACAAGAATATTATCAAGCATGCGCCCCCCTAGGCTTGTGGTCGTATCTCCTCCATAAGCAGTTCAAACACGTGTGTATTTTAAAAATATCAGTTACATAGTGAGGTCTGAAAACATAGATCTATTACATGTTCTGATGCCATGTTATGGTTAATAACCAACTTTCCTAAAAGCTAAGCAATTAGAGAGAGGGCTAACTTAATCATTTATATCCTCAACGACACATAGAGAACGAAACAAAAGAAACTTTGCAAAAAATTTGTGAATATTGAAATCCTTGACAAGAAAACAACATCAACCAACCATGAGGAACCTCACTGATTACTTTTGTATCCCTTGATCCTCTAAAATGTTCCATAGGAACCATAATGCTTTCGTGAACTAAAAGTCTAAAACCATATCATTTGGAAATGACGTACTCCAAAGGTTACTCGCTTTTAATGGTCCTAGTAAGTTCATCCATAACATATGCAAGGAAGTAGGGACTACGATACACTTTGAAGGCATAAGTAACTAACCAAAGATAGAGTACAATGACCGGACCTTGTTTGCAATAGGACCTTGTGCAAGGTAAGGCTTCTCATTGCGTAAATTGTGAAAGCTGTAAGCAACTTGTGCATCCATTCCTGCATCCAAACACAAAAGATAGTACAGTACAATAAAAAAACCAGGGATGACAAATTGCAAGCAAGAAGAGGTTGCATTAAAAGGTTTCAACTTTCTTACGTTAACTCATTCAACAAAGAATTCTTGTAATAACTATTTTTAGCTTTAAAAGTCAAATTTGGTCTACTCCATATGAATTGAGAGTCAAGATTCCACTTTTAAAGGTTCAAAACAAAAATGTGATTTCACATTAAGCTCAAGGTCTCAAGTTTGGTACAACAAATATTTTTATGTTGCAAATAAGTAAATGGTGAAATACAGAATCAGGTAATTTGTTAAGGCCAAGACAGCCTACCTATGCTGAAATAATTGTAAAACACTCCTTCATAGCAAGTCATTTTCTCAGGCAACTCCCCATCGATTTCCAATCCCTGCATAAGAGATCAAGGTTAAAAGTTACAAAAAAAAAAAAAAAGTGTATTCCTGTACATGTCTATTTATACATGTATGTAAAAATCAGAAACTAGTTATTGTTGTGTCAAACAATATCTCTATGCTGACAATGATTCCAATCAAAGATGGAAGGCATGCATATTCTAATCCAATATTCCCCACGCACCCAACTGAAAAAAAAAAACCAACAGCAATATGAAAAGAACAAAAGAACTACATATCTACGATTCTCAACTTCAGGATGATAATACAAAATAGAAGTAGTAATACGAGAAAAGCACCCATCTGATAACAAAGATGCCTTAGGAATAGCTAAAATTTCTACCTGATCAAGGAAACACTCTTCCACGGGCTTCAAAGAATGGGGTGGATCCACAACTTCCCCATTTGGCAATAACATTGAAACAATCCAGCTGGCAGAAAACAAAGTCATATTTCAAAGAACTGCTACCAATATGAAAATGTTACAACAAAAACTAAAGATTATCGGCATGAAACTATATGTTTATATTCTAAGCACATATATCAAGATGCTTCCATGAGAGAGCCAGACCAGTAATTGCAAATGACTAAATGAGAGACTTTAGTATACCATCAAAAGTTGAACAAAACGCCGTTCTATCACAAAAGTATTGAAACTGAATGTGTAACCAGAAGCATTAGGTAGAAAATCTATTTGTCCATGATTATTAGAATCTCTACCATCTTTTAGAGTTATTAAGTAGGATTTTTTGGTACCAAATTTAGTTCTACAAAGTTTTTTCTAACAGATTAAGACCACATTATCCTTGATGTAAGCCGCTAAATTTTCTTGCAAGGTCTGGCTTTGTTTCCCACCTGCATTGTGGGGTATTTGCACATAACTTCGAAAGCTTGGTATCAATTGGTTCCTTCCTACTTCTGTCATTTGAGCTGGATTCAAATGGTGTTGGACCATTAGGATTTTCTACTCAACTAATGCAAGTGAATTCATTCAAGTAGACTTTTACTGATCGAATATGGAAATAAATAAAACATCTAAGACATCCGCAAAAGAACAAGGTGGAAAGTTTCCTCTGGTAACCAACAGCTTTGACAAACAACCTTGGAAGCAGTATTTGGAAACTTTCCAAAAGAGAGAATAAAGCAAATAACAATAGAAAATCAATACAACAGTACAACACCACATTAAGGTATAAGAAAATAAAGCAAATATTTTACAACATAAATGAACAGTATCAAGGAATAGAATGCTTACCTATCTAGACGGCAAATTGGACCTGTAGTAGCCCTGTCAAGACTACTTTTGATTGCTGATTTCCAATTGAAAGGAAACGAGCCACCCTGCAAAACAAGATAGAAAAGCCTAAGGTAGTACTCAACAACACATGACAATAGTAACAAAGCTGACAAGTTCCGCAAACAAAAGGTTTACCCAACCAAAACTCCTAGATAAGTCGTTTCCTGTACCAAGAGGAATGATTGCTGTTGCAGGAACTGGTTCCCGCCCTTCTTTGTGAAGCTCTCCAAGGCTTCCTAGGACCCAACCAACCGTGCCATCCCCTCCTGCAACCTGCCAAACAAAACCAGTAAGGCAGTAACCCACTGCTTATATGTCTTCAAAGTGATTGTTTCCAACCTATGGAGAAACAGAACCAAAATGGTACGGCAGTATAGCTCAATTAGCTGTTACGTAAACAATAAACAGAGCATACCACAACTTTCAGCTTCTCACGAGCATCCCTGGCACATGTGTCCCCAAGATCAGCTAAGTTCTCCAGGCAACCTAATCCATACTTAATAAATTCATGAGGCTTCACAAATTGAAGGTCAAAAACCTATGAACAAACCAAAAAGGAAAATGTTAGAATTACGGTTATAGTTTCATTGAAAACAAACTACCATATATCAACAATATCAGTTTCCATGTAATCCCTAATCGGTGGGGGTATGGGGCTTTGGTAATACATGTGTTTCATTAAAAAGGTAGATTTATGTTAAGTTGAGTTGATTAGAGTTAGGTGTTTTACGATGGAAAGAAAAACTGAGAAAACCGTTTCGAGGGGAGAACTAAGAAACAGTTCTCCCCACCCTTATTTCAAATTTTCCGCCTAAACAGTATTTAGCTGATGTTACAAGGACTGAGGTGCAGCTACATGCCGCAGGCTGTGTTCTTCCTAAAGTATTGTTCTGGACCTTCTGGTATTTTTTTCAGTATTATTTACCTTTAGTAATATATTGTTTAGCTTTTGGTAAAAAAAATTAGCAACAATCATTTAGTCCAATGAGAGGAATCATAAAATTTTAAAAATTTGAATCGAATTCAATAAATGTTACGACACCATTAAAAAAAAAAAAACACTTGTTTCAACCTCGTTTCATTGAACTTTTTTCTGCTTTTGGTCGTATGTTTTTTTTTTTTGCTTTTTAAACTTTCCTCCTCGAGACGAATGGCCAACCCAAAATGTTTAACATGAATCTAACAAAGTACGAAAAAAGTAGCAATACAATAATTTAGGAGAACATGGCTAAAGAGAAAAGTCCACCTTGTGTGCCAAATCACCATGCCAGAGCCAAAATTTGACATCGGCAAAACCCTCCCCGCCCTTTGCCAAACTCAATGCTAAATTTTGGCAATGCCATTCTTGGTGCCAAATTTGGCATTCAATTCAACAATGACGTAACACTGTTTTATTGGTCATTAGATAATTTTCAATTCCCAACGAAAAAATGCCACGTTGACATACGTTGTGAACAATGTTGCATGCAATGTTGTGGTTGTATTGAGAGAGAGAGAGAGAGAGAGAGAATGAGGCACCTGTTGTTCGCCCATCAAATCCTGAAGCCTCTCTTTAAGCTCGGGGCCGTGCCGGCCGCCGCTCCTGGAATTGATGAACACGACGAGAGGTGACTCTGGCGAATGAACGGCCTCTCCGGAGGCGTGGTGGTTCCCAAAAGCGACGTTGTTGGAGAGGATTGCGTCGCGGATGGCGAGGCGGAGGTACAGGGGCATTGTAATCTTCCGCCTGAGTTCCTCCTTTGGAATCTGAGGCCCAGACATTATCGAGCACCCCTTGAACGAGTCGATCACCGACGACCGAGCCGCTGTGTACCGACTCGTATCCGGCCCCGGCGACTCCATAGCTCCAACCCTGTCTCACGAGTATGCATGCATTGGCGAATTTAGCTGGTCTTCCGTCTTCATTAGATTGAGGCTTCTATGCCTGTATTATGAGAGTCTGTATGGAGAGAGAGAGAGAGAGAGAGAGAGAGAGAGAGAGAGAGAGAGTCCGTTTCTAGGAACGGTTTGGATTCCATAATCTGGGTTATGCTCAGAGAGGAAGTTACTATTAAGTATTGTTAAAATGTGGAGTAATTTTGTTCAGTAAACATATCTTCTTCTTTTAGTACTGTATTTCTTTTTCTTTTTTCTTATCTTAATAATAAGATTCACAAGTAACAGGGCATAAACAAACACATCGGAAACATATTTATTCGTTTTCCTACTAATTTCCCGAAATCAAAAAAAAAAAATCCAAGATAAAAACGTTGTCAAAAAAAAAGTAAACTTCTTTTTTATTTTATTCATTGGAAAAATCCACCATAAAACTTTAAAAATTGGACGACATCTGAGACATACCATTGGGTGATAGCAAGTGTTCAGGCCATAATAAACATTTTTAGTTAGGGAGATGATTTTCACACTCCCTATTTTTATATTCACAATTATTTTTTGTCTTTTAGTAAAAAAAAAATATAAATACTTTCAACACTTAAAAAAAGTATATGTGAATATTAAAAAGTTGGAGTGTGAAAATCATTCCCTAACCTCTGAAATTAAATTAAAATTTTTTCTAACTATTTCTTATCCTTTTTTTTTTTTTTTGCTTGGCAACTATTTCTATCTTACTATATGTATTCATTTCATTGGACCGGATTCCAAATTATCAAATAAAATAGTTTTTTTTTTGAACGGCGAAAAAGAAATTTAATTGACTTTTGAAAATGTTACAAAGATTAACATGACCAAGAAGAGAACATAGTGTCCAATCCAAAATCCAAACCCTTAATCAGCAAGATACCAACTAAGGAAACACCCAATTGGGACAAGCCCAAACACAAATAAAATAGTCTTATTATCTTATCATTTCTTGCTATCTGCATTTTAATTTGTTGTATAAATTTTTCTAAAATTGGACAATGGTTCAAGTTACCCTAAACCAAGCACATGATTATACTCTTGTTTGTTTAGATCTTTCGGATTTTCCAACTAATAGTGAATGTGTGTGTCCATTCTCATTCAGGACTTGGAAACCAATATACTACTATAAATAATTATGATTTTGACGGGCGAAAAATTGACACTTCACACTCATTTATCAATCCCACTATTAAAAAAAAAAAAATCCCAGGCAGAGTTAAGGAATACCAAGAAATTTGCAAGTTCGAAATTCAGCAACTAAATCTTCAGGTAGAGTGGCAGTACTTTGTGCCAAAACCAAAACTAGACTGCAATATCTCTTCCAGATTCATGCATTTGAAGAATCTTCAAGTAGAGCGTAAGCAATCTACAAAAAATAACGCAAGTGTACAACACTGCGCCACTCCGCTGTTCTTTCATCCACACCTTTGCATGACCATGGCCGCGAAGAACCCATAGAAGCACATACTCCACTAATGATCTGATCTCCCAGATGCAAGAGGAAGCCCCATTACAAACACTGTTAATAAGTTGGAGGTTATCAGATTCAAAGATTACCTGTTCCAATCTGATCCATAGCCATGCCACATGTGATCCATACAGCCCAAGCTTCCACCATAATGGCAAAGGGCGCCCTAACTCTGCCGTAATCAAGAAGAGGAGCTGAAGCACCACTAATTCTAGAGATGACGACAAAGGTAGCATAGCTGCGTGAGGTAGAAAAAGCTCCAGCACAAAAGAATTTAGCCACACTGCGAGGGGGAGCCGACCACAGAGTCCTCCCACTCCGAGAACTGGGCTCTGGCCTAGGATCGTTGAAGAGTGAAGACAGTTTGAAGGTAATCAGATGATGCTAACCCTGCCTTAGCAATAGTGGTTTCTGGATTTGGGGGAGCATGATTTAAAATGGCAGTAATTGATGACCAAAACCAAAAACTAGATGGTAATCCGTTTCAGATTTATGCATCTTGAATAATCTTCAAGTGAAACATAGAGTTTATCATACTTCCAGCAAATCATAGCATTTGATGGGAATAACATTTGTCCCATACTTCTCTACAACCAGATGCAATGGAGGGCAATTTTTCAGCTGTAAGAAAAATTTAGCATTGAGCCAGCAAAATTGTCAACTATTCACCATTGAGGTCCTGTAGGGGATTTACCAAGAGAAAGGAAAGAAAGGCTAAATTGAACTCCTTCACTTGAACCGGATCAAAAAAAAAAAAAAAAAACTCCTTCACTTGAACACCTTTCCCTCCCATGTGAAATTGAACTCTTCAAGTGAATACCAGCACAAATCATTGATTTCCAAACGAGCCTTTGTATAGATAGCAAATGTCAGAACCAGATCCAGTGACTAAAGCTTCTAATTATAAGGGAGTACTTTGTTGATGATCTTGATCCAGTGATACACAAACACATGCATGGATGCAGAGACAGATGAACCAAAGAATGGAATCTGAAACAAGTTGTTGCCAAATAAAAGAATAAGTCCGAGCACTAAAGCAATTCATTGGGTCCTAAACAAAGTAAACATACCTGTTTGGTTCTCCTGTCATAGACTTGCAGTGTTTGTACAACTGTCTGGGATATGAGTAGAGAGTATGACTTGCTCAACAAGAACATTGCCATCAAAATCGATTCTGTAGGACACATTCAGGCCTTCCAATATTACGTGATAAATTACGTCACCAGATGAAAGAGAAATCCCTTCACCTCTGGAAGCTGATTCATCCAAGTAGTCAACCAAATCTTCAGTATCATCATCAACTCTATCACCATTTTCTATCTGTACTAAACGATTATGAGGTCGACTTCGTTGAGATAGAGACCGTATATCCCATGAAAGCACTTGCTTGATCAAGCTCTGAAATTCATCGGGGGATGCATAGAGGGACTTCTTTTCCTGATACCCACAAAAGGGGAAGTCAGCCAAATTATATGCAAGACAGAACAATCACAGTCCAGATGTTGATTACGAAACGCAAAAGACATCTCCACTTTATATTTCGTTTAGATACTGATTAATACTCACCAGTTTCATCCAACAGTCAGCTAGATCAGTGGAGAAGCCCTCAGAGAAGTTAACCGAAACAACAGCTAATGGATTGTCCTCCTGTCCAACATAGCATAAGTTTATATTCCGAAGGAGCCCATATGTTACACTAGCTGCATTTGGATCACGGATTATTCTTCAGTACATTATCTTCTTATCTTTTCCTTTACGTTTTCTTCACCACCGGAAATTCTTCACAAATGCATGATCCAAACACAGGCTAAAAGAATATCACGTCAAATACCATGAAAAATGATATGAGCACAGCAACAATAACATAATGTGTAGTCCATATTGAAATGGTGCTACTTGTCTAAGCATGGTCTTCACTTTCTGTCAAAGCAACGAATGTATCAACACTTAGTAATTCTGTTTACATATGTTCAAGGAAACGGTTATTAATAGTTTTCCAATCCCAAGGAAAAGTGCAAATGCAAAGGCACCTGAATTCTCAACAATTATGGAAAACTCAACTTATTGACACACACACACACTATGCACCAGCACAATCATGTATAATTGGCGCCAAGTCCCACGATATGAAATTAAGTTGGTAAGGTCCCATCAATTTTTTGCAATCCCGAAGTCCTGTTAATCATGAATTATATCTTAACTGGTTTTTTATTATTATTTCTAGCCACGCCCATCAAGACCCATGTTGGATAAAAATCATGTGAAACAAAAAAATCCAAGAGTATCCCTGTATGTTATGAATTGACTGCAAGAGTTTAAACACCCATCATTAACCCACTAAGACGTCCATCTAGTAGTCTGCATAAATCCAGGATCTAGTAACAGTAATCATTACAACTTAGCAAAATTCACTCCAGAATACAATAACTGGAGTAACGCAAAGGGCCTGCCTGGTACACCAGTAAAGCCAAACCTTTCAATTGTGAGAATACCAGTTAAGTATGAGAGCAGCCACTTGCTGCAAACAATGCCTAGGTCTACCCCTTGAGCCATCTAGCATCAATGAACCAGCACTACGTGATGGCCTTCTTGTAAATAGTACTAATTCACACATTGAAAGACAAATATTACAAGATTTTGAATGGCATGTGTACCAAAAAATTGTCCTCAAACAAGATAATTTTGAGTAGCTACCGAATGATGGAGATAGTCTGTTCACCCACTTACCATTGTTGCAAATAGAAGATAACAACAAACGACATTCAAATAAATGGTATACAATGGATTAAGTACCTTTACCCAGGTGGGAACTGTTGCTCCATTGATGCTGTCGCTGTATGGTAGATAAGGTTTGATATCCAGGACAGGCTGTTGAATAAAACTGAAATCATGAGGTCACATTCACTTGTAAGATAAAGTGCCAAACACAAATCAAAGAGTTTTCACTTAGTCGAACAATAAATAGAGCACTTGAAAACTTACAGTTCCATCAACCAGATCCACGCCAGAAACTAGAACCATACGTCCTTGTACTTCCTCAATCTAAGTTTGAAAAAGAGTGTAAACATCCCATTAGACATCAAAGAGGTAAAGAAATGCATTTTGTAACCTGCCCACTTAAACTGGCAGAGAGACCTTGGACTTTCGTAAATTCAAATTTTACTTATTTAATCTATTTAGTTTGAACAGTCATTCGGCCATAATCTCTCTCTCTCTCTCTCTCTCTCTACCTTATCTCCAGAGAAAATAAAGCCCGATCTGTTTTGGCCTGGGGGGAGGGGGGGCGCCGCCTCCTCCTTTCCCCTTTTTGGTCTGCCTTGTGTTGTGCTCCGGCAGATGAGTCTCCGGCCGGCGGCCTGTGTACTCAGTCTATTCCGGCTCCCTCCTTGGTTCCCTGATCTGGTAGCAGTGGCCGGCGGGCTACGGGTTTAGCGGGCGGTGGTTGTGGGTCAATAATAAGGGTGTTATGGGGTTTGGCCGGGGGTTTCGTTTTCTTTTCTGTTTTTCCGGCGTATCCGGTTCTTCTCCGACTGGTTTCCCCAGTTCGGTTGTGTTCTAGTTCGGGTTTTCCCCGGATCTGGAGGGTAGAGGAGGTGGGTGAATAACATCGCCGGGGTTCGGTCTCCTCGAAGCACTGTTGGTCTGAGGCTTTCTCAGATCCGCCGGTGTGCGCCGGTGGAATAAGTTCGTGGTGTGTTCAGCTTCAGCAGCTCGATCCGACAGAGGAGCGTGCAGATCTTTGGGCGCCATGGGTGAATCAACAGTTGGTTTTGCTCCGGCAGGAGAGCTGTATTTCTCCTTTTGTTGTTTCTTAGTTTTTGTTGCTTTTTCAGATTTCAGTTGTGCTTATGTTTTCTGCGGGTTTGAGCTGGGGGTCCGCTAGGATTCTCTACTACCTGGACCTAGATTGGTCCCTAATCTAGGCGTTTTGTCTGTCCTGCTTGCAGGGGGTGCCTGTGTCGAAGTCTTGGTAGTTTTGGTTCTTTCCTGTACCATTTGATGAAATCTGTATTGCCTTCAGGCTTTGAAATGAAATTGACAGTTTCAAAAAAAAAAAAAAAAGAGCAGTCATTCTCAATCATCAAGTTTGCAGAGTGAGATGAAGTCTTCAAATTTGATAGAGTTGAATGAAGAGTGGGTTGGAGCCAGGTACAAAATCTCACATGACTCTTCATATAGATAAAAATAATAATTTTGAAGAGTGGTTTAGAGTTGCTCTAATACCGCCTGCATATGTGGCGTGTAACCAATCATTCATTGAATGATCAAATTCCAGGTACGATTCGAGCTATGGCATGAGAATGCTCCAAGTATCTGGAGGACAGTGGGAACAAGTTTCTGAAAAGATCCACAAAGAGCATTTGTGGTGGGAATATATAATACGGAGTATGAAAATCACAGGCTTTCCTATAGCCAAAATGTTAGGAGTAAGAAACAAAAAACCAGACTTCGTAGTCCTTTCTTTTCAAAATACAACTATAATAATCAAATGCAACAAACACAGGCATACTTCCTTTGACCAGAAAGGGTGTGTTCATGAATCATGACCATACAAGATTGAATGTTACCTTGGCCACTGTTAGCCCAATGGGGCATGGACGATGTGGTGATCTTGTAGCAAAAAGTCCCATCTTTTCACCCTTCAACTTTGGTACTCTAACCTATCCATCCACCAACCATTTCATAAAAATCTATATGGAGTGAACTATATTCAGAACAAACCAAATTAAAAAATATACAGAAAGCGTTGTTTGGAGTCTCTCTGTACACATGCAAAACAAGAGAGGCACTGCTCTTCGAGGCAGTGAGGTGGACAATCCCTTACTTCAACTTCAGAGGAGCATCTTTGCATGAATCAAGACTAACCCCCAGTCAGCTGACCCTCGATTTCAGAGATTATAGCAGAAGAACTTGGTGACGTACCTTTGCCTTAAACTTCGAATTAGATGGATGCTTCCAAAGCTTTTCAAGATTCGTATTCAAATGAAACACATATATAATCCAGCAATGAGAATATTCTTCCAAACCCTCAAGGGACGCTGGAGGAACTCGAGCTGGATCAAACAGCAGCTGCGCTCTAGCAAGTGGTACAAGTAAAGGTTGCCTAGGTGTCCCATTCCTACACATCATTTTAAATTGCTTCAAGGCACATCACTGAAGACTTGTTTGCATATTAAATACATTTGCATGCATATGAACGGACAGCTTATGCAATTGCAGAGGTCCGATCTTTAGTTAATGAGAGTATGGGTAAGGGTGTTACTGCAAGAGAATGAAAAGGCATGGGCAGCCAGCAGGCCCAGCACAAATCCATTGGTAGGAATCAATAGGATGTTAGCCGGGTACATAAGTCAGATTACTACTGGCAGGCATTCAATGCTTCTTCATAAGCTCAAACCCCAAACCTCAAACCTATGTGCCATATCTCAATCCTTCCTTTTTTTTATTATCTGAATCCTTCCTTTTTTATTGAAGCCATATCATCCAACATGAATATATATATATATATATATATATTCGATCCACAATTAATATCAACATACACCACAAATTACCTGGTTGAGAAGCATGACCGGATGATGGCAATTGGTACCATTGGATAAGAAGTCGCCTCCAAATTCTCTAACTTAGGTTGGGCTAGTGCTTTCCTCAAAGCCTACGACATGAGGAAGAAAACTACGTTAAACATCTTCCGTCGGTAGAACACCCAATGGCTAGAAAAGCTACAGAAATCCAAGTTGAAGGTTTATTAACGTGTCAAAAACCAAGAAAACAATAGTAATCTACTTGTGTTTTATTTCGTTTCCAACGGTATCCTGGCTAACACCAATGCAATTGATAAAAGGGTAATCCTAGAACTCCTCTGACAATGAGCAGTACGATAATAATAAACACGAACGATACTGACAGAAATTGAGACACGGAAAATGAAGTTCATGACCACCACATTCACTCTTTCTAAGGTACCTTTGTTGCAAACCTCTAAACTAAGCCATAGTTGACCATGCCAACTATTATCCAGAATTCAATTGCATAGGGCACACGAAACAGACAAGCCAAAATGATGAACACCATATTTGGACAACTTAAGTAGTTCTAAAACTGGGTTCTATAAAAAAAAAGACCTCTTAATCAACCATATGAACCACTTATTCTATTTCACTCATTCGACTGGATCCTAACAAACTCAATTTACATATACAATCAATGAAAAGTTCATACAATAAAGTACCTGTTGAGCCCTAATTCGGCCTTGCCTCTCGGCGGCACAGTTCTCTAAGGATGACTTGAGAGATATCTCAAGCTCTTTAACCCTCTCGTTCTCACCCCTGGGTTTTCCTCTCCAGAAATAAACTAACAACGAAATGAAACCAAAGTTATTATCAGTGCGCTTTAGAGAGAGAAAATTGCAAGAGTGAGAGAGAGAGAGAGAGAGAGACAGGTACCGGAGACGGCTGCCGATGCAGAGATGGTGGCAAAGGCTAGCGCAACGGAGAGAGAGAGCCATTCCAGTTTTCCGTCCGAGGCGGCCATCAACTGAATCAACGGCCTTCCGTAGTTCGTTATTTTTAAGGGTTTAAGGCTATGTTTGAAGGCTATGTTCGGAACTAATGGAAAGTAGGGAAAAGAAAATGGGAGGGAAATTTTACTATTCATAAAACTTGAATTCTTTATTTTCTCTCCTCTTTCTCTCCAATCCAAACAATTGGTGGGAAAAATTTTAACTTTCCTTTCTTTCCTCTCACTTTCCCTAAGTTCCAAACAAAGCCTAAGTTTAAACCCGAGAAAAGCTCTGTTTAAATTGTGATGAAAAAGGATGATTAGTGCTTCAATGCTTTTTGTTACAAGGCCCGTGCTTTGCCGAGGCCCACTAAAATTCATCGGGATCAGGCCGGGTTGGGCCGGCTTCTTTTTTAACTGGACTGGGCCAGCTTGTCAATAACACCAGGCCGGGTTGGGCCAGCTTCTTTTTGAACTGGATTGGGCCAGCTTATCAATAACAACATGCCTCAATTTTTATTTCTTTTTTGAACTTCAACATATGCCTCAATTGTACAAAGAATTTTTACATTCCTCATATTTTTTAAGTTTATAAAGTCTCTCTTGGATGCTAGGATTTTACATTTGGGCGGTGCCACCCAGAACTATCAATATACTTAATACCAAAAAAAGAAAATACTAATGGCACACTAAAAATATAAGTACATTTTCATAGATTAATCATTCATCAACATAGTTAATACTGTCAAAAATATAAATATGCATTCTAACGTTAACTATCCATAAGGGACCATAACACTCGAAAAGTTACACGTATTCATAGGTTTCATCCATCAAAATACTTAGTACCCAGGAGAAGTACACGCGCGTGTATGTTATGTGGACTACCGATGTTTCTTTTGCTGCCGTACGTATGAAACTTTTTTTGGGCTGGGATAGTACGTGCCACCTTCCCCTCCATGCGTTTGCACCTCTAACCTTTATTTTTCAATTCTAAAAGATGAGAGAAGAATTCATCGATTCCTCAGTTTTGTCAAGAGAAATAATGTCCCAATAGACCTGAACTCCACAGGACCACAGCCCATGCATGGCTGCATACATGTTTCTTCTCTCTCTCGCAAGTAGCTCGGCTCACTTACAGCCCTACGGCCAGCAGCATGTTTCTTCTCTCTCTCTCTCTCTCTCTCAAGCTGTTCAAAAGATATTTCTCATTCTCAACGGAAGTGCCATGCTTTCCCTTATTCCATGCGTGAAAGAAAGCACGTGACTTAGACAGGGGCATGATTAAATTATTACATGTACCAACTTTTGGTCCTTACAATGAAAATGCAGCCCTACCCCCATGGCATTGAATCTGTAAAAGTACGCCTAACAGTTAGATAGATTGAACGTAGAGGATAAGAATTTATGACACGATATATATATATGCATTTAATGATATAGTTGGATCTGGGTACGTACTAGTCCTATTGCAAAGAGACGCATATATATATATATATATATATATTCAATCAGGAGAGATTTTTTTAAAATCGAAGCTTGAAGTTATCGACCGGAAAATCCTCCAATAGCCCAAGGTTTGGAGTGTTTAGTCTCCATGAGATTCAGGGCATACGATCGACCTATTGGAGGACGAGTACATATTTGTTTTCTTGGATCGGGGATGGTGAGTATCTCATCGAAACATGTACATATAACTTTGCAGTAATGGCCGGGTTCTAGCGGATTTGATCTAGTATTTCAGATCCATTCTCAAAATAAAAAAGTTCGATCATGCACTTAATGATATCCGATCGAGCTAATTTTTGGTACACTTGTTCTATTCGACAAACTACGAAGTGAACGTTTTCAATCATTAAAGCGAAACCGAAGCAGATCCCGCTAGCGGGGGACATTACGGTGCTGCTCCTCAAACCCATCCTGTTTTCTCATGTCCACTTAATTAGCCAAACTGTTGGGGTATTTCAATAACAAGATCTTCATATAGTTAAGAGATACGTGGTGATGATACGGTGATGCCAAGCATTTTCCCAATTGCGAGAAAGAATCTCTCTCTGCATACTCCCGACGGGATTCTCATGTCAACACTTAGTGTCAATTTGCTTTTGCAAGGTATCCTAGAGTCTATTGTAGTTTTTACAGTTCTTGTGTCTCGGATTAGGCAGTTTGGTGCATTCTTGGGTTTTGCAATGTAATCTTCGCCTTCGGGCTTGAATGAATTAACCGGTTTCAAAAGAAAAGGAATTGAATATCTAGATATTAAAAGCCATATACCCAAATTTCTCTCCCTTGCCAATTGCTTTCCCAAAGATTAGATTGAATCAACCACAATAGAGATGCTGCCTTTTTGGATTAAAATAATGGAACACACATCCGAACACATATCAATAGAAAACCCTACTCTAACTTTATGACTGTAGTAGCCCAAATAAGAATTGGAACAAGACTTGATCGAAATGGTACTTGATCATCAATAATTCCAACCGTAAATAAACATTGAGGTTGTGTGTCCCACTTATATATATGGCCCACGTCGTGACTCACTCGATACATGTGATTTTATTATGCAGTGATGAATCCAAAATAGCGGCCCAATTTTGAGAGGCCCTCTGTTGCCAAAAAAAAGAAAGCATATGTTTTAGACACGTATTTTTATTAAAAACGCATAAAAACTGTGTAGTCCGCGATTCTTGATCTGGGTCCTTCCTCCGTTGATTCAGGGGTTGCCTAGCCTTCTCATCCTAACCTGCACAGTGAACGCACGACTAAGACCTAGCCGGGGTTGCCCGGCAAGGCCCTCCGGCGAGAGGATAAGTATGTGCAGAGAGAAAGGTAAGAGACTAGGGTTTGAGTATAGGAGTGTGTGTGTACCTCTGGGGGTTGTGAACCTTTGGTATATATAGAGTCTCCTTGACTTGCTCTCCAAGTACCTTCACGTGCGCTCATCATTATCTTTTGGTGTAACCGCCTCAGCACGTGTGGAGACACGTGTCAGAGCAGCTAGTCGGGCCCCCACGCATGGTCACGCCTGATAAGGGACTCGAGGGGTGGCCCACTGTCAGTGTCACCTGTCTCGGAAGTGGCTGAACCTGAAGGGTTCCCCCGAGCGCCGGACGCAAGGTAAATGCAATATGGCAGGCCACAAGGCGTTGGTGCCAGTTGAGCCGCCTCATGAAGGTGGCCGAACCTGGAAGAGATCTCATCGGGTTTGGCCATTGGGTGGATGCAACGCTGTCCATTCCCGAATGTCAGACGTAACCGAACTTGATAGTTTCGTATGGCCATCATTCGTGGTCTCGGCCTCGGTCCCAGCCCACTTGTCAATGGGCTCGGACCGTTTGGTTCAGTCTACTACAAACACTTTAGGACCGTTTGGTTAGGTCCATTTTAGGAGCTAACCATTGGAGATGTGCGCTTATATATATATATATATCGAGGCGGTTCCGGAGACCCTTAAAAAAACCTCTAAAAAAATCCTTCAAATCTTAATCTCATATTTCCCGATCAAATTTTGATGATCCGAGCCGCTCAATGTGTTCAGAACGTGATTTTAAAGGTGCTTGCTAGAAATTGGTAAAAAAAATAACCGAGAAGGGCTTGATTTGAGCAGTTTTTTATTGAACCGTTCAATAAAGTTCAATAAAAAACTGTTCGGATGAAACCCTTCCCGGTCATCTTTTTTGCTGATTTTTCACGGGTACCCTTAAAATCACGTTTTGATTACATTGAGCGGCTCGAATCATTAAAATTCGATCAGGAACTTGGGGGTTTTTTTTAGAGGTTTTTTTAAGGAACCACCCCGTATATATGTATATATATATATATATATATATATATATAGAGAGAGAGAGAGAGAGAGAAAGCTTCTAATGCGGACCTTCGCATCCAAGCAAAGTGCAAACCTCCCCTATTCCGATCGAATTTCGATGATCCAAGCCGCTCAATGTGTTCAGAACGTGATTTTAAGGGTACCCGTTTGAAATTAGCAAAAAAAAAAGACCGGAAAGGGCTTCATCCAAGCAATTTTTGTTTATTTTTTATTGAACGGTTCAAATAAAAACTGCTTAAATCAAGCCCTTCCCGGTCAATTTTTTTGCCGATTTCTCGCAGGTACCCTTAAAATCACGTCCTGAACACATTGAACGGCTTGGATTATAAAAATTCAATCGGGAAAGGGGAGAAATGGCGTGGTCCGCACTTTGCTTGGATGCAAAAGTCCGCATTAGAAGCTTACTCTATATATATATATATGTGCCTCCTTCACCAAAAACAAAAACAAAAACAAAAAACACAAGAACCATTTTCAGCTTAACATAGAAAATAAAGTACAAATATAGGCATATAAAATTAAGTTGTTTCAATTAAAAATATGCTAAAGCTTTTGGATTACACTATCCCGGCCGGCACATGAGTTAATTACTGTATTTGTTTACTGCTGGTCCTAAAAGTCGCTTAAGGGAGATGGGATGCTAAAGATTTGTCTTAACTTTTAAAAACACATTTTAAAACCCAACTTTTTGGGTTAAGAGACCCCATCTCCACATGAGTACACTAATGTAAGGTTCAAGGGACTAACGTAGGAATGTCTTCCTTTTGCATATATATCCAAAAGGGTCAGTGATTCTCAGAAATCTTTTTGTAAAGTTTCTCTCACAAAAGTTGAATGCTTGTGTGTAAAGTATAGATGATTAGTGTGAATAAAAACCAAATTTTTCCAAAAAGGTATAGCTTTTCTGCAACGTCTCTTTCAGCTGGGATTTTCTAGTGTTGTTTCTCCTGAGGATTCCAAGAAGTTTAAAAAGTTGGGGTGAGGAGGTGCCATGTTCTTTCAAAAAATGCTTTTGATCAGGCTAGCTAGGTGGGGAATATTTGGCATCTTTGAAATTGATTGCCCCTTGATAAAGAAAGAAAGATCTCAATTTGAATAATTCCATGAATACATCATTTGTTGCAATAATGTCACTATTAATTAATTTCTTAAATAAAGTGTATTTTTTAAGAAATTGTTGATTTTTATTTTCATGAATAATATCAAACTTTTGCGCATAGGTATAGCACAACTCTTATGTTGCGATCCTCCAAACCGCATTAAACTCAAGGATTAGTCAAAGTCGTTCAATGAAAGTAATTTAAGCATGAAGTCTTTTTTAATTAATAGTTAAAAAAATGCGAGTGTAGGCATATCTGGAATTATTGGTGCTAAACTTTTAATTAAAGCAATAAACTTTATCTGATAAACAATCTTATAAAGGGGGGAAACCAACGGTCATCTTTTGCTTGATTCGTGCTTCTATTGTACTATCATCAAAAAACGAGGTTACTTTCACTTATATTAATTAAAAGGGTAGTGATTTTCACATTCTTTTTTTTTAATTACACCCCTCTTTTTGTCTTCTTGTAATGTAAATTTATTTTATCGTCCTTCCAAATATAAAAATATATATAAATGAAAGATTAATTTTGTAAATTCAAATCACAAGAGAAAAAAAAAAAAAAGGATGCGCAAAACCATTATTACCTAGTATTAAAATTCTAAAGGAGGAGGGGAAAGGGATCAAAAGGTATACTAGCTAGGATGGGGGTTTCAAAGTCTACTTGCTTTGGGTGCAAGAAGCTTCCAAAACCTTTTAGGGGTGGTGGCTCCCAAATCCAATCAACATGCACCCTCCCTTCCAGCTGTGAGGAATCTGTTTGCTTGCTGAAAAGCTTCAACTTTGATGACATGCTAATCAAAGTCTCTCTCTCTCTCTCTCTCTCTCTCTCTCTCTCTCTCTCTCTCAAATAATAGTAACGGTCACGATGTAACGATATCAAGAGTATTGTGGGTTAGGTGTCGAGGCCTTGAATGTATTTGCCAAAAAAAAGAGCTAAACAGAGCTTTAGAGAAGTAGTATCAGTGGTATCGCTCTAGCATTGAACGTATCGATTGAGAACCTGAGTTTGAATCGGATATGAGATGATAAATATGGAAGATTGATCGATACCTACATTTGTCAATGATTTTCAAAATCACCAGTTTGTCGATCAATACGTTAGAGCTACAAAAATAAAATGCTACAAAGCTTGTGGATCGATACTTAAAATCTTCATATACATCCATACATACATGATGTGGGCATAAAAATCGCAAGATATCAAACTGTAGTTATTCATTAAAAACAAATAAGAATCTAAAAGAGTTATATGGGTCCTATTGTGGTAAAAAAAAAATTTGTGTGTTGATCATCAACAAATTGATGGCAATTTGAACATTGTGGTAAGGGGCCGGGGCCTTTTGTGAATGTAATAATTCAAATGAATGCGCTTTTAAACAAATGAGAAGATGACTTCGATTAGAGATCTTCAAGGAGGAAAAAAAAAGGAGCTTTTGAATCATTGTTCCTCTATTATTGTTGGGGTATATAGAGTGAGAGGTCAAAAGGTTTGGGGTGTAGTGGAGAAAAACTTTCCCCTTTCCGACGGAATTAATTAACCAACTTATCCAAAAGTCATTCTATATGGTTTAATTATGAAAGAATTAATTATTAGATTAGATGTAGGCCTTTCTGAAAATTTCATTTTCAGATGTGAAATTAATTTTGTGCTCTAACTTCTTTGGTTTTGTTTCATTTTCTCGAGTTTACAGAAAAGTTGATCATATGTGAAAATGTAAACGATATGGGGAAAAAAAAAAAAAATTGGTCAACTATTTAGTTTTCGTCATGTATTAGTAATTTTTTTTGCAAATATGGTCTTATGGTCAAGTCTATCTACTTCTTTAAGGTTTTTTCTTGCACCAAACTCTCTCTCTCTCTCTCTCTCTCTCTCTCTCTCTCTCTCTCTCTCTCTCTCTCTCTCTCTCTCTCTCTCTCTGTATTGTTACTACCCATTCTCCTCCACTTTTGAATTTTTTTGGGTCCATTCCAGACTCCAAAAAATGATTGGAATCGTTCAGTTTGTGAACATAATGGTACGGAGTACTATTTTTCTTCTTGCACAAATGGGATTCGTTTAAAAATTAGAAACTGATATTGTCAAAAAGTTGAAATAATTCCATTATAAATGAGTGGAAGATAGTGTTTCTTATTATCATATCTGAAAATGAAAAAAAATACTTTCTCCGTCCCATATTGTTGGTTTTAATCATGCACGAAATTATTTTGTCTTTTGATTCAAAAATTGTGCATCTTTTCGTATAAGACTAGAGCGGATGGAGTATCAGAATAGAAGATGAAAAGTTGGTTGCTTAAAAGTCGAAAAAGGCGAAAAACGCGTAAAAGGAAAGCAAGAGAGAGGGCGTGCGTTACCAAAAGTAGTACGATCTTGACTTTAATTATGAAGACCAACTCCAAAAAGTAGAGAAGAATATCTTGTTTAAAAAGTCTTTAAGATACCCAAAAAGGTGTCTTAATTAAACTATTATTACTAAAAATCATTTGACTATATATGACTTCTCTTACTATTTGATGCTCTCTTCTCTCTCATTAGAAGAGTATTCAAAGAATCAATATAACACTTTTTATTTTTTTTGTTTCATTGGTTTGTTTATTCTGTATTATTCACTATTACAAATTAATTTGAATGGATGTTAATTACGTTTTAAATTTGTAGTAATTCATAACACTAGAAATATGTCTTTCCGTGCATATAGAACGAGAACAACAATCGGTATACGAGTTAAGTTCATGTAAATCTCAACAAAGTTTTGTATGCCTAATCCGTAATCTTTATCATATGCGTAGGTTGGGTTTGGGGTGTGAGTTCATTTTACCTTTTTTTTTAAAAAAGTTTTCTGTACTTCTCTAAAAGTCGCTATAACAATTTGGATTTCCGTCGAAGGAGACGAAGAAGAAAGTAGGAAAATAGTAATTTGATCAACAGTCAAGGAAAAACTTATAAGAGGAAAATAAGTCATTTCGTTAACAACGGTGCTATTCACACAGATGATATGTACACAGATTACGCACATATTTTTACACAAATAATCCAAGCCGTTCATTAAATGTAAAACATGTTTTTAAGGGCCTCCACGAAAAATCAGCTCAATCCGATACATATAGTTGCTTGATCCAATAATTTAACTTTTCATTCGGATTTTAGGATATTGAAAAGTTAGATGATTGGATTGAGCTGGTTTTTCGTGAGAGCCCTTGAAACACTATTTTACATTAATGAATGGCTCGAATTTTTTGTGTAGGACCCGTAGTGGGCCCCACACAAAAATCTGTGCGCGATCTTTGAAACTGCAATTACTTGCCGATTAAAACTACAACTACGTACACTCACCCACACTTACATTCCCAAGCAGTGAGTGAGTGTGGTTGGGGGTGCAAATTATCCAGTAAATCTGTTCACACAGATCACGCACAGATTTGTGTGTGGGGCTCACTCTGGGTTCCACACAAGCGATTCAAGCTGTTCATTAAATGTAAAATATTTTTTCCAGGTTCCCGCAAAAAATTAACTCAATCCGATACATATAGGCACTTGATTCAATCATCTAACTTTTCATTATCCTGAGATCCGAATGAAAAGTTAGATGATTAAATCGAGCACTTATAAGTATCAGATTGAGCTAATTTTTTGCTGGAGCTCTTAAAAAATATTTTACATTTAATGAAGGACTTGGATCGTTTGTGTGAACCCGTAGTGACCCCACACAATAATCTGTGCGTGATCTGTGCGGAATTCTCTATGTGGGTAGCACGGTTGCAAATTATGTGTGGTTCTATCATAATTGATTACTCGCTGTTTGTTTGGGGGATAAGGAGGAGATAAGATAAGGGAAAGAAGGGGATAAGAGAGGGAGGGGATAAGTAAGAAGGTGTTTGTTATCAGTGGAATAATGGAGGGGGAGATGGGAGGGAAGGAGAGCTTATCCCCTTCCAAGAGTCTTACCTTATCCCTCCCCCACTCTAGGATTATCTTATCTGGATTGGGAAAAAGATTTATTTACCCATCAAACCTTTTTTTGTATTCCGAATCTAATGAGGATAATCAAGTAATTTTTACATTATCCACTTTTATCGATTCATATTAACTACTACTTAAATCAAGTATAAGCTAATCATCCTTCTTAATTGATCTCCCATATAATATATCCACCTTTCTTCTGTATCTATTCAAATTTCATCCGTCCGACAAACGAACTGTTAGAAAGAGAGTGTGAATGAGTGAGTAATGTGCTCATGACTCATGAGTCTCCTCCTCATTTTTATCTGTATTGAAACAACTGCACATTTGAATAAAATCCAAGAATGAATAGATGACACAAGAAGTAGATCACACATTGCTCTGGCCCCCAAAAGCATTTTCCAAGAAATCCTCACAACTGAGAAAGTAGACAGTACTACTAATACTTCCCTTCCACAGTTCCACTCTCTAATTTCCATAAATTCTCCCTCCCCCGCTGTATTATTCTCTCTCCACAACGGAGAGTAAAAACAAAACTCTGCCTGCCACACAATCCCTTCTGCCGCCCGCAACTAAAATTACCATGCTTGGCTTTATATGGATCATAACGGGCTTGTTCGGTTTGGGTTTTAACGAGGTTTTAAAGTATAATAAGTTAAGAGAGAGAGATATATATATAGAGAAGTTAGTTATTAAAGACTTTGCGAAGAAGTTTTGAGTATCGATCCCAAATGAACAAGCCCGCTAGTCCCGTTCCCGTAACTATTTTCTGTTTTGTTTTTATTATGCTTTTTTTTTGCGGTAAAACAATTTCCCAAAATCTGGCCCTGTGCGAGATATTTTTGTGCCTCCTTGAATGAGAAAAGAGACGTATGTTCTACTCCATCTACTACTTGCCTGCCTTTGTCATCTTAAATTCTCCTCCAACACCCATGTCATTTTCAGGGTTGAGTTTCTGATGCTGACTAAACTGTATTAAATCGCGAGTTAAATGGCGAGTTTCCGACACCCATGTCAGCCCATAATATACTATCTCAAATGTGATGCAGAGATAGTCTTCGGCATGTTACTTTTTCCTATAATACGCTATTCCTTTCACATTGTTTGTTACTATCTAACACATAAACACATGTAATTTTTTTTATTTTAAAATAAAGTACTTTAATTTCATGCATTATTTTTTTTTTTTTTGGCTGCAAATTGAAGTACTTGATGATTTCTTCAATTTTGCGTAGAAAAGTATCAAAACTTTTTGTTCCGAATACTTGGGCGAAGACGGATAAGAAAAACACAAATTTTTGTGTAGAATTTGATCTTTTTTACGAAAATATACATCTTTTTTAAAATCTAAATTTGCACGCCAGATATTTATTTAGAGAGAGAGAGAGAGAGAATGGAGAGTGGGCTTTTGCAAAGGAGGGGTCCGAGTGTCCGATGATAGTAGCTTCTGTGTGACGACGAGAGGCAAAGTAGAGAAAAGTTTGATTAGATCCTTATTGGAAGCAATCCACAGCCTATATTAGTCTTCATATTCTATTACTCAATAATAACAAATTAACAATCCCTTTTCGGATATTATTATTTGCATCATCTCAAAGGCGAAAATTTCTCCACACTTTTCATGTACTAGTATGTGGTCGGTTTGAATCTGCTCTGGAAATTCGACGGTTCTTTGACTTACGGGGACTTCAGATAAGTTGGCGAAAGCGATTGGTTCCAATGAAGTGAAAAAAAAAAAAAAACCTGCATCACTCATCTGTTGTGTTGGGTCGGATTTTCCTGGTTACTTGATTTAAGTGAAATTGGGTAACACAATTCCAATTTCCAGAGGAAGAGAGAGAGAGAGAGATGAGAGCGGGGCTGAGTACGATCCAGCAAACCTTGACACCGGAGGCGGCGAGTGTCTTATCCCTCTCCATAGCCGAGGCGGGTCGCCGCAGCCATGGCCAGACGACGCCGCTCCACGTGGCGGCCACCCTCTTGTCCTCCCCGTCAGGGTTCCTCCGCCAGGCCTGCATCCGCTCGCACCCGAACTCTTCCCACCCGCTCCAGTGCAGAGCCCTCGAGCTTTGCTTCAGCGTAGCCCTCGAGCGCCTCCCTACGACCATCACCGCCCAAACCGCAGCGGCCTCCGACCCACCCGTTTCGAACGCTCTCATGGCGGCCCTGAAACGGGCCCAGGCCCACCAGCGGCGTGGCTGCCCCGAGCAGCAGCAGCAGCCGTTGTTAGCCGTTAAAGTCGAGCTCGAGCAGCTGATTATCTCAATTCTTGATGACCCGAGTGTGAGCCGTGTCATGCGCGAAGCCAGTTTCTCTAGCCCGGCTGTTAAGGCCGCAATTGAGCAATCTTTGAATGCTACTCATTCCAACTCTGTCAATCAAACTCCAATTGGAATTGGGTTTCGACCGAATCCGATTTCGAATCGGAATCTGTACTTGAACCCCAGATTAAAAGAAGGGAATTTTAGTAATTCAGTGCAGTCTGGGGGGAATACGAATGAAGAAGTTAAGCGGGTCATGGATATCTTGTTGAGGGATGTTAAAAAGAACCCGGTTTTGGTTGGGGAGTCTGAGCCGGAGGTGGTGGTGAGGGAGGTAATTAAGAGGGTTGAGAAAGGGGAATTGGGTGATGGACCATTGAGGAATGTTCAGGTGATTCCTATGGGGAAAGAGCTCTGTTTGGACAAGAGTTTGATACCCAATAAGGTTAAGGATTTGGGAGGGATAATTGAGGCTGCAATTGGGAATTCTTGTTGTGGTGGGGTGGTTCTTGATTTGGGTGATTTGAAATGGCTGGTGGAGGGTTCCGGGGGGTTGCCGGAGACCGGAAGGGTGGCGGTGGAAGCGTTGGCAGAGTTGTTGTCGAGGTTTGGAGAAGGTAGTGGTGGTGGTGGTAGGGTTTGGTTGATTGGAACTGCTACTTGTGAGACATATTTGAGGTGTCAGGTCTATCATCCTTCTATGGAGAATGACTGGGATCTTCAGGCCGTGCCGATCACTTCACGGTCGCCTTTTCCGGGGATGTTTCCGAGGTATGCTTGGTGATTCTTTTTTCCATTTGATCATTGCATGTATTTGCCATCCGTTTTTGTAGCTTTCCTAATTTAGGAATGGTAAATTTTACTTGCAGCTTGGAACCTTACACAATGTCTTGGAGTAGCAGTTTCTATTGCAAAACTTTGATTTCGCTTTACTTTAAGCATGGTTTAGTTAAAGGATTGGACAATTCATAACTAGATGATATCTTCAACAGAATACAGTATTCGAGATTTATGGTCACGCAATTGGCATTTTGTCCTCCTTTTCAAAATATTCTTTGGGTCAAATGGTGCAGTAGATCACCATGGTTCTAATGAACTTAACTTGATTTAGAGGTATGGACAAATAAGTTATTTTTATCAAACATTTCCCCTGTTTCTGAATTTGGGATGTCAGTGTGCCTAGTTCATCTGTTCTTTTCTTCTTCGCCATCTTCTTCTTCTTGTTGATTTTCAACCTGTTTAGTACTTTAGTCCCATGGTGTTAAGTTCCGAACTTAATGTCATAATTGTCAAATTTTAGACTTGGGGCCAGTCCGGTTTTTGGCAACTCAGTTGAGTCTCGAATCCCATTGAAGAGCTTTCCATCTGCGACTACTGATCTACCAAACCGTGTATGTGAAAACTTGGATCCTGCTAGAAGAATTGGCTGTTGCCCCCAATGCACACAGAACTACGAAGGGGAGCTGGCAAAACTGGTAGCAAAAGAGTACGAAAATTCCTCTTCCGAAGCTAAATCAGATGCACCTCAACCACCACTTCCTCAGTGGATGCAGAATGCCAAAGGCCTTAACATTGATATTGGAACACCAAATCTATCACAGGTATATTCAGTCGAATTGCAAGCTTGACAGTGCCTCGTTAATATTGCAGTTAAATTCATTATTTTTCCCATCATATATTCGACAGCCGAAGGATCAAGAGGCAATTTTCAAGCAGAAAACTCATGAACTAGGAAAGAAATGGAGCGATACATGCTTGCATTTGCACCCTAATTTTCATCAGAATATTGGGTCTGAAAGAAATACTCCGACGACAGGCTTGTACAATCCAAAGCTTTTTGTTCGACAGCCTTTCCCACCGAAGTTGCAACAAACCAGAAACCTGGGGGAGACTTTACAATTGAACTCAAATCCAGTGGCTAAACAACCTTCTGATCGAATGAGTACCCCTCCAGGAAGCCCGGTGGGAACAGACCTTGCTCTAGGGCAGACCAAAATCCTCCAGACCACCTTGGAAAGGAACCATAAAGATTGCGCTAAAGACTTGTTGGGTCCTAAACTACTGCCCAAAGTCGATAAATTTCAAGTCGAGAAATTCGCTAATGTATCGGATGCTGATTCATTTAAGAAACTCCTGAAGGGTTTAACAGAGAAGGTGTGGTGGCAAAGGGAAGCAGCTTCTGAAGTGGCTACGGCTGTGACTAGATGCAAATTGGGTAATGGAAGCCGGAGGGTTGGTGGATCGAAGGGCGATATATGGCTATTATTCACAGGTCCAGACCGGATAGGGAAGAAGAAGATGGCATCTGTTCTTTCTGATCAATTTTGTGGGACCAACCCAGTTATGATTTGCCTTGGGCCGAGGCGCGATGATGAGGATTCAGATGTGAGTTTCCGTGGTAAGACAGCACTGGATCGGATTGCAGAGGCAGTTCGTAGGAACCCTTTTTCAGTAATTATGCTAGAGGACATAGATGAAGCGGATTTGCTGGTTCGTGGGGGTATTAAGCGGGCCATGGAGAGAGGTCGGATTTCTGATTCTTATGGTAGAGAAATTAGTCTTGGGAATGTGATTTTCATCCTTACTGCAAAATGGTTACCAGAAAATCTTAGAAGCTTTGATGGCCAAAAGGTGCTCCACGAAAATAAGTTTTCGTCTATCGCAAGCCATGGTTGGCAGTTGAGGCTGTCCATTGTGGAGAAAGGTACCAAACGAAGAGCCAATTGGCTACACGACACAGACAGGCCGACAAAGAAAGAAATGGGATGTGGTCTATCGTTTGATCTTAATCTAGCAGCTGACAGTGTAGATGATCGGACTGATGGGAGTGATCTCACCATTGATCATGAAGATGATTATGGTCTTGAAAATTGGCGCTTTTCCATAAACTCATTGCCACATGAGATGATCAGTTTGATAGACGATGCTGTAGTATTTAAGCCCGTTGAGCTTGGCCTATTTCAATGTGAAGTTAAAAGAAGAATCGCGGAGAAGTTCTCTGCTGTTCTGGACGACAGATTGTCGCTAGAATTGGAAGAGGAAGCACTTGAGAAGATCCTAGTTGGGGTTTGGCTTGGACGAACTGATTTGGAAGAGTGGGCGGAGAAGGTGTTGGTTCCAAGCTTCCAACAGCTCAAGGCAAGCCTACCCTCCACAGCCGCTCAAATGGTTGTTTGGCTTGAATCCGACAGCGATTCCGGAAGCCGAAGCACTGGAGATTGGTTGCCTAGTACAGTCACAGTAAAAGTGGATGGTGTGTAGTTGGGAAGGGGGATACTGCTTGAATTTTGTATTTTTTTTGCATGGGTTGAGATGTAAATAGGGCGAAGTAGTTGCAAGGGGAAGTCAAAACGGTAGGAAATGGTAAAGGGAAGCAGTTAGAAAGGAGTGATTATTCAGTACTCCTAGGACATGTTTCAACCCTCTTACAGACGTATGCGGGTCCGATAAACTTACCCAATCCTAGCGAGGTGAAGTTGCCCGATAGGGATAGGGCTTGTGCTGTGCTGTACTTGCAACCAGGAACGCTAGCTGGTTTACTTGGTCGATCCTGTCTGCCGTCTCCAAGATTAAGCCATGCATGTATAATGTATAATGTATAATGTGTACGTAAGTGAAACTGCCAATGACTTACTTAAAATTGGCTATATTCTATTTGATAGTGTCTGCTACTCGGATCCAAGTACCGGAGTAATTTTAGAGTTAATACGTGCAACAAGTTCAAGTTCGACTATACGGTTTCATATAAGTATATGTTTGTTAGAGGGTTGGAACATATGCTCTCAGGGGCACTGAATAATTATATGATAGAAATAGGATGTTGATAGTTTAGGGGCCTTTTGAGGGTTGTCACTTTGTTGTAATACAGTATTTCTTTCAATATTGGTTAAATCCCATAGATAAAGTTGTTTAATACTCCGTAATATACAGTATGAGGCATTCATCTCTCATAGTGGAGTAGCGAGTAGTAGTTTTCTTCTTGTGTCCTTTTGGTACCTACTTGGTTGGAGAAATGAACTTTGCCCTGTCTGCATGGTTGGCTGTAAATGATTATATGAATATTCATTCAATTCATTGAATTACATGTTCGGTGTTCGATTTAAATTTTTGCAGGCTCATCTATAGGATTCTTGAGATTACATACTACTGTCTTCTTCCTTTTAGTTTCACCGGAACTCCCCCCTACCGACCGGGCCGGAAATCAACCGGAACAGAATCTGACCTTGCTTGTACCGGTTTTCCTCTAACACGGCCGCTACTGCCCAGTAGAGTACGAACGAGATTCACAATCTTGTATGTAACATTTCACTATTAATCTTGTGACATATATCGATTCATTTATTTTAGAATTTTATCGTTCTCTTGCAATTGTGAATATAAAGAATAAAGACAAATATTTAGGTTGCGTTCTTGTAAACTTATAAGTCTGAAATATAAGTATTTACAGAATTACACAAATAACGAAAATAGACAAACAAAATAGAACGGATGGAATATAATAAGTCTTGATCCTAAGCAAACAAAGTACATGAATTTATGATCAAAAAAAAGTACATGAATTTGGAAAAAAAAAACAAAAAAAGTGCATGAATTTGAGGCAACGACCCACGTGAATGAAATTGTCAAGGTGTAGGTCACCCCTCACCCCACAGCAAAAACAGACAAACCCACCCACTTTAAATGCTTCCGATCGATCTCCACACCATAGGCCAGGGCTGGCTGTTCAATCAAAATGGCCAAATAAATTCCTGAGGCTTAAAGCTAAGGTGACTCAGAGCAAGTTTATCAATACATAGGTATATTACATTGTGAATAGTTCACAATTCTACTTTAGCTATCAACTTTTTCTTTCACAACTATACCAATACTATCTATTTTACCTAACACCAATTAAAATATACATTTTTTCACTTTTTTCCTATTATTTTTTTCCCAAAAAGGGAGGAGAGAGAGAAAGAAACAATAAAAAAAAAAAGAAAGGAGTGTGATTAGTGCTTAGGTAAAAGTGGCTAAGCCCTATTCATAAATGCATTTTACCTATCCTTTTACCTAATCTAGTGCAGGGGTATTTTTGAGTTTCTCCTCTCCAAAATAGCTAAAAAGCCATTTTACCAATGCTAGTGTACATGCTCTCACACACCCATTAATGCATGGAGCTTTCCAAATAAAATTGGTGATGTGTTGGCCAATATAAAAAACAAAAAAGGACAAAATTAGGTGTTACATACTACTACTAGTACTAGTACTAGTACTCTACTTAGTGGCTAAGGCAATTTTGCATTTGTGATTAAATGGGAAATTTTTTAATGGCCATCCATGTGTTGTTTGTCCCCATTTGTTAGGTATCGTTTTCTTCGTAAAAATATCAACTCCTAATTGCCATGTCCATCATTCATCCAAGCCTTATCCTTATTAATTTCTACCTATCTACCTTCTTTATATATTTATAATCCAAAGGTCTTCTTAGAGTATTGAGCTTTTCGCACTTTTGAAATAACTTGAGAATATCATCAATGATGTGCACTCGAGATTTCAAATTTAAAAGCAAACGATGGTTGAAAAGATGTAGCACATTCATAATTGGCTTCCAAACTTTTTGACTTTGGCTCTAATTTTACCTGTTCAATAACTACAGTAGAAAGAATAGATTCTGTCATAAAGATTACGAAGAACCAACTTCGTAACTATACGGGTGATCAATTGATGCATGTAGTTGATTGTATGTATTGAGATAGAGAATTTTTTTTTTTTTTTTTGTAGCATTACAAATGAGGCTATGATGCAAGTTATGCAACGATTCCAAAATACAAAAAATTATCGGGATCGATTGCAGTTGAGATTATATGTACTATCATGTACTTATGTTTTCCCATTGTTTTCTTTCCCCATTGTCTTCTTTAACTTAGAGATCCTCTCCGTCCATTATCAAGAAGCAGAAATAATTCCTAGCGTGATATCTTAAATAATATTTCCACAAGGCAAATTACTAGAGTTATTGACTTTTGTGAAGGTTATTAGTCTAATCTTATCCATCTATTTAAGGTCCCGTTTCTACTAAAAATGTTGCACTAACTTATTGACTTTTGTGAAGGTTCATATTAAACTAAAATTATTTGTTAAAAGTTCAGTTGTTTCCACTAAACTAAAACACCCAACACATTTTCTTCTACTAACCCAACACATTTTCTAATACATGCAACTTATAGTTTAGTGAAAACAATGTGACGTTTATGGATTACAAGAAGTAGTTTTAAAGCGTTTGGTTGAGATGGAAGGAGAGGAAATCGCTGATAGGGACGAAGCTTTGAAGAATTACGCGGAGTTAAAAGAGGGAGAATTTTCTGATAGGAAAGACGATACTTCTCTTTCTTTGGAGTTCTAGTTTTCGTTTTGGCTGCTTTATGGGTTTCGCTTATGTTTTAGGTGTTTTGGTTTTTGGCTTTTCCGCTTTGTTTTGAATGTTGGGCTGCTTGCTGATTTTGTTGCTGGTTTTTGCTTAGGTGTTTGGTGTTGGGGTTTTTTTTTTTTTGGCCTTTAGGTTTTTGGCTACTGAGAGCAAGTTTATCAGGTGAGTTAAAAAGGAGAAAAAGTTATTTTGACTAACGAAAGGACAAAAGTTTTCCTGCACCAGATGAGGTAAACACGTTGCTATTGTTCTTCCAACTACAGTTCTTCGGCATAACAAGCGAAGAACTGTTCAAAAGCCACCAAATTTTTTATTGTTTCCTCTCTCTCTCTCTCTTTCTCTACCCAAAAAAGAAAAAAAGGTAATAAAAGTAATAATATTTTAATAGAGAATAGGTTAAATAGATAATATTGGTGCAGTGTTGAAAGAGATATAAGTAGGTAAAATGAAAAAAGTGCACTGTTTACTAGCAATTTTATCTCACAGTTGGTAAACTTGCTCTGAGGATTTATTTTTTGGTTTTTTGGATGGTTTGGTTTCTGGCTTCTTTAAGTGTTTGTTTCTGGTATCACTTTTGGTTTTGATGTTTCAGTTGGCGTCTTGCTTTCCTTCGGTCTCAGATGACTTCTTGCCGGTGTGCCCTTGATCCGTTTAATCTTTATAATCTTTTATAACGATTAATAAATTTCTTTTGCTGAGAGAAAAAAAAAAAAAAAAAACTTACTCCAACTCTTAGCAGAAACGCCAAGCTCCGACTTGTGTAGCACTAAAAACCAAGAAAAAAAACACTCTAAAACCCCGAGTAGCTCTCACTCTGAATGTGAAACGAATACAAAACAAAAACACATTTGTTGTCACTTGTCAGATCAGAAAACGAAAAATGGAAACCCACCTTTAGGATGTTGACCTTAATTACTTCGACGTTCACCCAGACAAAAGCAAACTTATAAAGCGATGAAATTAACGCCTTTTGGGTATGGAAAAACGCGCTTAATTAGAACGTTCCAAAAAAAAAAAGTCAAAAACGGAAAATTAAAAGATGATTAAACTGAGGTGGGTTGGCCAACCAATCCATTAAGTTCGATTTCACTCACTCTGAAATCAACCTACTCAGAAGAAGTCCAGCAATATTGCTACAAACTCGTACGGAGATAAGATTAATTAGATTTATAGATCCCGACACAACACATTTGTGTCTGAATTTATGTTCTCGTGTATGTAGGTACGTACGTGTCGCATGCAGTAGCATTTTTGCAGAAAGTGGAGTAATTAATTGGACTCCTCAACCACTTTTCAATTTCACAACGGCTTCATTAATTTAAAAGTTGTCTATGCTCAACTTTCCCTGGAAAGTGGAGACTTTTAATTCGATCCCATGCTTTGGACAGAGGCATTTTTGGAAAGAAAGAATCGGCGAAAACCAAACAAATTAAATGAAGCGAAGGTAGCCATTTATATTGCTTTTTTTCTCAAAAGGTGATGGCGACCTGGACCCGGGGTGTTGTAGTGAACCCCCCCGCACTACACGTGTAGTGTGGCCAATCCGTCCATCTCGGTAATGGACGGCTCGGATTTTCATCTAAACAATAGACGGCTCAGATTTGTAATTAAGACTTCGAATCAAATCCAACCTCTTTATATCGAGATGGACGGTCGGATCTGCCGCACTATAGCAACTCCCAATCTTGGTGACCTACGGATTAAGCCATTTTTTTTACAAGTTGAAGTGATCATCTTTTTTAAGTACCCAAAAAAAAAAAAAAAAAGAGCCATCTTTTTATTTAGAAAGAAAATAGTAGAATTGCTACTAAAGTGATGTTTAGATATTATTTTAGAAGCATACTCCACATGCACATACTTGAACCGATGGGACAAAAGGGGCCATGCCCGATCCCCTACATACTTCCGCCACTGACACTATAGATCCCCGATTCCGAAGATCAGTGACCACCACTGATTTATTTTTATTTGAGCATGGGGGCGATGGTCTAGAGCTGGCAAGTCGGATATCTAGTTGACAAATCTAGTTGGCAGCACAAGATGCTGATAGATACTGTACTTTGTATCAACTTGGAAACTAAGATAGCCACACACCAAATGGCCCAAATTGGACTAGACTTTCCAATTTCGATCGGGGTCCCACACAAGCTTGTTCCGTATTTAAAGTTTTCTGGCTAAACCATTATAATGCTCCATAATAAACTCCAACCAACTCTGGCCCCATTCTTTAGTCACATGATTTTCAAAATGGCTTACGTTCGCGCTCTCAATCATCACTCTGCGCTCGTCCACTCAATCCTCACACTTTTGAATTTTATAGTTGTTTTGGAGGTTCTTGAGAGACACTTTCACGCTCGCGCTCGCGCTCCCGCACCCGCACGCGTTTTATGTGACTTAGGTCCCATTGTCATTTATACTTGATTGAGATTGCTTACGAGGCATAAATATGGAGACCTCCCTTCGAGTACCTGTTGAGTTTCTGTAGTACTATATCAAGAAGAGCCCAAAACTAGATAAATTTGGGCCGATGCTTCTCCGATTGTGCGAAGTCAGGTCCGGCAACTTTATTAAGGCCTTGTTAGAACACAGTCCGAGCCCAGTCCATTTGGAGTTGGCGCATCCAACCCACTGAGTTGACAGATATAAATATAATATTTTATAACCAGATGTTTGGACCAACTTCCGCTCACCTCGACTAATTTTGGGACGCTGAAGATAACGACAGGGCAAACCTTCCAATGAAATCAAGGTTTGAAATGTTTCACCTCCGTGAAATTCATACGGGTACGGCCTTAGGAGGACAAATAGCCGAATGGTTTTTTTTTTTTGTCATTATCCTTTTCTTTTTTTTTTCTGCACTTGTTGATTTCGGGTCAAATTTTTGTGAATCATTGATTCGTCTCGATGTCGACGAGAGAAAACGGAAAACTAAAAAATTTTAATCGAAACTCAATTTTTTTTAGTAAAGCCAAAAAAAATGACAAAATATTTTAGAGTTTTGATAATAATTTTTTACTTTTTCGATTCCCCTCATCGAGACAAACCAATAATCTACACAAAATTGTGTCAAAATATAAAATGCAAAAAAAAAATGAATAAAGACCCCAAACAAAAAAATTGGCTTCTTTGCCAAATTGGCCATTATTAGCTTTCTCTGGCTTTTTTTTTTCAAAGACCATGGAATATGGATGTCTCAAAATTGCACATTCCTCAATTTTATTTGCATTTACGTGTTCTTGATTTGGCTCCTTAGTTTGAAATTTTCTTTTTCATTTGTGCATTAGTCAGTTTTATCCCTTTACCCAACGAAGCCTTTGAACAATTTTTTTTTTTTTTTTGGGGGGGTGGGGGGGGGGGGGTTTGGGTTTCTTAGTTGTTGTTTTGGATTAGATGTTGGAAACGCTTGTGTTGCTTCTGAGATCTCCTTGCAATTGGGTGTCTCTTCTTGCCGATGTGACTGTCTTTCTGATGTAATTTTGGTGATAGTTGTAACTTGTAGGGATTTACAAATCAAGCAAGTTCGAAAAATGGTATTTCTTAATATGGGGATATTATGCTTTGCTGAAAATTAAAATAACAAACACACATGATGTATCACTCCGATAAAGAAAAAAGGGAAAATAACACATATCACAACACTAGCACGATAGTATGTTACTTCCAAGTGGTTGGTTCAATGGGTAAGTACTTGGAGTCAGTGGCGTAGCCAGGAATGAAGACCTCTGGGGGCATAACAGAAACACCACCTTTAAAAAAAAAAAACTATAACAAAATGATACAACAATACTACCAAAAACCAAGATATTCATCAACCCATAATCGAAGGACGTAGCCCTGGATCCGCGGGAAGTTCTGTCAAATTGAGTTCCACACGACTTCGTTTGGAAAGAGGAGAACTCTCATCTTGTTTTTGGTCTTGATCATTTGGATTGCAATCCATGATCGAAAGACGTAGCTCTGGATCCGCGGGAAGTTCTGTCAAATTGAAATCCACACGACTTCGTTTGGAAAGAGGAGAACTCTCATCTTGTTTTTGAGAATCACGGATTTCATCAATTTTTGGCTTTGTTTTATAGTATCTCTCCATATCTGTACACAAAAAAAATAGTATATAACACATCCGGAAAAAAACAGAGGGGGTCATTTTGATGGTAGTGGGCATTATTGATTATTTTGTTTACTAAGTAGTGTAGACTTATTTTATTCCCCTTGTTTTATATTATTCTATAGGTATATGTATATTATCATTTGTCAGATTCACCTCCCTAGCCCTAGGTCCCCTTGTTTTCTTCCCCACAAGACCACGAATCAGTCAAGCAGATGAATCATCATCAAAATACGATTCAGACGAACACAGATTAACTGTATACGAACATAGATTCACAAAAAAGGAAGGAGAAACAACCCTAGTTTTTCTTGTAAAGGGAGGAGAAACAAAACGAGGAAAGGAAAATACCCAATTGTCCGACAATCTCCGGCGATTGGCTCTCTGCCTCTCTGGTTCTCCGCTCTCGCTGGTGGTTTCGGTCACTTTTGGAAAGAGAGAGAAAGAGATGGGTCGGTGGAAATTGGAAAGAGGACGAAAAGGTGGAACTGAGGAGCAAATCTATTTTTAAAGTCAAAATTTAAAAAAAAAAAAAAAAGTTCCGGAATTTTGCAGCAGTGGGGGCAGGTGCCCCCACTCGTCCCTTCTTAAATCCGCCGCTGCTTGGAGTTCAACGCTCAATGGTTAGGTTCAAGTCTCCATAGTCATTTGGTGGGGCTAAACATAGACATATATACTACGTACTCCAATACTCTCTGTTGTCGTACGTGTACATGTTCGTGTTCGTGTTCGCACGAAACCAGGAACCCGGCAGATGGCCATGTCAGTGCTGAAAACACTATTCCCTAACGGATCAATATGTAGAGTAGTCACTCTATGCCGAAATTATCGAATTGTGTATAAGACCCAACCTAGTCCAGACCAAAGATTATACTAACTCATAACCCTAAAACCCAAAGGCCCACCCCAAACACGCCCCAATGTTTTCTATGTATCTACCTAAACATTGACATCAGTCGCTGCTTTTACGCATGGATAGTTACGAGGCTTTTGACAAAATATGTGTAGAGTTTCTAACATATGTCAAGATCTTGTACGTTAATTCTGAGAAGTTGGGTGCCTTTTTAGGACGTAAAAATGGAAAAATTAAAGATTTGCGTGTGTTTAAAAAATTCACTTTATACCGCTAAAAGTAATAGGGTGACTCAGAGCATCTCCAGCAGATCCCTCAAACATGAATTTCGTTTGATAAATCTCATTTATACATTATAAAATACAAATAATTTTTTGAAATACGTGATCAACTAGTGAAAATGATAGTCTTTGTGGTACGGAGAGAATAGTTTGAAGGGGCAGTTAAGAGTACATCACCGAAACTCTCTCTTTAAATTTTAAGATAAGAGAATATTAGCAATGTACAATTTTGATGCTAATTTTTTTAGTGTATCTTCGCTCTTATTATTACTCTAGTCGCTGCTCGTGTTCCACAAAGTCGGTTACGCCCTTGTTCTAATCATGGGGAAATTTTCAATAAAAGAAAAAGGGCAAATTTCACTCAGACCCCCTGAGGTATCTGACAATGACAGAAGGTACCCCTCAATTTTGAAAAATGACAGAAACCTCCCCTAATTCACAGTTTGGGTTTCATTCCGTTAGTTCCGTTAGTGAGATGGACGGAAAATGTACGGAAATGTACGGAAAATGAAATCTTCAATTTTATTTAGTTCTACAACTATCTTAGGGCTCTCATTGAAAGTCCTTGAGCAAAAAATTAATTATGACCCTTTAGGATAAAATGATCAGAAAAATAAGATTTTCGCACCGATTCAAAAGGATTGAAAATTGGAGCACTTAAGTATTTTCTCTTCATTTGGTTCTATGGCTCTCTCAGGGCTCTCATTGAAAGCCTTGGGGCCAAAAATTAACTATGACCATTTAGGATAAAATGATAAAAAAATAAAAATCATCGCACCGATTCAAACGAATTAAAATTTGGAGCACTTAAGTATCTGCTCTTCATTTGGTTCTACGGTTTTCTTAGGGCTCTCATTGAAAGCCCTATAGCGAAAAATTAATTATAACCCTTTAGAATAAAATAATCAAAAAAATAAGATCTTCGCACCGATTCAAACGGATTGAAAATTTGAGCACTTAAGTATCTCCTCTTCGTTTAGTTCTACGGCTATCTTAGGGCTCTCATTGAAAATCTTAGAACCAAAAATTAATTATGACACTTTAGGATAAAATAATCAGAAAAATAAGATCTTCGCACCGATTCAAATGGATTGAAAATTGGAGAACTTAAGTATTTGCTCTTCATTGAAAGCCCTAAAACCAAATGAAGAGCAAAAATTTAAATGCTCCAATTTTTAATCCGTTTGAATCGGTGCGAAGATTTTATTTTTTTAATCGTTTTATCCTAAATGTTCATAATTAAATTTTGGCTCTAGGGCTTTCAATGAGAGCCCTAGGAGAGTCGCAGAACCAAATAGCAGATATTTAAGTACTCCAATTTTTAATTCATTTAAATCGGTGCGAAGATCTTACTTTTCTTATCATTTTATCCTAAATGATTATAATTAATTTTTGGCTCTAGGACTTTCAATGAGAGCCCTAAAATAGCTGTAAAACTAAATAAAATTGAAGATTTCATTTTCCGTACATTTCCGTACATTTTCCATCCATCTCACTAACGGAACTAACGGAATGAAACCCAAACTGTGAATTAGGGGAGGTTTCTGTCATTTTTCAAAACTGAGGGGTACCTTCTGTCATTGTCAGATACCTCAGGGGGTCTGAGTGAAATTTGCCCAAAGAAAAATGAGAGAGAAAAATGAGATGCCTTTGGCTCCATGCCTCCCATCTGGGTTATGTTGCCTATTGTCATTGTCAAGAGGGTGGCTTGAACTGGCAAGGTCAACTAGGTAGCAGATCACCTACTCAAAGTGGAGACATTTATTTATTTTTGGTTTTTTTGAAACAGCTACTCAAAGTAGTGGAGACATATGAAGCTTCTAGCTACATATACTATATAGGATGGCTGTGAGAAAAAAATTTCCAGGAAAATTCTAAAATGGCACCTGAACTTTGTACCAAATGTCACAGAGACACCTGAACTTAAGTTTATTTCAATTAAACACCTGTACTAACAAAATTCCCAAATTTAGACCCCCACCATTATACTCCGTCCAAAAAATTACTGACACGACATCTCTTACCCGTTTAAGTGGCCCCATTGCACATGTTTCTAACAGGGAACGATGCACCCAAGCCTAACCCCTCACTTTACCTCACATTTTAGAGGAAAAATGACCTTAACCTAATTGATTCCCCTTCATTTCTCTCTCTAGAAGTCTGACTATTGTTCCATCATCTCCCTCAAAAGTGATGGGTTTCTCTTGGGTGCATCGTCCCCTATTAGAAACATGTGCATTTGGGCAACTTAAACGGGTTGGAGATGCCATGTCAGCAAATTTTGGGACGGAGTATAACAACAGGGGTCTAAATTTGGGAATTTTGTTAGTACAGGTGTTTAATTGAAATAAATATAAGTTCAGGTGTCTCTGTGACATTTAGTGCAAAGTTTAGGTGTCATTTTAAAATTTTCCCAAATATGCGACAGAAAGTGCTTTTAGATTTCAAAGTTACCAAAGTAAGGATGTCAATTTCAATACTCAAAGTAGTATAATGTACTCTCTTTAGTCTTTACATAAGCTCCCAACTCTCTTATTGCGCCGTTGGGTCTGTTGGGGTGATTCCCGTTCTCTTTCTCCGTAGACTAGTGTAAGTCCTAACCATGGAAAAAAAACAAATACTCATTTTTGGGTTCGATATTTCATGAGTTATTTGAGTTCAATATTTATTTTGCCGTTGCCAATCATCAAGACCAAAATGAACAAACTACTGTGGCTACAAAACGAGGTAGAATCCAAATCAATGAAATACGTACAACCTAGCTAATTGCCTTCACATGCATGGGCATCCATCCCTCTCTTGCATTCAATTTTGTAGAGTACATAACTATGCCAATTTATTGTTTTCCACTCCAATAAAATGGTAGGTGGGCACCCCTCTCTCTCTCTCTCTCTCTCTCTCTCTCTCTTGCATTCAAATTTTGACAGCTCATTTGCCAAGTGCATGATTAGAGCAACAAAAAAAAGATAAATGCCCTATACGTTTCTCTATTGACAACCCATTTCTCATGGGCATTTGAATATATACTTGTAGTCAGTATTTGCTCTGGCAATCATAAAAAAAAAAAAATGGGACACGAGAATAATTAAGAAATTAAGCCACTAATAAACTAGAATTATTGCCTACAGAAGCCACAAATTCATTGGGCCGAGACTGCGTATTATCAAAGTCAAACGACTTGTTCGGAGATATTCCAATAAACTTGTTCATTTGTTAACCAATCTAAAGAGCTTAACGTTACATTGACTAGGGTCCAAGTTACTCTTTTAACGTCTCACGCTATTTTACTCTGGGCACTTTCGGCTTTTAACATCTCACGTTATACTCTGTCGTAACGCGCAATTAGCAAATTGTGTTGTGATAAGAAATGAGATCGTATACGTACACGTTATTTTCCGTCCTTCAAAATTGAAGGTGGGTGGATATTTACCAGTTCTAGGTAATGGTTTTTAATTAATAAGACAACGATGGATCATGAGGGGGGGAAGACCAATGAAGGCCACATAGCTTTTGAAAATTTTACGTGGGCCCTTATATATTTAATCAAAGGCTTGATATTTCTTGGATCAGCTCAACCTCCATGAACAAAACTTGCTTACTTGTTTTATTGCGGTGATTAGGGTAAATGTTTAACTTGGGAAAACGGAAGTTGAGTTGGAAATTAATGCTTCAAAATTCCATGTGGCCTCATTTAATAAAACCTTGGATTAACGAGGCGGGTTTGACGAAACTGGGATTATGAACTTTAATTGATTAATTATTAATTGGTAGAGGGCGTTAATCAAAATTTCATGGCCATTTGGCAAGCTCTATGCTATGCTTCTCACTGGAATATTTGATGACCCGTGAAATAGCAAGTCAACTTTCAGTAGAAGGGAATAAAGGAATCGAACCCCAAGTGGCCGCTCTCGTGATTAAGACCGGGACTTATGGGTTTGCTCTCTCCTAAGTTCTCGGGTTCGAAACCTCTCAGGTGTTATGTACTCTTTTGGGGCCAGTCTGTACATAATTTTGTTTTGCTTTCAATTGAGTCGACTTTGCAAGTGGACGATGAAATTAGCTTCAAGATTATATAGTCGAGGTACATCTAAGCTGTTCCGGACACTTTAGTTATAATAAAAAGGGAATAAAGAAATCAATGCTATAAGTAATTTTTGATTAAGAAATTGCAAAGTCAACAGGTTAAGTACTAGGTGTTTGCATTGATGCCAACCGTGTAGGAAGCTTTTCGGGGATTAATTTAAGGAGGTTTCTTCCATCAGAAAATAAAAAACACGCTTCTTTTCATTTTTTTATTTCGTTTATTTTCCCGACTTATATTGCGTACTTCAATTCCATTTAAAGTCTGATGTGAAAACAATAGGTAAGATTAATTACTTAATATATGTGTCGTACGCGTATGAAAATTTAAATTAAGTACTTATTTTGCTTTTTCAGTTTATTTGTCCAAAAAAGAGTAGGGAGATTACTTTATTAATCTCTAATTTATAACTTTTTACTTATTTAAAGTTGACAAAGATACAGATAGACCAAAAAAAAAATTCTTAATTTCAAAGTACCTATATAATCATTAAGGATGATTAGACACACGGTCCATAAATAAGCCATTCTACAACTTATTTAACCCATCAGTACACCAAAGGTATTTACAAGTTTATATTTAGGAAATTGATTTTCGTGCTCCACTTTTATACATAGGCACTCCACTTTGCACTGGATGTTACTGTAACATCCATTAACATCCAGTGCAAAGTGGAGCACCTGTGTACATTTTTGGAGCGCCAAAATCAGTATCCTTATATTTAAGTCTTTAAAGTAAATAACAAAAAATTGTATAATTCAAAAATCTACAGTAACTTTTAGGAGATAATAAATGGGGTCACATATAATTGATAATACACGTGGTATGCATGGATTTTTGCGAGGATTTTTTGAACTTTTGAAGGAGAAACTTGTGCTATTTCTGGAAGGAATGAACATCATTTTGAATTGTTTTTAGTGATATCTTTTTCTTACCAAAACCAATTTTGTATTTTATTGTTTTCCTTTCCATACCAAGTGATGAAGGAATCATTAATTGGGTTCAGAAAAAAATTAGAAGGGGTAGGAGGGAGAAATTAGTTTTTTGCTCTTGGAGCAAAGCCATATATGTAGTACTCCACATGGGTGGCGATTGAAAAAAACTACGGGCATGATTATTGTGTCAGTAAATTAGAGAATAAAATGACATGTGATGTGTTATGATTAGTGTGGAGCATCCCTCTAGGAGCACTACTCAAGAACCTCTCGCAGGACGGTGGTACATGTAATTTTAGATATTTTAAGAAAAAGGAAAAGAATATGGATTTGCTACACTATATGGGGACTTTTAGGTCTTCCATCAATTCATTTAACTTTTGAAATACGTACATCATAACGGTCAGACAAAAAAATATTGTTAAAGTACTTATTAGTATTTCTTTGAACCTTATTGCTTTAAGATTTATCTTGGATTAACGAGGAGGTTTTTTCAAATTTAATTGGGATTATCAAATAGATTAATGTCCAAACTGGGGGTGACAAACCTTCAGTTTTTCTGGGCCAGCTCGACGTTGACATTGTGATAAACTTTTCTTAGAAGTAGTGCAAAAACAAATCAACCTATTGCCTCTGTGAAAGTGATTGCATAATTTAATTATGATCTTTTCTTTCCCACAAATAAATACTATTATTCTTTAGGTTTTTGCATCATACGTGAATTTTTTTTATATTTTTATTTTGCAAGTTTGTTACTTCAATCGCCTTTTAAGGTTCTTTTTCAAAACTAAGGTCCAGCTAACGAATATCCTAATCACTTAGACCCTATTCGGTTTAGGTTTTGAGAAAGATTTTAAAGTATAATGAGTAGAGAGAGAGATAAATAGAGAAAATTTATTGGAGACCGTGCACAGGGGTTTTGAGTACCCCAAACGAACAAGCCCTTTGGCTCCGTTCCGCTAAGGTTCTTATTTTTTAAATACTTATGTTCCACTTTACAAAACATGTCATTCTCTCACAATACATCACCTGCAATTCAAAAAATAAATACTTGTTTTAGTTAGTTGAACACACCCTTAAACAATCTTAATTAAATACTTATATATGTCATATTATATTACATGCATTTTTATGCAAAACTTATAATCATTTGAAGCGTGTTAATTCATGGAGCAATCGCTAACAAAAGTCTTAAAATAATTTACGGTAACATGTTGATGTCGTGAACTTACTTCTCAATCCTTAAAGTTTCACAGCAAGGTCTCAAAATGTGATTTCGTAAAAAAAGGCAATCATCAACACGCAAAGAATAACAGAGTTGTGTGTAAACTGACCTGAACATCTTAAAAATCTAAAAAATCATCAAAACCCTAGTCAAGAAATAGAGAAAATCAGCAACCGGTTGTTTTCTTTATCATTTTGGACAACATTTGAATCTTCATACACATGCCATAGAACCAAGGCATTCACTAAGGAGACATGAAGTGACCCTCTTCTAGATGGGGTTTTGGTTCCACAACTTACTGCCTTTTAGGCAGCAAAATGCACAAAAATTTATGTCAAAAAAAAAAAAAACCCATTAGAAAGTGGAAGAAAATCGGGTGACTTTCTAAGCTTTGGGGTCCAGAAAACACTCATTTTAACTGCCTCTACCTCTTTTCCAATGTCGAAAGTGACCACATATCTCCTTCTTCTTCTTTTTCTTATTTAGTTCAACGGTCGCAGTTATCCGGGCAAACATACCCACATCTCGACCAACCTCATTTCTAGTTCAATCAAATTAAGATAGATTATCCATGCCGGAAATAGATAATTCACAAGAAATTTCTTTTTTGACGAATCGACACTAATAACAAAACCCTAATCGCTTGTGTGGGGATTGACCACATATCGATCCTAATGTTGTTTTTTTTAATTCAAAAGCTCATTCTCCCTCTCCAAATTTTTTGACTTTCTCTCACGCTTCAATTTTTTTTACTTTCAGCTTTTTGTGCCTTTGTCGTTTCCACAGTACAAGAACCCTTGGATTCAGGTAAGAAATGGAATAGAAGAAACGAAGCAGAATGTGATCAGCGAGAAGACAGAAAGCTTTCGATTAAAAAAAGAAGAGAACCCTTTGGATTCACATCTCAAAGTAAATTAAATAATTTGAGCTTCGTATTTTTCGAAATACCATGGGAGAAATAAATCTTTCCTTTTCAAATAGGTTGAATTAAATGAGGCATTGGGGTCGATGCAGTCGGTTAGTCAACCAGAGAGGAGATCCGGACGATGGAAAAATCACTCTTCCTAACCTATGAATTTCCAGTTCAAAAAAAAAAAACCTATGAATTTCCATTACCAGTACTGAGAAATACTGTATCATTTCTACCCATGATTTTCATTCTATCGCTTACTTTATTGCCATAACTCATTGCTCTGATTTTGAAAATTGCCTTCAACTCTTGGCCATCTCATTTATTTCTACCACCAATTTGAACCCTCTCCCTCTCCCTCCTCTCTCTCTCTCTCTCTCTCTCTCTCTCTCTCTCTCTTTGGAAATTGACTTGCAGGTTTCTTTTCAGCAAAATTATCTTTGCTAAAAGATCTCCGTCATTCACAACACATGGCCTACTCATTTGTATCTCAGAGACCCACTTGATAATTAGATACTCAAGCGGTCAAGCCTAAAGATCCAATTTTTGGTACTTTTCTCTTCTCTCTTCCACTAGAAAAGATGGACTGGATTTTCGCAGGAATCAAAGAACAGACCTTTCACCCTCCACCACCACCATACCTCCTCCCTCCGCCACCAGCCAACCTTCAATCCGGCGGTTTCAATTTGGACGGCAAGGTAAGCCCAAGCATACTCCTCATCATCATAATTCTTGCAATCATTTTCTTCCTTTCCGGGCTGCTCCACCTCCTTGTTAGGTTCCTTTTTAGGCCTCAAAACAGAAACCCAGATGACTTGGAAAGCGTGACTGCTTTTCAAGGCCAGTTACAACAGCTTTTCCACCTCCATGATTCTGGTGTGGACCAGTCCTTCATAGACACCCTCCCTGTTTTCAACTACAAATCCATCATAGGAGTAAAAGACCCTTTTGATTGTGCTGTTTGTTTATGTGAATTTGAGCCAGAAGATAAGCTCAGGTTGTTGCCCAAATGCAGCCACGCCTTTCACATGGAGTGCATAGACACATGGCTCCTTTCCCACTCCACTTGCCCTCTATGTAGAGCTAGTTTGCTCACCGATTTCTCACCCAACCATAGCTTTTCGCCCCTCGTCCTTGTTCTTGAATCTGGCGGTGAGAGTGCTCGAGAGATTGGCTCAGAAAGAGATTGTGCTTTTGGAAGTGCTAATTCAGTTGCAAGAGCAAATTCCAATCTGGGTTTTCTATTTAGGGATGAATTTGGATCATCCCACATCGATTTTTCATCCAAATCTGGCGAAATCAGGCCGAAATTTGAAGTTAATCAAGAGCCAGTTGTGGGTTCAGAGGAGAAAGTTGTGCATGTGAAGCTTGGGAAGTTTAGGAATGTGGGTGGTGGAGATGAAGGGAAAGGTGAAGGTGAAAGTAGTAGTAGCAACAACAATGTGGATGAAAGGAGGTGTTTTTCTATGGGATCATTTGCATACGTAATGGATGAGAAATCATTATTGCAAGTGCCCATTAGGACACCAATGAAGAAGCAATCAAGCAACAAGAAGGCTACTCTGCCATTGATTCCTGGTCATAGGCCAGCAATGTCTGAATGTGGTGGTGATTCGAGAAGAGAGTTCATTGGTTTTGAACCATTTAAAAGTGGTGAAATTCAAAGGATAGGGAATAGTGGTTTTATTAGCCACGGGATTGGGAATGGAAATGATGTTGGGAGGAGCAAGAGAGAGGAGAGTGTTTCAATATCAAAGACTTGGCTCAGGGGAAAGAAGGAGAAGCCTAATCCTCCAGCAGCAGTGGCGGAGTCGTCGTCAAGACGGGCTTTTTCGTTCCGGTTTCCGATGAACCGGGGGGGTCTTGTCACCGGCGATGAGTTGAAGGCCAAGTGTGGTGGTGGTGGTGGTGAGGGTAATAATAGGAGGACTATCTCTGAAATTGATATGGGGAGGTGGGTAAATGGTGGAGGGAGTGAATTGGGATGTGATGAGGAAAATCAGAGTCGAAATATCTCTTTGGATTCTCAACCAAAAACACCATCTTTTGCTAGTAGGACACTGCTTTGGCTTGTGGGAAAACAAAACAAGGTGGTTCACTCTTCTTTATCGCCCAATGTCTAGTAAAAATTATTTCGTTTGTTTATTTTTCCCTCCCCTTGTGTTTTCTTGTTTCTTAGGTTTTTAGATACTTTTTGGTCTTTGGTTTGTTGGTTCTGGAAGACAAATTTGGGATATGGATAATTGGAAGAGGAAGAAAAAAGCAGGAACAAAATTGAAATCATGAAATATATCTCAATTCCAAGTGTATGCATTTTAGATTTGTGGTTTGTTTTTCCAGGTATGCACATATCATTCGTTTGGTTTCCCCCCCTCTCTTTCTCTCTAGTACTACCTTTTACTCGTATTGATTTTGATTTTATTTCTTCAATTAAAAAGTGAGAAAATGCAGAAGTCTTGGCGTAATTTTCCTTGAGAAATTCTAGTTGTTTGTTTCTAGCAGAAAACAATAAAAGTGGGGTAGGCAGATATTGTAAAAGTGGCTCAAATGCACTGTGGAAGTGGTTGAGTGCTTCAAAGGTTTATTTACTTACCCATTGAAGGAGTAAACTGTGAAAAACTATCAGAAATTTCAAAATGGCCATTAAATGTGGATTCATGATTTCTTGCGATTTCATGGATCTCAGAGGTTGCAGAAATAAACAAAGGAAGGCTTTAATTGTGGGCACAACTTTTCACAGGCTGTGTTGCATTTATTGGAATCGAATTCCATTTATTATGGTGATAATACTATGGTCATGGGACAGTTGAGGTGTATTGTATTGTATTGTATTGTTTGGTGTTATACGTACTGATACATATATGTGACCTAACCACCACCACGGCACCACCCCTCAAGTACTTGTCCCGCATACATTACCATTCTTTGTTGGCACTTGCAACAGCCTATGGCCCTTCCAGCCCTTTTGGACAGGTTAGATGTGTTGTTTACTAGTAGTACTTACGATTTTAAAAAAGGAAAAAAGAAAAGACCAAAAAAAGAGAGATATACTTATTCACGGAACCTCCATAAACATCTTGTTCATGGAGCCACTCAATCTCGCGAGTCCATTTCTCTGAATTTTAATGAAACTTTTCCAAAATCGAAACGGACGGCCAAGATCGCGCACTGTAAAACTTATTCATGGGCTCAAAAAAAGAAGAAGAAGAAGAAGTGGGTGGTTGTCTGTGTTTTGTGATGATTCTGCAGCCTAAATTCCAGATGGAGTACTTAAAATCGAAGAATTATTTAATGCCCTAGGACACCGCCATTGTACCCTAGGACTCTTCTCAACCAAACATTTATGTGAGACCCGAAATTAGGTGTGAGGATTCCACAACAATATGTGGTGGAGAGAGGGTTGGGGCATCGCCACCACGTGGGTGCCACAGCGCACTGAAGAAGAATCTCTCAAATCGTCTCAAGATATAAGAACTCAAAAAATCAGAATGTAGCCTCAAGGCATTTGGCCAATTAGAATGTTGACAGTGAAAGTGGAACACAAGACTTCCGGGGATAGTTCTAGCATGAGTCAATAATTACTCTCAAGTTCTCACTGTCCCAACGGGAGCTAGTAGATCATAGTCGGGCCAGGCGGATTGCAAGGCACAACGGGGTGTCATCACTTTGTTGGCACCCACCCACCATATATATCTTCGCACCGAAACAAGAATTTGGACTATAGGCGAATTCTGATCGAACACCAGTTAAAATTAGAAATCGATGCGTGTGACAAAACAACTGAGGTGTCTTTTCGTATCAATAAAGAACGGCGTTGAAATCAAAGTAGCCGAACCATTGTTACTGAAATCAATTAATCGACACTCGGGTCTCAGTAAAATAGGATTCCACATGCCTTGTTAACACGAAAAGAGAACCGACAGTGTGTTAGAGACAAAATTGAAAGCATGGCGTGTGAATGAAATGAATGGCTATGCTATCTCACATGTCATGTTATCAAGTAACACTCCGCTGCGTTTTTAAAAGTCGTGATTTCGAAAGCATCGACTCTTAGCCCTTCAAAAATGAGTGATCAGCGATGTCCGGTAAAAATCGAGGCGCGACAAACTTCTTAAACCTGCAACCTCCTTAACCCCAGCTTTGATATAAATTGTTTCTAGAGATCTTCTTGTTGTGGGAGGGTGGGAGGGAAACAGAGATTCTCCTAAAACAAATCCGGCTTAGCTAATTTTATCTAGTTCACCTGCCTCATAACGACTCCTTGTCCCATGTGCTTGTACTTTTTGAAAAGGTTTAATTTGGAAAGCAAACATATTACCAACCAAGTAAGCATCAAAAGCTATTGTCAAATCAAAGATTAAAAGATGATGTGAAGTAGTAGTAATAATGTGGACTTTTATAAAGAAAAAGAAGACTTGTTAGAAGCCCCCTCCCACGTGGATGCGCCGATGATCGTAAACGTTCCCACACTAAATTTCTAACTTGGATTTCGAGGATTCGAGTCAAAGCCTTACCCATCACGATGACTCCAATAGGAAACCCTACCCAAAAAGCTCCAATTTAGAGGTATCCATGGATGCGAAAATGCTAACGGCACCGATAGGTGTTGCACGGATGGTGCATAAACCGGCGTGCGGGTCCTATTCTGGGTTTTGTAAGGATAATACGATCCATTTAATTATTTTAAGATAATTTTCCGAATGGACCCGTGAGAAATCAGCTCAATCTGATTAGCGTAGATCTGAATGAAAATTGATAGATGAGATTAAGCACCTACACAGATCGGATTTAGCTGATTTCCCACAAGGTCAGTCGAAAAATTATTTTAAAATTATTGAACAACTCGAATTATCAATGTAGGACACGGAGTGAACCCAGCGTGCCGGTCTGTGCACCATCCCTATTGCAAGACCAATCGGTTCGTATAGAAATTTTTTTTTTTTTTGTCAAAAGTGAAAAAATTGTATACAAAGGTTCAATATGTATGTATGTATGTATGTAATGGCCTTTCAGTAAAATTCCACGTTTATGGGATCTCAACTGTATGTACCCATCATTGAGGGGACTAAAGCACGTGTCACTTCCACATTTCCAAATTTTTCAAAACATTTACTCCACATCGCGTTCAATTGTCAGGATTGTTTGTTATATGGTAAATAGATTTTTAGAAAAAATGAAGTGAGGTGAAGTCAAGAAAATTGAACTTTGTTTTCACATGAGTGTGCTCTTGACAAAGAATATTACAATAGAACTAAAATTTCTTCCTTTTGAAATTCAAAAAGAATTTTTCAAAAAATTCCACCTAGATTCTCCGTACTTCCAACATTTCTCTCTCCACTTATTACCCCTACTATTTTTCAAAAAACTTTTCAAATTTCAATCCAAACACAGCATAATATTTTGTAGAAAAATGTTTCTCACCGAAAAAAATTAAAGTTGTGGGCCCCAAAACTTTTTTTGTTAACTGAACACCTAGAAAGTTAGAAGAAAATTGATTTTTTCATCGTTTCTCATCCTTTATGTGTAATTGAACGGAGCTTTATGTTGCCTGCATAGCTCTTTTTGAAGTTGTCTTCTTTTTTTCTTATTTTTTTGAAATTGACTTTTGAAGATTTTAGTAGATACTAGTCTGATTGTTTAGTACATATAAACAGCGTGATCATATAATACAAAATAACTTTGAAGACCCACTAGCTATGACGGCCCATTTAAAGTAAATGGATCACTACATTTTTACTCCTGGAAGTTTCAGGAAATTCCTGGCCGGTCCTAGTTTTGTGTGTAGGTTCCATGCAAACCCCCTTTTATAAGTTCTATCCCATCTAGGCCCTTTTTAAATATGCTTTTACTATTTTGCCCTTTTCACTTTTCAGCATCCACAGAATTCACACCCCTTTGAAGAATTCACATCCCAAGAATTCACACCCCCACAGAATTCACACCCTTGAGAATTCACACCTTCGAAGAATTCACACCTCCAAGAATTCACACCCCCCGGAAGAATTCACACCCCCCGAGAATTCACACACATTTGTAGAATTCACACCTCTTTGCAAGAATTCACACCCCCAAAATTTACACCCCAAGAATTCACATCTCTCAGAAGAATTCACACACCTTCGAAGAATTCACACCTCTCAGAAGAATTCAAACCCCCCGAGAATTCACACCCATTTGCAGAATTCACACCCTACAGAATTCACAGCCATTTTCAGAATTCACACCCGTTTGCAAATTCCCCCCCCCCCCCTCGAATTCACACATTTTTGCAAAAATTCACACATTTTTGCACTATTCACGCCCGTTTCATTCTTGAAGGGAGTAAATTCTTGGGGGTGTGAATTCTTGTGGGTGTGAATTCTTGAGGGGCCATTTTCAGAATTCACACCCTTAAAATCCACACTCTCCGAATTCACACCTCTTTGCAGCCGGTAATCGTAACCTTAGTCACATAATTTTTCAAAAAGAGTAAATTCTTGGTGTGAAACTGTGAATACTTTTGTGTGAATTCCTGAGGGTGTGGATTATTGATGAGAATTCTTTGGGGGTGAATTTTTTGGGTTGTGTGAACTCTTCTCTCTGCAACACCATTTTCAGAATTCACACCCCCTAAATTACACAATTCTCACCCCAAAATTTAGAATTCACTCTCCCAAATTACACAATTCACACACTAAATCTAAAATTCATGTTCGAAAAAGACACAATTTACATCCAAACGAAGAATTCACGAACAAGAAATCCCTCCTCTTCCTAATCTCTTCATCACTAAACAAACCTTTTTCCCTTTCAGCGTTTCATCATCATCAAAGGAAAAAAAAATTCAAACAATACATACACCGCTCTACCAAATTACAGAAATCATTCCGTTTCAACAAAAAATACACAAATCATTCGTTCCTTTAAAAAATCAGTAGAGCTCACTGATTAGTCGACTCAGCACCCAATCAACTCGGCGAACAACAATAAGCACAGATCCATACCAAAAAACTCGATCGGTTCAAAGTAGAGGTGGCAATCCAAACCCATATTTCTCAACCCGCTCAAATCCGCCCATTTATAACCCAACCCAATCCGCCCATATTGTGTGATGGGTTGATATGGGTTGAACCCATATTAACCCATATTTAAATGGGTTTAAATGGATTGAGAGTGGGTTTAATATGGGTTAGAATTAAAAATGGCCCAACACCTTTTTCTCTCTCTCAGCCCGCACCCACTCCCCGTCTTTCTCTTATTCACCCTTCTCTCTCTCTCTCTCTCTCTCTAACTGTGTTTGCAACAACGACAATCCCCAAGCACACCGACAAAAACCTCTCCGCTCACTCCAACGTCGTCTGTTCCTTTAGCTGCGATTGACGACGACGACGACGATTCTGTTCCATCTCTCTCTACACCGGACCTAGTGATTCGAGAAGAGCCACTTCGATTAACGATTTCCTACTCTTCTAGTTGTTCAGATCTAGCGTCGGATCAGTGAAACGGTGAACAGCAAACAAAGTCCGAACTCTATCACAGGTGACTGTTTTCCACTCTTCCAGTTGTTCATGAATCTATTTTCCGAATGGGTTGCGAGATCTTTGTAGTACTGTTGGTTTGTAGGGAATTTGGTTTGTGGGAAATTGGGTGTAGATGAACTATTACGTAAATTGGGTGTAGATGAACTGTTATTGTGTTTTTTGAGTAGTTAAAATGGAAGAAAATATTGATGACAATATTGAGCAATGCTCTTCGAGTGCTGTTAAACGTCCAAAGAGGTCCACTTCATCTGTATGGGATAAATTTGAAAAATTGCCTCGCGGTGCTGATGGAAAAATTAAGGCCAAGTGTATTTTCTGTGGGCTACTATATGTCGTTGGTGAATCGGGCACGTCGAATTTATTACGCCATAGGGAAAAATGCCCTAACAGAGAGCCTCATGACTTTCATCGGTCTATTCAAGTAGATCAAGAGATGTACCGTGCGAAAATGGCCATGACAATTATTAAGCACAATTACCCTTTTACATTTGTGGAACATGAAGGAATTAGAGACATACATTCTTTTTTAAATCCAACAGTGAAATCTGTTTCAAGAAATACAGCAAAGGCGGATGTATTGAAGCAATTTGAAAGGGATACAGTAACATTGAAACGTACATTAGAATCCATTACAAGTAGGATATGCCTAACTTCAGATTTATGGTCTTCCCTAACTAGTGATGGATATCTAGCTCTTACGGCACATTACATTGATGAGGATTGGGTTCTACAGAAAAAGATATTGAATTTTCGTCATGTTCCTCCTCCGCATAGTGGACCAATTTTGGGTGAGAGAGTTATTCATTCGTTGAAAGATTGGGGAATTGACAAAAAGATATTCACCCTCACGTTGGATAATGCAAAGTATAATGATGGTCTCGTTTATGTCTTGAAGCGTCATATTTTTTTGAGCAACTCTTTGTCGTGTGATGGTCAATTCTTTCATATACGTTGTGGTGCACATGTGTTGAATCTCATAGTTCAAGAGGGTTTGAAAGTGATTGAGGAAGCAATATATAGTGTTAGAGAAAGTGTCAAGTATGTTAGAGGTTCAGAAGCAAGGAAAATCAAATTTGCTGAATGCCTTGCTCAATTACCTTCAAGTTGTAGCAAGAAGGTTCGGCAAGATATTGTGACTAGATGGAACTCAACATATTCGATGCTTGAATGTGCCCTAGTTCACCGTCTTGCTTACTATCGATTACAGTTGGTTGATACAAATTTCAGGACATGTCCATCAGAAGAGGAGTGGGAAAGGGTTGAAAGAATAACTAGGTTTTTAAAGCCATTTTTTGAGATTACTACACTATTTTCCGGGTCCCGGTATCCAACTGCGAATTTATACTTTCATGGGGTGTGGAAGATACAACTTCTCATTAAGGAGGAGATGGAAAGTTTAGACGATGTTATAAGTTCCATGGCAAGAAGGATGAAAGGGAAATTTGACAAGTATTGGAAATGCTATAGCATGGTTTTATCGTTGGCCATTATATTAGATCCTCGATACAAGCTACAATTTGTTGAGTTTTGCTTGAAAAAGCTAGATTTGGTGAACTTTTCTAATCGGGTTAAATGTATTCGTGAGAAGCTATATTTGTTGTTTGAAGACTATGTGAGCCGTTCTCCCGCATCGACTTTCAATCCATCATCAGCAGCACACACTACAAGCGGAGGCAATCAAAATGACATACTTGATGTGTTGGATGTGAGTATATATGTCTAAATTTGTCCAACGTTCATAGTTGCAATTTCTAATTCTAATGTTTGATAAGTCTTAACTGCATAAATTTTGCAGGAATTTGATGTTTTTAAGAGTCAAGAATGTGGATTGAGTAGAGTCAAGTCAGAACTTGACTTATATTTAGAAGAGCCTAGACTTGACAGGAAGAAAAATGTGGATTTGGATATTCTTTGTTATTGGAAGGCAAACACCTCTAGATATCCAAATCTCTCATTCATGGCACGTGACATTTTGAGTATTTCGATCACCACAGTTGCTTCAGAATCGGCTTTTAGTATTGGAGGCCGTATTATAGACAAATATCGCTCTTCACTCATACCGAAGAATGTAGAGGCATTGTTATGTACTCGAGATTGGCAATACAATGCAAATAGTAAGCAATCGGTCCCTTTTTTTTATTTATTGGAGATTGATATACTGTATGGATGATATATAACAGTTGTTTTATGTACTTGTTGAAAAATTGTAGTTGTTGAAGAGGAGGATGAAGAGGAGGAAGAGCTTGTGGAGGATTTTGGAGAGAGAGTTGCTGCACTCCGCGCCAATACAACCATTAGTGTCTAAGTAAGTCTATAACCATTTGATATGGGTCAGGTTGTGTACTTCTCTGCTGACAGTGTCTTCCGGATGTTCCTGTTATGTGTTGGCCTGTTTTTTGTTCGTTGGCCTTCTCATTAATTGCTCAAACGTTCTCCATAAGTGCTGCTGTAGTTTGTGTGATTGGTTGCGTGTGTGGCTGGAAGTGTCCACTTGTGATCCTTTGCTACTCAAATAGATTGGGTGAGTTGTGGAAAGTCCAATTCTAATCCTGTAGTCTTGTTTATGGGCTGCCTAATGAAGGGGGTTGTCCCTTTTAGCTCTTATGTTGACAGGTTGCATTATTATCCTTATTGCCTACCCATGGGGGATGTCCCTGGGATTTTGATTTTGATTTTAGCTTAGGTGCAGGAAATATCTGTCAAACTATATGGTTAACAATGGGTATCTTCCGCATTCAAATGTTTTTATTATACTCCGTATCCTTATCTGGCAAAATCTATGGTTCACACTTTTCAGTTGCTAGATTTGACATGTACTGTTGATAGACCATTGCTGAACTGTTGCTGAATTGTTTTGTCTGCTGGTTTAAGGAGCAGGTTCTATTTTCAGTTAGATGCCACTTTGCTTCAGCATTCCTGCTGTCTGCATTGTGGTTGCTGACTGTCTGCTGACTGTTATAGCTAGTGCACTGATCTGCATGTGCCCAGTTTACTGCTCTTTTTGCTGTTTTTGTGCCTAACCAACTCAATGTGGAGTTGTTCGACCCATGTTCAACCTGTAATGGGAAAAGGCCCCGGGGGGGAAAAAAACGGGTCGGGTCGGGCGGGTTTGGGTTTGACTTGACCCATATTTGACCCGACCCGTTTTGACCCGTTTACTATTTGACCCATATTTGACCCGCCCACATTTGACCCGTGACCCGTTTCAACCCGCCCAAACCCGCCCAAGCCCGCCCATTTGCCACCTCTAGTTCAAAGCAACCAAGTGAAAGAATCAAACCAAACAACGTGGAACAACAGAAAATACTTGACGTACACTGTTCAAGTTCCACGTTGATTATCAGTTGAAACAGTCATAGCAGTCCACTGTATAGCCTTCAATTGAGTTGATTTCCATGGAGATGTTTGATGATGGCGACAGACTTGCCGATGACGCCGCCGACGCGAGAGGAGTGGTAGATCAAGGAGGCGGAAGAGAACACGGCCGATGGGGTGTTTGAGAGGACGCCGGAAAAGTCAATCTCGTCGATCTCGAGGAGCGAAGAAGATCGGCGGCAGCAGAAGTCGCCGGTGAGAGGCGGCGGTGGTAACGACAGAGGAGGCAGAGATGACGAGGAGGGGGTGCCGTCGCCGGCTTCCTTTCCAATGGCTGGTTTGTACGATTTTTTGGGGAAAGATGATATGTATTAAGGCTCCGTTTGTTTGGACGTAAAATGTTTTACCTATTTTCCGGTGTTTGGTTGTTGAAAAAATGAGGAAAACATTTTACATGTAAAACATTTTCCATCAATTGGATGAAAATAACTTACCTTTAAATCTTCCGTAAGTTATTTTCCGAAATGAACTCGCTGCCTTCTACTACAATTCTCACTGCTCAGTTTCCTCGATCGTCAGTCCTGACTCACGTTCAATTCCAATAATCTCATATCTATTCACCGTTTAAGTCCCCCCATCTCTCTCTACACTATTTTGTTGTTTTCTGAAAATATTTTCAAGTACCAACCAAACACCGGAAAATAAAAGTTTGAAGTTTATTTTCTGAAAAAATATTTTACATGGAAAATATTTTACATTGAGGTTCTTGGTAGTCTAGTTGCACTCACTGTAGTCTGTTTATGTTCTTGATTTTAGAGTTCTTGATAAGTCGTCTGGTCTGTAACTATTGCACGAGTTTGGGCACCCAGTAAAGCCACCCATCGTCTAGCCACCGTTTACTTAAGCCGCCTCGGGTAAGTCTCCCTGTAAAAGTCCCGCTTGTAAGTCCCAGGGTAGGGCAGTTAGGGTTTGGATAAGACTGAAATGGCATGTGTGTATGTAGCGGTATGTTCTAGGTCGGAATCGGGTATGTGTGTATAGGGGTATGTTCCAAAACGCAACTGTTACAAATTAGAATACTAGTCTCGAATTTTGAAGTTAAAGAATAATGAATAGATTATTTAGGTGTAATTCTTCAGCCAGTTCTTCCTCTATGGCTTCGTTGTCAGAAATCCCGGATACAGTACACGAAGAAGAATATGAATATAAGAATTTAGACAGTGAATTAGGATACTGGAATATACCAAAGGTTTCTATTAAAGAGATATACAAAACTAGTTTTTTAAATGATACTTTTAAAACTGATCAAGTTGTGAAAACCTCAGAGCAAGTTTATGCTCTAACAAAAAAACAAGAAAAATGCATTCTTCTTAGTAAAGAGTCAATTAGAAGACACTTAGAACGAGGATATAATTACATCCACGTTGGGTTAGTACAAGTAGCTGTCAAACCCCTCACTAGGACAGGATTAAATTCTGCAGTATTACTCTCATTAAGAGACAGTAGATTCACCAACTTTAGTGACAGTCTGTTAGGATTAATGGAGTCAAGCTTGCACAATGGACCAGTTTACTTCAACTGTTATCCAGACTTACCTTTAAGTTTAAAAGATAAAAACCTATTAAAATCATTAACTCTAAATATTCAAACTTCTGGAGCAATTACCAATATGCTAGAAGGTAGTCATTCAATTGCATTGATTTATAGATTATATTATAAGTGTATGAAAACTAATTTAAATATTCATGCTTTAGTCAAAAGTCCAAGAGACAAAACTGTTTTAATTCAAAGTAGTTCCGAAGCTAATATACAAGTTCCTAAAACAATTTCTTGGAATGATATCCAGTTACCCACTAGTTGGATTACAGAAAATGAAAGTTTCCCACAAGTAATACAAAATGACACAGTCAACCTTGATTACATTCAACAATATTTAGATGGCACTGTTAGGATCAGCTTTGACCAACAGAGACTTAATCCTCTCCGAATTAGAGAATTATGTAGAACAAACAGTAACACAAGTATACCCAGACATAGTACATCTGGTATTCCTAGACACGATTCAGAATTATTAAACCCAAGAGTCACTCTTAGAGGAATAGATTCTAGCTCCCAGATTAGTAAACCATGTTATTCAACACAGTCAAAATTAGATGATGAAGACACTCTTCAAGGATCCCCTACTCAATCTGACTTTGAATCAGCTATTCCGCAGTCAAATCCAATAGATAATACCCTCTTAGTCCTGCACAAACCTTTTTCTATAAATCTTGAAAAACTACAAAGGGATTACAAATCCACAAAAAATGAACAAAAAAGAGAAGAATTCCGTAGTCAATACAGTAGTAAACAGCGATCAGAAATTCGTAGTCAATGGAAAGAATATATGAATGATACTCGTAGTCAAATTAGGTTCTTTTCATATTTAAAAAATTACTATAAAAAGAATATTAGTACTACTACAAAAGTCACCATACTAAAAACCAAAACACTAAAACAAAATGATGCCTCTTTGTCCGTTCTTTCCCAGAATGAGGAATCTGTCCAAACTTTGCAAAAGCAAGTAAAGAAAGTCAAAAGAGAAATAATTTCACTAACAAAAGACCCACCAGAAGACTATAGTCCAACCACCCCACCTACCACTCAAATCAATATCCACAAGTGGTATGTTCAACCTAGACTAGTAATCCAGGATTACACCATAGAAATCCCTGCACTTATAGACTCAGGAGCAGATTTAAACTGTATTAAAGAAGAATTAATACCAGTCAAATATTATCATAAAACTACTGAACAATTAAGCTCAGCTAATGGCAGTCAAATGCAAATTCAGTATAAATTACCCAGAGTACATATTTGTCAGAATAATGTTTGCTTCAAGACATCTTTTTTACTGGTCAAAAATCTTACAGAAAATATAATCCTAGGAACCCCTTTCCTTACCCTACTATACCCATTCACAATTAGTAACTTAGGGATAACAACTCAGCCTTTCGGAAAACAAGTATTTTTCCCTTTCTTAGAAAGACAACAACAAAGAGAATTAAAGCAATTAGATATTAAAAATAATCAGTTAAAACAGTTACAGCAAGAGGTCAAGCAAAAAAGAACTGAACAACAACTACGAGATCCTGTAGTTGTCCAAAGTATCTCTACTTTTAAAGAAAAACTAGAAGTAGAAGTCTGTTCAAACTTTCCTAATACTTTTTGGTATAAAAAAAAACACATAGTCACCCTTCCATACATTAAAACCTTCAGTGAAAAACAAATACCCACTAAAGCTAGACCAATTCAAATGAATTCAGAGTTAATGGAAATATGCAAACAAGAAATTAACAGTCTTCTAAAAAATAAAATAATTAAGAAGAGTAAATCTCCTTGGTCTTGCTCAGCTTTTTATGTAAACAAAAATGCTGAAATTGAAAGAGGTGTACCTAGATTAGTCATTAATTACAAACCATTAAATGATGTATTAGAATGGATTAGGTACCCAATTCCTAATAAAAAAGATTTGATTAACAGGATTTATGCCTCAGTTATATTTTCCAAGTTCGATTTAAAAAGCGGATTTTGGCAAATTCAGTTACATCCAAATGATACTTACAAAACAGCTTTTGTAACACCATTCGGTCATTATGAATGGAATGTTATGCCTTTTGGATTAAAAAATGCCCCAAGTGAATTTCAAAATATAATGAATGAAATATTTAACCCATTTAGTCATTTTATTATAGTTTATATTGATGATGTACTTGTGTTTTCTAAATCTTTAGAGGAACACTGGAAACATTTAAAGTCATTTTTAGAAATAATTAAGAAAAATGGATTAGTAATTTCTGCTCCAAAAATTAAACTATTTCAGACTAAAATTAGATTTTTAGGATATGATATTTATCAGTCAAACATTACCCCAATTAATAGGGCTATTCAATTTGCAGATAAATTCCCAGATACAATTATTGATAAAAATCAACTTCAGCGATTTTTAGGATCATTAAACTATGTAGCTGAATTTTATAAAGATCTTAGAACAATTTGTCAACCTCTGTTTGAAAGATTAAAGAATAAACCCCCCCTTGGACTAATAGTCACACTTTGATTGTCCAAAAAGTCAAGAAATATGTTAAATTCTTACCTTGCCTCGGTATTCCTACTAATCATAGTTTTAAAATTATCCAAACTGACGCTTCTGATGCAGGATACGGAGGAATTCTTTTACAACAAATAGATTCCTCTTCTCCAGAGCAACTTGTTCGATTTCATTCAGGAATTTGGAATAAAACCCAAGTAAATTACAGTACCATTAAAAAGGAAATTTTAGCAATAGTTTTATGTGTTTCAAAATTCCAAAATGATGTATTAAACCAAAAAATTTTAATAAGAGTTGATTGTAAAAGTGCAAAATATGTTTTAGAACAAGATGTTCAAAACATAGCCAGTAAACAAATTTTTGCTAGATGGCAAGCTATATTAAGTATTTTTGATTTTGACATCACATATATTAAAGGTAGTCAAAATTCAATCCCTGATTTCCTCACACGAGAATTTCTTCTTAGTTCTAAATAAACGTCATTATCATTGAGGGAGCAGTGAGGATTGAGGGAGATACATCATTCATCATTTATTCATTTTGAGGGAGCAAGTGAGGATTGAGGGAGATACATCCTAACTACTTTTGATTAACAGGGATGGGAGACCTAAAGAAACAGCTTGCTCTTCCACCAGCATTAACCAATCGATACCAACCACTCAACCCAGTCACTGATTACAAGTCAGCATTAGCCACAACCTCCTCTAATCAACAACAAATTTCTGACCCATTTGATTCACAAATTCAACTTAGTCAACCTAAGTTTCCTTATCCAGCCAGAAAAATAGAGTATATACTGAAACCTCAATCTTCCAATTTATTCTATATTGAACCAGTCCATGTCTCTATTACTGACCCGATTCAACTTGCCAAAGCCTGTTTTCCCCCTGATTGGCATTTCATTCCCTCACATCCACAAAAAACCCTTGCTTACTATAGAGATATCTTACTTCATCACAAGTTAATAGTCATTAAACCAATCCCTGATAAGGTTAACCCAAACATCACTATTTACCACTCACTATATATCCACAACCTAGTCAGTCTTAAAGATTGGGGACACCCTTTCCAACTTAAAGACCTCCCAAATCATCCAGTACCTTACAGTTATTACGATTATATTGATGCATTCTCAAAAGTCCTCTACTATGAGAATTGTACCTTTAGTCATTCTTGGTTCATCTCCTTTGACCACAAATCCAAGTCACAGATTCCTTCCTGGTTTCTTAGATGGTGGTCTCAGCACGGAGCCACTCCAGAATTACTACCCAATGAATTACTAAACCAAGTTAATTACTTCAGTACTGTGTATCCCACGGATCAGCATACCAGTAAAATCCCTACATTTCTACTATTTATGGCTAAATACAAGGTCCCTTGGATCTTCAAATGGAGATACCACATCCAGTCAGATATACTCACTCGCCAAATGCTAGTCAAATGGTGGGATGCTTACAAGCACCAACGTGTGATTGATCAAGTCAAACAGGAATTTCCAGTCAACACAATAACCAAAAACAAGCTTCTACACTCAAGCTTTCCTGAACTCTCTACAGTCAGACTCGGAAGTCCTGCACCCAGTATGGTTGGAACTTCCAAATCAAAATCCAGTAAATCAAAGAGCACCAAATTGCTCGAATTAGCACAACAGTTAATTGCCCAAGCCAGTCAAGACTCAGACTCATCATCTGAACGATCAGTCACCAATAAATGTGAATATGATTCTGTATTCCAAGATGCTCAAGACCCATTTGCATAATTCAAATGGGACACATGTCGATCAAAGTCAAAAGCAGTCATCATCAAAAGGAGTCATCATCTGAAGACCAATTCATCTTCAACAGTAACCCAACTGCTTTTTCACCGAAAGTAGTCACATGGCCACAGTAAAAGACAATCACTGTTCACTCAGCAATCAATCAAGTCACTGTTCACTCACCGAAAGCAGTCACATGGCCACAGTAAACTCAATTATGTTTTGTAAACAGTTTCTGGTTCCTTATTCTATAAAAGGAACCACAGACTTCAGTTAGAGGCAGGCAAAAACTTAGGCAATTCTTAGACTGTAAATTGTTTTCTTCAGTTTCCACTCTCTTCTCCCCCTTCTCTCTAGATTTTCAGGTTTCAGAAGGAACACTGCCTCATCCTTCTCCAGTAAGTTTGTAGTTTATATTTGTGTACTACTTTAGTACATTTTTTGTTGTACACTTGTACATGATCCAGCATTATCTGGAATTATCCCTGTGAATACACTGTCTCTGTATTTTCTTCTGTTCTTCTCTGTATCTACTGCTTCCGCCCCCCTTTTGGTATCAGTACACAAATATAAACTACAAACTTACTGGAGAAGGATGAGGCAGTGTTCCTTCTGAAACCTGAAAATCTAGAGAGAAGGGGGAGAAGAGAGTGGAAACTGAAGAAAACAATTTACAGTCTAAGAATTGCCTAAGTTTTTGCCTTCCTATAACTGAAGTCTGTGGTTCCTTTTATAGAATAAGGAACCAGAAACTGTTTACAAAACATAATTGAGTTTACTGTGGCCATGTGACTGCTTTCGGTGAGTGAACAGTAAAAAGCTGAGTGAATAGTGACTTGAGTGATTGCTTAGTGAACAGTGACTGTCTTTTACTGTGGCCATGTGACTACTTTCGGTGGAAAGTAGCTAGGTTACTATTGGGAGATGCGGTTGGTCTCCTGAATGACTGGTAGTGCTTTTACATTTGGTGGATGATTGGTAAAAGCAGTTGATGACTTCTTGGCTTGATTTTCCAAAAGCTGAATCATACTATTGTGAGTGAATAGTCTTGGTTGGACTTTCTTGACTTGATCATTTCTGGTGACTGTTGATGATTTAGAATTCCATCAAGTTATCTAAATTGTGGGATTCTTCTGATGTCAAATTATCCCAGTAATCTTGACCGTCGTCTTCATTGGCAGTAAAGTCTGAAGCTGCTGATGAAGTGTTACTGGTTTGCTGATTTTGATATTTGGCTACTAATCCTTTAAAATGGGTATGGAAAATGAATGGAACTTCTTTAATGGATTCAGTGGATCTGATCTTTTGAATTGAATCTTCACAAATTAACTTGTAAGTGTCTTCTAGATACTGATCATAGTGATCAATATCTCCGAGTTTGCAAGCGATTGACCAGGCTCGATGGTGCCGGATTTGACTTCTGATTGATTGTGAACAAGGCCATGGGACCTCATCTTCAATAAGTTGAATTGGGAGATGAATTCTGCTGAATGGCCAGTTGGCTGAGAGATACATAATATGCTGGGCTGGTATTATGTTCCCTGTATGTGTCCATTCTGGCATTTTGCTTTTGACTAGTACTTGGCAGCGTAAATCTCCATATTTGACAAAGAGATTGTTGATACAAACTGCCAGCTTTCTGGTGACTTGGTCTGTTTGCTCCGGATCAGTAAAAATCATTTGTCTAAGAAATCCATGATCAAGAAGAGTCATGGGAGTAATTTCAATAATTTTACTTTTGTAAGTAATATTAATATTTTTAAAGTACTGCATATCAATGCAGGCTTTGGGGATACTAAATATTAGTTGGCACGGACAATCAATTCTTTCCAAAGGTATTTCTTTACAAAGAGGGTTGATTTTGGGACAATTAATTCTATCTTGGTCATCTCTGTAAAGAGTTTCCCAAGTAATTTGTAAACCAGGTATTGACTTTTTGGACAAATCAGTAAGAGTTTGGAATAAACATTCCTGAAAATGGTAACCATCCTGTCTCCCCAGATGTTGAATGTGGCTAATTAAATCAATAGGGAAATTTTTGGGGAAAAATAATTTACTTTTGGGAGATAGGAGGTTATCAGAAATATTTGTCAGTTGGATTGGAAGATGACTGTTTAATGATGCATTGTTACTGATGTCTCTTTCTACAATCTCACTGCTCCCTCGATGCTTATGCAGATGATGTTTGTTAATGTCTCTTTCTAAATCCTCACTGCTCCCTCTATGCAAATTTAGAGAAAGTTGTTTTTGAATAATTTTAATCTCATGCTGTAAAATATAATTTTTTGCTTTAAATCGAACATTTTCTTGTGAGACTTTTGAAAGTTTAGTTTTTGAATATTGTATTTCAGAAACTACAGAAAGAAAAGACTTATCATTATTTTCTCTAATTTTATTTTGCTCACAAAAGTAATAATTTAAACTATTTAAAGCATTAATGTAATGACTATTGTAACGATAATCCCCACACAAGTTCCAGAGTGCATCCAGAAGACATTGTTGGGTTTCGTCTATACAATCTAAATGACTAAGCTTTCTAAATTTAATATTAGTTCCCTCAGGGATGACTGGTAGAGTGGTGGCTCCGAAGGCAATCCCTTTCTGAGTCATCTGTATCATAATTCAAGAAATCGTTAGTAGGATAAATTGAATAAGCTTTGAGCTTTTGTAATTCATTCTGTTCTGGTTTTGCCAGAAATTTAAACTGGACATTTTGTTTATTAATTTTGGAAGTAATTTCGTTACTGGAAACGGTAAATGGATAGAGTAGACAGATGAAAGGTACTCCTAAAATTACTTTGTCAGATAGGTTTTTGACTAAAACAAATGAAGTGACAAAATTTGTCTTATTTTGTTGAACAATTACCTTGGGTAGTTTGTATGCTATTTTCATAGCACTACCGTTTGCTGAACTTAGCATTTCTGCTGTTGACTGGTAATACTCGTTGGGTATTAAACATTCCTGAATACAATTGAGATCTGCTCCAGTATCAATTAGAGCTGTAACTTCTATGACGAAATTGTTTACTATGAGTTTTACTTTTGCATACCATTTCTGGATATTTATACTACTTATAATGTTTATTCTAGTGTCATCCTCTTCTTCATTCTTCAATCCTTCCATATTCATAAAATACTCCGTATTTTTACTATGGTTTGACTTAGGATTACTAGATGATGATTCAGATAAATTTTTTGTAGATGAATCACTCATGGGAGATTTCGATCTTCTTCTTGGAATTCTTAACTCTAATCTTTGATTTATTTCTTTTAACTGAGTTATTTCAATTTTAATAAGATTTATTTCTTGTACTAATTCTTGGATAGTGACCTCTTTATGGGTTTTGTTGAATCTTTCTATGGTGGCATTGAGATTTATAATTGGTTTAGTATATTGCGGTTGTTTCTTATTCTGTTGAATCATTACTTTTTTGAGTTTATCAATATATTGTCTTTTTAATTCAAAATCATCTATCTTACTAATTAAATCAATAAGTAATTCTTCTTCTGGTAATTCTTGGTTGAGTGTACTTATGGTTTTATTACAACAATTATTGGTACATCCTATTTGAATTGGATTATCACTAGAGCTTTCATCTAAGGAATGGTATTCAGATGATTCGGATAATTCTTCTAAGTTATCTTCTGACTCAGTTGAGTTTGCTAATCTGAAGATCTCTAAAATATGTTTTTTGTCAGATTCTGGGATATTAAGCTGATTGACCTTTTCTTTGACTTTGCATTCGGTTTTATAATGACCCTTTTTCCCACAATTGTAACAAGTAACTTGACTTTTGTCATTTGATGTAATTTTCTTTTTATTTTTTGACTGGTGACTCCTAGGGTTTTCATAATATTTGTCTTTTGAGGACTGGGGTTTACTTCTAGAATATTTCTGATTTTTCTGGTTTTCTCTGGTTGATTTCTTTTTAGTCCTAGAAGGGGCTATGGGAGGTAAACCATATTGTTGACAGAAATTTCCTAATTCATATTTAGCTTTATTTTTATCCTTTTGTGCTTGTTTGTTAATCTTCATATCAATACACATTCGTAATCCTTCTTTCTGAATAGTGCTAACTATGTCACCATAAGTGAGTTTATCATATTCTATAACTCCAGTAGGTTGACTGAGGACATCTCTAATCTTGTGAGCAAACAAGTTGGGAAGTCCGTTAATAAACTTCTCTTTCCAAAATGACTTCATACAGTCGTCTCTAAGCATTACTCTGGACATAAAAACATCCTTGTACCACCTAAAATCACTTAGTGTTGGACAGTACAGGTTGCTTAACTGGTCATGAATTCTAGAGGTGATGTTACTAGGTTGACCAACAAAATGTTTAATTATGGTATAAATTAGTGTGTTAATACCATCTGGTACTCCTAATCCTATTTCATTATCAAAAATTGGGAGACCATCTTCACCTATTTGGGTGGCATGAACTATTTCTTGTCTTGACTCATGGGTGAGATACTTATCCCACCATGCTTTTAACATTCCGGTAAAACCAGAAGTTAATAGCTCTACTATTTGTGGTTGACCATGGTCAAGGTTACTAAGATAACTATTTGCTACCATTGACATGTGATTTAGTTTTTCTAAAATCTGGTTTTCACTTAATCCATCTATATTCCATTCATAAAGTTTACTAGAGGAGACTGAGAACTGATGGGTTATTTCTTCATATTGTAAATCAGGTGGAGTAGGGTGAGAATACCAATTTTTGGTCAGACTCATTGGGTTAAATGTGGGTGTGACTAATTTATTTATTCTCTGAGTAGATAATTGTGCTTGTAATTGGGAAATGTCACTATCTGAAGGAGACTCTGATTGTTGACTAGGCATCGGGGTTCTACTATGTTTGGTAATAGTGGTAACTTGGGATGGTTCTGCTTTTATAGCTAACTTAGTTAATAATTCTTCAATCTTGTTGATTTGTTGATTTGTTGTATGGATTTTTGTCCTATTCTCAGGGAGTCTAATTAGGGGTTCTTCTATAACAGTTTTACTGGTTGAAGGGGTGGATCTTACTGATAACTCATCCATTTTGATTTCTATTTTATCTAACTGTTTATTAATAGTACTGAGACACTGATTAGTATAATTATTCTGTTCAATAATTTGACTAAACTCAGGCTTGCTAGGTATCTTAAAAGGCGAGGCTGTAACAGCAGAGCCTTTGTGATCTATGATAATGGTATCTAACGGGGGATGACTGGCATTAGTAATGGTATTATCTAGCCTTTTCCATCTTACTTTTGTAATAGTGTTTACTTTTTTGTAATGATGTTCTAAGTAGTCAAAGAACAAGACTTGACTATTGGACTTAGTATTGAATTTTTGCCAAAGGGCTTTTATCTTTTGTCTTTTTTCTTTATCATATTTTTTCCTAAACTTTTCTCGTTTTTCTTTGTTTCTTTTTGACTTATAGTCCTTTTTGAGAAGATTATAATCTACTGACGAAACACTGCTAATAGATTTAACAAGATTATCACCTATAAACGATATACTGCTAATAGTCTTAACAACTGTATTTCTAAGTTCTTTCCTGTGTTCTGTATCCTGAAATTCTGACAACGAAGCCATAGAGGAAGAACTGGCTGAAGAATTACACCTAAATAATCTATTCAATATTCTTTAACTTCAAAATTCGAGACTAGTATTCTAATTTGTAACAGTTGCGTTTTGGAACATACCCCTATACACACATACCCGATTCCGACCTAGCACATACCGCCACATACACACATGCCATTTCAGTCTTATCCAAACCCTAACTGCCCTACCCTGGGACTTACAAGCGGGACTTTTACAGGGAGACTTACCCGAGGCGGCTTAAGTGAACGGTGTCTAGACGATGGGTGGCTTTACTGGGTGCCCAAACTCGTGCAATAGTTACAGACCAGACGACCTATCAAGAACTCTAAAATCAAGAACATAAACAGACTACAGTAAGTGCAACTAGACTACCAAGAACCTCAACGTGGCTCTGATACCAAAAGGGGGCGGAAGCAGTAGATACAGAGAAGAACAGAAGAAAATACAGAGACAGTGTATTCACAGGGATAATTCCAGATAATGCTGGATCATGTACAAGTGTACAACAAAAAATGTACTAAACTTCTTGATACCTCTTCGTGTACTGTTTGGCTCTGATACCAAAAGGGGGGCGGAAGCAGTAGATACAGAGAAGAACAGAAGAAAATACAGAGACAGTGTATTCACAGGGATAATTCCAGATAATGCTGGATCATGTACAAGTGTACAACAAAAAATGTACTAAAGTAGTACACAAATATAAACTACAAACTTACTGGAGAAGGATGAGGCAGTGTTCCTTCTGAAACCTGAAAATCTAGAGAGAAGGGGGAGAAGAGAGTGGAAACTGAAGAAAATAATTTACAGTCTAAGAATTGCCTAAGTTTTTGCCTGCCTCTAACTGAAGTCTGTGGTTCCTTTTATAGAATAAGGAACCAGAAACTATTTACAAAACATAATTGAGTTTACTGTGGCCATGTGACTGCTTTCGGTGAGTGAACAGTGACTTGATTGATTGCTGAGTGAACAGTGATTGTCTTTTACTGTGGCCATGTGACTACTTTCGGTGAAAAAGCAGTTGGGTTACTGTTGAAGATGAATTGGTCTTCAGATGATGACTCCTTTTGATGATGACTGCTTTTGACTTTGATCGACATGTGTCCCATTTGAATTATGCAAATGGGTCTTGAGCATCTTGGAATACAGAATCATATTCACATTTACTGGTGACTGATCGTTCAGATGATGAGTCTGAGTCTTGACTGGCTTGGGCAATTAACTGTTGTGCTAATTCGAGCAATTTGGTGCTCTTTGATTTACTGGATTTTGATTTGGAAGTTCCAACCATACTGGGTGCAGGACTTCCGAGTCTGACTGTAGAGAGTTCAGGAAAGCTTGAGTGTAGAAGCTTGTTTTTGGTTATTGTGTTGACTGGAAATTCCTGTTTGACTTGATCAATCACACGTTGGTGCTTGTAAGCATCCCACCATTTGACTAGCATTTGGCGAGTGAGTATATCTGACTGGATGTGGTATCTCCATTTGAAGATCCAAGGGACCTTGTATTTAGCCATAAATAGTAGAAATGTAGGGATTTTACTGGTATGCTGATCCGTGGGATACACAGTACTGAAGTAGTTAACTTGGTTTAGTAATTCATTGGGTAGTAATTCTGGAGTGGCTCCGTGCTGAGACCACCATCTAAGAAACCAGGAAGGAATCTGTGACTTGAATTTGTGGTCAAAGGAGATGAACCAAGAATGACTAAAGGTACAATTCTCATAGTAGAGGACTTTTGAGAATGCATCAATATAATCGTAATAACTGTAAGGTACTGGATGATTTGGGAGGTCTTTAAGTTGGAAAGGGTGTCCCCAATCTTTAAGACTGACTAGGTTGTGGATATATAGTGAGTGGTAAATAGTGATGTTTGGGTTAACCTTATCAGGGATTGGTTTAATGACTATTGACTTGTGATGAAGTAAGATATCTCTATAGTAAGCAAGGGTTTTTTGTGGATGTGAGGGAATGAAATGACAATCAGGGGGAAAACAGGCTTTGGCAAGTTGAATCGGGTCAGTAATAGAGACATGGACTGGTTCAATATAGAATAAATTGGAAGATTGAGGTTTCAGTATATACTCTGTTTTTCTGGCTGGATAAAGAAACTTAGGTTGACTAAGTTGAATTTGTGAATCAAATGGGTCAGAAATTTGTTGTTGATTAGAGGAGGTTGTGGCTAATGCTGACTTGTAATCAGTGACTGGGTTGAGTGGTTGGTATCGATTGGTTAATGCTGGTGGAAGAGCAAGCTGTTTCTTTCTGTCTCCCATCCCTGTTAATCAAAAGCAGTTAGGATGTATCTCCCTCAATCCTCACTTGCTCCCTCAAAATGAATAAATGATGAATGATGTATCTCCCTCAATCCTCACTGCTCCCTCAATGATAATGACGTTTATTTAGAACTAAGAAGAAATTCTCGTGTGAGGAAATCAGGGATTGAATTTTGACTACCTTTAATATATGTGATGTCAAAATCAAAAATACTTAATATAGCTTGCCATCTAGCAAAAATTTGTTTACTGGCTATGTTTTGAACATCTTGTTCTAAAACATATTTTGCACTTTTACAATCAACTCTTATTAAAAATTTTTGGTTTAATACATCATTTTGGAATTTTGAAACACATAAAACTATTGCTAAAATTTCCTTTTTAATGGTACTGTAATTTACTTGGGTTTTATTCCAAATTCCTGAATGAAATCGAACAAGTTGCTCTGGAGAAGAGGAATCTATTTGTTGTAAAAGAATTCCTCCGTATCCTGCATCAGAAGCGTTAGTTTGGATAATTTTAAAACTATGATTAGTAGGAATACCGAGGCAAGGTAAGAATTTAACATATTTCTTGACTTTTTGGACAATCAAAGTGTGACTATTAGTCCAAGGGGGGGTTTATTCTTTAATCTTTCAAACAGAGGTTGACAAATTGTTCTAAGATCTTTATAAAATTCAGCTACATAGTTTAATGATCCTAAAAATCGCTGAAGTTGATTTTTATCAATAATTGTATCTGGGAATTTATCTGCAAATTGAATAGCTCTATTAATTGGGGTAATGTTTGACTGATATATATCATATCCTAAAAATCTAATTTTAGTCTGAAATAGTTTAATTTTTGGAGCAGAAATTACTAATCCATTTTTCTTAATTATTTCTAAAAATGACTTTAAATGTTTCCAGTGTTCCTCTAAAGATTTAGAAAACACAAGTACATCATCAATATAAACTATAATAAAATGACTAAATGGGTTAAATATTTCATTCATTATATTTTGAAATTCACTTGGGGCATTTTTTAATCCAAAAGGCATAACATTCCATTCATAATGACCGAATGGTGTTACAAAAGCTGTTTTGTAAGTATCATTTGGATGTAACTGAATTTGCCAAAATCCGCTTTTTAAATCGAACTTGGAAAATATAACTGAGGCATAAATCCTGTTAATCAAATCTTTTTTATTAGGAATTGGGTACCTAATCCATTCTAATACATCATTTAATGGTTTGTAATTAATGACTAATCTAGGTACACCTCTTTCAATTTCAGCATTTTTGTTTACATAAAAAGCTGAGCAAGACCAAGGAGATTTACTCTTCTTAATTATTTTATTTTTTAGAAGACTGTTAATTTCTTGTTTGCATATTTCCATTAACTCTAAATTCATTTGAATTGGTCTAGCTTTAGTGGGTATTTGTTTTTCACTGAAGGTTTTAATGTATGGAAGGGTGACTATGTGTTTTTTTCTATACCAAAAAGTACTAGGAAAGTTTGAACAGACTTCTACTTCTAGTTTTTCTTTAAAAGTAGAGATACTTTGGACAACTACAGGATCTCGTAGTTGTTGTTCAGTTCTTTTTTGCTTGACCTCTTGCTGTAACTGTTTTAACTGATTATTTTTAATATCTAATTGCTTTAATTCTCTTTGTTGCTGTCTTTCTAAGAAAGGGAAAAATACTTGTTTTCCGAAAGGCTGAGTTGTTATCCCTAAGTTACTAATTGTGAATGGGTATAGTAGGGTAAGGAAAGGGGTTCCTAGGATTATATTTTCTGTAAGATTTTTGACCAGTAAAAAAGATGTCTTGAAGCAAACATTATTCTGACAAATACGTACTCTGGGTAATTTATACTGAATTTGCATTTGACTGCCATTAGCTGAGCTTAATTGTTCAGTAGTTTTATGATAATATTTGACTGGTATTAATTCTTCTTTAATACAGTTTAAATCTGCTCCTGAGTCTATAAGTGCAGGGATTTCTATGGTGTAATCCTGGATTACTAGTCTAGGTTGAACATACCACTTGTGGATATTGATTTGAGTGGTAGGTGGGGTGGTTGGACTATAGTCTTCTGGTGGGTCTTTTGTTAGTGAAATTATTTTTTTTTTGACTTTCTTTACTTGCTTTTGCAAAGTTTGGACAGATTCCTCATTCTGGGAAAGAACGGACAAAGAGGCATCATTTTGTTTTAGTGTTTTGGTTTTTAGTATGGTGACTTTTGTAGTAGTACTAATATTCTTTTTATAGTAATTTTTTAAATATGAAAAGAACCTAATTTGACTATGAGTATCATTCATATATTCTTTCCATTGACTACGAATTTCTGATCGCTGTTTACTACTGTATTGACTACGGAATTCTTCTCTTTTTTGTTCATTTTTTGTGGATTTGTAATCCCTTTGTAGTTTTTCAAGATTTATAGAAAAAGGTTTGTGCAGGACTAAGAGGGTATTATCTATTGGATTTGACTGCGGAATAGCTGATTCAAAGTCAGATTGAGTAGGGGATCCTTGAAGAGTGTCTTCATCATCTAATTTTGACTGTGTTGAATAACATGGTTTACTAATCTGGGAGCTAGAATCTATTCCTCTAAGAGTGACTCTTGGGTTTAATAATTCTGAATCGTGTCTAGGAATACCAGATGTACTATGTCTGGGTATACTTGTGTTACTGTTTGTTCTACTTAATTCTCTAATTCGGAGAGGATTAAGTCTCTGTTGGTCAAAGCTGATCCTAACAGTGCCATCTAAATATTGTTGAATGTAATCAAGGTTGACTGTGTCATTTTGTATTACTTGTGGGAAACTTTCATTTTCTGTAATCCAACTAGTGGGTAACTGGATATCATTCCAAGAAATTGTTTTAGGAACTTGTATATTAGCTTCGGAACTACTTTGAATTAAAACAGTTTTGTCTCTTGGACTTTTGACTAAAGCATGAATATTTAAATTAGTTTTCATACACTTATAATATAATCTATAAATCAATGCAATTGAATGACTACCTTCTAGCATATTGGTAATTGCTCCAGAAGTTTGAATATTTAGAGTTAATGATTTTAATAGGTTTTTATCTTTTAAACTTAAAGGTAAGTCTGGATAACAGTTGAAGTAAACTGGTCCATTGTGCAGGCTTGACTCCATTAATCCAAACAGACTGTCACTAAAGTTGGTGAATCTACTGTCTCTTAATGAGAGTAATACTGCAGAATTTAATCCTGTCCTAGTGAGGGGTTTGACAGCTACTTGTACTAACCCAACGTGGATGTAATTATATCCTCGTTCTAAGTGTCTTCTAATTGACTCTTTACTAAGAAGAATGCATTTTTCTTGTTTTTTTGTTAGAGCATAAACTTGCTCTGAGGTTTTCACAACTTGATCAGTTTTAAAAGTATCATTTAAAAAACTAGTTTTGTATATCTCTTTAATAGAAACCTTTGGTATATTCCAGTATCCTAATTCACTGTCTAAATTCTTATATTCATATTCTTCTTCGTGTACTGTATCCGGGATTTCTGACAACGAAGCCATAGAGGAAGAACTGGCTGAAGAATTACACCTAAATAATCTATTCATTATTCTTTAACTTCAAAATTCGAGACTAGTATTCTAATTTGTAACAGTTGCGTTTTGGAACATACCCCTATACACACATACCCGATTCCGACCTAGCACATACCGCCACATACACACATGCCATTTCAGTCTTATCCAAACCCTAACTGCCCTACCCTGGGACTTACAAGCGGGACTTTTACAGGGAGACTTACCCGAGGCGGCTTAAGTGAACGGTGTCTAGACGATGGGTGGCTTTACTGGGTGCCCAAACTCGTGCAATAGTTACAGACCAGACGACCTATCAAGAACTCTAAAATCAAGAACATAAACAGACTACAGTAAGTGCAACTAGACTACCAAGAACCTCAACGTGGGGCTACAGTGAGTGCAAAAAAATATTTTACATGATCAAAGCTGATCCTTGTAAAATATTTTACAAGGAAGCCATAGTGAACACTTGGATCATGTACAAGTGTTCACTATGGAAACCCCTTTCGTGTACTGTCTAAGAAATCCATGATCAAGAAGAGTCATGGGAGTAATTTCAATAATTTTACTTTTGTAAGTAATATTAATATTTTTAAAGTACTGCATATCAATGCAGGCTTTGGGGATACTAAATTGAATAGATTATTTAGGTGTAATTCTTCAGCCAGTTCTTCCTTTATGGCTTCGTTGTCAGAATTTCAGGATACAGAGACAGTGTACAGTGAGTGCAAAAAAATATTTTACATGGAAAATATTTTACATTGTAAAACATTTTACATCGAAACAAACGGAGCCTAAAGGTGGGGTTTTCGGTGGAAGATTCTAGCATTTTATAAATGTGGGGTATTTTAGGTACCTCACTTAAAACAGGATTTATGTGAAATGGATTTGACATAGTGTGGACCTGGACGGGTAGACACTAACAAAAATGGGCCGGCTTGGAAGAATCCTTGGAAGTTTTTGTGAGCCCATGTTTCTTTTATGAAACCATATTGGGCTTTTTTCTTTCGTTTAGGGTCATGACTCTGGCTGGGCTCGTCCCTTCTTGGCACCACCAGACTGTGGCCGCAGTCTGGTGGTTATGATTATGATCACGTAACGTAGTACTAAAAGATTCACCTTTAAACATTTCAAATATTGGGACACTAGAAGGTTTGTCTTGTCGTTAACTTCAGATCCTCGAAATTACTCGAGGCGCCCGGACCTTTGGTTATTAGAAAGAAAAAATTCACCTCCCCTATGTCTTCTTTCACATAATAAAAACAGATAACATATTCGATCAGACAATACTGTCTATCACACATACACACACAAGACGTCAATATGAAAGCATATCCATCGTATTTGTACATTACTTTAACTACATACCAAAACAAAAATTTATTTATACTCTTGGACAAACAAAATTATGAAGTCCAGATCCCACAAGGCCACAACCCACATGGTTGCTGCTTATCCTCTCTTTCTCTCTCATCTCTGTGCTTTTGTTCATTTCTCTCTTTTGGCTTCTACTAATAAGTGGCCTTTCTGCGTAACCCAAATCAGAATTCAGAAGAACATATATACCTTCCTTATCCAAGCAATCAAATCCATGATCATATCCACTGCCAAGCAGTTTTAAGTGGAAAACACCTATTCAAAACCAATCCGCTAGCTTGAGAAAATATATTGTAGGCATGGATGAATTGTGCTGCGTGGGCTCAAAAGCATCAAAAGTCTGGGGTCACCCAATGGATATTGATGAGGGTAAAGTGGTAAAGATAATACCATCCTAGCCCTAGAGATATAAACTATCAATAAAAATGAACAATTGGAGATTAGATGTACATCGCTTGTCTCCCACTAACCAAACGGTCTGGTTGCCGATGGGATATAAAGGGCGGATATACTATCATCCCGGAAATGGGACAATACTGTAATTGTAATGAAATTATTTCATGCTTGTGGGAGTGGGACACTTTCATTATTACACTTTGCGGGGGTCAAATTCTTAAAATTGTTTTAGTTTAAAAATACATAAAATGTGGAAGTTACTGGTGAGATCAACTGATACCCCTTCTCCCATGCTAGCTAGCTTCTATATATAGTGGTCAGTGGGTATATGTTTCCCTTCCCCATATTGGTTTGGTTACTTAGTAGTACCATTTAGTAGTCTTTTGGCAATTAATTAAGTGTACCCTATAGATATGAGTGGGATTGATTTTTACAAGCCAGTAATGGCTATGATTGGAATGCAGCTCACTTATGCAGGGGTTGCTCTATCTACCAGAGCTGCTCTCCTTCAAGGAATGCGCCCCTCAGTGTTTGTTTTCTACAGGCAAGGCATAGCTACTTTGGTCATTGCTCCTATAGCTTATTTTGCAAGGTGGGTTTTTGAGATTTTTTCTCACATGCATGTGCTGGTGGGATTTTGAGATTAATGGTAATAATATATTTAACAAATGTGCTGGTGGGATTTTGAGATTAATGGTAATAATATATTTAACAGATGTCTTTTGTGATGCGCTTGGATCATGAATTTCGGGAAATCAACGTATGTGAGACTGTCACATGCCCAAACGAGAGAAACATCTCATTTGGGCATTTGATGGGTGCGCAAGATATTCAAGCACTGTGCGTGTTGCCAAAATATGAGACCCGTCACATGAGAATATATAATGCATAATTTATTGTCACACGTTTGGTGTCTGTCGTCGAACGGTGACATATTTATCTCTAATATTTGTTCCTTTAATTTCATTGCAGGAGATCAGAGAGGTCTTGTTTGGGATTGAGAAGCTTTTGTTTGATTTTTTTGGCTTCTTTAGTTGGGTACGTACAAGTTTATATCTAGTGATGTTCTTTCAAGTTATGTTGATCATGAGGTACATAGTAGCATGCTTAAAATTTTGCCTTTCGTTTCACAGCGTAGCAATCAATCAGAACATCTATTTCGAGGGCATATACCTGGCCTCATCGTCGATGGGAAGTGCACTGTTTAATCTAGTCCCCGCAATAACTTTCGTTGCAGCATTTGTTATTGGGTAATTTCCAGAAAAATGATGTGCTAACCACTTAGTATTTATTTCCTTAAAATCAAAATTGAGAACGTATACATTCCCCGTAGTTACATTGCCCCGTTTGCTTCTCAAGAAAACGTCTAGTTTAAAGCATTCATAGATGTCTTTGTTTCCCAATATGGCACCCTTTAACGTTGCAGACACATATGTGTCTAGATCTGTGCCCGCAACATACACACTTCAGTTTCTCCACTAAGCATTTTATGAACTGATCAGGTTGGAAAAAGTAGACATCAGAACCTTGAGAAGTATTGCAAAGATAATAGGGACAGTGTTGTGCGTGGGTGGAGCTGTATCCATGGTATTGCTCAGAGGCCCAAAGTTACTAAACAGCTCAGGAGGTGAGAATTGGTTGGTGGGCTCCTTCTTCCTCTTTGGAAGCAGTTGTTGCTGGTCATTTTGGATCATTTTCCAGGTGCTAAAATTTTGCTCTTCAAAAGGAGATTTGCTTTGATTTTTGATAATTACAGAAAACCGTTCAATTCCCTATAATTCTATTGCTATATTTATTATGGTAATCCTTTCGAACAGGTTCCGGTTTCAGCTAGGTATCCAGACCACCTATCTTTATCCGCTTGGATGTGTTTCATGGCAACATTGCAATCAGGCACTATTGCACTCTTCTTAGAGCGTAACCCGGAAGCTTGGATTTTACATTCTTATCTAGAACTTGCTTCTAGTCTCTATGCAGTATGTATTTGGTTAGTTCTTTGAATTAAAGATTCAAAAATCAATTCGAAGCCATCAAAATCAACACATAACATCGAAGAGTTTAGACGTATTGTACACTACCTACTCAGAAATGAGCTATGTACATGTTTGTGCACGTTTTGTCCGTGAATGTTTCATTGTTGATTCTTCAAAAGGAATTAACACACAGGGGATTATAGGATCAGCAACGAGCTTCTTTGTTCAAGCTTGGTGCATTTCACGCAGAGGTCCACTCTTCTGTGCTATGTTCAGCCCTTTAGCCACAGTTATCGTGACAATCTTCGCTTCGATATTTCTACATGAAGAGATCTATATTGGCAGGTAGGAACACTAAAATTTATTGGTTAAATGAAGGTATTTATTCTTTGGAAGACTTAACTGGACATTCTATAAATTGAGTACTGAATTCATACAATTAAAACCGGGCAGACCAATGTGCCGTAGAATTAAGCCCTTTCAAGAGTTGCTTCTGGAGTCTAAACTAGCTTTTTTGGTTCACTTTCAGCCTGATAGGTGCAGTTGGCGTGATCGTTGGATTATATGTTGTGCTGTGGGGAAAAGCCCAAGACCACGAGGAGCTTAAAACGGACACAGTCTCAATCTCAAACGACGATCAATCAACAATCGCAGAAATCTTGGTGGATGGATCTTTTAAGAATATGACCTGCACTAGTACTACAGATTTGGAGAAACCCTTTCTGTTTGTCTGAGAAATCTACAAGGGTATGTTCGGATTAAGGCCTTTTTGAGGGACTTGGTAAGGCTTTCTGGGAGGGATTTATAAAGCAAACGAGAAGATGAACTAAAAATTTTCTGAGCTACTCGTTTTTCCCTCTTATTTTCATGTACCTAGGAGTAACTTATTTCATAATGGTTTCTATGGTTGACGGTATCTCCTTGTATTTCCTTTGATGTCTTCTATTACTCCATCCCTGTCAAAGTTGAGACACGGGTGTCCCCAAAGTGTCGGACACGGATACACCAAGTAGTAATTAAGAGTGTCGGTGCTTCATAGACGATGGGTCATTCAACAATCTCTGCTACTAAAGCATATTTGTTCCAAATTTTGCACCAGCCCAGATTCAAATATCCCTTCTCTTGGTCACGACTAATACTCGCTCTTGCCTGTCCCAGAATAAGCTCCGTCTGGCCCATGGGGCTAAGCCACATTTTTGTGGTAACATATGGATCTATTTCAGGCAGTCTTGGACACAAAATCTTTGAATTCAGGATTTTTATCTCTCAATTATTATGGATAAATTGCAACCTTAAAAGTTGAGCTACCATGGCAAATTTGGCACGTACCTTTTTGACATGCATATGATGTCATCTACATCTACTATAAGTTTGAAGATAAAAAGCTCGGGTCCGATCGCTCGAAAATTCCTGTGCCAAGGGATTTTTCGGTCGTTGAATTTAATTTTTTTTAATGTTTTAAGTCCAACGATTGGAAAACCTCTCGGCAAAAGGATTTTCGGCACAGAAGAACCTGCCTCAAAAAGCACACCCAGTTCTAAGGGTGAATTTGGTTATTAATATTTTTTCCGACAATCAAGATTTCTTCGAGTTAGCTTACGCGCACCTCAACAAATCCCCTCTTTCTCTTTGGTCCTATCAAAGGTAGGTCATTCACGCGGAGACTAGATAATTCACAACAAATTACTTTCTTGCAGACCAAAGAAATTGAACATGGTCAATTATGTGGGAGCTGTTGTGCGGAAACCCACCAACCAACCCATAGGGCTATTTGGTTATCATTATTTGGCTGACTGTTGTTTGTTGACCCCCATAATCAAATAAACAAATAAATTGTCGAACTGACTTTTGCTTATTTGTGTCCTGGATAACCAAATGAGTCTTTAGAGGTATAATTAAAAAAGTTGAGAAAGCAAAAGAAATGTGGAGAGCTGAGACAAAATCAAACCATAATAATTGTCTGGTACCTCACACAAACCCCACAAATGTTGCAAAATGGTTGGTACAACAGGAAAGGAGTTAGCTATCTACCAGTCTCAGGACAATAATTAACAGACCATACATTTCATATTTCCATTGATGGCCCCCCCGGGAATATCATCTCTCTCTCTCTCTCCTTGAATTTTAAGCCCACTATCTAACCAAAAACACTAAAATGATGGGACTCCATGACACAGCCAAAAGCTTTTTGTTCCTTAAAGAGATTCGGAGGTGCTGTAGAGCACTGTGTGTAGTGCGCTGTGTAGTGCGACATTACAGCCATCCAAAAGTGTTTTCAACGGCTCAGATTAAAAACAAACTCTTCTGAACTGTTAGTTGATGAGATCGACGGCTGTCGACCGCCCTACAAGCAACCCGGGTCCCCCTTAAAGACTAAAGTGAAGATTAACAAAATAAAGAGCTACTGTAATATTATAGTAGTGCCACGACACTAGCCATGTTTTCTAAGCGAATATTTAAACAACATAAACAGACCTGCCATTATTGGCTGAAAGAATGGACCTACAGAAACTTTTGTTATCCTCCTCAGAAATTTTTCCTAGAAAATCAAGTTTGGTACAAGTGAAATAAATGAAACAGAGACTCCAAGCGTGTATTCACACATGAATCTGGTGGTAGAAGACAAACAATGAAGAAACCTGGGCAGTAGTACTATAAAATACGACCAATATATCCACAGAGAATGTTAGCTAACAAATAAAAGAGTCTCAGAATCAGTCAAAGGATAAAGAAACACTCCGTACTACAAAACTACAGAAGATAGTAAATGAGTACTAAAGATGCAGCTACTAATACATCACACACTAACAACTACGAAAACATTCAGAATAAGGGCTCGACCGGGGTTCCTCTATCCCCAAAATCTCTGTCTCCGGTCCCCAATCCACTCCTAACTGCCTGAAATTGTCAGATTTTCCAGCACACAAAGTTCGAAACGTGATCATGCATCTGAGAGTGCATCGGGACAGATGAACACAGATTTTGTATAAAGAGGATCCCGTGGCCTGAGTGCTCATGGTCCCTTCCACATGAAATTGTCCTCCCTGTTGTTCCTGAAAGCACAGCATCCAATCGAGTAAACAATAACGAGGACGACAAGGAATATAATGTTGATCACAGCCACCTTCTTCCAATCATGCTTGATGTTATCCAGCAGCCCAGCCTTGCATGATTGGCAGCTGAAGCACAGAACACTTGGATCATTGCTCCACAACTTGCAATCTGTATTGGTGTATGAAGTGGTTGTGGCAGTCCAGTTGGTTGGGCTAACATAAGCGAAATTGCAGTCATTCGATGGCTTGCAGCAACCGGACTGCAAAGGAACGAAACATCAAGGAAATACAGAAAAAACAAAAAATAGAAGCATCAACAAGTTAGAAAATGCCTAATGATGAATTAGTTGGTGTCAAAGCATTACACTAAAAGCTTGCATCTGTTTAATTTCTTAGGAAATCAAATGTTAGCATTGAAGAAACACAACGGCCTGAGAGCTAAAAGGAAACTTAAATCAAGTTTTTCCCTAATGTTCCAACTCAATTTCACAAAACCATATATGAAGCCTAAGAAAAACAATTGGTTGATTCAGATATGCAACACTCGGCAATGAGATTGAATCAGAGACTGTAAGGGAAAACCCCTGGTTTCTCAGGAATGGTGGATTGTGTACTTTTAAGGACGTCGATGGGAACAAAAATAATCAATTACCAAACGCCTCTAATTTCCAAAACTTTAGATATCAAGAACAATGAACTAATAAAACCCACAATCTTGAATTTTACAGTTAAAAAAACATGTTCAAAAGGTTCAAACTTTCACGATACAAGGCATGAGGCCATCAGCAGCGGTGAGCATAGCATAGCATATACTCCATCGTACAAGTCCAGTATAATAGCAACTTTATCGAAAGTTCTTCTAAAGTAACATATTCAAGTGAAACTGGCGGAATCTTCCTAGAATTTAAGAGTAGTCAATATACAAAGGGAAAACTTTTATCATTACAATGTGTCCTAATTTAATAAAAATAATAATGAACAATCCAAAACAATAAGTCACACAAGCATATGGCTGTATCTGACTTAAGCTACTGCTTTGTTTAAGTTATGACATTCCGATGCACCGAGAAAAATATACATCTCAGGAGCATTAAACAAAACCCACATGTCTAAAGGCCTGATTTTTCAGATTCTCTTTAACCCATTCCTCAGCCCAGAGAGCATCAGCCAGAGATTCTTAAAAAAGTATATATCTTTGTAGCAAAAGAGAAAGGTAAAGTCACATGCATAAAATCATATCCTTGGTCAAACCAGGCCTAAAGTGAAAGGCAAACGAGTTAATTCACCAAGAGCGAGAAAGTTAGGGAACGTGTGTTAATGAATTCAGATCTCAAGAAAGAAGAAGTCAGAACCCCCAATTCGCACAATTAATTCAAATAATGCTTACGGCCTAAATTGCTTGTCCACTACGAAAAATTGTACTACAATTTTTGAATAAGAACAAACTTTTGTGTATTTAAATTTCTTTACACCAAATTAAACTACGTCATGAGTTCTTTAATTTGACATAAACAAATTTTTAAAAAAATTATGCACAAAGGTATCTTTCTTTATCCGAAAATTGACGGTTTTGGTACGGAGAGAGTAAAAAATTAGACTAGGGGTTTATTTTTTAAGAAGGCAATTTGTTTATGGATCTTTAATACGGTGCAAAAAAAAATTGAAAAGTTATTTTTCATTTACATTATTTTTGAGTTTGAAAATGTGAAATAAATACTTATTTTTTAAGAATTTGTTCTGGAACGGGCTCTAATTCTCTGTGTTCTCAGTGTGATTGGGAAACCAAATCTTAAACTTGCATGCATATATCCTTCAATACGCACTCTTATTCGACAATCACTATAACAAAATTATGATAATTATTGTTCCTACGTGTTTTTGTGTGTGATGCGTATATAGCCGTTCGATCTGCATACATTTAACAGTTCCTGACCCTATTGTGTTCGGAATTGTGTTCTAAGATCGTGTTATTAGACGTTCAGTATACCTTAATAGAGGACAAGCTCTCCTTAGAGAACTGCTCAACCGTAGTATTAACCCCCTGATCAACCAAACTCTGGCACACCTTACCATCCATCAAGCAACTCTTGATCTTACTCCAATTCTTGGTGCTATTGACCCTCTTCTGCAACCAATGCGAGTAATCCCCGAGGCGGTACTCCTTATACCCTTTCCCGGACAGCACTTCCCCGGCGCCCTTGTTGGTGACCACGAAGGCGAAGACGGTGAAGAATAAGAGGACGAGGATGAGGAGGAACATGACGACGAGGTAGATCCATAGGAGGAGGGAGTTGCGGAAGCAGGCGCCGACGAGGCCGGCGAGGGAGACGAGGAGGAGGAAGACGCCGAGGACGATGAGTGGGGTGTCGAGGAACTTCTCGCACTCGGTGATGCCGCGGCGGTGGAGCCAGATGCCTGCCCAGAGGATGGGGACGGAGAGGAGGAAGGTCAGGAAGTTTAGGATCCCGATCAGGTTGTTGCTCAGTCGAAGCATCTTTTTCTATGGCAGGATAATAAGGGGTTTGTTTCTCTTTTACTGAAACGGTGTGTGTGTTTGTATGGACAGAGAGAGAGAGAGAGAGAGAGAGAGAGAGAGAGAGAGGACACTGGTAACTGCAACAGACGATTTGAAGGGGGGGGGGGGGGGGGGGGGATGAAATGGGGATTGTGCAGGGCAATGGATAAAAAGGTGGAGGACGTGGAGTGTCGGAGTGGAATGAGGAATGTATGTAGGGTCGGATCCGGGCGACTTGATTATTCAGGCAAGACTGGGTTCTCCCTAACAAAAAGGCTTTGTTCCTAGAAATAAGTACTTATTTTTTAAAAACTGTTGATTTTGTCACTTTTTTTTTTGTTAAATGTTTAACCGTAAAATCTTGCCTTTGGAATATAAGGTCGGAAACCCCAAACGTAGGGCTCAATCGTCGGTAGCAATAAACCGATAAGACCGGAATCGTACCACAGGGAATCAAAGATAGCTTAAACGGATTGTAGGATTTATGTAAAGTTCTCGGCGTTTAAGACGGCCAACTGTCGGTTTTGCTTTGGTAAATGAAACACTATTGTAAAAAGACTAGAAATTGGGTTTGAACTTAATAAAAACAGGCGGCAAGGTTTAGGGGCTAAAAACGCCCGATGACTTAGCCAATTTAACCGTTTCTTTCTAACAACTTCAAGCCAAGGCATAGACAAACTTAACTCGGAGCACTCGACATTAAAAGCCGAGCATAATCATGGCATTAACTCGGAAACGGCCTAATCTCATTTGGAAAATATTTAAATCAAACGCCGGGAGCGTTGAAAGCCTCAAGCCCCGTATGCAAGCCGAAGGTTAAAACTCCGGGCTACACACGGTTAAAGAAGGTATTAGCCCTTTGGTTTGGCCGAAAATTAGAGATTAAGCCTTGTCTTTGCTAAGGTCATGATCAAGTCATAGAGAAACCATTAAAACGACTAAGCCATGGGAAGAATATCACTCCATGACCGAGCCTAAAAGATTACTCACGCATGCTAGGAAAAAAAGACATTAGATTTAACCGATAAAAACGAAAATAAACTTGATCTTAATAAGGATCTATTCCGCGGCTACAACATTAATTAACGAGAAAACAAGAAACGACAAAGACTTACCAGCGTTCTCGAAGAAGTTAACACAAAAAGCTTGAGAACTTTAATAGAATCCTAAAATTTTAAAAGACTTAAAGTTGTATTAAATGAGAGAGAGAAGAGAGAGGGTGACCCTATTTATACAAAGTGGCCCCTTTCCTATTTATACAAAGTGGCCCCTCTCTCTCAGCCAAATATCTGAAAACATACCAAAAAAGGAAAACATTTCATAAGTGGAAAGTCCAAAAAGCAGAAAAGCATCCGTATCGATACGGCAGAAATGCCTGTATCGATACAGCATCTCTACGGATTACTTCCAAGTGCTCTGTTTCCTTATGGTATCGATACGGCAATTTTGCCTGTATCGATACCGCCTGCTTTTCACCAGCATTCCAGGTTTTGGACTTGACTTGGCACCTGATGATCCCCCGACGGCCCGACGACCCTCCAAATGCCTCCAAAACCTTGCTACATCGACACGGCGCCGCCTCCGGCACTCGGGCATACTCATGGCTAAAACTGGGTCAAAAAGCGGCGTATTATGCCAATTTACCAAAAACGCTTGAGAAAACACATATAAACTACAGAAAAACACGAAATAAACAACATAAATCGAGACTAGGCGCACCAAATATCTACAATATTGGGTGCTTATCATTAATGTCACTCCCCTGCAAGTGTATTTTTGGTGCAACAATACACTTGCAATGGAGTGGCATTAACAAAAAAAGGGAGAGGCAAAATCATTTCCCTTTTCAAAAGGTGATGAATTATGATAAAATGACTTATTTTGTAAAACAAAAATACTTAAAAAATAAAAATTTAGCGAAACGGGGCCTAATACATTTTCCTAAACTGAATAGTCATATGATTTGGTAAGTTATCTATACTATAAAACAGAGCGATTTTCTTTAAAAATGTCTAGGCATATAAACAAAGTAGCATCTATAGTCGTTCAATCGTACTTTCTAGTAAGGTTATAGCCGTCGGATTGAATAAATATTTCTTATTATATACATCTACACTAATGTAAAAAAAGAAGTTACACGTTTTCCTGATAGAGAAATATACACCACTTGATCCCTTTTCAATTGATTTCTCTAAACTTGATTTCCTTACATTCAATTCAATATTTGTTTTTAAGTTAATTCCTTTTAAGTTGATTTTCCAACAGTACAAAAGAAACAATCATTTTTGGATTCATACGCGAAAAGGAAACAATCTTTTTTATAAGAAAATACACATAATTCTTCTACGTGTTTCTTCAAGAATATATTGAGTTTTTTTTGCCTTTGCATTAACGAGGTTAGAGGGATATTCAAGAATAATTTTTTGCCCACTAATTCGGAGTCGTGCCTAAAGACATGGACATGCGCTAATAACCTATAAAATTTAACGGTCAAACGATTTAGACAAAAGAAATGCGAGACAACTATTCTACATCTTGTGGCTATCAATGTCGATTAAACTTGATTGTGCATAGCAAGTTTTTTTTATGTGGATCTTTTAAATAAATTTGATCGTAGACAGTGTTGGAGGCATCCTCCCAGTTATCAACCACTAGCGTCAAAAGACTCGGAAGCACAAGCAATGCACGTGCAATTTTAGGTAACTTTAATCATATATTTTGTGTGCGGAGGGTGTTTTTTCTACATGAAACAAATGAGAAGCAAAATGATATAGGAAGGGAGAAAATAATGATAAAAGCCTATTCAATGCTTCTTTGTCAAAATAATTAATCAAACTCAACTTACAGAGAAGCAAAAGAGAAAAAGAATCTCACTATCCGATTGCCATCTTTGATTTTACCTTCTGTGTCGTAATTCAGTTACCTCTGTGGAAAAGAAAGAAATTGGTGTGAAAATCTACATAGGGTAAGTTGGGAAATTCAAAGTGTTAATCAGCTTCATAAACTGATCCACACCAAAAGATATTCTCCCTTCATAGATAGGCGATTTTTCTGAGTGAATTGTACGATTACTCTTCGGAAATTTTGAACTTCATCCCAGCCAGTGCATAAATTTTCATACTCTAATGTAGAACACGTGGAGGTCCAATTTCATGATCAATTGGATCAGTCGATGCCTCGAAAGCCCAAACGTTGTTTAATTGCAAATTACCTGATTTGGCAACTTTTGGACTAACTCGGATCAGGCCCAAACTTGGTGGGCTAACTTATTTTCGCGTTGCGATCAAGACTCACCACCCTAATTCGTGACCGATGGTGTTTTTCGGCCTAATTCCTTTGTTTAGGCCTCCAATTGGACGTTTTTGTCGTTTTAGAAAATATTTGTTTCGTTAATAACTCTTAGCGTATAATTCTGTAGAAGTTGATTCTTTTTGGAAAAGTCTTGTTTTTCTTTCCTTTTTCCAATTTTATTATTTTTCCCCAAATTTTGGATTTTTGTTTTTTTTTAGTTATGGTTTTGCTAGGGTTACGCATTTTTTCTATAAAAAAAAGTTGTAACCTAATGTTTAAGCATTTTTTTATTTCAATAATATTCAGATTTTATCTTTTTCTCTCGTGACTTAGTACGCAACTAATCTTCTCGTTAATTCCGCTGCTGCGTCATACTCAATTTTAATTAGTCTGAAATAATTATATTCCTGATTGTGACTGATGTTTGTAACAGACGTATTAGCAACCGTCAACAACTTTTTATGTCGACACATGCGTGGCCGTTATCGACAATAAACACGCGCGCAATTCGGGTTATGGAATTTCAATTTTGAATTCAATTGAACAGGTGGCCAACTAGGTAACGAGAAACCCAAGGAAACCTACAGGCCATGCGGGATTGAAATTTAGAGCTGATTTTTTACAGGATTCCATAAAATAATATTTTAAAATTTATCGATATTTTTTTGGATTTTTATGAGATCCGAAATGAGCCATACATAAGATGGAGTGTAAAAAGGTAGTGTACCTATCTTTAGTGCATATTGGATTGAACTGATTTTTCAAGGACCCATTCGGGTTTTTTTTTTCCTAAATTATTAAACGGCTTGAATCATTCGTGCAGAACCCGGAGTGCTATGTAGCACAGACACCACGGCAATTCTAAAAAAATGGGGACACGGACATGGCGGGGGACACGCCACGTGTATAAATAAATATATGTACATATATAAAAAAAAAATATGAACCATTGTATATGAATAATTTCACAAATTGTATAAATTTTTTTCAAAGGCATAATTACAGTTTAACTCAAATATTTTGAATAATTTCATATTAACCTCCAAAAATTTTTAAAATATTGCATTTTGACCCCTAACCGTATCCCCAGCCATGTCCCTTAACAAAAAATGATTTCAAAAAATGAACACCTAAACAATAAACCCCTTCACAGTGAAACCTATATTTAAAAATGCTTGCTTTTTCTTTTTTTTTTTTCTTCTGAAATTACTCCATGTTGTTCCGGCATAAAAAAATTAAATCTACATGTTTTATTTAATTTTACCGTGTCCCTTGCCATATCCGTGTCCCCATTTACTTAGAATTGTTGTCTCCGTGTCCGTATCTATGGCCCGCTTCCGTGCTTCTTTGAAGCTGGACTAAGCTCTTGGAGAGAGATCAAACCAAATGCTGTCAATACGCTTTGCATAACATAGAATGTTCATGCTAGCAACCCAAGAGATAAGTAGTAGTATTCGTGTCCGGCCCCATTCTTTCTTCATTCCTTGTTGTTCCGGACTTTTCAGTGAAAGTAATGCATGGTGTCTCTCAAAATTATTTGCCAAGAAAGGAAACAATTGATGTTGAGCCATCAAAATAGGTATTCACAATCAATGCATGATTTGCAGCAGCAAAAGATGTAGCCGATACAAAAAGGTAGAGAGCACAAAGACCCATTGATTTATGCAACTATGCCTACAAAATTCTTTACGGTGGTGGTGAACGGTATGAAGCTTTGTAATGGTCAGATCTTCCCCAATTCAGAACACTGAGGATAACACTTCTGCTGGTAAAGTGTATATACCTCGCGAGATTGGGCGATTTCCAGTCCATCACCTCCTATTTTGTTTCCTTTGTTTTCTGGTTCATTGTATCTCCGCCCCAGAGGAGAAAAACAGCAAGAAACGCTAGTGCATCCTTAAATTCCTATGTAGCCGATGAAGGTTTCTCTATAGTTTTTCAGTTGGATGGTACAAGACAATACTGAGAATGCATGTATGGACTGTTGAACGAATGCTTAACGACTCGTTAATTTGATCTTCATTTCTTCCCTTTAATTGTAATTGTAAAGTTGTAAGAGCTTTGAATCTTGCATAAGCAAAACAAATATCCAAAGAGTTGTTTAGAAACATCACTTCATCGGATTCATACTACGAATAGCAGCAAATGATAACAGCTTCACAATTGAAGCATGGATCGCTGAAGCAGAAATGCAATTTAATTTCCCCCCAGCTTTCACTGATCCTGCTACTTAACGTATTATTACAAAAGAGGACATTCAAAGTCACTGAGTAAATCAAGTTGGTTTCTATGGTTAACTTAGGTTTTTAAGAACTAAACTAATTATGCACAATCTTTTGCACAAAATGCTCTTTTTACCAACTTCAAAATAGACTGGTGGAACAAAAAAAGCACTGCGAAATACCTAATGTTTCTGTGTTGTATTCTCTGCTTTTGAAAGGGGATAATATGGACACCATAACAATCACCAATACCTATCGATGTCTCGCATAGACTATGAAACAAAGAAGTGGAACCAAAAGACTAGCAAAGTAGCAGCAAAAGCAACAACAGAAAACAAGAAGAAGAAAATCACTAGAAGTTACCATTCATCATTCAGACATGCCCAAAGATATTCCATAATTCGACTAACACAAACCTAAAGATGATTGCACAATACTTGGAAAACTGACTTGATTCATATCCTTATACAATAACCCAATAGATATATACTTAAGAGAAATGCCTTGGTTCAAATCTCTCATAAATAAGAACAACAAACAGACCACCAAACCATTTACCCTTGAAAGATTTGTATCCATCCAATTTTGGAAGACGATACTGGGCTAAAGTATGTGATACTAAAACTCTCCACTAAAATGCTGCACAAAGGGCAGACGCATATGGCTCCGATGGTATTGCATTCACCGGAAATTGCGGTATTGATGAGCAGAACCAAAATTTTCCTTCATCACTATCAGCATCAGGACTCGACATCAGTTTCCTCCTTTTGTGGTTTTGGATTGTCTCGTCACTTGAGGGGCTCCGTTTCTCATGATTTGTCACAGTCCCTAGATATACTACGCTCGGCTCATCTTCCAATATTGGCTCAATCAAGTTAGAGTCGTCGTGCCTAGGGCTCCCTTCCTCTTCATCTTCAATAGGCTCAACTTCGACATCCTCATCAAAATAAACCTCAATGCTAGACTCTTCATCGCTAGAGCACATGGAGGGATCCTCTTCAGCCACAAGCCTCGGCTTTGTATCGCTAGAACACATGGACGGATTGCAGTTGTGGATTGTCTCGTCGCTCGAGGGGCTCCGTTTCTCATGATTTGTCACAGTCCCTAGATATACAACGCTTGGCTCATCTTCCAATATTGGCTCAATCAAGTTAGAGTCGTCGTGCCTAGGGCTCCCTTCCTCTTTGTCTTCAATAGGCTCAACTTCGGCATCCTCATCAAAATAAACCTCAATGCTAGGCTCAAAATCGCTAGAGCACATGGAGGGATCCTCTTCAGCCACAAGCCTCGGCTTTGTATCGCTAGAACACATGAACGGATCGTTTTCAATCTCAATGTTTGGCACTATCTCGCTATTCTTGGGCATTTGAGTGTCCAAATTCTCGTCACGTTCTTCATCATAATTCTCATCCATAACCTGCACTGGTTCTGACTCTTCAGCTTCGATTTCAATATTTCCTCCGTCATCCAAATCCGAAACAAAGGGAAGTTCCAACAACACGTCAACTGTCAATCTATCCGCTGCCCTCCTTTGAAAACAACCCTTCAAGAACTCTTTCCCTTCCTCTGATATCCCACTTGGAATTTCAGGCATTCCGAACACGTGACCAATCTTGTGGACAAATTCATCAGTGCTCCAATATGCTTTCCTCGCCCAAACTTGCTTCGCGGTTAGCAACTCGAGAACAACACAACCAATGGCCCAAACATCAGAGGGAGCCTCTTGTATGCAATCAGTCACAGCCTCCGGCGACAGATACATAACAGTTCCTCTCACGGCAGACATCCCCTGATTCGCCTTTTTCGCTAGCCCAAAATCACAGATTTTAGCCATAAACTTAGTGGAACCAGTAGTACGTGAAGCGCAAGGAAAAAGTAAGATGTTATCCGGCTTTATGTCAAGGTGAAGTAAACCGCAATCATGAACATGTTTGATCCCAAGAAGAATCGAGCGCGTGTAAAGCCTCACATCGGACTCTGGCAACCCGGAACCACGTGATTTCCTGATCAGATCACGTAGGGAACCTCCTGAAGCGTATTCTAACAAAAGATTATACACGTTCTCGCCGTTCTCCCCGGTGGTATACTCATCTCCAAAGCACTTGATAATGTAAGGGCACTTGTTAGTTCTATGAAGAATGCTCAGAACCTGCTTCTCCATTTGAAGCGAACCCGAATCGAAGAGTTCAGCCGACTTCACTGCCATCTTCGGCGGAAAGGGACCGAGCTGCTGCTGCGATTTGGGTTTCTTGAGAGTAGCCAAATAGACTGACCCGAATGCGCCTGTTCCAATCAAATCACCTCTACACCACGTTGATCCATCGACATCGTATTTCATGTTGCCAAGTACTACTTGGGCATGTTGATATTGGTGCCTTTATATAGGCTACAAGATTCTTGGTCACCAAGTAATCTAAACCAACTATACAATATTCTTGGTCACTAAGAAATCTAAACCAACTAGGAAACATGCATTATAAGGAAATAATAAAATCTAAAATTAAAACATGGTAACATAATATTTCCTAATGTTATGTTAACATGGTGTACATACTCCTATGCTGCTTCTGATGAAAAACACGTGACGGGTTTCGACTTGCCATGTTTGCCAATTTTGAGAGGAAAAAAATAGTAGTACTATGTTTTTTCATTTGTCTTCATGGGATATACTAAAATCCGAAATACAATAAAACAATGACTGAAATAAAAATAATAAAATCTTGCATCCTAATTTAAATAGAAAAAACTATTTATTTTGGAAATGATAATTTGAGTCTTACCCTCAGTATGATTGATGGAACTTGTAATATTTTCTTAATGTTATAATCCAATGCGGAATGCTTCTCTCAAACTACTCAATTTAGTTTCTTCAACTATGCAACTAAGGGTAACGTTGCCAATTTACCATCTTCCGCATATCCACATACGTTAGCCCGGATCAGACACTTGGTTATAAAAACAAGGGAAAATTTCAAAATAACACCTGGCCTTTCACACAAATCACACATAGGCACCTGACCTTTTAAAATTATCAAAAAAACACCTGACCTATTCAAAAACCCATCAATTTCCCACCCGCCGTTAACTTCTCATCCAAAACAAACGAGAATGTTGAAAATGTGCATTTTGGCGCGAATAAGAAGAATGGTCCCACATGACATCATCTTTGTTAACTCTATCTGCCTGTATACTTTCATCGACTAAAAATAAATACTCCCCCGTCCCAAAATATTTGTCCGGTCCGCAAAACGAGGGCAAAAAAATAATGCATTTCTTTTAAGAAAAATTCTAAATTTTTTTCATAAATTAAAAGAACTCGTCAAGATCTAATAAATTGTTGAAAAAAATTTAAATTTTTCTTGCAAAACTTGAATTATTTTTACGTTCTCGTTTTGCGGACCAGACAAACATTTTGGGACGGAGGTAGTAAGTTATTAATTGACTATCCCTACAAAAAATAACCTACCCATGACTTATTTTTTGTCTTTATTCAAAAAAAATTGCATTTGTTAGTTTTGCGTCAAAACGAATCAATAAGTCACCAAAATTACTTAACTTTTCAATTCAAATCCACCCAAAATAAGAAATCAAGCTTAATTTAGTAATTAAATATCCATAACTATGCAGCCAAACAAGATTACTCTGTATTAAACAAAGGAAAAGGCAAAAACAAAAAACATAGAATAGTCATGGTAGGTGTGAAAAGTTACAACAGAGAAAGAAAAGTAATTGTGCAAAGTGAAGACAAAGAATGGTAGGTGTAAAAAACGTTAAAACAAATGAATGTTGTCCCATTTTCAACATTTCCGTTAGTTTTGGATGGAAAGTTAACGGCGGGTGGGAAATTGATGGGTTTTTAAACAGGCCAGGTGTTTTTTTGATAATTTTAAAAGGTCAGGTGTCTAAATGTGATTTGTGTGAAAGGTCAGGTGTTATTTTGAAATTTTCCCTAAAAACAAAAAAAAGAAAAAAGAAACAAACTCAAAGTGCGGCAAACATAGTCTAGGAATATCATGGGAGACTATCTCCTTAAAAATCATTATGTACTTTACAGTATTTATGGGGCAGGATCCTCTATACCAAGAGATTTTTCGGCCGTTAAATTTAAAATATAAAAAAAATCATATAATCCAACGACGGAAATCCCTCAGCACACCAGCACAAGAGTTTTCGGAACAGAGGAGATCATACCCCTCCATGATGGGCCTTGGCAGAGATTATGGGGGTGTTTCCGGTAACAATTTTTTTCTCCCTAACTTTCATTCACTACCGTAAACACCCCAATACCTATGGGACTTTAAATTCTGTCCGGATGAGCCGGACAAAGGGGGTTTTCCGCCAGCACCCCCGTGGGCCCCCTTCGCGCATTTTTACTGTGCATTTTGTAGGGCCTGTAAAATAATGTATCTACGCAAAAAATCAGTTTGTTCGGACTCCGAAACATTGATAGGTACTCCCTCTGTCCTAATTTGTTGCGCCTATTTTGACTTTCACGTAATTTAAGGAAAGATCATAATAACATTGACTTTGTGTCAATTTTACCATTTTATCCTTTTGTAATTTACCATTTTACCACATTAATTTGCTCCACCTTTCTTACAAATCAAGTTCAAAATTTGAATTTGGGAGGGAGAAATGAGAGGTAAAATGGTGATATGGACATCCAAAATTAGAAAGTTTTGAAACATGCACATCATAACAAAGTGGGACGGAGGGAGTATGTCAAAAGTTGAGTTCTAGACGGAAAAAATAGACGGTCTGGATCTGTCAACTGTTTTTTAAGTTAAACTATCTACAACCGTTTATTTTTTCGTCTAAAAACTCAACTTTTGACATACTTATCGATATCCGGACAAGCTGATTTTTTGCATAAATACATTATTATTTTATAGGTCCTACAAGATGCACGGTTTGGGTTACTCAAAAAATACGCAAAGAGGACCCACAGAGGCGGCGGAAAACCCCCCTTTTCCAGAGAATGTAAACTCCTATCTATGGTGATGACGAGGAATTCGTAATTCCAAAAAAGTGCATGATGTCCAACTGATCCATTTGAATGTTTTAGGGAAATGGACTTCCGGAGATGGGCCTACGCGCTATGAAATGATGGGCCTCCTCGCTAACGAAGGTAGAAAATCTGTGATCGAAAATTTGATATATATATATATGCAACGCTAATTTATTTTTATAACCAAATTATATGCATCTCAATTAACTAATATGTGACTATGTAACGGACATTGATTGAATTTAATTAAAAAAAATCATTAAACAAGATCAATGACATAAGAGCAACATTGATTGAATTTATTTTAAAAAATCACTGACCAAGATCAATGACATATGGGCAACAATACATTATAGTTGTATCGAAATCAATCAGTATATTAAAAGAATAGCAATTACAAAGTTAGACAAATTTTTTAGAAATTGCCTCATGACACCTTATTTCCAAAATCAACAAAATTGAATTTGTTGCAAATGACATAAAGTCGTTGAGATCATAGTTGTGAATCCCTTCCAGTTATCAACCACAAGCGTCAGAAGCACAAGCGATGCATGTGTAATTTTAGGTAACTTTGATCATATATTTGTGTGCGGAAGGTGTTTTCTACGGGGAAACAAATGAGAAACTAAATGATATGGGAAGGGAGAAAATAATGATAAGAGCCTATTCAATAATTATTCTGCTTCTTTGTCAAAATAATTAATCAAACTCAACTTACAAAGCAGGAAAAGAGAAAAAGGATCTCACTATCATATTGCCATCTTTGATTTTACCTTCTCCGTCAAGAAGGAAATCGGTGTAAAATCTACATGCATTTTGGTAACCGAAGCGGTTGTTTTCGAGTAGTTTTAATTTGAATGGTCGCAACTACCCCTTATTGCTATCAAATTGTAGAAATAAACAGTAGCGGTTGTTTTCGAGTAGTTTTAATTTGAATGGTCGCAACTACGTACCCCTTATTGCTATATTGTGGAAATAAACAATAGTGTAAGTTTAGAAATTGAAAGTGTTAGTCAGCTTCATAAATAAACTGATCAACACCAAAAGATGTTCTCCCTTCATAGATAGGCGATTTTTCTGAGTGAATAGTACGATCGCTCATCGGAAATTTTGAACTTCATCCCGACCAGTGCATAAATTTCCATACTCGAAATAATTATAGTCCGGATTGTGACGGACGTTAGCAACCATTTGATCGACAAGTTTTTATGTCGGACTGTGGATCAATGACTTTGTGGCGGCTTTTGATCAACGGTGATGGAGTGAGCTGTGACCATTGCATGCAGTTATCTCCTCAAGAAAATACTCCGCTACTACCGGAGTAGTATATGTACACAACTGTTTGAATGGTTACGGGCGGGGAAACGGTTACGACACACGCGTGACCGTTATCTCCAAAATAAACACGCGCTCAATTCGGGTTATGGAATTTCAATTTTGAAATTGAATTGAACATGTCACCAACTTGGTACCGAGAGACCGGGCGTACCGACGGCCATGCGGGATCGAGCACCTATACATATCGGAATGAGATGATTTTTCAAGGGCCCATTCAGTTTATTTTCTAAATTATTAAACGGCTCGAATCATTTGCGTGGCCGTCGACACGCCCGGTCGATTTCCATAGCAGAATTGAGTTGCTATTGACCGGGCTTTTTACCAAAAGTAAAATATATTCGGTATTGGGCTTCTCTATAGTTGGTAACTCGACAGTTGTGCATCGAACGGCTCCGGACACAGTTTGTGCCTAGAGTTGTGTTTTAAAGTTGTGTTAATAGCATTGCTCATTGATATTTGGGAAATTTTTGATAATTTTTTAGATAAATTGCTTTTGTTGAAAACGATAAAATTCCAGTCTATATTTGTACTTTGTTTCTTTTATTTCTCTCTTCTTCGAAACGTATAATGTTTGGCACAATCAGTGGTGATGATATTTTCCACATAATCTCATAGTAGTTCCTAATTCAAGGAGTTCTAGTGGAGGATTTCTCCCAAACCAAAATTGCTCAAAAAAATGTCTCAGTACGGCCCTATGCTTTATGCAAATATGCCTAAAAGATAAGGGTATTTTTGCACAAAAATACACTTGCAGAGGAGTGGCGTTAACAAAAAATAGAGTGGCAAAATCAGCGGCCTTTCTTTCTTGTACATTTCCTTGCTAATTAGTAATTAGTAACATTTCTGTTTAGGGAAATGGACTTCCGGAGATGGGCCTACGGGCTATGAAATGATGGGCCTCCTCGCAAACGACGGTAGAAAATCTGTGATCGAAAATTTGATATAAACGCACGCTAAAAAAATTTTACAATCGGGCTTCGGCCCATTAGGTGTCCAGGTTTCGGCCCTTTAGGTGTGGGCTTTTGCCTTTTGGGTGTCTGAATTGGTTGGTTCCTTGCCAATCGAGGGATTGGGTCTTGGACTGGGCAAATGATTTTTCTCAACTTTGTTAGGAATTCGATCTCATTGTCCTATTAGTCTTTGTAACAATTTCAAAGATTAATAAAAAAAAATTGCTATTCAAAAAAAAATATATATATATATATATAATTCAGGGTATTCGAACCAAATTATATGCATCTCAATTAACGAATATGTGACTATGTAACGGAGGTTGATTGAATTTAATTACAAAAATCATTGATCAAGATCAATGACATAGGAGCAACATTGATTGAATTTATTTTTAAAAATCACTGACCAAGATCAATGACATATGGGCAACAATACATTATAGTTATATCAAAATCAATGAGTATATTACTGTAAAAGAATAGCAATTTCAAAGTCAGATAAAACTTTTTAGAAATTGCCTCATGACACCCTATTTCCAAAATCAGCAAAATTGAATTTGTCGCAAATGACATTAAAGTCGTTGAGATATATCATTAATTTAATATAAACCACGCATCAAATGCGTCACAAGTGACGTTAAGTCGTTAACATGTGCCGATCAAAAAAGGTCGTTATATGACATGTGTTGTTAATAGAAAAATGGTTAAACACTGATGTTCAATGCCATATTCCATCGGAAAATGAGTCTCAAATGAAATGTCCAATATTCACGTCCAATTTAGTTTGGAATAATAGAAGTTAAAAATATCACATCATTACGCATGAAAATTACGTAATGAGATTGTTTTTGTAGGAGTAGATTACTGATTAATTACCATTTTTCTCATTAGAGTATTACCGATTACTATAGGACATGAGCTCTATTGCGTGCTAGGAATTTATAGACATAAACAAGTGTCGGCCATCATTTCCTTTTTTGTTTATTTAATTAATGTCAAACAAGTGTCACCAACAAATTAATATACACTAATTAAGTCATTTTTTTTTATTTTTTACTTCTGTTTAATAAATTCCTCACACAAGTATTCACTCCAAGCACGTCATTAATGAACACTATGCGTGCTAGATTCAGGGCCGTTCCACTAAGAGAAATAAGTACTTATTTGAAAAATAAATATTTATTTTTTGAATTAAATGTAATGTATTGTGAGAGAATGATCTGTAATTCATTTGTGTTTTAATTGCCAATCTTTTTTTCTACCTTCCAAAAAGTTTTCAACCGTGAAATTTTTAATTGAAAAGACAAAATAATCAAGGTGAAATGAGTTAATTAATTAGTTTTTTTTTTCTTTGGATTCAAATAACAAGAGCAAAATAAACTCGAGTTTTTCCCAGTAGTTGTATTTTTTTATTTTTTTTTGAAGATGACAAGCATACGTTGGTAATTTTTGTGTGGGAAAAACTCGAGTTTATTTTGCTCTTGTTATTCGAATCCGAAGAAAAAAAAACTACTGTAATTAATTAACTCATTTCACCTTGATTATTTTGTCTTTTCAATTAAAAATTCCACGGTTGAAAACTTTTTGGGAAGGTAGGAAAAAAAATTGGCAATTAAAACACAAAAGAATGACAGATTCAAGCACTAAATGAAGTGTTAAAATTTTGAGCACTACATACCATATACGAGATCAAGTTCGAGGTCCAATGCAAAAGGAAGAGGATATTTGTCATCTTTGTCGACTCTCGTTTCTTTATTAGTGGGGGTGGAGTTGTGCACTAGCCGCACAGAATCCGAGTCGTCCGTTCAGAAATCCAACGGTTCAAATCTCATTTCCGAAACATTCGAACCGTTTATTACCGAGATGAAATTTAAACCGTTAAATTGCCGAACGGATGACCTGAATGTGCACAACATGGTGCCGCAAAGCACCTTCCCAGGCATGTGAGCATTAGGAAGTCCAATGGAATAAGAAAATGTGAATATGAAAAAACCCCCACAGCTCTATATATAATGATGAAGTAGCTTTGCTTTGATTTAAGTCAAGCTGGGGGGAGAAAAAAAACCTCCAACTCACTTAACTTGTAAGCAAAAACACTCAAATGGGCCAACATGGTGTCTTATTAGCTAAGGCAGTAGTCTCATGCTTATCCCATCACCCACCAACACAAATGACCCACACCCTTATATTAACTAACGAAGCTAGAGTGATTTTACTAAAACAAAGCTCGAATACTCTAGATTATCCAAGTACAAGGGGTTGGTCATTGGCGTAGTCGTCAGAGTTTGAGATTTAGGATGTGTCATCATTTTTAAGTTTTTATGTTCGAAATCTCTCAGATATTATTAACTCTTTTGGGTCAGTTCATACAAAATTTTGTTCTGATTTTAATTGGGACCCTTGCAAGTGGGCCGTGGAAGCAGTCCCTCAAGATTAGTCGAGGTGTGCGTAAACTGACTTGAACAATTGAGTTGTAAGGGAAAAAATGTTACAGGCAAAGAAATGAATACTGCTGTGGAGAAAGATGAAAGATGAGCATGAATGCAATGGGTACCTAGTGAAGGACCACCGTCCAGTTTTGAAGGAGGGCAAGAGGGTAATTTCACATACCAACTGACCTAGGCAATTGCTGACTAGGGTGAGGCATAATGAACCCTTTAAACACACACACACAATACCCAAACTCCCAATGTGGGAGCCGTACAGTTCAGTTTTCCCTAAATGAGGAGAAATATTTCGGTGACAGGTGGGTATATCCCACATGGTACCCGCTCGGCACATTCGAGCCGTTCAATACACTTTTAGACGGCTCGAATTGTAACACTTTCTCTCCTTTTTCTCTCTTCAAATCCGAGCCGTAAAAAATGGAATGGACGGCTTGGATTTGCCGAACAACACCATATGGTACCCACTCGACACTGAAATATTTTCCACTGAAATATTTTCCCTAAATGAGCGAACGTGGTACCCAGCCGGAACTAAAAATTTTCCCCTTACACTATTATGCCTCGTTCATTTCACCTTTTGAATTTTTTTTTCAAAAAATATCTTCTACTTTCAATCATTATTCTCCACTCATTACTCATATCTCCAATTATTATTCTCATTTATCTCTCCTCTTATTACACCTATTTTTAATCATTACTTTCATCAAAAATTTATCTAAACACAACATAAGAGAAAGGATTAAGGGCTGTTGGTGGGACCAGACTCCGAATCCACCGGCGTCGCGGGCTATTGCCGGTTGTCAAACTTCTTTCACTAGTCGACATCTCGTATCACCAGAGTCACAAGTCATGACCGGTTCAGCCGGTGGTCTCCATGAATTGGTGCCCATGTTTGTTCTCGTCGACAGCCACCCTTATCGAAATTACTCAAAACCCCTCACAATCACATAGTTGACACATTGCTCCACTCTCGCGAGTACAACGACGCTTCGGTTGCACGGGGTTTCGTTTTTGAAAAAAAAATATTGAGAGTAGTAGGGTTAATCTAGAAGAAATCTTTTGAAAAATACTTTTTCAAAACTAAAACAAACAAAGCAAATATTTGTAATTTTCTTGACCTCCCCGAGCTGTGAGGGAATTACTTTTTGTTGGTTACACTACTCCATTTTATTTAGGTTTATTTCATCGGTTAATGGTTATGCTACTGACTTCCTGCTGAGTTATAAATAAGACAAAAAATATAATTTTGAAGGCACTTCAACACAATTATTTTTATTTTTTGTTATTTTCCTACCTTATTGACGGTTCCATTGACAATCCGATACCTATAGACGCTAGATCCAATCATCTAAATTTTTATTTGGATCTCAAGATAATGAAAAGTTGGATGATTATCGAGCAACTATAGGTATCGGATTGAACTAATTTTTCGTAAAAACTCTTGAAAATATATTTTACATTTAATGAGCGATCAGAATCATTTGTACAAAACTCACAGTGAACTTCACACTAAGACTTTCTTTAACCGTAAACCGGTAATACAGCTACGATATAGGTTTTACTTTGACGTGACACAACAATTACAGGGCGCGTAGACCAGCTGTAATCCTCACAATACGAGACTATAAAGATAGCAGAAAGTCTACTGGCACAGTAAATCTGTGCACAGATCGTGCACAGATTTTTATGTGGAGTTTATTATGAGTTTTACACAAGTGATTCAAGTCGTTCATTTTGTTTAAAACATTTTTTCAAGTGCCCCCACAAAAAATCAACTCAATCCGACACCTATAAGTACTTGATCTAATCGTCTAACTTTTCATTCTCTAAAAACCAGAATGAAAAGTTGGATGATTAGATCAAGCACTTATAGGTATCGGATTGAGCTAATTTTTCGCGAAGGCCCTTGAAAAAATGTTTTAAACATAATTAACGGATCGGATTATTTTTATGGGACTCTTAGTGGACCCCACAATGCAATCTGCGCACAGATCTGCTGTGCCAGTAGCAAGTTTCTAAAGATTGAGGAAACAAAGATACTGTAGAAACAAAGATAATGCTGACGAGATCCACTGTACCTGCCACCTCCTGCTCTTATCTCCTTCTCTCTCTAAAAAGTCTCCAGAAGGACCAAAACTACTAATGCTATATGTACCGACAGAAAGGAGACCGAAATCGTACGGACGGCCGCCGGGCGGCTGTCTCTGGCCACCGGACGGTCTATCCGAGCCGTCCAATAATTCTAAAAAAAAAACCGATGGGGTCTACGCGGGAATCAACGGCATCCGAGATGTGTAGGGTGCTTGATCCGAGCACCCATTTTTGGTGTATATATGTGCAATAGGCCGTCCGGTGGCCGGAGACGGCCGACCGACGGCCAGCGGTACGATTTCGGTCCCCTTGGTCGGTCCTTATATCTTTTCCGCCAAAAGTCCTTCCTCCTCCTATATCTACGGTAATTTTCATTCTTTGAGTGTTTTCGGTTGTGAAAAACCCGGTGCTTTGGTTAGTCCATCTTGCATTATGCATAGAGAATCTGGGGGTCTTGTATAAAGTGTTCATTAATGTTTCACTGAAATCCGAAAGAGTCCAAAGAGTCAATTATCGATTAATTAGGATTGTGATTTTGGCACTCCAAAAATTGAAGTCAATTATCGATTAATTATTTATGCAATATTCCCTAAGTCATACAAGGCATATATTTCCTTGTCCTGTGATTTGATCCTAAAATCTAAGATTGTCACGGGGGAGGAAGGCATCAAATTTTTACTTAGAACCCGTTTGTTTGACTTAATTAATACAGTAATAAAGATATATATATATATATTTCTATAACACGTGTAACAGCTTCATCGAACTTAGATATCTCACACTAATAATACCACAATCTACATGGTATTAATTAGATAGTATCTCACACTATATGAAATCATATACTTCGTGGACATTGAATCTAGCTTGTAAAATTTTAAGCTAATTTCAAGTACTTAATCCTTTAAATGTACTGTAGTATAGAACACTTTGATACTTGTGTTCAATTCAACATAATGCCCTCAGCAGTGTCAAAGTTCTGGTTCAAATGGTATCACTATATTTTTATTTTTACTTTATAATCAAGGAACAACCGTACAGTCACGACCCCCTACTTACTATCAGGGTACTCACCCGGTGAGAAATCGAACCCCTGACCAAGAGAAATTCTCTCAAATTATGTCTTTTTTTTTTTTTTGCTTGAACTCGATATTTTTGCCATGCAAACTTGACTTTGAGATGTAGTGAAACTGGGCTAGCGGATCAAAAAAAAAAAAAAAAAAACTGGGCTAGTAGGTGAGGGGTGTTCGTGTAATTAACCCTTTTTTACTCTACCCTCTGTCATCTCTCCTCCTCCTCCTCCTCCAATCTCTCTTGCCAGTTCCTCAACCGCGTTCACGCGTAGAGTTTCTTTGTGGGTTGGACCACTATATATAACCCTTCATTTCCCTCCCTTCTCTCCAGCAGGTGCAGAGCCATACATCTTCCATATTGTTCTCTGCATCTGCTTCCATTCATCCCCCCCTTCTCCTCTCTCTCTCTCCTCCCCTCCCCTCCCCTCCCCTCTCTCTCTCTGCCCCCCCAAACCCAATCAACCTCCAAGAAAACGGAAAACCAAGAAAATATACACCCAGAAAACTACCGTAACGTAATTAAATCAATACATTATTATGCCGTCATTAGAGGAGGAATTGTTCCCATCCACGCCGGGCAAGGTCAAGATCGAGAGGGCCCGGCAACTCCACAGATGTTTCGCCTCGACGAGCACGATGTTCCTGTGGGCCCTCTTCTTGATAGCCCTGACGGCGTCCTACCTGAGCTTCCAGAGCTTCGTCGACTCCGGTAGCCGGTACTTCTCCGCCTCCTGGGGCGGCATCCACTGGGAGAAACAGGTGCGCAACTCCGCCCAGATCCACCGCTCCGGCGGGCTCTCCGTCCTCGTCACCGGCGCGGCCGGCTTCGTCGGCACCCACGTGTCCCTAGCCTTGAAGAAACGCGGAGACGGCGTCGTCGGGTTGGACAACTTCAACAACTACTACGACCCCTCGTTGAAAAAAGCCCGCAGAGCCCTCCTCAAGTCGCACAACGTTTTCATCGTCGAGGGCGACATTAACGATGCGCGTCTCTTAGCGAAGCTGTTCGACGTCGTGGCTTTCACTCACGTCATGCACTTGGCTGCGCAGGCGGGCGTACGATACGCCATGGAGAATCCTCAATCCTACGTTCACAGCAACATCGCCGGGCTGGTCACGCTTCTGGAAACATCCAAATCGGCCGACCCGCAACCCGCTTTTGTATGGGCCTCGTCCAGCTCGGTTTACGGGTTGAACGACAAGACTCCCTTTTCCGAATCGGACCGGACCGACCAACCCGCTTCCCTCTACGCCGCGACGAAAAAAGCCGGTGAGGAAATCACGCATACTTACAACCACATCTACGGGTTGTCGATTACCGGGTTGAGATTCTTCACGGTTTACGGCCCGTGGGGAAGGCCCGACATGGCGTACTTCTCGTTTACCCGGAATATTTTGCAGAGGAAGCCGATAACGGTGTACCGGGGCAAGAACCGGGTTGACTTGGCCCGGGATTTCACCTACATTGATGATATCGTGAAGGGGTGTGTGGGGTCGTTGGACACGGCGGGGAAGAGCACCGGGTCGGGCGGGAAGAAACGGGGGCCCGCCCCGTACCGGATTTTCAACTTGGGCAACACGTCGCCCGTGACGGTGCCGACGTTGGTGAGCATTCTGGAGAAGCATTTGAAGATGAAGGCGAAGAAGAACGTGGTGGATATGCCAGGAAACGGCGACGTACCGTTCACGCATGCGAACATAAGTTCGGCCCGGAGAGAACTCGGGTATAAGCCCACAACCGATTTGCAAACCGGGTTGAAGAAGTTTGTTAGGTGGTATCTGTCATATTACGGCTACAATCACGGGAGGACTGTAAATTAATTTTACTTTTTTTTTTTTTCATAATTATTTTGTTTTCTTTGTTGGTTTAGATTTTGTTGGATTTTTTTCCCCTTTCTGGAAAGGGTAAAGAGAGTGGAAATAGGAAGTCCAATTATGGAGAAAGAAAAATAAAAAAAGGAAAAAAAATTACCGAGAAAAAGAAGCTAGCACAGATTCTTTGCTTGGGGATGAGGTGTTTTAAATACGGTATCCTTTATCCTCCGTTTTAAGTGATCTTTTCCCCCCTTCTTTTCCAATTTCACGATTTTACTTTATTCCCTTGCAAATGATACTTACAAGGTTTTGTCTAATGGTGATTCTATTTGAACCCCAAGATTTCCTTTCTAGCTCCTAGTTTCTCCTGCACCCTTAAGAAAATAGTAGTACCCAAATATACTTATCATCGACAAATCTATATCATAAAACAGAAGGATGTATGGCTCAAATACAAATTATTGCAATGATTATGATTCATTTTATTTAACGGTAGATGTGCAATTTCTTTTCAGCAAATACATTGTCCAAACTCTTTAAACTAATCACATAATTGCCACCATTTGGTAATTACTACCTCCGTTCTAATTTAATTATCTTTTTTTGGGAGTTTGTGTCACTTTTTAATTAATTATATCTTGTAGTAATTTATAATGTTTTATGTGATTTCGAAAACATCTATATAATAAGATAGGACTGATTTTGAATCCAAAAGACAACCAACGGTTCAGAATTATACCCTGCATAAATCTACACCCTCCATTCTACAATGGCAGGCCCATAAATACTTTCACATTTTTTGAGCATCTCCCAAACACACCTTCCCGTGCCTAATTTGGAAATTTGATTTTCCCATCTCTCTCTCTCTCTCTCTCTAAAATAGGTTACATTTATTTAGAATGAAATTTTTTTTTTGGGATCAAAATTTGGTGCATGATTACCGTAACAACAAAGCAAATTTTGGTGGATGATTTACTCATATTCTACTACTGAGATTTAGTCTCTCTTCTTTCCTTCTCACCCCTAACAATCCAACGGCCAGGATTTCTTTTAGGATTTAAAATCTCACCCAAACACTAAATATGGATAGTTTGCTTCCATTAAACTATCAATTATGGACACAGCCAAAAAAGAAAAAAGTAGAAGAAGAAGCGGTAGATCAGTTTTTGTTCTCTATTTTGATAGTTTGATTCACTTTGTTACCTATTAATTAATGGTTAGTTTCTGACAATTTAATTTGGCTTTTTTTTCATTGATAGTAGGGATGAGAGCTGTGTTTGTGGAAGACCATATTAAGTTCGACATTAGTTGTGTTTGTGGACAGACTTAACTTGGGAGAAAATCTTAGTGTGTTCTTTTTATATATCTACTTGAGACACGCATTTTTGTTGTTATGTATTATTTTTTATTTGAATTGGTGTTTGGATGATGTTTTTTATTTTATCAAAGTTTTATGCATTTGAGTTGTGCATTCAGAAGTTAGGGATTGGAAAATTATTTGCTCTTTACTTGCCGATTGAAGTTAAACAAGTTAATAAATATATTTGGGTTATTGTTTTCCGCAAAATTGAATTCATTGGGCAGGGGTTGATATAGTATTAGGTTCAATGTCCAGTATTTATTTAATTATTTGTGTGTACTGATCAATGCGCTGTGCCTTTTGGCACGGGCATTCGCTAGTTGTATTATAGAACAAATCGAGATCTATCAAATAAGATCCATATTAGAAATAAAATTCATTACCAATTTGAAAATATAACTAATTTTTTTATCTAGTTAGAGCATCCGCAATGTAATAATAAAAAATGAATAATCAAAAAACTTGTCACGTTAGCTTTTAATTATTCATTTAGAGGGTTACTAAAATTAGTAATTTGAAGTCCCACATTGTTACTTTTAATTATTCAAATGTCCAAATTTGATTATTGGTTATAATGTTGCTAACTTTGATTATTACAATGTGAGCACTTTTTAAAGCACACATTGCTAACTTTAGCAATCTTTTGATTTTGATTATTACATTGTGGATGTTCTTAGAATAGAATTTAACTTTGATTATTACAATGTGAGCACTTTTTAAAGCACACATTGCTAACTTTAGCAATCTTTTGATTTTGATTATTACATTGTGGATGTTCTTAGAATAGAACTGGGATAAGTAAATTAGGACGGAGGGAGTAGTGAATAAGATCATCTAGATTTTGTTGACAACGCGGGTTTGACTACTCCTATATTTCTAAGTGTTGAATTGTTTTTGAGTCGTGAATACAACAAGATATTTATTAGTGTGGTTTAGATCATCGTTGGTAGTGCCGTGGGCAATGATCTAGTTCAAAACATAAACCTTCATTAGAGCATTCACAATGGGGTTTGATATATTTGTGTATTAAAATATTTGTGAAAAGTTGTATTAGAATAAAAATAGGTCCCACAGGTGTGTGTTAGACATTGATAACATAGAAGTGTGTTAGAACATCCACAACGAATTTGGTAAATTTGTGTATTAAAATGTTTGTTATGGTAAAAATGGGTCCCACAAGTGTGTATTGGAAGTAGTGGATATTTATATTTTATGGTTATAATTTGAACTATAAAGGTGGGACCCACTTATTGTTTGCTAGCATCTTTGCCAAACTTGGCACACATACTAGCACACTACTAGATTTAGCACACTCTAACACACAAGTATTGTGGCACAATTTTATCAATTTTTGTTTGCTAAGTTTTAGCATACACAATTAACACACTAGTTAACTAACAAACCCATTACGGATGCTCTTAGCACTATGTAAGCCAAGTAGTAGTACAACGGGAAAATAATTGTGCACTCTATTTGTGTTTCAATGGCAATGCAAGAAACTAGTGATCATCATCTCCCAACATTGCCAAACAACTCTCCACCCAAGTCTTTTTTGTGTTACATTGAGATTAAAATCAACACCTTCACAACTGGGGAAATTGAATCTCTTGTTATTCGCATGTTACACAAATTAACAACCATAAAACCCATGATACGGGATACTTCTCCCACTATTCGTACTGTTTCATATTATTTTATAATGCTTAAGGATAATAAATTTTGCGCTAATTTGCAATTCTAAAAGAAGATTGGTGTTTAGAAATTTTAAAGGTGCTCCAAACTCCTCGATAACCACACAAATATGTGAAGTAGGTTAAGCGTGCAGATTCAACTTAATTGCATGGTGCCATGGTGGGAGGGAGGGGGACGGGCACCAATTAATCTCTGGATTCTCTCGTGCTAAAGATGATAATTTTGTCATTTGGAAATATATGTTTTCTTTTTTTTTTTTGACGAACAAGATCAATGCAGATATATTAAAGAAAAGAAAACACAATACAAAAATGGACACTACCGGTCCGGAAATACAAGAAAAAAAAAACAAAAAAAACAAAAAAAAAAACAAAAGCAGAAGAAAAAAACAGGAAAAAGCTGCATGGAACCATGACGCCGGAGCTGGACCCGTCGAACACACTCGAGGGAATTTCATTGTTTTTTCATTTTTTGAGAGGGAAATTCTTCATAATCCGAGGGGACAGCCGGAAAGGTCGGAGTATTTATGGAGGGAGGGAGAGAGACGTGTAAAAAGTGAGTATAGAAGAGAGCATGAAATAGGGGTATGAGAAAAGAACAGAAAAGAAAAAAAACATGAAATAGGGGTGAAATTGGTCCCACCCATGTGTGAGAGGCATAACTGTACTATGTACGCTAGCCGTTGGATTCGGGTCCATTTAGATCCAGCTGTAAAGGTCCGTACGCATCACTGCTTCCACGAGATTGGCCTTTTCCTCTTTTGCCGACAATCCCGGTCCGGTGGCCGTGGCATTCAGATTTGGGCCTGGCCCTTTATTTTTAATTTTTTTTTTGCGTGGTGGGTCCAATTGTACTGCTATTGTATAATCATAGTTGGTGGTGAGTATTTTACTTCTTGATATTGTCATCTTGGAACGTGTCCGTATCACCAATTAGTGATTTTTTTACTTTAATTTATTTTTATGGAGAATGATTTTCGCGTTCCAAAAAAAAGCATAAGGCGCTCCATCTTTTGTCTTCATTAGACAAATTTCCTGAATTACCCTTTCAATTTAAAACTTTTTCCCGAAAAAGTTCCTTAAAGTATGTAAAAAGGTGGAGTGTCTGAGGTGTTTTGTGGAGCACAAAAACCTATAAAGAACTATGTAGGCGCGGTCAAGATTATTGACATGTCATCAGAGAAGACCTTTTGACCAACCAATTGGCCTTGGACACGTGGCAATTAGGTCCACGCGGGAAGTCAATCTTAGTCAAAATATTATTCCGAGAAGACGTCTGACTGACCAATGGAAAGGAAGCACGTGTAGCCCATAAGATCGATGCCCGCAAAATTGACCCGCGGAAGAGAAGACCCCGCGGGCCCCGCCAGGGAGAATTGAAAGACGTACCAGAATTGGTACAGAAACTACAAGAAGACCCCGGGATCCTATTCGGGCCTAAAAGGCAGGCCCGGAAGGGACCCCGCGGGAGGCAAACGATCGCCGCGGGTCGCGACCTTGCTCCTGCGGGAATTGGGGAAGTTCTTGTGGCTTGGGATGGAGGTAGCGTAGCGGAAGCGCGAGTTCCCCCGCGGAAAATCCTCCGCGGGAGGACGAGTCTTTCGCGACCTGGAGGTACGGGAGGGACACGTGTTGGGGTCTTATAGGAGCGCCGTCCTGGGGCTGACCTAGGCCCAGGTGCCCTATAAATACCCCTGACATTCCCAATGATTGCCAGAGGCTGACTTTTCTGGAAAGAGAGAGAAAGAGAGCACTGATTCCGAGGAAGGAGAACATTCTTCCCCGGAGAGAAGGTGACCTCACTCATTTGATTCCAGAAAAGGGCAGACGTCATCCCCCCGCGGAGAACAAAGGAGACACGTTGCCTTTGTCTTTTCCGTACCTCTTGCTCCAGCCCTCACCCCACGAGTTCATTCCTCTTTTCCCTCGGTACTAATTATCGGCCAATCGCACCTCTCCAGCTCACTTTTCTACACGTAAGCAACCCCAAAGGAACCCGTTTCACCCACAAACTCTTTCAGAAAAAAGAAATAACTTTTCCACAAAAATTTTTTAGATTGGGAGGGTAATTCTGGAAGTTTGCCCAATGAAGACAAAAGGTGGAGGGCCTACAGTCTTTTTTGAAGCGCGAAAATCAACTTTCCATTTTATTTATATTTTTATTTATAATTGCAAGTGCTGGTCTTTGAACTAAGCAAAGGGGAAGGAAATAATTGCAAGTGCTGGTCTTTGAATAAGCAAAGGTCTTTGAACTAAGCAAAGGGGTAGGAAATCAAGGAATCCTAACCCCAAGGGTAGTTTGCAACTTGACAACTCCTTAAGGTCAAGTCGCAAGAGATAAATTACTTTTAAATCGATCTTGTCTTTGATTGGATCAGGAAGATGAATAGTATGAAATGTGCGTAAACTGATCCAGACAATATTCGGAACGAAAAAAGAAGAAGGAATCTGAAGCAAAGCATGTACACAAATGGACATCCGTGTGTTTTTTAACCCGATTTTATATTATTATCTGTGAGAAAGAGATCTATTTGGACAACTGATCAATAATTACGACAAAGATTTTTATTAAGTTGGACTGGGTTGTTTCTCGAAACCACCGACAATCCATGTGCATTTGGGTTGGTATTGGCTGTTGGTTAAGATGGTTTAATCTAAGCGGACATTTTATAGTGCAATATTTTCTTAGTGAGAGATAATGAGATGGTGGGCTAGAGGAAAAAAAGTGGTGACTGTGAAAGCGTTGAGCGGGGTGGTGTGTGATTTGGAGAACTTTTTAAAGTTAGCTTTGCTTTGTGGTGTGGCCAATGCAAAGTGCATTATTAGGTCTGATATGACGTGCTTCACTTATTTTAGTTCTCATTCAACTCGAGCTCGCATAGGTTTTTTTTTTTTTTTTTTTAACTTACTTACGGTCTTCCAAGCATGGTAAAAGTGTTTCGGGTAACGGGTTTATATCCACCTCCTCTTATAATGCGGTGGCTGATCCCACTGTAGTGCGCGCATGTATTCTCTCATAATTCACTTGTTCCTCAGTGCATTGTGAGAAGAGAGGGATATACACCCATTAAATAGAATGATGAAATACCCTCTCATTGAGCATGACATTGTTTTATACGAGTCATACGGACGATAACTTCTATCAAACCATATAGGGCCTTTACATTGTTTTGTTTTTAGTTTTAAGGTAAGAATGAGAGTTATCGAATCCGAAGGGTTAAGGTGGTCACGACTAAGGACTTTTTTTTTTCCTTTGCTAGATTTAATTTCGAAACTTTCAGTATGCGATCAATTCTCGTGAAAAAGCCAACTCATACAGGACTTTGTTTCGGGTTTAGTTGAGCTTCCCACTAGTAAACCGTGAGATTAGTCTTTTAGGAATTAGTCGATGTGCACGTAAACTGGCCCGGATACATTTCGAGTTATCAAAACAAACAACAAAAGTAGAATGAGAGAAGCCGACTTCGACTAGTACAGTAGTAGTTTTATGCCTTGTTTGGATCAAGATTTGGAAAATTTTAGTTGGGCTTCCCATTAGGCATTAGTTAACAATGAGATTTTCGTGTTGAAGTTATTTTTGCCGGACACACTTTCCAAACATATGTACTATAAAAGATTGCAAAATAAAATAAAGCGTGTGTGGCTTATATCGATATGTGAATCGCTGAAACTTGTACGTAATTAATAGTGGTGTGGTCCTATGGGTCGGTTCCATTACCAAAGAAAGTAGAAAAATGTAGCAAGTGTGAGATTTGGCAGCAAAAAAGTTTGAATGGCTGATAACTTGGTCTGCTTACCATGTGCTGGCTATTTGCTTGATGGAACATGTGCATTTGTTTGGTTCTACGTACGTAGATGACAATGGTTTGACATATTCTTTGGTCCTTTGATTGATAAACATGTGCGTTGATTTTGCTTCAAGTAGTGATAGAGACATTTTGTTTGTCCTTAGCTCTCATACGCTGGACTCATACTAGCTTCTCTATCTTCAAAATGAAGGACAATTTCAAAATTTTGTAGTTTTGAATTGTAGTAATGATATTTTCTTCAACAATTGGATTCATTTCCAAAAGGACTTCAAATATGGCAGTCGGCAGAGGAGTACATGTAGGACCAACACAATAAGTGTTTTTTGTTTTGTTTTGTTTTGTTTTGTTAGGGGTGAAAGGGGTCTCCAGATATACCAGAACCTCGGATTTGACAATTCAGAAGACCAAAAATGATTCCCTTTCGCCCGAAATAAAATTTACTCCTCCCCCTCGCCTCCTCCATAACTAGTCCCCTTGTGTTTTTGGCACCAATTTACAAAAAAACGTTAGTATTAGTTATGGAAATGTTATCCGCCTACTTAATTATAGTCACCCATATCCCTCTTCTTGAAAATATAACTAATCACCTCTCCAACCCAGTCCGAGCCCTGAGGGCGTTTACCCGAAGCCCATAATCACGGGCAAGTCCGAATAGATGTTGGACTAGGTTTGGGCCAAGATGTTGAAGCTTGGTCCATCCCATAGACCAACCCACTAGCCCTCTTAAAAATGGGAAAATGACGGCCTATGATGTATTTTGATAATTAATACCCACCAAGGACATGCTGAGAACATTTGTTAATACTGAAAATGTTCTTGGCGGGTATTAATTATCAAAACACGTAATTGACTGTCATTTTCCCTAATTATAGTCACCCATATCCCTCTTCTTCTTCTTGAAAATATAACTAACTAATCACCTCTCCAACCCAGTCCGAGCCCTAAGGGTGTTTACCCGAAGCCCATAATCACGGGCAAGTCCGAATAGAAGTTGGACTAGGTTTGGCCCAAGATGTTGAAGCCTGGTCCATCCCATAGACCGACCCACCGGCCCTCTTTAAAAATTGAACCGGGAGGGCCATTTGAACCGCTCAATTCCTCATCCTCGTTTTAAGAACGGCCCGGCCCCAACGAACAGTCGTTTTGCCGTTCAAATTGGCGGCTACCATTTATAGACTTCCCTCATTGGTCAATGCACCACAAGATCCCAGACATAAACCCATTTCAATTCAACGAACAAAATATGCAGGCCTGAAACCCTCCCTCCCTCCCTCTCCCATGGCCTCCCTTCGCCGGCTTCTTCCCCTCCGCTCTCTCCTTCTCGTCTCTCTCTCTCTCTCTCTCTCTCTCTCAACACATACGCACCTTTTTGTGTAGCTTACACGATACATGTATGCCTGTGCCTATGTTGGAGTTGATATGGTTTGTGTTTTGTTGCAGGGGAAGAACTTGTCTGCCTCTGGTACTTGCGAAGGTCCTTCTGTTCCTCTCTATCTCTCTCTCGCTTGTTTCTTTCTTTTGTTATTTTCTTTGTATATACGAAAAGAATGCGAGGGAATTTGTTGACATTGTGAGACTTGCTTCGAATTCAGGGTTGGGAGGAGGCTTTCGTAGCTACAGTGCGAGCCTGTCGCCCGAGGAAAGGATACTCAAACTGGAAGAAGATGATCAGCTTGCCGAAGACGATATAGCCAAGATTCGGGCCCAATTCGATGCTGCTAAGCAGAGTTTTTTCAAGATTCCAGAAGCTGTGAAGGAAATGCCTAAAATGCATCCCAAAGGTATTAGGGTTTATTTGTTAATTCATGTGAATAATTGTTTAGGCTGTGTTTGGGAAGTCAGGTTTTGGGCTTTCTAGTAAGAAAGCCTAAAAGTTAACGTCTGAAAAAGAAGTGGCTCTACCACAATTTCGATATTGTTTGGGTTACTTAGACATCCCCAAAACAGCTTTACTTTGTGAGCTAACTACATTTTAAGCATATGCCAATTGATTGGCTCATTTGTGTTGACTCAGGGATATATGTGAATAAGAACCTGAAATTGGAGGATATTCAGGTTTATGGCTTTGACTATGACTATACATTGGCGCATTACTCTTCCAACTTACAGACTTTGATATACGAACTAGCGAAAGAACATTTGGTTAATGAGGTCTGTAGTTACTTGATGCTATTATATCATGGCTTTAGCTTCGATGGGACTTAGTGTTGAGTACTCAGGCACCGTTTTAATCTCGGTGGTCTATGTTGGGGTATTATCAGCTTAGGTATCCAGATAGTTGCTTGGAATTCAAGTACGATCCCACCTTTCCAATTAGAGGTTTGAACTATGACAAGCTAAAAGGGTGTCTTTTGAAGTTGGATTTCTTTGGGTCAATTGAGCCAGATGGATGCTACTTTGGTCATCGCAAGGTACTTTTCAATGAACCGTCCTGTCATAGTTGTCTTCTACTCTTCTTTTTCTCTGATTCTTTCTTGGTATACATTGATTAGTTGGCAAAACTTTTATTATGAATGGAGGGAACTTGAATTAGGAAGTCAGGGCCATATGCATTGCTTACGATATGTATTTTGAAAATATTCGGCTTCGTTCAGATTGATGTGAATTAGAAATAAAGGGTTTGAATTATTGTTCAATGTGATAGTTCAATGCTGCTTAGCTTATTAGGTTACTCTGCCACACTATCAAATTTTATTCAGTATTATCTGATAGATGTCCATGGTTGAGCTATTTATTGAATAAAGCTATTTTTTTTTACTGGTTTGAGGGTTTAAGTGTTTAACCATATGCTTTTATAGCTTACCAGGAAGGAAATAGAACAGATATATGGGACAAGACATATTGGTCGTGATCAAGCACGTGGGCTCGTCAGTTTGATGGATTTCTTCTGCTTTAGTGAGGTTTGATGATTTATTGTTGCATAAATCTCTCTTATCAGTTTTTTTGGGTTCTTTTTGTCTTTCTTTGTATCCTGTCTTAGTGTGGATAACAACTTTCATGTTCAATCACAAATTTCTTTTTGAAAAACTTAGTTCTCAATATCCTTTATCATGTGATTGTTCAATTAGTTCTCAATATTCTTCATCATGTGAGTGTTTAACAATCCGAAAGGTGCTACACAAAAATGGACAACTTTCTGATTGCTTTTGTGTTAAAGCTTTATTTCTGTTCTTTGTCTTTTATATATGGTGCATCTTTATAGATGAGTAGTGCTATGTGTACATATGAAATGTACATACCATGTACATATGGGTTTTGTGGAGCCCACCTCGGGTCCCACAATGATGATTCGAACCGTCCATTATTTTTAAAATATATTTTTTATGGAGCCTTGTAAAAAATCAGCTCAACTCGATATCGGTATAGATTTTTCCTGAATTTGTAGGGGCGAAACTGAGCAGTTAAGTAGTTTCGCCCCCACAAATTTAGAAAAAAGCCTTACCGATATCGGGTTGAGCTAATTTTTTGCTCCATAAAAAAATGTTTTAAAAATAATGGGCGGTTTGAATCATCTTTGTGGGACCCGAGGTTGGCCCCACAAAACTCATATGTACATGATATGTACCTATAGCTTTATTGTTATTTCTTTGTCTGTTAAATGTGCCAGCCGCCAGGTAGTTTATCTTCTTCCCTTAAACAGTGATTTATCTTTTTCTTATGCAGGCCTGCCTTCTTGCTGATATTGTGCAACATTTTGTTGATGCTAAGCTGGAGTTCGACGCATCCCATGTGTATGAAGATGTAAATTGTGCAATTCAGCATGTTCACCGAAGTGGCTTGGCTCACAATGGAATTCTTTCTGATCCGCAAAGATACCTAGTTAAAAATGTGCGTGGTGATGGTATCTGATTGTTCATTTGTACAATTTGCTTATTGATGAGATATCCTGTTTTTAACTCACTCTTGGATTAGTTGCTCCTCGTAAAAGGGGACGAAAGCCATTGGGGGATACTTGGTCATTTTGAATCTAATATATTTTGAGACTTCATTTGTTCTTGTATGGCTGAAATTGCAGAATCAGCTGCTACACTTTCTCAGGATGCTGAGGCAAAAGGGGAAGAAACTTTTCTTGTTGACAAACTCTCCATATCATTTTGTGGATGGCGGGATGCGGTTTATGCTAGAGGTGATTCAATATTTGCATCCTTCTACATGTTTTGCTAGAGCTTCTGGATATTTGTTTTGCATTTCGATTTGCACTTTTTGATCTCTCTTACTGAGGTAGCCTGAAGTATTGTCATAACGCTTGTTTTGTTGTTCTGAAATGCACATAAATTCTCAACACTTTTCTTATGATCTTTGCCTCTTCTTGTCTTGTGTTACATTAATGCAAACCATATTCACAAAACTGAAATGATATAGAGAAACTTGCTTGTTGAAGTGTTCCTAAATCTTCAGTATTTTTCTTTTCTGATATTTGCTAATATTTGCCTTGTGTTGCATTAAATGCAAATCATAAACCAAGTAAGAAATGTATTGGGCCAGAACCGTATATATAAATGGCATTCACAAACTTTTCTATTGTTTAGCTGAACATACAAAAATTAATCAGATCCATGCAGATGAAACTTAGAGTCCAAATTTTCTGGCTTTGGTACGCCAATGTTCTCTGGTTATCTGCACATTTGTAACATTTATAACTTTCTGAATACCTGATTTGCTTTCTTTCTATGCTAGGTGTAAGTTAATTATGCGTGACTGGCAATGAGTCTCTCCTATATTGTATTTCTATGTGAACCGCAAGATGTTTAGATGACTGACATGCTATTCTCCCGTTTTCTATGGATTTAAGTGCTTTTTGGGTTGAACCATCTAAAGGGTGAACTATGTCGATGTTAGTATAGTCTTTGCTTCCCCTTTCCTAAATCTCTATTCTGACTTTGGTTACTGCGCTGCCAATTTGTGAGTCAAATTTCTGGTCACGTTGCCATGCCAACCCTCTGTCAATGGTTGTTGCTAAAGTTGAAGGAACAAGATGTGGCTGTTAGATGACCATATTTGGTGCTACCCTCCAAGTTTATCAAAAGACGTGGCTGTTACATGGTCAATTTCCATTTTATTTTCTTAATAGAAGGTAAATGGGGTTTGACATTAAGATTTGACTGGAATTACTGAGGTGTGACTCATAATTGGAAGTACAAGGACCAAGTAGAATTTGAGGTGAGGTGCAGAGGTGCAAAACATATTTTATCCATAACTACTTTAGCCTTCTGGACCCATATCTTTTTCTTTTTCTTGTCCTTCATGTTTTCGGCATTTGTTTTGTAAATTCCGGCTTTTGGTACATCTTTCCTTTTATGAATGTCTGCTGCTGATCTGCTCTGAAATTAAGTTCTTTAGTTTCATTTTTGTATTTGAATTAGGATTCTTTGGGTCACAGAGATTCCTGGAGGGAGCTTTTTGATGTTGTGATTGCTCAAGCAAATAAACCGGAATTTTACACATCTGAGCATCTGTTCCGGTATTTTCTTCAACTCTAGGTGCTCTAGCTCTTTTGTTGCATGTCTTGTTTCCTACACTTGCGTAGTCCTTAACCTTCTCTGATCTAATTTTTTGCTTTTGTGATTATGTATTTTATGGTTTGTGTACTTGTCACTACATGGAGCTTGGGCCCTTTCCATAGGTTTCCTGTCATTAGCCAAGAACAGATGTATGCTGAGGTTTCTTAAAATTAAACATTTGTTACTATGTCAAACTTGTTAAAAGTGGTTGTGCTCTTAGGCATGTGTTCATCCTATTTTCATGAGTGTCTGGCAGTGCCCCTGTTAACTGGTGGGCAAGCATATCACAAGCGGTGTCAGGAAAGTGCTCGACATGTCAAAGACGCGGCAGATAGTGGCTAGGGGTGTGCCCTGATCTGTAGGGTACACAGTTCCTTTATGGAATTTGTCCGTCTTTATTCCTCAACCTTTCCCAAGTGTCTCGTGTCCAATGACTAGAGAGGTTTGTGTAGCATAGAACAATATTTACTCTCATGTAAACAAGAAGAGGAAGAAAGGAGAAAAAAATGTAGTATTAGGAGAAGGATGCTTGCAGCAGAGGGGAGGGGAACTGGTGCTGGGAGAAGTGTAGGTCTTGCCTTACTTTTCTGACTCATGCAAACAAACTTGATTGTAGTTGCAAACTACTTATTGAGTACTCACAATTTCATCTATTTAGTTCAATTTTCTTTCTTCTGTATCGTTATTTTTTTTCCCCTGAACTTTCTATAGGGCAAACCACTTTGTGCGTAACTAATGTATGATTTTTTGGTCTTTTCCCTTGTTTGTCTTGCAACTTCATTTAGTTGTTACGACATTGAGAAAGATACCTTGGCTTTCTCAAAAGTGGACACATTTCTTCCAAATAAGGTATACTACCATGGATGCCTCAAGTCCTTCCTCCAAATTACAAAGTGGATTGGTCCCGAGGTAATTACCTTTTGCATCTTTGTTGGGAAAAGGATAATTGAAAGATTTTGACCACTTTTGCATACATATCTCTGAATTAATCTCTTGTTTCCTTATCACTTGTAATGTTTCTTTTCCTCCTGAACAATAATTTAGGTCATATACTTTGGGGATCACCTGTTTAGTGACTTGCGAGGACCTTCAAAAGCTGGGTGGCGCACGGCTGCCATAATCCATGAGTTGGAAGTATGCTCAATCCTATCAATTTCCTTTGTTTTTGTATTGCCTGCCAATACTTCTCAAAAAATCATTTCATAGCTTTTGTTTGTGGAACTTGGAGACTTGTCATTGTACATTATCAAATACCGAATGAGTTGATCAACGGTGTTTTTGGAACTTAGATTCTGGTAATGTTTTCTTCCAGTATACAAGATGCCCCCAATTGCTGAATCTAATTCTGAATATCCTCATTTCTATTGTATAGCTATAATATTTATCAAACTACGTAACATGTGTGGTATATGAACCTTGTAACATCTTTATTGGTAGAGTTCAGTCATTGTGTTCCAACTAATCATATTTGAAGACTGAAGGTTCATGTGTTCATCTTGGTGATTTTGCAGAATGAGATACACATTCAGAATGAGGATAGTTATCGTTTTGAACAGGTATGGTCCTGCAAATCGTAGTTAAAACCTTCTTGAGCTTTATTTTGGCAGGATGGTTAGTTTAGTGAGTGGTGCTCTTACAATTTCTTCGTTAGTCTTCCGGAGATTGTGGAATGCATTTAACGAAAACCGTACTGAGCTTTTTTTTTTGGCAGTATCGTTACAGCGTAATAATGAGTGGTGCTCTGAAGATTTCTCCTTTTGTCTTCCAAAGATTGCAGAATCCATTTGTTATGTTATTTAGTTGTCTATTATTAAGAACGAACTTAACTTTACCAGAATCCTCCTCAAAGTTCTCTATCTCTCTCTCTCTCTCATTTTTCCACTTGCCAGTGCCGAGATGCATGTGATAAATACATCGTTTTGGTACTTCTTGTTTAACTAGATTCGTAAATTCCTTCGTATAAATTAACCCAAGTTAGTTGTCATATAGCCATGATTTGCTGATATTAGTTTGACAGAGAGAGTGAGATAGTTGGAAAATTCTGACTGTTGTCTTTAATTTGGCTTGCCTGTTGCACATGGATAGTTTCAAATTGAAATTTCTTATGTATACATCTATTGTTTCGGTTAAATAGAAGTTTGAGTTTGTCTACATTCTGTTTTTATTTTGGATTTCTCAAATCACCCTTGTTTGAGTTTCTTTATTTCTTTGTGGACACAGGCGAAATTCCATATAATACAAGAGCTTCTTGGTAAATTGCATGCAACTGTAGCTAATAGTCAGAGACATGAAGCTTTCCGGTCTCTTTTGTGGGACCTAAATGAGGAGAGGCAGAAAGCACGTTGTGCAATGAAAAACATGTTTAATAGATCTTTTGGAGCCACTTTCCTCACCGACACGGGTCAAGAATCTGCTTTTGCTTATAACATCCATCGATATGCTGATGTGTATACCAGTAAGCCGGAGAATTTTCTATTTTATCCTTCTGAGGCATGGCTTCATGTACCATTTGATATAAAGATTATGCCGCATCATGTCAAGGTATGTTCTAGTTGGAAAGAAAAGTCTTATCTTTTATCTCTTTTCCTCTCCTTAACCAATTGATATAAACCTATAGACAGTTGAAGCTTGTGCGTTCTTTTATGCTTAATCCTTTTACTTGGCTTACGTGGTTGGACTCCGTCTGCCCTCCTCTTCCAAATTACAAGTTATGGTATATGATGTTCTTGTTGCACCTAAAAAGGGGTGTTTGGACTTGAATGTTTAATGTAGATTGTGTACTCTGGAATTGGACAAAACTCTTGATAAAAGCTATGGTGCTGACTGCTTGTTGGTTCACAATTTGACTTACTAGCCAAACTAATAAAAATTGATTGGGTATTTCGGGAGACAAATCAAAGTAAGCCATCACTGTATTCTGTGTGTCCGTTACTTATTGGGCAGATGTTGAGATGTATTATGATTCTAAGGTCTGATGATGCTATGCTGTCCAAAGAAATTGTGGCTGATGTCAGTACTGATGTAGTCAGGAGAATACTCATTCAAGTTGGTTTTGCACCTATTAGATTATCTCCATTGTTATCTATACTGTGTAGGGAGTCTATGACCGGTTATGACATTTTTATCATCTTTTTTCCCCTTCGATATGCAGCTCCTCCCATGAACTTTGTTCTTTGTTGCATTTCAGGTTCCGTCAAGCTTGTTCAAGACTGAATAGCTATTATTTGACCTTATAGTTGACGATGACAATTATTTGACGAAGAACAGTTGGATGCTGTTAGTCGATATCATTTCTCATTCTTTTGGGTTATAGTGAATGAAATAGGGCTAACCGAGGCCAAATGAAAAGTGATGACTACACATGTTCTCTTCATGTACATAAATCTTACTCCTATATGCGAACTTTTTCTGAAATACAAACATGGTGTCAAAGCAAAAAGCCAAATAATGATTAAATTGCTGACATTTCCTTTTTGCATACGTGGTCATTAGTCTTCAACGTATGATGCCATTTTTGAGTTCCACAATTGGGTTAAATTTCCATGTGGGATCGCGCGTTTAAATTTAGTGTTTGGTGGAAATGCTTTCGGATTTCCAAGAAAATTGATTATTTTTTGACCAATTGCCATTTTGCAAAGGTATGGGTGCATTTTGTTATTGATTCTGTTTGGTGAGATCGATTTATTCGCTGAGAGAGATAAACAATGGAGTCCGTTAGACAACTGTTGCTTGTAATTTTCACTACCAGGATTCTATGAAGCAAGCATGTTGTTGCATCGATTCAGCTACAGTTTTATTCTTCGAACTGAACTTGAGCCGAAATGCCGTTGGAATTTGAGATGTTATGGGCAAATATTGAAGCAATCGTTTATCATATCGACGAACTGATGGTTAAAAACTGAGAATAAATGTAGGCTTCATAGGCATGAATTAAAAGAAAGAAATTGTGTGGGTGTTTGTCGAGTTCAAATGAGCTACTCATGTCTTTTTGTATATTTCAGCAGAACTTCGCTTATAATCCGGGCCTTGTGTAATAAAAATAGCTTGACGGATGTAGAAAATTGAAGGCTCTGTTTGGAACCTAAGAAAAATAAAAGAAAGGAAAAGAAAATGAGAGGAAAAATTTACTATTCATTGAACTTGAAATTTTTATTTTAATAAAATTTTCAAGTTCAGTGAATAGTAAATTTTTCCTCTCATTTTCTTTTTCTAAAAAGAGCCGAAGTTTCAGGCTTTTAGGGAAGGATGGGAAGGGTCGCATAGTCATGGATAAGGTTATTTAATTTGTATACCTATGAAAACATTAAGAAAATAACTCCAGGACTCCGGGATTAGTTAAGATGTGCGCAAACTAACTTGAACATCTGGTGAACAAAAATAATAACAAAATATAGGTGAATTTATGTGCCTTAGTGTAAATGCCCGGTTAATTTAAGTGCCTAAATGACCCATCAAATTAACAACCTACTGTATTTTCCAAACATACAAAATACCACTCCCTCGTTCCCAAATAAATGTCTAGACCGTAAACCTAGACCTCTACAAAGATGTATTTGTTTTGATAAAAATTTTCAATTTTTTTCCACAAATCAATAGATATTAATGAGTTCTTTCAAATTGTAAAAAAAGTTTTAAATTTTTAACGACAAATTGCATATTTTTAAAGGCCTAGATTTACAGGCAGGACATTTATTTAAGGACGGAAGAAGTAATAAATTAGTATTTTATAGTCTTGATTGCAATAAGTCTAGGCACACTACGCCAAACCACTACACTATACACTTCATTTTTTGTGGGGCCCACTTTGAATTCCACCAAAATACAAAAAAAATGCCCTTAAAAAATAAGCTATAACGGATATCGGTAAGTGTTATTTTTGTTTGCTTTTGCAGCTTTTAATTATTAGGCTTTTCTTTTAAAAAGGACTGCCTAAATAGGTTCGAGAAAATACCTAGACTTTTCGCAACAGAACAGTCACCAGCAGACAGCAATAGCACGACGACGTTTGGAGCAATAAAAAAAAGAAAAAAACCTTGTTATTTGCGGCCACAAATTTTCTGAACGTAGTATGTGTATCATATTATAAACAAATGTGTACCATATTATAAATATGTGTGTACCATAGTATGTACAAGTTACATTCAGAAAATAAGTGACCGCAAATAGGAAGGCCAAAAAAGAAAAAGAGGTTCTCTGGAGAGAGGTTTCTTTTTTATTCTTTTTCGATCCGTGGAGAGAGGTTTCTCGAACCGCAAGAAATACCCACCGTCTTCTTCTCATTCCTTTCAACTCGTGCAAAATCGGAACATCAGAAACCCAACTCACTGAGTTGCCATAGAGAGAGAGAGAGAGAGAGAGAGAGAGAGAGATGGTGGTAATCGAACCAGAACCGAGGGAAGAAGAAGAAAAAGGCCGGGTCAATGTCACTCGGGAACCTAAATCAAAACCCTCAGCGAAAACAACAACGGAAGAAGCAGAGCCGAGCCACAGCGCCAAATCGGGCGCCGTAGATGCCGATGACGGCTTCGAAACAGCCAGCGAAAGCGACTTCAACGGCGGAGATGATGATCATGACCCCGAACAAAATCAACAGCAGGGGGAACAGCCACAACCTATCCCTCCAACAGATGACTCTCTCGAAGCTGTCTCCGGCGAAGAATCGATTCAGGTCCTCTCTCTCTCTCTTAATCTGTATAATTGTTCCTGTACAATCGACGTCGTAGATTTTTTTTTTCCTTCTATTAAAGTCAATTTCGGCAGAGTGATTTGTTTGGCTGTGATTTACCACATCACTAGTAACATAGACTGAACATTATTATGTTGGTGATTCAAATGCTGTTTTTTATACCGATAACCGGATGTCTGGGCCAGCTTGCTTGCACCCTGACTAATTCCGGGGCCCTATAGTTAACAATTGAGCAAACCTCCACTGACCCCAAGGTTTGGAGCGTTTGACCTCCGTGAAAATGGAACCTATGATCTCATGGAGGAGCACTTATTGCTTTCTCATAATCACTTGGCCAAACCCCTTGGGGTTGATTCAAATGCTGTTGAGGTTAGATTTTTGTAGCTTAGATGTCTATGCATATAGTTACGGTTGTATGATCGACATGGTGCATTTGTTTTGTGTGTTTCTTCGAAGTCATTTAGGTGATTTGTGTGGTTATGATTTTATTACATCTCAAGAATCCTGGACACAACATTATGTCATACTTGAGTACGTAGGTGATTCAAGTATTGTGGACGTCAAGAATCTTATTGGTGGATTTAGTTTGTTGGGTGTGAATTAGAGCATCTCCGGTCATTATTCATATTTTTACTCAAATTTGAGTGAAGCTTTTACTATGGAGCACTCCGATGAGCAAACCCAAATCTACGCACAAATTTGCGTAGAAGATTCGTTGATGTTATGATTGTAAATTTGGGATGGGGAAAGTAGCCTTGCAAAATTTGAGTCACCCAGCTCGATATGGTATAGGTTTGATTCAAGGAGTGGCGTGGATGTTAGGGAGTTAACTCAAATTTTGAGTTTGAGTAAAAAAATATTGGGCAAGGGCTGGAGATGCTCTTAGTCAATAAACTCGCAAATACATTTTTTTCTTTTGGCCTTTGCTATGGATGTTCGTGAACTAGTGGGTTTATGTTTGCTTTAGTGCTTGTTCTTGTACTATGTGCTTTATTTCATTATTGCTGGATGTTCTTCACTTGGCGGTGCAACATTTCTTGATTTATACTGTGAATGATTTTTATTCGGCCTTTGCTTTGTTGATATTGTGGATACATTTGTTTTGCGAACATTCCCTTTTAATTTTGGATTATGACAAGGCGTCAAGGTTTGATAAACTTTTTCTCTGGCAGAACTGCCGTATTGTAGTTCACTTCTATAAAATGAAAATCAGCTGATTGACTTCTGAAACTGGAATTTATGATCGAATTACTTAGGAATTTATGGTGGTTGTCGAGATTAAGTTGTTTTCACATCGTTATGAGTCAAAATCTCACTAGAAACAGGGTCTCATTACAGACACCATTATGCTCTCACATGGACGGAGTGTAGAAATTTTCTTTTCCCCTAAATTATATTTAATTTCAAGCACATTATGGAGGTCTGAGAATGCTATGGTTTCAGGAGGTCTGGATTTGTATCTTTAAGTACCAAGAGCAATGGTTTCAGGAGATCGTATGATGCTTGCACACATAATGTCACCCATTACTCATCATGTAACATAGTTTGCCTGCATCATAGAGTGTCAACCTCGTTCGAGTATTGCAATTAGCATGTACTTACGTGTCTACGCTTGGAGAATCTGATTCGGTTGTTGAAGTGCTTTGGTAAATGGATTATGTCATGGATTTTGTGCTCTGCAGTCTGCACTTCATATCGTTGTCTAGACAACATTAAATTATTTGTTTTTGGGTATATGTTGGAGATATTTGTTGATATTTTTTCCCATTATCGTTTTGATGTATGTGCTACTCATGGATTGTGCTTAGTGGAAGCAGCGGATGTTTGGTACACGCAGGGTAGTACCATAAGGTTAAATTGCTAATCTTGGCTTTTTGGTTTAAAAAACAGAAAGCTTTGGCAGAAGCAAATGATGCAAAAGTGAAAGGGAATAGAATGTTTGGTGATGGGCAGCATGAAGAGGCATTATCAGAGTATGGGCTTGCTTTACAAGTTGCACCTGACGTGCCCACATCTGTTGAAATACGTTCAATATGCCATGCAAACCGTGCATTATGTTACTTAAAACTGGTATGTTCCTATCTAGTATGGTATTGTGTATCTCTCATTTTGGATTATCAAGTATTTCATTCAGTGTTGACTGCGTTAATTATTGGATATTAAAAAAGTAAAACGCAAGAAGCAGAATTTGGTTTTGAATCTAAGAAAATGAAGGATAATATGCGAAGCATGACATTGGTTTTTGCAAGCAGAAGAAAAAGAAGAGTAGAGGCATTAATGCATCACCTGGAAAAGGCCCGACAGCCTAGTAGCAACTGCTGAAAAGAGAGGTCAATTTATAGTGTCACGCAATGCTTGAGTTTTGTGGCATGGGCTCCTTTACTCTGTCGTAATCTCACTGGCTGTTGAACGTTTCCCCATTAAGACTCTGTTGAGCTCAAACTTGGTGAGTGATTGTAGAAGGCTGGGTCAATTGGGTACAGATGTCTTTTGATGGTTGACGGATAATTTTCCCCTTGAAATGGTTGCCTTGAAGAATCGTATAAGTCCAAGAGCTATTGGTTTTGCTTGAAGAGCATTTGGTTTTGTTTGAGCATTTGGTAATATATTTGGAATTAGCCTTAGCCTTAGATACGGATAATTCTTGTTCATTAATGAATCAACCCAAAGCCTAGTTTCTAGTCTAGCAAGCCTTTCCTGCATGGAAAAGGGCAAAAGGCATCCTTTCTTTCCGATTGTTGTTCTTCGAAATGTGTGTATTGCTTAAAGTTATTTTTTCAATGATTTTCTCTCTCTTGGTTGGAAAAGGACCAGGAAACTGTGTTCAAAATCCATTTCAGTTGCAACTGGAGTTTCTGCAGCTGCCACTGATTTCTTTTTGTTCAGTCCATTTGGCTTGTTTTCTATCTGAGAGAGTTTTTTGTTTTCTTTGGCCGTGAAACATGATCTCAGGGAAAATATGAGGAGTCAATAAAGGATTCCACAAAAGCGCTGGAACTAAATCCTAATTATGTGAAGGCTCTGCTTCGAAGAGGAGAGGCTCATGAGAAGCTTGAGCACTTTGAAGAGGCTATAGCTGGTACATTTATATTCCATTGATCTGTATTAGTGCCATAAGTGAAACGATAGTTACCTACAGGTGTCCGTTGCGTCAATCTTGCAATTGCTTTTTCTCTCTGGATTCCTGTATATTTGTCATTCTTTTGTATGAGAATAGTTCTTTTTGACCATTTTCTTACGCTCTCATTCTTGTGTTTTGCTTTGTAGACCTGAAAAAAGTGTTGGAATTGGATCAATCAGATGTTCAAGTTAGGAGAACCATCCAACGTTTGGAGCCGTTGGCTGCAGAAAAGCGCGAAAAAATGAAACAAGAGATGATAGGTGAGTTCAAAGGGTGATTTCGGTTCACTATGTTTCTTCATTTTGCTCCTCTCATGTTGCTCTCTCTCTCTCTCTCTGAGCGAACTTGTTCTGCAACTAGTGTCCTCTGTCTCCACAATCTAGGATGTGTTCCTTATCCACCTGCGTACTCCTTTCATAATTTCACAAATTGAACTTCATGAAATCTTTATGTGAACAGATAAGCTAAAAGACATGGGAAACTCTGTTTTGGGCCGCTTTGGGATGAGCATCGACAACTTCAAAGCCGTTCAAGATCCAAATACCGGTTCCTATTCCATTTCATTCCAAAAGTAGTCATGGTGCTTTGTGGTCATCTCAGCACAAGGAAAGTGGAGACAATGGTATGATGAATACACTGTGCTTGTATTTGAAGGACTAATCTCTATGTGGAACTACGAATGGGTTTTGGTGCTCTATTCTGCAGTGTTTACATTGTTAATGGATCGGAATAACGCTAGGTGCATGTTTTAAGACGGTATAGTGAAAGCACTCATTCTGCAATTATTTTTTGATTGGTTTTAAGTATTGTAGAGCTGTTTCTTGGAATTACTCGCTTAATTGTGAAATTATTCGATTTTAGTTCCTGTTCCGTAATTACGAGGATTTTTTGGATGATGCATATGCATAATAATATGCATATATACAGGTATGAGGCAATGCTTGGTGGGGAAAGTGGGGGTGGTGGCCGTTGAGAGTAGGAATTTTTCTTCAAGTTTTTGTGTTTTGGCATTTCTTTATGTTAATAAATTGCGATAAGATTGGTGCCTACTCATGGCCCGTTGTAGGGGTGAGCATGGACCGGATTGGTCTGGTTTTATAATAATCCAATAACCAAACTACTACTTACGGATTATGAATTTAGAGAGTCAAACTAACTCATAAAATTCATATAACCAAACCATTCAAAGGCGGTTTAGTTTCGGTTTTGAACCACAGTTTGCTTAAAATTGGGATATCATCACTATAAACTATTTTAAGTACTTAAAATTGCATAGATGACTTAAACTAAAAGTTATATGGAAATTAGTAGGAGCATATTAAAATCATCATTTTCAAAAAAAAAAAAAAGTATATTAAAATCATCAAAACGCACTAACATCAACCTACTAAATTAGAATAGAATACATTAATAGAAAATAAGTTACCGAGAAAAAAGAGTAGGAAATCACTTGACTAAGCCCAAACCGCGTATGTTTAGCATAATGAAATTGTAGGAATAGGAAGTTTAGGAAATTAATAATGGAAGTGAAAGAAAAGAATAGGGGTGGTGGAATAGATTATTAGATAAGGAAATTAAGTTTATTAAGTATATCTAAACAAATTATATATATGTATATATATCACACGGTTCGGATCGGTTTGGAACCAGAACCATTAACGTAAATCTATAAACCAAACTATTTAACACGGTTTCTATTTTTTTTAAACCGAGACCTAAACACATCATTAAAAAACCAAACGGTTTGGATTGAATTTACGGTTTCATGGTTATTTTGCTCACCCCTAGCCTGTTGAGGTTAAGTCTATTTGTGAAATCCGGATTTATTCCCCCAAACAGGTGAGATGGGGTTTAAAGCCTATTTGATTAACATTTTCGGTAACGAAAATTGCATATCCGTTAACATCCAATCTCATGAAATATTGTAGTATCTTCAGGTCGCCATTTTCGTCTGATGATACTAGTGAGAGAATTTTGAATACTACTAAGACAATGCCCAAAAATGCTAAGACAAACTAACGTGGAGAGAGAGAGAGAGACCAAAAATGCTAAGACAAACAAACTCGCTCGCGCACAGTTTTGTTAACCTTCTTTTCATAACGAAGTATGAGAGGCAGACTGACGATATGAAACATTGATGCCAATCAACAAAAAAAAGAGAGAGCAATATCAAGCGATGCCAAAAAAAAAAAAAAAAAAAATTTCTAAGGCACAGCAAAATTTGAATCAAGCAAAAGTCGTCGATTGAAAACAAATCAACTTGCATTATTTTTGCTCAATTAGGTTGAAAATTTAAAAAATCATAAAATTACATTTTATTCAACTGAGAAATTATCTGCTCCCCACTTATCAATACATCGTCCGGCGGAAAAATCCCGGCAAAGGGATCTGAACCTAGTAAACTTATCAATACATCGTCCGAAGGGAGCTGAACCTAGTAAATATGTGACATACAATGTTACTAACAGCATTGTTCTTCCACTTTATTATTATTAATGCATTTCTTGCTCTTCCACAAAAAGAAAAAAGAAAAAGAAAAGGTTACTAACAACAGTGGTCCGCAGGCATTGGACAAATAGTCGAGTTTCTTCCTCTCTCACGCTTGTAAGGCATTCTCACTGCCATGTTCCGATGACGGATGCTTTTCTGCTAACATGGCAGCGTGCTGCTCTAAGTACTCACTGCTATTCATCTCTGTTAATCTGCGTATATTTTGATCAATACAATGGTCAGATAAAAGTGACTATACAAACCAAAATGCGAAGTCACATAATGTTGTGTTTGGATCTTGAATTTGTAGAGTGATTAGAGGACAAAGAAAATGAAACAAAGAGAGAAGAAAGTAGGACTAAAAAGTTAGATTACTACAAAGATGTATTTTTTGGTTAGTTACCCGAAAAAAGACGTACACTAATCTATTGTCCCACAATAAATCAGGGATCTAACACAGGCTGTAGCTACTGTCTTTACTATTTCGAAATCAGAAATTGACGGCGAATTGGATCTTTTTGCTTTCATCATAATACAGGGTCTAGATCAATTTTCATGACATAATACTCAAAGCTACTAATCTAAAACTGATCATAACTATCTACTGACATGTAGAAGTGCGGAAACCACTGATAGGAGTCTTAAAAAGTTCCAAAATAGTTTACTGTCTTGACTACATTTTTGTTTCAAGAACATTAAAAACCAATATTGCAAAGATATTTCTTAAAACAAATTTAGGAAAACCAGAAAAAAGGCGTTGGCAGAAGACCTTACCTACTAATGGTGCGATCTTTTGCAAACCCCAATTCATTGTCTACGCAAAGGTCCATATCATCAGTTTTCCTTGATCTTGAAGAGGTTCTGGGTGCCATTTGCTGAGCATCAGAGATGGTCACAACCCTTCGGAAAAGTTCAAAAGGGGTCCCCTCAGCAGTACACAAAAATCTTGCTTTGTTCTCATACATCACCTGTAATTGAGGTAGAGTGAAAAGCATAAGCTTTTGATACTAAAGAAACATCACCTTCCTATCAACTTGCTGAAATAAAATAACTCCACAACTGAGTGCTCATCATATAAGTTCTGAGATTATAATCTTCTGATTTCAGCGAGGTCCTTCTAAGAGGTAACATATTTCCCAAATAACAAGTACCTTCTTCTGGACTATTTAACCAATGAACAGTCAAAAAATTTGGAAGGAAATGAACTAACATCAACTAGAGTGACAAACCGATATGCTGCTGTCCTGTTGTGGAGGGCAAAAATTGGTACACCTTCCAAAGCCAGTGTGTGAAATCTCTCTGCCAGAAAGGAACAGCATTGGCTAAGAATTTATTGTTACAGAAACTATTGTTTTTGGCAAGTTTAGTTGTACAACAATAAATGAAGTGCAGGAATTGATAGAAAATTAGAAACACAGCTTGTTCAACGAATATGCAAGAATCAAACTAGCAAAAAAGTTTTACTTAGCACAGAACAAACTCAAGCTATGACTTACTGAACAATCCAAAATAGTCCACAGAACCAACTTAAGTGGTGACTTACTGAACAATCCAAAATAGTCTGCAGCACCAAGTGGTTTATCACAGAGTTCTTCAAAAGGGAAATACGCGCATCCGTTGGCACCCAGAGGAACCTGACTAGTGGAAGAAAACAGAAAAATTACTAAGCAAACAGCTCTTCATACATGTCAGTAGAGTGATTGAGGAATTTATTCTCCTATACCTGCAATGTTCTCCCCATTACAACTTCCACTTCTTGTGGACCAGCTGCATGTTTCCCAATTAACTTTTCAAACTTTTTCTTCAAAAGGGCAGACGATTCTTTCCCAGTGAAGTAGAAACCTTGCTGGGCCTGTTCAAGTAACAATAAGAAAAGTCCGTATGACAAGGAAATACAAGCTGACTAGCATGGATTTATATCAATCCCTGTGCGAGAGAGAGAGAGAGAGAGAGAGAGAGAGAGAGAGAGAGAGAGAGAGAGAGAGAATCTTCCTACCGAAGTCAGTTTTCGATAGTCTGTCGATGAACCAATTTCATGAACCACGCATCTTTCCTACATGCAAAAAAGTTATGAACACAATTAAAGATTTTTACTTAAAATAACTACGAAGACACGGGCCTTGAGGCCACAAGTTTCTCAACATCAACTGGTCAAATAGACTTCTTTTTCTTTTGATCTAGATTATAGACAGTTGATCAAACAGGTTCAAGCCCATTCAAACTCGTCACTATCTCTCATCCACAAGGCATACCTTCAAAGTTGAAATAAATGGTAGAAAAAGATCTCTCTGTAGTCCACCTTCATAAAGTTTGTCTGGAGCACGATTTGAAGTAGAAACAAGAATCTACACTTCCAAACATACATGCTGTGTTAATTTACGAGCAGAGAATTCTCCGTGGACAAATGCATAGAAAGCTGAGTACAAAGAATATATCAGAGAGGTTTATCTTACCATGCCATTGCTAAATAATTGACTAAACAAACGGTTCAGTATCAATGCATCAGCAACATCAGTCACCTAAGAAAGACCACAAAATGAGGACAATTAACAATAGGCAAAAAAAAGAAGAGCCCTGCTATTCGCAGGGAATGGTTACAGGGAATCACGCAAGGAAAAGTATGTTTGGGCGCATTCCGGGTCTTAAAAAAATCTAGAAAAATATCCATAAATTTTTGAATATTATTTTATGGGACCTTGTAAAAAATCAACTCCAGTGGATATCGGTAAGTATTACTTTTGGATTCATAGGGGCAACTTGAGCAGTTCTCCCATACGAATTCAAAAGTAATACTTGCCAATATCCGCTGGAGCTGATTTTTTACAGGGTCCCATAAAATAATATTCAAAAATTTATGGATATTTTTCTAGATTTTTTTGGGACCCAGAATGTGCCCAAACGCAGCTTTCCTTGCGTGATTCCCTGCAAATCCGTCCTTGCGATTAGCATTTGTGAAAAAAGAAAGCTAGGACATGTCAAACACGATAAGCGCAACAGAAACCACAGTTCTAATTTCAGGTTCCAACATACCATAAATTCGTCAACACATAGCAAAATTGATTCATCAGATATCTCCCCAGCAACAACTTCGAGGGGATCTGCCACACCCCTATGCTTCTGTGATTAAATCCCACATCACATCACAGCATGAGAGTTTAAATTAAACGAGTACCAGGAAAACCACCAATTTCCATGCCGATAAAAAAGAAAAGAAAACCCCACCAATTTCCATTGACAGTCACCAAGAACAAGATAAAAACTGGACAAATTTGGAAGTTTTGAATTCTGAGACTAGAACTCATACGAAACTTGAAAGTGGGTGAACCTATGGAAGTCAACGTGTTGCACCTCTTTTTGGGTCTTGAATATCTTCCCTAAACAAGTGCACGGAATTTTCCTCCACACAAAAAGTGTATAGATGCTAATGCTTGTATTATGGCTTTATTCTTTCCCTTACTTTTCGATAAGTTGGTATTTTCAGTCTGCCTATTACATAGCTAAGAAATACGGATACGGATATGCAGATACGTGATTTTTCCAAAAAGAAGAATACGATACGTTGTGGGATACGTTGAATATAAAAGTAAATAAAAAATACATTATATATAATTTTTAATTCCTGAAAATTTTCCATTACACAAGTTCACCATTTCACATGCCGAGAGAGATATATTTACGTATAGTTTACTGTATCTACATAGTTATTGTTGGGATTCCATCCAAGTGGGGTGGTGTGTGCGAAGCACAGGATCACTCCCCACCTTGTTTCCTTACGAGTATTAGGGTTTCATTGTCTATATACATGCATGTATAAAGCGTAGGAAAGGTGTGACATAATGTGAGGGAGAGGGTGAGGCGAGTGTGGGGGGCCGGGTTGTGGCCTCCCGGAGAGGAACCGGCGTGTGGTTCCTGAAGAGTTTTTTTTATCTTTATTGTATATTGTGTGAATATATAATCAAAGGGAGTTTTTCTCTGAAATCATTGCGTGGGTTTGCATGCGTGGTGTCCCTCTCAGTCCTAACAATTGGTATCAGAGCAGGGTTGAAGAAGAGGGTCACCGGAAAAACCACGGGTTCGATTTCTGGAAAAAAAGGTGCTCACGAACCTCATGTTTTGTCACCGAGGAAGTTGCACGGGCTGTTCGATCGCAGCGGACTGAGGCGGCGACGGGCGGAGAGGTTGTTTTGAAAAGCCCGAGGTCATGGATGATCGAAGACAAGTTTTGAGCACTGGGTTGTGTTCACCTCGAGGAGACGATCACGGATTGGGGTAGCACGTCGCCGGAGGACCTCGGAGGTGGCGGCAATGGCCTTTCGAATGGCGGAGGCGCGCAGCGGAGGGGCGGTTCAAGGGTGGTTCGTACCAGGAGTCGTCGGATGCGAGATTGGAGCACGGGGTTGTGTTCGTCTCGTTGAGACGAGCTCGGGAGTGGTTGGAAAATCACCGGACGACGCCGGAGTGAGCCGCACGCACCGGTCAAAGTTTGGTGTTGACCTCGAGTGAGATCTAGTCGCGCGAGTGTGGTACACGCGCTAGGAGTTTTTCCTTTTTCTCGGAGTAGGCAGCCTGTGCGTGAAGGAGAATAGGAAAAAAAAAAAAAAAGGGGAGGCAGCACGTGGATTGGAAAGGCTGTCCAAGGGAAATGATTCGGTGCTGCAGGTTCCCTTGGAGTGTGCCACGTCATCATGCCACGTCAGCAGGGTCAAGGCCACGCAACCAGATTTGTTTTTTGCGTTTTCGGAGCCGTTCGGACTCCGTTTTTCGCGTATGAGTAGTCGATTTTGACTATTTTTTCGTTCCGGACGCAACCGCGAGCTCCGTTTTCAGTTTGGAGGCTCCTAGGCTGGTGTTATTGCTTAGTGGAGCAAGAACTGGATGTTTGGAGGCCGTTCGGGTTGTGAGGATGCTCGTTCCTAGCAAGGCGATCAGTCGCAGGAGACCTAGCAAGCAGGGAGACACTCGATTGGGTCAGGGGACGCTGATTTGGAAGTGATAACAGGCGCTTGTTTAGGGTGACAGTTCGCGGTGATCTTGAGAAGGTCAGGGGACGCTGGGAAAAGCTGGGAATGGAACGAGGATTGATTGAGTGGCAGGAGAAGACCCGGGATGAGATGACAGAGAGTGGCAGAAGGCTCTGGGAGTGGCAGATGTGATAAAGACCTATCATCGGGAGTTGCAGTTGTGATTTAGGCTGCATGAGGTGATGATGGGCAACCGATACATGCTTGTGGAGAGTACCGACAGATGGAGCAGATGTTTGGTACGAGACAAGCAGTATGGGTACCGAATCATATTGTGTGTGGAATAGTCTGCAGACGGCGAGCAATTGGTTGTTGAGAGATGTTCACGGAAGCTCCGAACAGAGGAATGGAGGTGAAGACCAGACGATGCATCGCTGGGATCTCTTCTTTTGTGAATTTTGTGATTGGATTTTCTCCATGGTATGCAACTGCATGAGAAGGAGAGATGGAGTCACGAATTGCATCCTGATAAGGATACAGGCACTTCGGACGGGGGTGCGAGCACTTTGTTGAGGGGGTGCTAAATATCGGCAGAGATGTCGGTATTGCAGCCGGACAGCGCTGCGGGTTCAGTTACGGAAGATCTAGTCTTGCAGGGAGACACTCGGTTAGGCGTGTACTCCGTGAGGGGGTGTTGAGACGTTGACTATGGTAGTGATAACAGGCGCTTGCTAGAGTAGCTGAACAGTTTGACGATTACCCCACTTGGTTGGAAGGGGGTGATTGTTGGGATTCCATCCAAGTGGGGTGGTGTGCGCGAAGCACAGGATCATTCCCCACCTTGTTTTCTTACGAGTATTAGGGTTTCATTGTCTATATATATGCATGTATAGAGCGTAGGAAAGGTGTGACATAATGTGAGGGAGAGGGTGAGGCGAGTGTGGGGGGCCGGGTTGTGGCCTCCCGGAGAGGAACCGGCGTGTGGTTCCTGAAGAGTTTTTTTTATCTTTATTATATATTGTGTGAATATATAATCAAAGGGAGTTTTTCTCTGAAATCATTGCGTGGGTTTGCGTGCGTGGTGTCCCTCTCGATCCTAACAGTTATATGTATATTTACATACACACAACGAGGAGAGAGACGAGAGACTTACAAGGTTGTCGAGAGAGAGGATATCATTGGTGTGTTCCTAGTGTCAATTGGTGGGGGAAAAAGAAAAATATAGTCCTACTTGCAATTTTGACCCATATATATTACGTAATAACATATTTACCCTCGAGCGTATCCAAAACGTATCCGAGCGTATCCAAAACGTATCGGATACGTATCCGGAGCGTATCCGAGAATATCCGTATCCGAAACATATCAAGATACCAAAAAGTAATTCTAAAAGCAGGATACTTTAAAAAAAAATGTATCGGATACGTATCCGGAGAGTATCAGTATCTGATACGGATACGATACGTGATACAAAGGCCAAAATAGAGTATCCGTGCTTCATAGTTACATAGCAACTGATGCTATCGACTACTCTGATCCAGTTACTAGTAATGTAATACTGCCCTCTTCACGTGTTGTGAACGACCAGCAACATAAAGAATAGTCCAATTTTAATAAGGTTGAGCTTTTCCTGTTAGTCCATAAGGATCGGACTTAATAATAATGAGAATATTTATTTGTATTGTAACAAGCCTTCTATTATATTTCACTGGGAAAAGAAAAAAGGATGATTCTTACTTGCAAGCGGCTGTGGACATCTAACATGAAGTCATGAAAATGAATCCTCTTTTTCCTCCAGCTGCAGGGCCTGGGATGATAAGAGTAAGGATTCAGAGGTAAAGCCAGTGAACGCTGATACTTCTCAATTGGTGCATAGGTCTCAATTTCACGTCAAACTACAAGAGAAACACTCACAATTGATCGAAAAATAAGTCCATCAGCATAGTTTTCCCAGTGCCTACTCCCCCATAAAGATAAAGTCCTTTCACGGGCGAGTATGAAGACTGAGGAATGAAGCGGGACCACAACCACCTACTCCTACAAATAAGTAATAAACAGTGAACCAAAAACTTGCCAACTCCAGTTATCCTACTAGGAATGTAGTCCCAAAGCAAGTGAATCAGAATGCTAGATACTGGAAACCATATAAAAAGTTTACCTGCTAGCTTTCTCAGAAGCTGCATACCGATCTAACCGGCAGGCATCAGCTGACTCAACAAGCTCATCATATAGTCTCTGAAGTTCTCTTAAGGTGTCTACCTGCAGAATAACTGTCACTGTATGCTCTTATAAAGAAAACCAAATAAATTACACAATTAAATCCCTTAAAAGGTATTCTATGCATAGAATTTTGAAGTAATTTTGTTGCTTCAAGAACTAAAGTTGCATTCATTTCGTATCTTAAAAGCAATTTAAGTATTCATAGAATGCTAATCACATAGTACCTACTAAGGACTATGGAGTGCATTTAGTGCAACCAGTATTCCAAACCAATTGATGGTAATTTAATACTGGACAGTACAAAGAGGGAAAGTTTTTTTATTGACCATATGAAGCTTAATCTTCTGGTTTGAAAAAAATTCAGAAAACTACAATCAACTTCTTACTTCATAAAAATCCACATATGCACTTTGCAAAGTGCAAACTGTTCACTCTTTCCTTTGAAGACTTATAAACAAGTATGGACTGCAGTAATTACCATACCTGACAACTATCGCCATCCATAAGATCACCTACGGAAATTCTACGCTCATACTCGACCAAAGGCCCAGCTCTGCTTAAATCTTTGATCAAATCAAATAAAAGGAAGGAAAACGTGAACACTGTGCTAAGGATTAATGTTACTAGATTGGAAAAGCTACAAAGATTATCATAAAAAGACAACCTTCATTGGTTACTTTAGCGGCGTCAGCAAAAAGAGCTCTAGAGATCCTATGAGACGGATGAGCATATCTATAAATTTCAGCATTGAAGGAGAGGTTGTAGGTGGACCCAAATCTTCTATTTGCCCAATAATATTCTCTTATCCGTAACCCACTCAAGATATTATCTCCTTGATGCCGGAAAGCTGATCGAAATCGTCGAACATTGCGGAAAATCGTTCGCATCTTCAATCCAGGACTCTAAATAGAGTCAAAAAAGGACCACGGGTGTTGTAGAACAGCTTTTGGGGGTGGTTCAAAGGATCCAAATACACTGAAAACTGAAACAATATCGGTCAAACAATTGCATTATGCTGTCATAATATTCCCAGTTACACATAATTATTAACCTTCACACTGTTACGCCACTCAAAAAGAAATCAACCAAAAAGTATCACAGTGAAAAATACCCAATTCAATAAACAATTAACTCAAACTATAGGATATGGTAATCAAACATTAATAAGAACTAAATTTTATATGAGTAGTGCTATGTGTACATATGGATTTTCTGGGGCCCACCTCGGGTCCCACAAAAATGATTCGAACCGTCTATTATTTTTAAAACATTTTTTTATGAAGCCTGTAAAAAATTAGCTCAACTAGATATCGGTAAGGATTTTTTTCGAGGTGGGCCCCACAAAATCCATATATACATGGTATGTACATACCGTATGTACCCGTAGCTTTGCTCAAACTTTATACCACAATGAATAAAGAAGTAAATTTTATCATCAAAATCTAGATCGACGATACTTGTAACCTTGCAGCTAGATTAGGAAGACCCAATTGCAATTTCCAAAAGCGAAACAAGTATACCGAAGCAAAAATACATAATACTTCCATTCTTTTTGACTTATCGCAAGTCAAATAAACAGAATTAAAAGGTAAACAAAAGATCAACATTGGAGAGATCAACATACCCGTCCCTGCTGTTTTAGCCGATTTAGCAGAGGGTGTTCCGAAATTGCAACACCCTGAGAGCTCTGTTGAATTTTTTAAGAACACAAAAGGTAATCTTTCCAAGGTTGAACAATCGTCAATTGACTGAAAAGATAAGAGATTTCTTTTTCTTTTTCTTTTTTTTTACGCCCAACAAGATAAGAGAATTTGTGTGTTTTTTCCACGACCCTGAAGAACGCGAGGAAGCAGAAAACCCTAATAAATCGCAGGAACCCCTAGAACAAAGAGGAGAGAGAATGTGCGCCAGAGAGAGAGAGAGAGAGAGGGAGAGGGAAGACAAGGGAGACGGTGTGCAATTCGTTACTAATATGCTGGGATCCGGGACTACGATACCATGTGGGGTCATTTTATCCTCTAGGGGAGTCTGACTGGATATAAAGTATATTAATAGTAGCACATTATTAGGAGAAGATTTTCAGTGGGTACCACAGAGTGTCCGTTCGGCGTATCCAGGTCTTCTATTTCAGTTTTGAATGGCTACGATTTGAAAAGAGAAAAAAGAGAGAGAAAGAGTGTGGGGTGAGAGGAAAGAGAATGTTTCAATCTGGGCTATCCAATACACTTTTGGATGGCCTAAATGTATTGCTCAGGCACCGCGTCGGCCGGGTGACGTAATACCCACCCGGCACCCAAAAATTTCTCCATTATTAGGGCGTGTTTCAATTAGGACATTATTAAAAGCACCTACTTTCCATAATTTACAGGTATGCAGCTCCATAGATCATACATTTAATACTTCACGAGTCACCAAAACGTCGTCAAGAACTCACAACGAGGTCGTGTTGTGTCACTAATACGGACTAGACTGTCTTCTCTGGCAGTGATTAACTTGTACAACCATCTGTGCTAAAGATTTGAATCGGAACAGCCGGACGTGTAATCAAAGTTGAATTCTGTTGGTCAAGCTCACGGAAGATTATATGATTTCTCTTTGAAATAGCAATGCTTTTATTGGACCTTTTTCGATGAGTCTTTTACTATTTTATTTTTAAAAGGTGCCGTCAGAAAAGGATCACTTTAGAAGTGGGCCCATCTTCTAGTTATACCGAATGCCCATTGTCAAAAAAACAAAGAGAGACAGCCACATATTACGTTCAAGGCCCTTTTTATTTAGGAAATAGAGATCATTAAAGTGCGTTAGTGGCCCTCACCAAGAATAAACAAAAGACCAAGTGTTTTAGTGGCGCAAAACAAAAGTACTAAATAATATCCTTTCTTTTGGTCATTTGGTGTTTAGTGGATTGGCAAGTGCAAGAAAGGGAAATGACAATGCCAATTTTAGTTGTTTTTTTTTCTTGAACGTCACCAAACTTTGTTGGTTGATGTCGAAATTTTATTACACACAAATTTTGTGTCATACATTTGGTACAAGTCTTTCATGCACTATAAATTGTGACATTACTGAAAATAATTTCGGTATTATCATAGGAAAAAATATTTCAAAATTCTTAATTGAGCTTTATTTTATGTAAGAAGAAAGTACGAAAATGTATGATACATATCTTATATTTGTTTCGTCAACGAAAGAAGGTAAGACTCACATTTTTTTCCAAACATGTCTGGTAAAAAGGTATAAAAATTTAAAGAAACTTTCCTAAATAAGTTTTTTACAAAATTCAATTACTATGCGTTAATTTTCTTACGAAACTCTATCATCAAATGCATGTATACAAATGCACACATACAGAAAAATTACACCTAGTTTAAAAAATATCACTCCGCCAAAAATTAATTTAGAGTTAATTCTCTTGTATCAAATTCTTGACAATTGGATGTATTTCAGCTCTTACATTTCATTTTCTTTAAATCAAAATAAATTTCTTAGTAAAACTCAAATACTCCATCAACAAGGGAAAACTACATTTTGAACCTTCACACTTTCTATAATTCAATGTACCCCTTACACTTTCAATTGTGACAATATACGCCCCTACACTACTCAAAGGACAAAGTGCAACGCAGGTGGATATCATAAACCCGTTTTAGGGATACCTTCTTCGTCATCGGAGAATACATATACTCGCCACCAAACAGACCGCAGCTGAGCGCATCCAACTTTGTCTTCTCACTTTCCTGTCTAAAATCTGAACTAGAGAGAGAGAGAGAGAGAGAGAGAGAGAGAGATCAGGCATGGCGAATCAAGGGGCCAAGAAGCGAAAGGAAGAGAACAGTCGTCACATGAAGAACCTACTTCGCCTCATCATCGCTTGCAATGTACCAATCCCTTTCACCCTCATATCGTCCCATTACTTTATTCATCAATTAGCTCCGCTTTGTAATCGTTTCCTTGTTTGCAATTCTCACCTTCCATGTACTGGTAACATACGAAAACAACCTAAAGTTCGATCCACACATTTTCCTTTTAGTCTTTGAAGCAAACGAAGCCTTTTTGCTGACTTTGACCTAGAATTTGACTGTATCTCAGATTAGGTTTGTATAGCTGATATTCAATGGCTCGGCCTGTTTTGGCGTTGTGAAGTTAATGGTTTTATTGCGTTTGTGCTGAATTTCAAACAGAATTGAACTGAATCACAACCACGGATTAGTTGCAAGAAATCAGATTTGTATGCGTATTAAATTAAGACTAGGTAGCTCTGACAGCTCCTTTTGATGGAGTGATTTCAAGAGAAAAGAAAAGGAAGGGTTTTGATTTCTAGCCAAATCACTCATTTGGATTGACTATTTTGGTGAGAAATGGAGAGAAAAGCACAGAAATAAAATGTTTTGATTGGCTTCTTCCCTTTCTCACCCAATCTCGCCAAAAATGGTGAGATTTTGTGAGAAAGGGCTCCCCTTTCTTATCTCACCCTTTCTCACCATCCAAAGGGGCTGTGAATGCTCGTCCTTGTGTTATCTGTAGCTTAAGAAGTTTTATGTAGAAATTTGAATAGCTCTATTCAACACTGAGAAGATAGATAACTTGAGGGATTTCTTTCTCCAGCCCTCACCAGCAAAACAGAGGTCCGCTACTGTACTATTTTGCTCTCCAATTGAACAGAAAGTGAATGACCAATATGTGGGGAAAATATTTTTTGATTATTTCTTATATTATTTTATTGATTCAAATTCAAAGGGGTGAGATCTCAGGGACAGGGATTGCGGACATCTATGATCTGGGATTCCCTCTGCTTGTCTTGGTTCTTAAGTGGAATTCAGGTCCACAGTAATGAACAAAGCACTAGCCTTGTATGGGAAAGTTTGATATCATCACAAGTTGTTTGGGATGAATCTTACCCTTTTGTACTACTATATGGGCATATCTGTGTCTAACTACCTTAAAGTGTCACTGACTTCATATTTTTGTTTTAGTTTTGATGGTCGTTACACCAAGTTGGCTTTCTAAGTAATAATCATGATTGGTCTGATTGCCTTGTTTATTCTTGCTCTCCCATGGAACTTTTAAAGATTAGATATCAAAAAAGGGAAAAAAAATTGTATACTGAGTCACTGACTACTTGGTCTCTTCCCAAATTGGTCCCATTCAATGCTCTTTGTCCTAAATGACAAATTGTGCTTGTGTAGGTTATATATCTTGTGGTGAGGGCAGGAATCTTTCATTCTACTTTCAAGTGGAAACAATGGGTTGGCTTCATGTTGACCTTTTTTGCATACATCATTCCATATCAACAACTTGCCACGATGGCAAACCCTGCATACACTGATGATGGGGAGCTTTTGGATGGTGGGTTTGATATGAGTACCGGTGGAATTTGTGGGTACGTCTCACTAATGTTCTTTATTTTTCATTTGTTTCTTCTTGTTTTCAAGTTTGGATGTAAATCTCATTTTTTTCTTCATTCATTATATTCAGTATTTCCTGGTATGCTCATTTTTAAAACAAAGAATGTGGAATGAGCCATTGTCGCTGTTAAGTGGACTCAGTTAGAAGTATCAGGTGCTGGCTTGTGTCCAAGCGTCAGATCTGACTGAAGTTAAATCTTAAGAAATTGTGGTAAAGTGATGTGTTTTCAAAAGTTGGGTATGAATATGGCAATTGGGGACATACCCTGAACACATATTGGTATTGTATGTCATTGCATTGGTTCTAACTTAGTTAGAATTGTACGTGATATCAAATGAGATTAAGAAAAGGTATCAAGTTGCTATATTGCTTTCATGTGCACGAATAGAATTATTTATTTTTTTAGCAAATGTGAGCTTCTTTTTATCCGGAATATCTTAGAAATTAGACGATCCAAGGATCTAATGTGGAGACACATCCAACAACGATCTCATATCTGTAGGACACAAGTACTATAAGGAAAATACAAGAGCAGTGTAACACTTGCCATGAGTCCACATCTTCGACCAGTAATTTGAACATTGAAGAAGTTGGTATTCTTAGAATAGAAATGACGAGGACACAAGCAAGAAATGTAGTTTCCTTCCATGGTTTCACAGATGTTTTCATTACCAGTCAAACCGGAGCTCAGTGGAACTTATATTGTTGATATGATTGGAAACAGTCGATAGGCCTTTTGGTGCTATTGCTAATTTGATAGTGGAAAGAGTTATGATGTCTCCCCTTGCTCAATGATGTTTTGCGGAAGACACTTCGATGACTCCCTGTCATCCTGCTGCACTAACTTCTAGGGCTAACAAGAGTTGGATACCCCGGATGAAAAAAGAAAGAGAAACCAATAGTTGGGTAGTGTGGAGGACTACAGAAGCTTTCTACCTCGGATGTGATGTTGCAGTAACATGCATGTTGTTCATACAAGGATGGATTTGCAGTCTGATATTGTCCATTTTGAGCAATTTTTAAGATAAGAGAAATGCTTGTGATTTTGCTCTCACTTCTCTTCTCCAAGTCCATTCTCCCTTTCCTTATGTTGATAATATGATTGACTTTGGTGATGTCATCTAGTACAGAAAAGAGTTAATTGTTACGAGCAAAGCATTTTTGAAGTTTTGATTTCACAACAGAGAATAATGTTTGCAACATGTATATTGGTTCTAGTGTTGTGGTCCCAACTATCGAGTAGATCTCTAACATCTTATTTGTAATTGAAGACTGGGAGTTTGATGCAGGGAAGCGTATGACAAATGAAACTTTTTGCACAAAGTAACCACGAACAAGTATGAACTAGAGAATCTATGTCTTGGAGAACAAGGAAAAAATAAAAAGGGTAATAGAATCAACCTAATTAATAAAACCTAGTTCTAGGCAATTTATGCTAAAAAGGAAAGATTGCTAATAAAATACTAATTTCAAAATAATAAACCAAAATTTCTATATTTCTAGAATAATTAAAATGTCGGTCTGCATCAGAGTTCTTTACTAAGTGTTGCATTTTTTAAATGCGCTTCCTATGTGATATTAGTGATGAGGATTCCTTACATCTTTGAGAGATGTAGGACACTCCCAAGTGTCGCCTTTTTTCTTTTATGTATTTTCCTGCCTTATCTTTATAAGTGACTTTCTCGTTGTAACTGAATGTACATGATTTTTTTCTACTCATGTATAGGACAAAAAGATTCTTACTGCACCAATGGTTATTCTTGCAGATATCTGCATGATGTAATCTACATTACAGGCTTCGTGCAGCTCGCGTCTATCTTCTCTGAAAAATTTTGGTATATATATTTAGTGGTAAGATCCATTTTGTGAATTGGGTGCTATATCGGCGTTTGCCTGTAATTCACAGTGGTATCATGCTTATGAGTTGCTGATTAGTTAAGAGTAGCCTATGCTAGGTTAGGTTTTCGGATCCTTAGGTGGAAGTCCAATCAAATAGAATACAGGAACCACCAGAAGGAAAGGATCATTCGTTTTTCCCTTTATAGTGTGTAGAGTCGAGGGAAGTTCATTTTTGCTTTGGTCTTCATCTATTTAACGAAGTGGTTCTCTACTTGTGAGAAAAAGGAAAAGAACAGAAAAGGGAAAAGAAAGTGCAGCTCTCAATCAATTGGATATCACTGAGAAATAGTAACAAAATTTAGCTGAGTGGACCTCAGCCGTGAATGCTGAAGTTTTTGTACTTTTGGGTTGCAAACTGGTGTAATATAGCTATTGCCTGTTTTCCCCTGCAGATAGGTAAACGATGGAAAAGATAAAAATTACTGTTGGTGTAACTGTCATCTCTAGTATGAATGTGGAAATACTAATCAAAGAATGATTGCAGATCACTTTGTTGATTTTAGCAATTTTTGTTTGGTAGAATTTGTTACATCGGAGCAGTGATTATCTGGCTGAAAAGTTAGAAAATGTTCCAAGCGACTTTCTGAGTGCAAGTTATATATTGAAACTAAATTTTCTTCTGCTGGTAATAACATAAGTTACATAATAAATTAATCATGCCATTTCTCTATAGAATGACGTCATATTCAGGGCTGTATTAGTAAAAGCACCTAGTTTTTTTGAGCGAAAACAGAAAATGAACTCTTATCCTTTTGCTTTCCAGATACCAGCATTTGCTGCGTATAAACTCATAGGTTTGCTTAAAGGATTTCTACCCCATGGTTCAGAGGTACACTCTCTCACCTGGATCTGTTTTGTCTTTGCAACCAATACAACTCATGTCTAAGGCTTGGTGCGATAAGTTTTTCTTACTATCTTCTATAATGTTTGACAGGAAGGTGAAGAGGATGAAAAGACGCGAAAGAAGAGAGAGAAGATGGAGAAGAGAGCTTCGCGACCCAAATTTGCAAAAACCAGAACTAGATGATATGTCCTTTGAGAGGAAAAAGAGTGATCATGTCTCGAGTACTTTGAAATTTGAATGAGTACAGGTTTCGGTTTTCCATGAGTGGAACTGTATGTTGTGGATGCACGAACTCTGATTTAATTAGAACTTGATGTTCATGTTTGACGATTTTTACCTATCTACAATTCTACTCAATTTGCTTGAACAGATTGTGACTAGTGTTTGTCCGTGCCTATGGCACTACGCACCCCGGTTGGAATTGTCCGTGCCAAAGGCACTTGCTAGCTAGTGGCTCAAATACTAAATCGATTCATTAGTGTGTAGTATGTGATCCTCTTCTTAGTGGCACGAAAGAGAATTATTCGTGCTTACGGCACTCCCCAATTAAACTTTTAAGCTAGCTACAAAGAACTATCAATTTGCGTATAGGGTTTTGGAATTACTGCAAAGAATGTGGACATTTACATTACATTTGCAAAGTTCCTTTGCGCAATTACTACAAAGAATGTGGGCACTTACATTACATTTGCAAAGTTTCTTATCAACCCTTGGATCAAATAAATTTCAGCTTTTCTTTCAACTTGTATTTGTGTGGTCTCCACACCCTCATATTTTATTATGTAGATGTGATTCAGTCCAGGTCCATTGATTTCTTTCATATCTCTTGGTGATCTTCTTTATCTCTAGGAATGAATATGTGAGTTCAGTTACGTGGAAGAAATTCATATGGGGGAGATTTTCCAGACCCAGAGTCCCAGACATCGTGAGCAGTGTTCTAAATAGTTCCTCATTACGTACTAAAAGGAATTCTTGTTCCTTGTCTTAGCTTTTCTTTCCATAAATTCAAAATCCCAACCCAACCAGAGTTCTCCTAACATAGGCTGTGTTCTTATGAACTTAACTTAAATCTGGGAGTTGTCCTAATTTGAATTTTTTTCGCATTTGTTTGTTTTGCGTCAAACTTTTGTGGGTTATGTATTCCCAAAATCCATAACCACGCCCCAAATAGAATTATAAAAGTAAAATGGGGTTATTTGTATTGCCCAATGCATTTACGTTTGTGAGGGTCAAGAATCTTGACCGGTTTGGGTCAACAGAACTGTGACTGGTTCGACTGTCGTGATTTGTCCAGACTGGATTATGGTCCGGTTGATGGTGGTTCAGTTTTCAAAACATTGCTCTACGTTTCTATATAATGGCATATTTACAGCCATTGAAACACTTAATTCCTTGCATTCATTCTTTTCCTAAAAGGCACTCCCAATTTCTGTTATTGGTGGTGATTGGTGGTAATGGCATGTTTACAGCCATTGAAAGACTTAATTCCTTGCATTCATTCTAAAGGCACTCACAATTTCTGTAATTGGTGGTAATTCAGGTTTGATTTCGTGCGTGCATCCGCAATCAAACATCGCTGTAAACTACTTATTACTTCGAAACATCGCAAGAGTGACGTATGTCTGAAGTACTTTGAAATTTGAATAGAGTACGTGTTTCGATTTTTCACGAGTGGAACTGCATGTTGTGAATGCACGAACTCAATTTGCTTGAACAGGCTTAAATTGTGCAGTGATTCTTCCTCACTTTGGTGAACGATGCTGGAACTTTCCAGATTATGGTGAATGAAGTTGGAGGGAATTCAGAGGATCTTTCAAAACAACCGAAAAACCTCCTATGATTCAACGAATATGGACATTACGTTAGTTACTTTGCGGCTATTGAAGACTTCATGATGGCATGAATTATGGCAGAATGCATTTTGGCAGTTTCTCGTATTGATTCCGACTCCGAAAAAGATAGGTATACTACATTGCTCCTGTACATGGTACACTACATTTCATGTGGGGCCCACTCGAGACCCCATAAAAATTCAAAAAATACTCATAAATTTTAAAATATTATTTGATGGGGCCCTGTAAAAAATCAGCTCCAACGAATATCGGTAAATATTATTTCTCGATCCGTAGGGGCAAAACTACTCAACTGCGCACTTACCGATATTTGTTGGAGCTGATCTTTTATAGGGCCCCATAAAATAATATTTTAAAATTTATGAGTATTTTTCTGAATTTTTGTGGGGTCTGGAGTGGGGCCCGCATGAAATGTAGTGTAGTGTATGTAGCATCTCTCATTCTGAGTTCCATACTACTTTTCCTGAGTTCATTCTTCGCGTGAGAGAGGAGCAGACGCTGAGTCAGTTTGCCAATGCTACTTACAGTGGTGTTCCGTGAGTGGTGGTCCTAGCCGGATAACTCCTGGGAGACAGACGCCAATAAACCTCAACACCCTCCGGTAGGCGGCGAATCTGTTTTAAGGATATGAGTGTGTAACACAGATTTCGGTTTGATTTTTGTATCGCTACTACAGTTTGCTTATATTTTGTATCGGTTCTTGGATTCTGTGATCTGTATTTTCACTTTTATCGTTTCTAATGAAATTTGTTCTTTGGATTTGCCGAATACATTTGATTTTTTTTTCCCAACAAACGATATACGTTGCATATGCGCTATATCTGTGAATGAATATATTATGTATGTGTTGAGTTGCATGGAAGAAATTCATATGCATGGGGGAGATTTTCAAAACCCTGGACCACCGTGAGCAGTGTAATCAGTTCCTCATTACGTGTGGCATTTCATTGGACGTGTTCAATTATGATACTCCACCAAAGGAATTCTTCTTCATTTACATATATAGGAAATGCAATGAGGAAAATTCCTTGCCTTTGCCAACCCAACCAGAGTTCTAATAACGTAATACAGTATTAATTGATCAACTTATTTGTAAAGAGCTAGGGATATTAGTGACCAAGACCTTCTGATGTTCAAGAAAGATAACTTCAAGGGCAACGATAAAAGGAAGTAGAAAGAATTGAAGCCTGAATCTTTCTTTTCCCACAGGATTGGTTAAATTCAGAGCGAAAACCACAGAGATTGATGAGTTTTGATAGATGAGGGGGTGAGGTTGATGAGTTTTAAACATGAGGGGGTCATGTTGACAAAATATGATAGTTGAAGGGGTGTCCTTGGAAATAACCCAGATTCATATTGAGAACCCACGACAATCACACCCCCTACCCTATGCAGTCCTTGGTACAATTCTCCTACCCTATGTTTGTAAGCTGAGATCCACATGCATCAAAATCAGCAAACAAAGACTACAACCCAAGCATATACAGAAATCTATACACGGATGATGTCTATATTTCATGATATGTATATCTTCGTATGATTTTTCTGATATCATTCTTTTACATAGTTAAACGGAAGTGAATACCTACGTAAATGTATACATATGCGACAGATCGAATGCAACAATATGTGCAATTGTCGTCCCTTGCTTTACTAAACTACATGCCCGAAGGCTGAACCCATCCCGTTGACGCTGTCATCTTCCTTATTGTTCCAGTATTTTCTCTTATGTCTGTAAATAGTTAAGGAACATCAACGTTCCCAACCTCCAAGAAAATGTTGCATATTTGAGAAGTCCCTTCACAACAAGTTTTGAGGACAAGAAACGAGATGATTCATGTCATTCATGAGTTGATGGTTCCCTCAGAGATCACTGTCAAAAGATTGAATTCACGCTCCAATATCCACGAGGATTCGTTCTGATGGTTGATGCTTAAGGTATACTCCAGGAAGTAACCACTGGAAGTGATTATGGATACAGTGGCCCTGACAAATTTCAGGAACAGATATTTAATACAAAAGGTAGACCATAGACCCGAGATTTCGAGTAAAGGTCAACAAAGCATATGAAATGGTGAATTACATGAAGACTACCGAACTCCCTCTCACTACTAAAGCTGTGCAATCAATCATAGAAACAACCAGCAGCAGAATGGCATATATGCATGAGAACAAATTACGACGACGATCTTCCATAGAACAAAAGAGAGGATTTGCACAACGAGCTTTCAAAAATTACTCCATATATTGCATAGTTGATGACTTTCAATAAACTTTCTAAAGATTGGGAATAGGATGCTATAAATAAACTCAAAAGTGGCAAAGCGAAACCATAACTTAGATGCAAAACCAATAAAACATAAAACGGCATAACTTATTAAGGGGTAATCACAACATCAGCGAACTTACCTACATGCCACAGATTCAGCTATAGAGTCAGCAACTTTATCAACCTTGCGAATCACTGCATAACTGCATCAGGCACATCATTGAGTGAATATGCTACAGAAAAAGATAAATGAAGTCTCTTCGTGACTGAAAAAAAAATGACTACAATAAGAAGTGCCATAAACATTAGGGTAAACCAGTGTTAACATTTCATAATGAATATGTTGAGTGAGAAGTAATTTTGTTGGTCATCAGTGGCAGCTCCCCTGGTTACAGATTAAAACTGATGTAACTAACAAATCAAGTGATGTTTCTCTTGAATGTCCAACAATGCTTCTCCTTTTTGAAAAGTCAATGCTCCAAAATCTGCAATTTTCCACCTCTGCCCGTTTCCTTTTGGACTTTGAATAGCTTGCATTAGTGAATGGCATATAGCTTAAAAATGTTGAAGGGTAGTTTTGAAATGTTGAAACTTTGCAAGTGACTAAGTGCAATAACTAGAATCCCCTAAAAGTTGGAAAAAATGGACAAACAAAAGGGACAAAGGGAGAAGTCTGTCATCATTTTGTAAAGGTTCATAAATGCTTCACCTTTTCACTCCTGCTGGAAAACCATTATGGAGTACATGATGATGAGCTGGATCCAAGGCATCATTAACTGATTCCGGCATTATCGATCCGAGGATACCAGTAGATCTTCTGCTTCTGTAAGCATTAACATGGCAAAATAGATTAATTGACTTAGCAAATCATCAGATGCCGCATCTGTAAGTTAGATATGTGCTGAATGCAATTGTTTGAGTACATAAACATCTACAAAATATTAGGCAGTGTTATTGGAGAAAAACAAACAGAACACTAGAAACCAAAAGGTGACCATGAGAAGTCAGTGGGGAATTCTCCCATAACAAGGGAAAGCACAAAATGAAGAATGGGCCCAAGAAAAAGAGAGCAGTAGAACACTCGCAAGATGCTTTCTACAATAACAAGCTTCAGATTGATAGAAAAATAAGGTAGGCTGAAGCAAGTTTAAATAAGAGAAGCAAAGTAACATATCTTACTAGGTTATGCATGTTTGTTGCCAATAATAGTGAAGATTTCAAGCATAAAACTAGTACACCGGAGTGCCCCTCGACCATATGCCAAAAGCTGGTGGAAAAGCTTCCAAGGACTTTACAAACTTTTACAACCATCTTTTTGCACCTTGTCAAGGCCCAAGGGTCACTCTAGTGCCAATGGCTGCATATAGAGATATGTTTATATGTACATGATAGCTAAGTCATGTGGCATACTAGGAAGAAGTTAGATTAGTTCTTACCTTTGGTTTATATTGAATCCCAGAGAAAAAGCATGAACAGAACCTGAAGAGCTTGTGGCTACAAGAGTATCTGGATGTTGCATGGATGGCCCAAATGACAATGAAAATATAGTTGATGGGTATGTTCCCCTTCGGAAGTTATAAGACTGCTAAAGATAGAATAGTTAGGTTCTGTACCTTCAACTCCAAGCATTTAAATAAAGATATGACATAAAGTGAAGTTGAGGTTGGAAGTGAAATTAACTAAGGTCGATATGGTGCATCACTAATGAAATCAGGCAGCAACACGAAGATATGGAACATGGTCGAGCCATTTCATGGGCTTGCACTCGAAATCACTCATTCAAGAAATCTCAAATTAAGAAGTTCATCAAAGAAGAACCCCTCCATCACTCCTATATTCTTAGCATGTCCATATGTGGGGTGTCAAAGCAAAAAGTTTGTAACTTTTCAAAATTATCCTTTGTAAATAGCTATAAATGCTTTTGTAGTGGGAAAAAGTAGGAACAAATTAAGAAATAATAAGCTTGGATTTCTATGGAATCAAATTAGTTGCATGCCCCTTGAAAAGTTTGAAATCCCATATATGACCAAGAAGATGAGACAGAGGGAGTAATAGGTAAGAGAGCTACTCGATATATTGGAAGTCCATTAAAGGCATTTGTGATGCTTCACCTTAGTCGCTTCTGAAACGAGGTGAACTCTGATTATGGTTCCCTGTTCAGATGCTGTTGCAATGTACATCCCATTTGAAGAAAGAACCATTGCAGCCAGTGGCGAGCGATGAGCATCTATCTGAAAGATAACTAGACTTAGAATAGAAAGTTCAAAGAAGAAATTCAAATAAGCAAAAAATAATAAAAATACAGTTAATCATACCATCAACTCATGCATTAAGCATTACTATATTAAAAAGCATCATAAGATTCATAACCTCGCAGTGAGAATGGAGTTCCATGACATTGTAGACTAACACAGATCCTTTCACAGTACTTGCTGGAAGAGCCAAGAAGCAACCATCCAAACTTGGAGAAAATGCACAAAGTCCTGAAGAGATAAATTAAAATGGAGATATATATACAATATGATTTTTTAGCAGCAGAAATCAATCATACAATCCATGTTCTTCAGCTCATGTGGTCTTAAAATTACAGGAAAGTGCAAATTAAGATCCAAGCACTATCATAAAGTTGAAAATATGATGGCATGCCACAATTCAAACAAGAAATTCTACCATTGGTTGACAAATTAAGCAAACAACAAAACAGTATGTGAAAAGCGTGTTGATAGAACAAAATTGTGAGTTCAGTCAAACTGTAAAAACAAGATATCCACTCACCTTTTAAATTTGGCACCGTATCAATTGTGTCCAAGATAGCAAGACTGTTTGTGTCATATACGTATGTCTTTTCTTGCAAAACAACAATCAATCTGCACATTCAAATAAACTACTTCAGGAAGAAGAGACAAGCTTCTTGAATGAGCTAATAGTAACTTCCAGCAGATCGGGACAACTCTAACAATTAGACAATCTGGTTTGCAGTATCAAAATCATTTGTATTACATTCACATCTCTCTCTCTCAACAGGGCAGCCACTACTGATTGGTTCATAGCATCAGCATCACAAAAATAACTGTTCCCGTCAACAAATCAGCCCCTCATGTCTATCCTACTATGCTCGAATCAAAATAACCTGACCCTTCCTTTAGTTCAATTTAGCACCCAAACACACTAAAGTAATTGCTGCCTCACATTTAGAAAATTGTAATTGAAGCCTTAACTACACTGCCAATATTATAAAATTTGCGATTCCCGCAATATGCATTGTCACACCAATTATTTCCACCATTCATAACAATGCAAGTCCACTTATATTTACCTTTTCCTGTTTATACAAACAGCAAGTACTGAAGTCAAGAAATTCAGCTCTCGAAGGGCAGTACCAGTTGTAGTATTGAATAAACAAAGACGACGCGGTGACAATGATGGCTGTTCCAGTCAGGTCATAATGAGAAACAACGAATCGGAATTCAGAAAAAAACTAACAGAACAATGCAAGTTTGCTAGAAGTGTTACACCATCTAAGAAGAAAAGTACTACACAAACATGTAACCTGTTCCCCAGCTCCTACAATGGCAAGAAGGCTTGAAGAATAGAGCATCTCTACGATGATGAATGCTCCGATAGCTGACAAAAGAAAACATATTTGATGAGAATAGTGCTAATACTTGAAACCAAATAAGCTTTACGGCATCTAAGATGACAAACACAAGCATAATTGACATAAGCCTTCAACTGCATTCTCCATCTCAATTTACTTCTATATCCTATGCCCATATTTGTTTTGTAAAAGGAAATTGATCTTACCCACACCTTTTACTCTTAGGAATAAGACTCGCCCAAACTTCAATTAACAAAGTACTATCACTTCTAACCTAGGTCACATAATTGTCGAGTAGGATCCTCGCTCTGCGTTCCGACTCTCAATCCTCACTCCCACGGACTCTAGTGGTTTGGGATGTTTTCGAAAGGAGTTATCACGCTCTCATCACGCTCTCGCTTCCGTTTCCCCCCGCTCATGCATCCGCATATGTGACTTCATTTTTACAGACTATTAACCAAAGAGAGACTTAAAAAAAATATTAGCCAAAAATTCCTTTATTTTTTTTGATCGGCAAGCAGTAAATTCCATTAGCACAACTAGCAATTAACTAAGTAAAACACTTAAAGCTTACAACTTGCATAACATACTTGCCTCGTTCATAACACAGCCTTCCTGTATTGGAATCAAATATTTTGAACCCATCCCTCGTCCCAATCGCAAAACAACTGAGAAATTCAGAACTCAACAATTAAATCACCCAGAATAGAAAAGAAGAGAAACACAACCCTAAATTTCTTTGCCCTAAATACGAAAATCAACAGATGCAATTCAAACCATGTATATGAACTGTACGCAGCGTACGCTACCTGTTATCCTGATTGAAGGAGGCGCAGAGGATCGGATATGAGGAGGAGGAGGAGGACTGATTCGCCATATTCAAGATTTCCAGCTACCCTTTTTACTCTTCTTATCGGTTTCCTAGTTCAAGTTTCATAGCGCTCATCAAATATTCAGACAGATTTTACAAGAAAATACTACAAGATTTCGGAGACTAAGACAGTTTCCCCAGTTATATTCCCTTGCACTTCACAGAGTTGTGCATTTGTTTTGCTATACTACAGATACCACCACCTTGTGGTATGTCAAATTTTCAGAAAAGACCTCGTAATTTATGAAATTACACTTGTCTCCAGTTCGGCAGGCTGATCGCTCATAGATATCTGGTTGTATTCATTGGCTTCTAAAAGGGAGGTCTTATTTTGAGTCTATGCACAAACATCCAACCCCCTCTTGTTTTTAACCTACTAATTTTCAATAATTTCTCTCAACCTTAGCACTAGGGGAAAATGACGGCCAAGAACGTGTTTTGATAATTAATATCCGTCAAGGACATTTTCAGCATTAATAAATGTTCTCAGCATGTTCTTGGCGGGTATTAATTATCAAAACACGTCTTGGGCCGTCATTTTTCCTACCACACTAGTGTATACAATATTGACAAAAAATAAAAATAAAAATAAAACCACATATGCGTAGGCAGTAGGCCCATTGGGCTCATCATGTCCCCGAACCACGTGCAAAGGCACGATCATAAAATTTAATTTTTTCCAAAACAAATATAGGACCCATACTCTATTGTGTTGGGCCAAGGTCCATCTTTTTTGTTTTGATACGTCGGAAATTCAATTAACTAAAAAAGCAAGGTCCACAGCAGAGATATAAGAGCATCCACAGTGGAATAATCAAAAGTGGATAATCAAAAGGTGCCACATCATCTTTTGGTTATCCATTTAAGGGGTTGCTAAGGTTAGCAATGTAGAGGTCCACAGTGGTAAAATCAAAATTGAATAACCAAAACTTGCCACATCACCTTTTTAACTTATAAAAATCTAGAAATTGTGACATAGAAAACAATTTTTTAAAAATAGTTTTCAAACAAATAAAAATAGGTTATTAGAAAAAGAGAAAAAAAAAGTTTTTTGAAAACTTTGATTTAAAAAAAATCAGTTTTCGGGAAAAAGTAAAAAAAAAAAACAATTTTTGAATAGAAAAAGTTGTTTCTTTCGAAAAAACAGTTTTTGAAAAAAAGTTGTACGGAGTAATAAAAAACCTGTTTTGAAATAAAACTGTTTTAAAAAAAAGGGGGAAAAACAGTTTTAATAAAAAAAAAAGTGTAAAAAAACTGTTTTTTCAAAAAAAATAAAAACTGTTTTTAAAAGTATTTTTGTTGTGAACATGTTGAAAATAGAAGAAAGAAAGTTTTTGTGTAATGATGGTATACATGATTGAGGAAACGTGAAAACAATTAAATTTGATTATTGGCAAAAGGTTTATAGTTTTGATTATCCAAGGGCCAAAATTTGATGAGTTGCTAAGATGTTTCTAAATTTGGTTATTCCAATGTGAGCTCTTTTTGAGCAAATGTTGCTAACTTTATAAACCTTTTTGTTTTGATTATACCACTGTGGATGCTCTAACAAAGATAAATGACAGAATAGCCATCTAAGACTACAATGAATGTACTTAAAAGCCACCTGATATTTCAATCAATGTGATTAAGGCCCCGTTCCAGAAATGGAAAAAGCTCTTCTTTTTTGTCCAATAAGAAGGGGAGTTCCTGAAAAATAAGAAGGCTTGGAAGAATTTATGTAGGTTCCATGAGGGCCGGTGGAGGGAAATCGGTCTGGCGGTCGCGCCGGGCCGTCTCCGGCCACGGGACGGCCGATCCGAGCCGTCCAAAAATTCTATAAAAAAAAAACCAAGGGGGCCCACGCCGGAATCAACGGCATCCGAGGTGTGTAGGGTGCTTGATCCGAGCACCCCTTTTCCGTGTACATATGAAATTGGCCCCCTTGGTTTTTTTTTTTAGAATTTTTGGATGGCTCGGATCGGCCGTCCGGTGGCCGGAGACGGCCCTGCGCGGCCGCCGGACCGATTTCCCTCCGCCGGCCCCCATATTGGCAAAAACAGTCTTCTTTTTGTAAAGGCAACTTCAAGCTCAAAAATGATGTGTTTACGCAAATAATTTTCCTATCACAATGGATCTTGTTTGATAGATCTCATTGAGATCTTTATTACGGTGAAAAAAAAATTAATTTTTTTTTTCATTTACATTATTTTTGAGTTTGAAAATGTGAAAGAAACTTTTTGTTTGGAAAAAATAAGAAGGGTGGATTATTTTTGAATGAGAAGTGAAGGAAATAAGTACTTATTTTTTAAGAAGGTTTCCGGAACGGAGCCTAAAAAGGCCATTAAAACGTAAAAGGCAGCTTTATTTCATTATCATAATATTTCATTCTCCTTTTGTAGATTTGACGACAACATGCACTAGCAGTAGATACGTCTCACAAGTCACAACAAATCAAATTCCATCATTTAATTCGTTTATGGATGTATTATTCATCGCACTCGTGTGTCTTTTTCCAGTTATATTTGATGCACAAAATGGATTGTAAGTGCATCTCCAATCAAATACTCTATTTGAGAGTATCAAAATACTCTATTTTATTCATAAAGTAGTGATTTTAGAGGAAATCACTATTCCTATTTACTCCAACCACAAACCCTCTATTTTTCCCTCTAAAATAGAGGAGGCTTGAGAGGATGGGTTGGAGGAGTTTCATACTCTCAAATGGAGGAATAGAGCATGGGTTGGAGATGCTCTAAGGATACAAATGTCATTTTAAAAGGTAAATAGTGTTATAGAGGAGATCTTCCATATTTTCTCCCATCCTCTAAATATGGAGGATCAAAATCCCATCCTCTCAAATGGAGGAGGGTTGAGAGGATGGGTTGGAGGAGTTTTATACTCTCAAATAGAGATATAGAGTATGGGTAGGAGATGCTCTAAGTATTTAATATCAATGAACACAACCCGAAAACCCTTGGTGGCGGGGGGAAAGAAATTGGTCGCTTCGCCGCCAGCAGGGGGCATGTGGCCGGAGAACCCGTTACTGGACAAAGACAGATCCAAGTTCTGAAGGTTTCGGTAGAGCTCTAATCTCAGGTGGGATTTGGCCGGAGATATTGTTGTTCTGCAACAAACTTCCACAATACATGCAAAATCCATGTCAGACCACCGCAATCGAAGAGAGACTAAAAGAAAAGGAAAAAGAAAAAAAAAAAAAAAGGGGCGTGAAACTCGTGATTAAAGAACATAGAATATGATCATTCATCTAATCACTAGGACGCTTGATCATTCATCTAATCACTATCCTCGCCTTAACACTTTTCATAATCCAACTTCCCTCAAACAACGTAGAGATCACATCCATAAGAATCTCTTCCGACTCCCGCCCAACCATTCTCTTGACCGACTTTTGTTTCACAAACACCAGTCATGTCTCTCTCAAGATCTCTAATGTTTCTGTCACCACCACCACGACCCTGACAAACAACTCACGACTTAGTTTCTTTCTTGTTGGAATCAATGTTCTTCTATACTATGTCGTAATATATCCTAATGAAAATGGCAAGATATGCAATGCCGAAGATCCCTGAATACTCCCTGAAGCCTTTCATACGATAGTAACGATATCCAGGTTCGATGAACTCTCTCACGAATCCTCGCTCAAAAGAACCTTGCCCGTCCCCACTTTGTTCGTGTCTATTTTTCAAATTGCAAATTAACCAAACCCCTATGCATCGATGGACGTTGTTATAGAAACCTACAATCCTAATAACGATACAACGAAAGACTATCTCGGCATGGGAGGAAAAAAAAAAACCCAATGGTCTTCTTTCTCTTAGCTTTGTTTTATGTTCCTTTTATACGATGTTGGATGTTGGTTGCTTCACGTCCCAACTATATATGGGACATACCTGTGACATTGGTATAATACTTATCTTCTGCAGCGCACAACAAATTCAAATCCTTGGAAAGAAGAAGCACGGCCATCTTCCCAACAAATTTTATGGATCAATACTTTGTTTATGTAGCATTGAAGCAACCAACATCCTATTAAAGGAACACAAAACAGAGCAAAGCGAAAAAAGACAATTGTTTTTTTTGGTTTCTCCCATGCCAAGATAGTCTTTCATTGTATGGTGATTAAGATTGTAGGTATCAATAACAACGTCCATCAATTAGAGGAGTTTGGTTAGCAATTTGAAAAAATAGACACCAAAATGATCGGAATAAGGTACGGATAGGGGTTTTTTGAGTGAAGATTCGTGAGAGACTTCATCGAACCTGGATATGGTAAATGCTTTTGGGAGTGTTCTGGGATCTTGCGGAATGCATATCATGTCGTTTTTCATTACAATGTATTGCGACATAATACATACATTGATTCAAACGACAAAGAAATTAAGCGTGAATTGTTTGTCAAAGGTCGCGGAGGTGGCGGTGACAGAAACATAGAGATGGTGAGCGAGACATGGCCGTTGTCTATGAAACAAAAGTCGGCGAAGACAATGGTAGGATGAGAGCCAAAAGAGATTTCTACGGATGCGATCTATGCGTTATTAGAGGGAAGGTAGATTACAATGAGGGTCAGGGCGAGGATAGTGATGAGATGGATGTTGAAATGAAAATTTGGGGGCATTTTGACGATATCGGACAGGGCACGAAAAGTGGATGATCATTGATCAGGCGGCGTCGTAGGCGTTTGTGGGTGGAGGAGATTGGCCATTTCAGGGATGGAGGGGTGCACATATATATAGGAATCACATAGATGCTAATTTGAGTCAGACTGGCTAAAATTAACAATCTACAGTTGTACATTTAGACCCTCTCTTCGTTTTTATCTACACCACAAATCTCCTTTGTTAAATTTAGTATGCCTTTGACTCGTAATAAACATCCAAACGTGTGTTGAAATTTTCGCTAAATTCTCAATGAAGATCCTATTTGTGTGCATGCAAACCCATCAGGCTAACATACATGTAGTGCGGCTGGTGCACTACATCGTTTTCCATTCCTTGAAAAGTAATTGAAGAAAAAATAAAAGCAAATGGAATATTCATCACATTCTCATTATCATCTTACAAGATGAAATTTCTCAACCCAAAGAAAAATATTCTGTTTGTTTGTTTGTTTGTTTTTTTTTTGAGGGGGGGGGGGGGGGGGGGGTGGTGGTGGCGGCGGCGGCGGCGTGGGGGGGCTGTGTGTGTGTGGAGGAAATCAAAGAGTAGTGGGGATAAAAAAACAATATAAGTACAAGAACAAGAACAAGAAGAAGACATATCTATATTACAAATCGCGACGGTGTGGTGGCCCACACATTTTCTCTACATAAATCTTGACCATTGGCTTAACACACATTTTCCTGCACAAATCTCCACCATTCATTCAACCCTTGGTATTGGATGGCTCACATTGATTTCATCCGACGGTTGAGAGTGATTTTTTTTCAGTTTTTGAAATTGATTTTTTCAGTTTGAATATTGAATTTTTGGAAATGTTCAGTCATTATATTAGTCACTTAATTTACGGGAAGCAATTCTGGATTGTTGAAAGACATGCTTGACTATTGATTGAATTGGCGTTGAAAGACATGCATGCTTGAAAGACTAAAGTAATTCTAATGAATGCTGGTAAAGGAATTCTCGGTGCTAAATGAATATTTAGTTAAGTCGAATTTTTGGTAATGATTTATTCTCATTATTTTGTTTCCTATTCTGAGTATTCTCTCTCTCTAAACGTTTTCTTTCCGGTTCTTTTTCCTGTCTCTCTAACTCTCGCTCTCTCTCCAATTCTTTCTCCACAGGTATGACTCTTTTTTTCTCTTCTTTTTTAAACGGTTGTGAATCAAAAAATCAGTTCTTTTTTCAAAAGAATGTGTTTTGGAGTATAGTACTTTAAAGGATGGTAGGCGTCCGTGTTCTTAATTCAATTTTCCGTATCGAACCGACCCCTTATACGGGAAGCTAGATGAGTTCGGGTCTATCACTTTTTACTCTTGATGACATGTTGCGGAAAAATTAAAAAACATAAATCCTTCTATCGTTGCGTATGTATACCAATTCTATCTTTGAAGTTTGATTACAATTAAGTTTGTTTTACTACTGACATGTTTAGATTACAGTTAGGTTTAGATTTGATAAGTGTTGATTGGGCAGGGGGTAGGGCAAGTCGGCGCAGTTGTTAGCTAGCTAGGGTTTGGCTTTGATTAGTTGAGGGAATTTCTAATTTTAACCAATTAGATTACTTTCCACGATGATTACCAATTCTGTCTTTGAAGTTTTTAATTTGATCGACTTTCAAGAAAACACGTTCATTACTTTTTTGTTTACTAATCTTTGAAAATTTGATAGGCAGCAGATAAAAAGTTTTCTACCATCTTTTTTTTTTGGGTCACGATTTTCTTTCCAAATTTCTGGTTAAAATCAGTTCGCCTATCATTTTTTTAAAACCCCCAAATCTCAGAATAGTGCCTTCGTTGGAATTGGCCTGTGAAATATGTGTGTTCTTTCAACTATATCTAAACCACTCTACAAGCATCTCATTTTTAGTTAGTCTAATTTTTCTTTTTATCTCATTCAGTAGAAAGGATTAGTGTTCCATCAAACATGACCTAAATGTGCCAAATTGACCTATTAGTTTGATTTTTTCTTTTTATCTCATTTAGTAGAAAGGAATAGTGTTCCATCAAACAAGTCATCTTTCCAGTTCTCCCTAACTCTCACCCTCTCTCCAGTTCTCTCTCTAGAGGTATGTCTCTTTGTTCTCTATTTTTTTTAATACATCTCTTTGTTCTTTTTTTTTTTTAAAACGATTGTAACAGCTATGGATCGAAAAATTGGTTGTTTAAAAAATTAGTTCTTTCTTTTTTGGTGTGTTGTGCAAAGTCATGAGAGAAGTATGTTACTCCACTTCTTTTTTTCCCATGTTTTGAAATGATCAGTTGATTAGAAGAACAAACCAATTGGAAAAGGAACATGAAAACGTAAATGGCCTGCATCAATTAGAGTTTCTCTTTTTTAGAGTTTTTAGAAGTATGTTATTTATCTTTTTAAGAGTTTTTCTGTTGATAATTTTCTGTTGTCACGGTTTGCCGTTGTTTACTTCTTTTTTTGACAGGTTGTATAACGTTAAATTTTCTAGCTTGATGATTGAAATGGTATATGAGCTGAAGCGTCATCTGTTTTTTAAGCAGGTTGCATCGGCTAACCAGTAACAGATACCAAGTTGGTTGGAGCTTGAAGTTTCGAAAGTCTACAACTTTGTTATCAATGATTCAGTAGAAGTAGAAATACATTTTTATATTCAATTCAAGGGCTGATTATGTTTTGTCTTTTCTTCTTAATTTTATAAAATTTGATGAATAAAAGCTTGATGTTGCTGTATTATCATTAAGTTTAATTACAGGTTTTGTATTTTTACATTCTAAAGCTTGATTTTTTTAAGGACATAAAGTGGATTTTGTGATTATAGTTGGGTTTTGCCAGTTGTGATCCGTAATTTGTAGTGTGGTTGAACTGGCTGCGAATTTAAATAGCCGACGATAAATGTCTTCGTACAGGTCCGGGCGCTACAGCTATTAGTTTGTTAGTTTTTTTATGTGTCGATTCAAGTAAACCGGTGGATGTACTTAGCCTTCGACGATCCGTAATTTTATGTGTCGATTTCTAGCCGTGCCTTCAGGCACAGGCAATTCCTAGTATTTGACAAGGAACAACCGAGGACAGATGCAAAATTTCAACGTCGGGCAGATGAATATTGTACTATTTTGTTTGTCGCATGTGAAAGGCAATATCAATTTCTTATTTCTCACCATATCTATATCTATATTATAAAACATAGCGATTTTCTTTAAAAATGTCTAGGCACATAAACAAAGTAGTATCTACAGTCATTTGATCGTACTTTATGATAAGGCTATAGTCGTTGGATTGAATAAATCATATTTCCTAATATATAAATCTACACTAATGTAAAAAAAAAAAAAAAATGGGTTACATGTGATTACAGTGATCCCATGATTTGTGCTAATTATGTTGGTTGAAATGAAAGGGATGACAATAAATCATTCTTGAACAGAAGATTTACTAATTCATCGATTTCATTCACATCCTCATACCAAACTGGCCAATTACTCTTTGAAGATAGAGTGTCCAAAATTTTCTTTCCTTACGCTCTAATTAAATTTGGAAACGTCTCGAAAGGAAGAATAATAAGTCATAATATTGCTTAGTGAGGTACTTTTTGTCCGATATTCTATATATCTTTCGAAATTTCAATTTTATAAACCTTGCTCAATTTAATATTTGTAATCTCTCTGCTCATTTATTTGTATTTGATTTTATTATTCAAACACAAATGCATAATCAACCAAATCTCACGTTTAGAGATAGTGAAAGCGAGGGGGGAAGAAGTAGGTTAAATGGCTCCTCTGCAATTGAACGTGAGATACTAACGATATTCTTTTATTTTAATATTTTTTCAGTACTTCAATCAATTGTATTTTGTTGGGTTCAAAAAGCATGTTAAATTTTGGATTTTCATGTTCGGTTAATGCGCCACTGTGATGGATTCAACCTTTTCTTAATGGTATGGGTGTTCCAATTATTAGATAGCTTCTTTTTTCAGAATGTGATCCATCTATAGATTTGTGGAGAGACAATCAAGAGGCAAGAAAAATGGTATGAAAACTACGTACATGTTTTTATTTAGACTGTATTTAGAATGCGTTGCGCCGTGCGGGCATCCACTAGTCTATATATATAGGGGAGCATTTTGAGGACACAAAAAAAGACACTCCGTCTCAACCATTGAAGCCAGCAAATGGCTGAGATTAGAAGTTCACAAAGAATTACTCTTAGCCACGAAGAATTACTCATGGCCGCAAAAATTTACTCCTGGCTGCGAAAAATTACTCCTGGTCACACAGAATTACAATTGGCCGCACATAATGACTCTTGGCCACAATTATTTGCGGCCAAGAGTCATTATGTGCGGCCAAGTGTAATTCTGTGCGGCCAGGAGTAATTTTTCGCGGCTAAGAGTAATTCTTAGCGGTCAAAAGTAATTCTTGGCATGCAATCTTGTTGTAAGAGAAAAAGTTGCTAGTTTTGGTTATCCAAATGCCAAAATTTGATTATTGGTTAAGGAATTGCTATGTTTGATTTGGTGAGTCATATTTTAGACCAACATTGCTAACTTTAGAAAGTTTTTAATTTTGGTTATATGATTAGGGACACTCTAAGCTTTTTAAAATATTTGGTGTAGATTTTGGTTAGATTGAGGGTGCGTTAATTTTCACTAATCAACAAGTTATAGACCACAGACTTTTCATTTGTCCTTATTTAAATTTTTCCCGCATTTGTTAATTTTGCGTCAAACTTTTATGTATTATTGGGTCGTCTCCATGAGAGAAATTGGAAAAATAAAAAATTATGATCTTTACACAAGTATTTTTTGAAATATCCAAGAAAAAATCCAAAAGCTGACTTTGTGAGCTCTCTCTAAGGTATTTCCCAAAAGAATTGGGAGAAAGTCAAAAAAAAAAATTACTTCTCCAATTCCTCTCGTCGAGACAAACCAATAATACATAAAAGCTTGACGCAAAACTAACAAACTTGAAAAAATATGAATAAGGATAAAACAAAAATTTTGTAGTCTACAAGTTGTAGATCAGTGGAAACACCCTTGTATAGAATTTCAAACTGTTTGGTTAAATAAGAGTGAAAAAAACTTATTGATATATATGTCCTTAATAGTTTTGTACATGTACTCTTTGAATTAAGTACTACTATATTTTTCGTCTGTTGAAGTTACTAACTGTCAACTAAGTGAGATCGAGGAAAAACTAATTTTTGTATCGAATGGGCTGAAATAAATAAAGTCAACAACACAACCAAAATAAATAAACTCTTTACAAAACAGCTTATTGCATTACATTCCGCACGAAATTTTTAGCTTACAGACTCCCAAGATAAACTTGAATGATTCGGGCTTGTTTGTTTTGGGTCTCAAAACCCATGTGTATGGCCTCCAATAAAAAAAATCACAATGAGAATGGGCCTCGTATGCGTAGGCCCACTGGACCCATCATGTCCCTGAACCACGTGCAAAGGCAACTACGATCACAAAAAAATTTCCAAAACAAATATAGGATCCATACTCTATTGACTGTGTTGGGCCAAGGTCCATCTAACACTACAATTTTTTTTTTTTTGGGTACACCAGATATGAAAAAACAACTAAACTCTCTCAAAGGCCACTCCTCGCATGTCCGCCTCCAGGAGTGGAATTAGATCGGTGGAATGATATGAGACACCATTTTCTCCTCTTGATCGACTCCCATATTGGCGAGTCCGTCCGCCACTTGGTTGCCTTCCCTGAGCATGTGCCACAATGTGCATTATGTGGTCTCCATAAAGGCTTTGCACTCTTTAATCAAAACTATGTGTGGAGAATGTTCGGGTGGATCTCCATTAATCAAGTCAATTGCAGCAGTTTCATAGCCTCCATTCCTTGTTGAATCATCTCGAGGCCTCTAAATAGTCCCCATAGTTTGAACTCCAAGCTTGTACAATCATCTAGCCTCCCAAAGAAACCGATGACCCAATGGATGTACCTAAAAGCCACCTGATATTTCAATCAATGTGATTAAAAAGGCCATTAGAACTAAAAGGTAGCTTTAATTCATTATCATGATATGTCTCAAATCTTACATTCTCTCTTGTAGATTTGACGATAACATGCACAAGTAGTAGATACGTCTCACAACAAATCAAATTCCATCATTTGATTCATTTTTGATGTGTTATTCATCGTACTCGTGTGCATTAGGTCTTTTTTCAGTTGTATTAGATGCACACGATGAATTGTATTATCAATGAATTAAATTCTTACTCTAACAATCAAAAATATAAACTTACCCAAAAAAAAAGGGACCATATGCTGTTAACATTGTAGATTCGTGAAGGAATTTAAGGAAAATAAATAGAAACATAGAAAAGATTAAAAAAAAACAGATGCAAAGATACAAAAATGATATCACGAGTGGCCGGAGAACCGGTTACTGGACTGAGACAGATCCAAGATCTGAAGGTTCGGAAGAGCTCCAATCTCCGGTGGGATTTGGCCGGAGATACTGTTGTTCTGCAACAAACTTCCACAATACATGCAAAGCCCATGTCAGACCACCGCAATCGAAGAGAGACTACAAGAAAAATGACAAATAGGGCGTGAAACTCGTGATTAAAGATCATAGAAAATGATTTTTTCCAACACATGTACATGTAAAGTTTATAGAAACACAATCTCCCACGATCGCCTACGACGCTTGATCAACCATCTAATTACTATACTCGCCCTAACCCTCTTCGTTGTCCAACTTCCCTCAAACGACGGAGAGATCACATCTGTAAAAATCTCTTCTGACTCCCGCCCCACCATTGTCTGACCGACTTTTGTTTCACAAATTAACAAACGCCATGTCTCGGTCGCCATCTCTAATGTTTCTGTCACCACCACCTCTACGACCTTGACAAACAATTCACGTTTTAGTTTCTTTCTTGTTGGAATATTGATGTTCTTCAATATTATGTCGCAATATATCCTAATGAAAACGGTAAGATATGCAATGCCGAAGATCCCGGAATACTCCAAGAAGCCTTTGATACCATATCCAGGTTCGATGAATTCTCTCATGAATCCTCGCTCAAAAGAATCTTACCTGTCCCCACTTCTAACCATTTCGGTATATATTTTTCAAATTACGAACCGAACTCCTCTGTATCGATGGACGTCCATCGATTCAAAGGGGTTTGAATCGCAATTTAGAAAATATATACCGAAACGGTCGGGAGTGGGGACGAGTAAGATTCTTTTGATCGAGGATTCATGTGAGAGTTCATCAAACCTGGATATGGTATGAGATACTTCGGGGAGTATTTCGGGATCTTTAGCAATGCATATCTTGCCGTTTTCATCAGGCTGTATTGCGACATAATATAGAAGAACATCGATTCAAACGAGAAAGAAACTAAGACATGAATTTTTTGTCAAGGTCGTGGAGGAGGTGGTGACAGAACTTAGAGACGGCGAGCGAGACATAGCCTCTTTTTGTGAGACAAAAATTGGTGAAGACAATGGTAGGTCGGGAGTCAGAAGAGATTTTCACGGACGTGGTCTATGCGTCGTTTGAGGGAAGGTGGACTATGAAGAGGCATTAGGGCGAGACAATGATTAGATGGATGTTGAAATAGAAATTCGGGGGCATTTTTGTCAATTTTGGACGGGGCATGAAAAGTGGATGATCAGGTCGTCGCAGGCGGCGGTTGTGGGTGGCGGAGATTGGCCATTTCAGGGATGGAGGGGTGGACATATATATAGGAATCACAGAGATGCTAAGTTTAGTCTAAGCAACGGTACAGTTCTCTTGGTTGTTATCTACACCACAAATCTCCTTTGTTAAATTTGGTATGCCTTTTGACTCGTAATAACATCCAAACGTGTGTTGAAATTTTCGATAAATTCTCAATGAAGATCCTATTTGTGTGCATGCAACCTTGAAAAGTTATTTTGTAGAAAAAGGAAAAGGAAAAGCAAATGGAATATTGAATAGGTTATGCTCTTCAAATCCTCACATTCTCATTATCATCTTACATGATAAAATTTCTCAACCCAACCCAAAAAAAAAAATATAGTATATTTTTTGTGTGTGTGGAGGAAATCAAAGAGTAGCGGGGATACAAAACAACTTAAGTACAAGAAGAAGAGATACATTTGACGAGGAACAACCAAGGATGGACGCAGAATTTCAACCCCGGGCAGACGAATATTCTATTTTGTTTGTCGCGTGTGAAAGGCAATATCAATTTCTCACCATATATATTAAAAAAAATAGAACCAGATAAATCATCGTACATATTTTCATTCAACATATACAGTTACAAAGATATAGAGACGTATGAAATCTTGTTTGGGGAAAAAAAAGTTGCTAGTTTTGATTATCCAAATGTCAAAGTTTGATTATTCTTTAAGGGGTTGCTAAGTTTATTTTTGTGAGCCATATTTTAGACCAACATCGCTAACTTTAGAAATCTTTTTAAAAAAATTATGCTGTGTTTGGTTTGGTTTTTGAAAAGTTTTTTGAAAAATAGTAGGGGTAATAAGTGGAGAAAGATAGAGAGAGAAATGTTAGAAGTAGAGGAAATCTAAGGAGAATCTAGGGGGAATTTTTTGAAAAATTCTTTTTGAAAACTAAAGAATTTCAAATCGTTTGGTTAAATAAGTGTGAAAACAACTTATTTGTAAATGATATATGTCCTTAATACGAGTAGTAGTTTTGTACATGTACTCTTTTTATTAAATAGTACTATTTTTCGTCTGTTGTAGTTTTACTTACTTTCAATTAATCCCACTTTCCCGATCGAGGAAAAACTAATCTCGTTTTTTTTTATCAAATGGGCTGAAATAAATAAAGTCAACAACGCAACCAAAATAGATAAACTCGTTACGTACACAACAGCTTATTGCACTGCATTGCATTCCGCACGATATTTTTAGCTACAGACTTTCAAGAAAAAAAGGCCAAACTTGAAAGATTTGGAAGAATTTATAGATTTGCAATTTGGATAAAGCTTGAAAAAAAGAGGGGGGAAAAAAAAAGATGAAAAGAGCAAGAAGCACATGAACCTGCAAAAGCATCAAGTTTGAAAAAAGACCCTCACACTTTATTCACACTAGCCATGTTGCTAAAAAAGACGGCCAAAGACAGTGGGGGTGCAACTTTTTGGTCAAAAAATGTGGAATCCCCTTTTGCTTTCTGTTTCACTCTCACTCTTTCACACACTTAGGGCAGAGCACCTTATCATTCTCCTACCTCCAGTCTGCATTCTACACTCCACCAAAACAAAAAAATACAGACAAAAAGCTACTAAGGAAAGCATTGATACTAGTATGCTTTTGTTGTATTTTTGTATTCATGCTAATATGCTGATGCTACCATCATGCATTTGTAACATGACTACAATGGAAATGGATTCCCATTGGCATGGATTCTTCCCCAACTCGAGGGAGTTGTTGGGATCTAAGTCATGTACGCGCATGAACGGGAGTGTAAAAGTGCCTCTCAAGGGCATAGAGATACCCAGCCCCAACAAAATCCAAATCCTTCTTAAAAGAAAAAAAGAAAAAAAAGATGCTTCTACCTTGTACTGCTATTGGAGGGACTTCAAGGGTATTCACACCATGATTCGATACAAACTAATTTCATCTACAGATATAACAAAGATGGAGACCAAGTTTTACACTTCAACTGAACCCATCCAATCAAGAAGAGTGTCTTTGGCCTAAGACACAAGCAACATATACATACCCAAAGAGAACTACCAAAAGTAAGAGATGGGAAAGAGAGAGTTAGCCCTATTTACCTTTTTCCTTTTGCTTTCCCAAGAACAAAGTTACTACTGACTTTCGATAAAGAATTTCAAAGAATCCACTTTCTTCTTCTATCTTTAATTTAGCCATCTTCCTCTATCTAGGACCAGAGAGCTCCATGGCATGAAAATCATGTTCATCACCAATCATCATGCCAAACACGCTCGAAGAGTCATGATCATCGCCATCATCATGCCTTGTGGCGGGGTTTGAATAAAACTGAGCTTTGTTGTGCTTGTTGGAAAGGAAGAAGTTTGTGGTTGGATCAGTGGTGAGTTGGTGAGAGACAGCCCATTTTTCAGCGAGCCCATCACCCTCGAGCATGCGGACCAAGTCGGACATCTTGGGGCGATGGGCCGGTAAGTATTGAGTGCAAAGTAGAGCCACTTGCAGCATCTCTCCGACGTCTATCCGGTCGTAGTTGCTCCCCAGCTCTCTGTCCACCAGCAGCTCAAATTTCTTTTCTTGCTGCACTTTCCTCACCTGAAAAACACAGCATGCTTTGTTTGTCAATTCGAAGATGCAAGCTTCAAGTCACATGACTGACATGAATAGATATAAGAGATTAAAACGCGTTAGAAAAGCGATAGAAAAAAGAAACTAGCTGCAGCAGTCCAATAACAACTACCTTCATGATCCCTAATAGAACATTTTAAGCTTATTTGTTTTTTGTTTTTTGGATCCGTTAAGCTTCGTTGGTTGATGAGAAGAAACTGAAAGAGACGCAAATTTCGAATCAGAAAATATAACGTCTTGAGCAGTACAGTATCAAGTTTATAATTTCTTCTCTATTCTTGATGATTTCATACCAAAGGGGAATCCAGATTGATGCCTTATCAGACAAGAACTTAATAACTATTGTTTGGATTCACCGATGAAATGCAGCATCCAAGATTGAACGGGTTCACTATGAGATTGCGGAATCAATAACATTTTGCAAAAGACACTGCGACAGGAAATAGCATAGTATACATCAATCAAAGCTGCAATGCGATGATCTCATGCAAGTATGAAAGATCTCTCTCTTGGTTTAAGATTAAGTCATTAGATAGTGTTCTTACCCAATCAAGCATTGCTCCTTTTTGATGAACTGTTTTGCCAAATTCAAGAGCTCTCGTCCCAGTGATGAGCTCTAACAAGAGAATACCAAATCCAAAAACATCCGTCTTCTCGGACGACTGTCCCGTGGAGAGATACTCTGGTGCAATGTGTCCTACAGTACCACGGACAGCTGTGGTGACATGGGAATCAGCATGGTCAAGGAGTTTTGCAAGGCCGAAATCACCTACAACGGCTTCATAGCAGTCATCTAGCAGTATGTTAGCTGCCTTCACATCTCTATGGATTATCTTTGGATCACATTGCTCATGTAGATAGAGAAGACCTCGTGCAGCTCCTATTGCGATTCTCTTTCTAGTGTTCCAATCTAGAGCTGGTTTTTCTGTCACAGTCAAAACCATATCATGGGTTTTGTTAACATGCTAGAAAAAACTTATGTATCCCATTGCATGGAATGAAAACACCCTAAATACTATTGAAACTAGCTAGAAAGCGAAACAAAAAGGCCACAATCAAGATGTGGATCACTACCTTTCTTACCTTCGCAAATGCAATGATTGCATTCGATTTTGGTCCCTCAAGCAGGCCCCATTGTTAAGTGATAAGTCAACTTAAATCCACACAAACATGGTTGATTTAAACAGTTAAATTCCATTTACTCTTACATTTTAACAAATGCCTTGAAGTTTCATTGAGACTAAGAAACTTAGAATCTATACCAAATATTGGATTCAATCTATAGTAAAATTAGGTTGAAATTCTTTTACAGGTTGAGTTGCAATTCCCCAGTCATTTCGTATCTTAATCACAACCATATCAGTGGATAAGTGCAGAAAAGAATCCAAAAAAGTGAACAGATAAAATTCAAGACTCCATTTGCAAAACTTTATGGTAAGATTGCCAGGTCAAAAAAGAATAAAGAATATGCTAGATATGTGAAAGAGAACAGTCGGATCAAAATGAAGTCAGTCCAAATTGAGATTTGGTGATAAAAAACTGGATGAAGATAACTGTCATCTGTCAAAGCTCATCCACTAGACCTAGTTGGCTAGTTCAGATACTCAGTTTTCCATTTGAAACGAATCAGAAGTACCAGAATTAGGAAATTTGTTCCAACTTCAACCCCAAATTGGCATCCTGGGACAAGTTTAGGTAGGAACAAAAACAAAGAGCAAAGCCCACTTTGACCCCCTGTGGTTATTGCCATGTGCGGATACCCCCTCTTGGTTTAAAACTGACCACATAACCTACCTGTGGTTTTGAAAATGTGCAGATAGACCCCCTGCCATCATGTTTTCCATCCATATTAACGGAAACAACATTAAAATATTGATATACCCTCATCATGTCCCTTGATTCTTCTTCTTTTTTAAATCTAACCACACCATCCCCTATACCAAAAATTGAATCCAAACCGTTGATATTGTAAATTTTGACGAGTACTACATCTATGCCAAAATTCAAGCCAATCAAAAAATGAAAAGCTCATGGTCGAATCGATTTTGTTATGAAATTAAAATTTCAAATTTGAATTTACTAAAAATTAGATCACTGAGTTATTGATGTCTGATCGAGATGATTTTTTTACAGAGATACTCTATTCTTTATTTAATACATTATGAACGACTCAGATTACATTTTAGAGGCGTGTGAGATACACCTCCGTTAATATGGATAGAAAACATGACGGTAGGGGGTCTATCCGCACATTTTCAAAACCACAGGTAGGTTATGTGGTCAATTTTGAACCATGAGGGGGGTATCCGCATATGGCGATAACCATAGAGGGTCAAAGTGGACTTTGCTAAAAAACAAATAAATTTCCGCAACCACAAAATCTTCTAAAGTTGTAAAGCATGGTCCAAGCTCCAACCTACAGGGATGGAAGCTCGAAATACAAAACGCCTAGGATCTTAGCCCATAGTGGTCCATAGCAATAAGCTAAAAACTGATAAAAGTACCACAATTCATAGTTCAGTAAGTACTCCTGTGAGAACAGTAGAGGAATCATGCTCATGCCCAGCAATTGTGATTGTCAACAAAAATGTACCGAAATTTTCTGTTTGGATCAAGAATTTGCAAAGGTAAAGAAACATGACAGGGAAGTCAAAATTTAGATTCTTCAAATTCAATATCTTCCTCTCCCTTTACCGTTCATAAATTCATGATCCAAATGCAGACTAAGAGTGACAATCTTTTTAAGGAAGTAAGAGAGTTACTAACCTCTAAGCCTTGAGGCCACACTGCCATTGGACATGAAAGGATACACCAGAAGCCTCTCATTTGGGGTGGCACAATATCCAATCAAGCGCAACAAATTCCGGTGGACCGCAAGGCTAATCATCTCCAATTCAGTCCTAAATTGCGATTCCCCAGCCGTTCCAATCACATCCTTTAAGCGTTTCACGGCCACCAATGTGCCATCCCCCAACTTTCCCTTGTAAACATTTCCAAAACCACCAGCACCAAGTATGTTCTTAGAGCTAAAGTAGTCTGTGGCAACATGGAGCTCTCTAAATGTGAAGTTTCTGAGGTTTCCTAAGCTCATCAGACCCTCTTCTTGCAAGTCTACAACAAAGTTAAACATCTGTTTAAGGTTCATGTAGAAATTGGGTCTATGTACTTGAGAAGAAAAAAAGAAGAAAGGAACGTTTGCATTATTTTTGTTTTTGGTTCTGTTTTCTGCGAAACTCAACTTAGGTTAGACAAATGTTTTCGAAAACTCATCTAGTGGAAGATTTTCCTAAGATAGTCCACTGGAACCACTAAAAAGATGTTTCTGAAGTTTTAAAAACTATTTGCGTACATAAAAGAAAACTATATTCAAACAACAGTGCTTTCAAACAATTCACAGTTTTCGATTCAAATGCACAAAACAAAACAAAACAAAACAACAAAAACTTGAACAAAACAAAGAATAGTACTAAACAGAGTCAACAGACACCTAAATTTTACACATCATATCTTTGGAAAGGTAATTGTCGGTAACTTACCAGTGATGTTAAGAATTGAATGCTTTGTCAATTTCTTTCTCCTCCAATATATGAAGACAACCGCTATGACGATGAGAGAGGCAAAGCTTAAGCTAACCCCAAGTGCAGTGGCTAGTTTCTTGGAGTTGTGTTTTCCTGAAAGAATTGTATAAGAAAAGTTTAGCAGAGAATAAATTGCTTGAAGTAAAGAGAGAAACAGATGGATAAAGACAGACCAGAGGATGAACCAAGAGAAAATGAGAGGGGAATAGGAAAGGCCGATCCGGAGCAACCTTCAGTCGAGTGGCTTTCACAAATCAGTGAGTTACCCACAATACTGTATATAGAACCAATATCAGAAACTGAAAATTTTAAAAACACAAAAGAGTGTGTGTGTGTGTGTGTGAGAGAGAGAGAGAGAGAGAGGCCATACTTGAATGTTCTTGCAGGAAATTTGGGCACGGGTCCACTGAGATTGTTGAAAGACAAATCCCTGATATATCAAAGAGAGTTTTCAGAAACAGAAGACCAATCATTCACATCTTGAAAAAGAAATTAAAAGCTCAGATTCGGAAAAAGCAACACGGAAAAAATAGTTCCGAATTTCAAAAAACCCAGGGGAAGCCATACTCACAAGAAAGCAAGTTGTGGGACTTTGGCTAAAGACAAAGGAATAGCTCCACAAAAGCTATTGTTGTTCAATCTCCTACTCATTACATGACAAAACAAGTCACACAAACAGTGATACAGGAAAACCAGAAACATAAGCAATCAACTGAGAAAAGAAAAAACCCACATCAAAGGTACTTATCCACTACGAGATAAACGAACCAAGTAACTTGAGTTTGAACTCGTGTTTGTTCGTTAGAAGTCCCTTCAAGATCGTTAATCTTTTAAATCAAGTTTGAACAAGTTACTACTCGGTCCATTCATTTTATGATTGCAAAAAAAGAAAAAAAAAAACAAGCTACTCGAGGATGAGCTCATATTCGGCTCCATTAAAGTTTGTTTGAGACGGGTTTGTCCCACAAACAAGCTAACTTTGAACATATCTTTTAAAGCTCGCGTTAAGATTTCAAACTGCTGCTCGCCTCGTCTAGCACCCCTATTCTCCACACACACACACAAAAACACAGAGCACTTACAGATACTGAAGACCATTCAATAGGCCCAGAGACTCCGGCATGTGACCGGAGAACTGATTACTGGACAGATCCAAAGTCTGAAGGTTCGAAAGTGCTCCAATCTCCGCTGGGATTTCGCCGGAGATATTGTTGTTCTGCAACAAACTGCCCCAATACACGCAAAACCCATGTCAGACCACTAAAATCGAAGATAGAGAGATAAAAGAAAAAAAAAACAAATAGGGCGAGAAACTCATGATTAAAAAACATAGAAAATACATTATTTTGTACTCATGTATATGTAGATTGATGCACAATAAATGCTCTGATTTCTTACACTTGGCGAAGATTCGTAAGATTGGCAATCATCCCAGATAATATCCCTGATAATCCTTGGCTTGGAGCTCCTCTGTTAAACCCAAGAAAAAAAGAGATAAATGCACAAAATCTACAAATACACCTAATATACATAATGATGTTGATGAAGCAAATAAATACTGACAGTCCAGTGACATGATTATCAGGGGAGCAAGTGATCATAGCCCAACTACATGGGTCTACAGAGTCTTCATCCCAGTTGCTTAAAACTCCCCGAGGGTCGATTAAACCATTCTTCAGTTTAATCAACGTTTCAACTACCGAAAAAAAAAAACAAAAAAACAAGATTAATAGCCAAAAAACAATTAAACAAGGGGGGAAGTTTGTTTTTCGTTGAATATTAGTAGTACTTATTACCTTCGGGGTTTCGACCTTCAAATGAGACCGAATGAGTTGCAAGAAACAGAAGGCAAACCAAAACCCATACAATCGCCATGAGTGTGGGTTTGGTACTCTCTCTCTATCTCTCTCGTTATCTACTCGTTTCTCACACTATTTTTGCTGGGGTGTACTGCAGAAAGAAAAAAAACTCGTTTCTCACACTATTTTTGCTGGGGTGTACTGCAGTGAAATTATAGAGAGGGGAAAAGAAAAAAAAAAGGAGGAGAGGGGACGAATCAGGTGAGGATGATACGAGTTGTCATTGAGGGTGTGTGGTGGGAAGCGCAGAATTTGAGAGTGACAGAAGTTGATACTCTCTCTCTCTCTCTCTCTCTCTCTCTACATATACACAAAATCGTCCATACAAGTAGTAGTTTCTCCCTCCATTGATACAATTACTTGTTGTAGCCAAAACATACAGAGGAAGACCAGGAGGGGAAGGCAAGCAATACAGGGAAACAAATTTGCAGGGGGGGGTGATTTTTTTCTGAGATTTTGATGTGAAAGGAAGGAAGCGAAAAAGCACTCAGCTGTCTATTTTTTTGTTCCTTTTGATAGCCTAAAAGATATGAAGACTAGACTGGACCTGGACTGGTGGCATGCCTCTCTGTTTCAATCCTCATTATTATGGCTTGTGCATATGGTACATATAGTTTTTTTGTATTTTTATTAGCACTATTATTTTCGTAACAAAAAGCTTACAAACACAATTTTAAAATACAATAATTAGCTATAACTATGTGAATCAGTGAATCGAATGGCTTTGAATGCATTTGTGTGTGGAGTTATGTTTTAATATTGTGTTTGTAGCATTGTTATTTTCGTAATACTATTTCTTTTTAGTTTGTATATGTATCTCGACTATCATTTAAAGGATTAATCTCATTATTTACTAGTGGGGCTCATTTAAAATAAAATTTGGCAAAATGATAGAAAAATCTATGAACGCATTAATAATTCCGAATGACAAAGTTCCCTATGAACAAAACCTTCACCTTCAAAGTTTTCAATAAAGTTATGGGTACATATGAGAATATACATACCATGTACATATGAGTTTTGTGGAGCTCACCTCCGGTCCCACAAAAATTATTCGAACAGCCCATTATTTTTAAAACATTTTTTTATGGAGTCTCGTAAAAAATCAGCCCAATCCGATATCGGTAAGGATTTTTTCTGAATTTGTAAGGGCAAAACTACTTAACTGTTCAATTTTGTCCCTACGTATTCCAGAAAAATCCTTACTTATATCGGATTGAACTTATTTTTTATAGGGCTCCATAAAAAAATATTTTATAAATAATGAATAATTCGGATCATTTTTGTAGGACCCAAGATGGGCCCCACAAAATTCATATGTACATGATATGTACAATGCATGTGTACGTATGGCAATACTCGAAAGTTTTGTACCATCAATTCAGAATCAAAAATGCTATGGGTACATATGAATTGTACATATCATGTACAAATGAGTTTTGTGGGGCCCACCTCGGGTCCCATAAAGATGATTCGAACCGTCCATTATTTTTCAAACATTTTTTTATGAAGCCCTGTAAAAAATCAGCACAACCCGATATCGGTAAGGATTTTTTTTGAATTTGTGGGGGCGAAACTACTTAACTGCTTAGTTTCGCCCCTACAAATTCAGAAAAAATCCTTACCGATATCGGGTTGAGCTGATTTTTTATAGGGCTCCATAAAAATATGTTTTAAAAATAATGGGCGGTTCGAATCATCTTTGAGAAACCCGATTTGAGTCCCATAAAATCTATATGTACATTATACGTACATTTTATATGTACCAATAGCAGCACTCATTCAGAATAGAGCAAGCTCTTAAATTCTGGCTTTAGCTTCACGACATATCCTTTGGGTTACAAAAATACTAAGAGCAAGGACAATTTGCAGGGATCCGTGCAGAGACAATCGCGTTTGACCCCATTTCGGATCCCAAAAAAATCTAGAAAAATATCCATAAATTTTTGAATATTATTTTATGGGGCCCTGTAAAAAATCAGCTCATGCGGATATCGGTAAGTATTACTTTTGGATTCGTAGGGGCGAATCGGGCCAAACGCGATTGTCTCTGCACGGATCCCTGCAAATTGTCCCTGCTCGTAGCAGAACTGTTTGGGTAATTACTGTTGTTATTTCACTATTTCTTCGCCTAAACTAATTTGCAAACTCTGATTCCAAAATTTATTTTTTTTGGTTTTCTTGTGCAGTGTTTGTCATGAATTGTTCAAAGTATTATTTTCATAAAATTAATTTTTAAATAAGATAAAAATATCCTTCTCATGCTCTATCTCAATATAAGAATTTCGAAAGTTTTTCAAAATCAATTTTTAAAATCCGCTAACTAGATTTTCTGCAAGCCGTTTTACAAAATTACTTTTGAAATTGATCGACAAGATTAGCTGCATTCCTTATAGTAGGTCTTGATAGGCTAGCTCATTACAGCTAATAGCATCTCTAATGGTGAGCTTTGTAATTGTCCTTGACTCCTTGTCAAGTCAAGCGTGAGCTACTAGTATTTGATTGGAAAATTTAGGAAAATCTCTTTATTGTCTCTAGCTCTTTTATTTAATTCTTAAAATTAATCGTCTGCATTTGTATGAGCAAAATTACACAATAATTGTAATAATCCTATAGATCGATTGGGTTAAAATCCAAACTATAATCTTTTAATGTTGTATCGTGTAAAATTATACGTAGTAACTTTTTGATAATGCCGTAGTGATTTGGCATCTGGGTTTATCAACTACTGAGTTTGTACAACATTGTCCTTTGTTGTCTTCATTTCTCTACACATTGAAAACAAGTTTACAAAGTAGTAGTAGACTACATGAAGCAGACTAACAATTTTATTATCCTAACTTTTAGAATTATCGATATACTTAACACAGTGTTAGGGTTTTCTCATATTTCCGCCTTAAATAAAATTTGCTTAATTCGTTGGCGGTTTGCCGGTTTATCAACCCAACTTACCAGGAAGGAATTTTAGGCATTATTTCCAAATTCATTATTTTCTATGTATTGGTAAACGTTAATGTGATGTTTGAAAAATAAAAAAAAGGAAACATTTTTAAATTTCCAAAAGAATACTAATGATTGAGTTATACTGTATATGTGAAACTAAATAGTAATGTTAAGAAAATAGAATCTCACATTGCTCAGAAGTATTAGTATATTGTTCTACATTTTTAAAGAAGACGAGTAACCCAAGGCAAGAAAATTTTGAATTCGGTACTAAAGTATGTGAAGACAATAATAATGAGAAGAGTTGGACCAAAGAGACAAGATTAAGGCTTTTGTCTCATAAAATATTGGTATATTTGGTATATAAGATTAGGTGTAAATCGAGCTAGTACTATAAGATATGCAGAGAAAGGAAATCTTTGTTGGGGTGCGTTTATTCCTTCTTCCATGCGGTGGAATTGATCCTTCCTCCTTGGCTGCTTGCCCTTTCACCTCATAAAAATATTGTGGTGGCAAACAAGCCATAAACCCACTAATCCCAAAGAATTGGCTTTTAATGGTCTCAAGTTCGAAATCTCTCGTATTTTTTTTTATGATCAATTCATATAGAATTTTGCTCTTATTTTAATTACAATTCTTTACAAGTGAGCGGTGTGATTGGTTTCCGTAATTTATAGATATATGCGCGTAAGCTGGTTTGAATACTTGAGGTATAAAAAAAAGCCATAAAGCCATTGGGATTTGAGAAAGCAAAAAGGCACCCACCACAATCACCACTCGTGACTCCACATTCTCAAGCCCCATCCTCTCACTTCACTCCCTCTCCAAAACAGAACATACATTTATTATTATAATTCTATTACACAATAAGCCTTTGTGGTTTAATTTCTTATTCAGAATTGCATGTGTATCGCACAATACATATACTATTTTTTTTTTTAAAGAAAAAAAAGGAAAGAATGGTCTCTTGTTGTCCTCTCGTTTTAGATCACAATAATTAACACTGTTGCTCACGATTTCGCTTATATAATTGTTTAATTTGCGAAGATAGTTTTCTATTAAAAAAATGAACTATATAATGTCGTCCTTTCATTCTAAATAGAAAGCAGTTATTGTAATAAAAATAACAAATATACATAGATTGTGTAAGAGTTTCCAAAAGTGAAGATTGCATTGAATAAAGACTAGCTAGATGTGAGCTCACATGTTCACCTTTATCTCTTGTTCAGAGTCTTTTTCTTCTACATTCATGGCAACATGGCTTATCTAATGAATTATGATCCATTAATGTAGCAACTAGCAACATCCATCGGCTGCATGCTCATCAACTTCATACAACGAATAATGCGCATAATATATAGTATATATGATGAATTACTGTAGTACATTTTTTAAGATTATTAATTTTTTTCATAATTAGATGTCTGTGCCAGCTTGTGTGCACCTCGACTAATTTCGAAGTCTGGGAGTCTGACATGCATAATTAATGTCGACGCGCATACTAGCTTCCTTGAACCGGACAAACCTCCTTTAGGGGCTCCAAGGTTAATTTGGAATGTTTGCCCTTCTTGAAATTCGGACATACGACTTTATGAAGACAAACACTTATTGTTTTTCATACCCCTTTGCCCAAAAGAATACCTAGACCTATGTTTTATCATCCACTACTGCGAATGTCACTTTTAACACGATAATGGATATTTGCATCAAGGTCTAATCTAAAAAAGGTGGTGAAGGCATTTGAACAAAGACGTATTTGTTGTAGTTGGCCCATCTTGTATGTATTGTTGGGTGGCAAAATGCCATTTGCTACCTTGCTTTTTCAAGTGAATGCATAAAGCAACATTCTAAACTCCTACAATCATCCCCATATCATTTTCATAATAATTCTCAAATCTTCCATTCTGTCTTTTTAGATTTGACAACAACATGCACAAGTAGTAGATATATATGTCTCATATCATAACAAATAACAAATTAAATTCTCTCTGTATGTGGTTTAAGACCCTGTTAAAATTGCCGATTTGCGAAGGAATTTATGAAATCCAAAGATAAACATATCAAAGATTCAAAAAACGATATAGCAAAGAAGTTAAGTCCATGTTTTGTATTTTTCCAGCATTGACTAAATTCCTTTGCAAATCTATAATTCAAGCAGACATTTTTATTCTCTAGCAGGGAATAGCAATATATACCTCATCTTCTTATCCCATAAAAGAGGGATTAAAGAATATTATTATTACAATCATATAGACAACTAGTGGCCACAAGGATGCACCCACTTGAGACATCAAATTGGCAAAATGATGGTCGGGAGCCAACAAAAGGGTTTTGGTTTAGGGCCCATGAATACGCCAACCTCAGGTAAAGGTGCCCACATATATGATTCAACTAACTTGTATCGATATTCGATTAACTTAATTTTTTAACATGGATAATTTACTGATACGGACGAAACAAAATGAAATATTGTTCAGAGGTTAAATAAGACTGCGGTATGTTTCATTTTGTGTCGCATGAGGGGTTATAACTATCCTTACCGGTTAGTTAAGAGCTTCATTCTTAGTTCATGTGCTAATAAGTCTGTTTATAGAAGCCCATTTAGTCCTTAGCCCTGCAATTAAACGGCCCACTTTCTTTCTATAGGCTCGGCATAATTATTGATTGGGAAAATGAAGGCCCATGACAGCCCATGACATGTTTTGATAATTAATACCCGTCAAGGACATTTTCAGCATTAACAAATGTTCTCAGCATGTCTTTGACGGATATTAATTATCAAAACACGTCCTTAACCGTCATTTTCCTTTATTGATTCCTCCAGGCTCATTAAACAGGCCCATTTAGTGCAGCCATCCACTACATAGGCCCAATTCCTCGCTATGTACTGAGAAGAGAGAGAGAGAGAGAGAGAGAGAGAGAGAGAGAGTAGGAAACCTGTTGTAGGGAAACATCTCGCATGCAACCACTCTTTCCACGGCCTACTCCGGGCCCCACAAAATACAGAAAAATACTCATAAATTGTAAAATATTTTTGTATGGAGCCGTGTAAAAAATTAGTTCAATCACATATCGGTAGGTATATTTTCTGGAGTTAGCACCACATGGAACAGTGGAAAACAACGGTAGAAATGGAGCTAGCGGTGAATCGCACTCCCCAAAAAATTGTCCAATGGTCAAGAATTGTTCCCAGAGTCTATAGCGTCACACATTTGTTAGGCATGGTATTTTGAAATGACTAAGACCTCGTTCCGCTATGGAACATAAGTATTTATTTTTCAAATACGTACTTATTTTTTGAATTAAAGGTGATCTATTATGAGAGAATGCACGACATGTCTCGTAAAACGAGAAATAAGGAAAATTAATTAAAATAGTGATCAAGAGAAGGCATAATCTTTTGTGGATAATGACATAATCTTTGTGGATATATATATAATATAAATAAACCATATCCACAATCTTTGTGTCTAATGACATCACACATGCATGAGTACTAAGAGCAAGTTTATCAATGAAAAGGTAAAAAAAGGTAAAAAAAACTTGTGAACAGTTCACTTTTTTTATTTTACCTACTCACATTTCTTTCAACACTACACCAACACTATCTATTTAACCTATCCTCTATTAAAATATATATTTTTTCTTTCTCCAACAGTTTCCAAAAGGACAGTTTTTTAAAAAAAGAAAAAAGAGGAAGAGAGAGGAGAGAGAAAATAATGTTACAAAAATCCATACCTGGTGAACAGTGCTGAGCTAGAAGTGCCGAAGCACTATTCAAATACACATTTTACCTTTTTGTTTAACTAGTCTGCTGTGGGGCTACTTTGCCCTTTTTGGTGAGCTAAAATAGCTTTTTCTCTTGCTTACATGTGCTGGTAAACATGCTCTAAGAAATTAAGAGAGTCCCACAACCAACCACAAATGGATAAAAGAATCATACTATTTTCTTAATCATCTCAAGAATATTCTACCACCCTCAATGCTACAACATGCATGTACAAGAAAACAGCAGAGGCATCGTTGAATTAATATACTACAGTAGTATTCAATTAACTTAGAGAATATATATATTGGTGTTTGGAGATCGATCTTCTGCCGAACTCAAATTCTAATCGACAGTGAAAGATTAGATTCTTAATTGCTCACGTATTCCCTTTTATTAACGCGTCTCCAAATCAGCGTAATTAAGCATATCTTTTAATCCACCTATTAGTCGTGTCAGAATGTGATTTGAAATTCAATGTCTGAAATGGATAGAATTATTAAAACAACTGTTCCCAATATTTATAGACTTGTCACGTCCTTTTTTTCGATGACGGCTTGATTTATTTAATATAGGAATCTAGCTAATGTTTTTTTTTTTTTTTCCTTTCTTTTTCCGTAAGATTAATGCAGTTGGTTCATATGAGGCACATTTTTTCATTGACGGATACAAAATCCGTCCTACACGAGTCGCAAGATCTAACTAGTTGTTGGAACTTGGAGCATTGTGCATGGGTCAGCTCCACCTACGGGCTGCGATGTAATCCTAACTATTTCTTGTCGCGACCGTACCCCATTAAAATCTTTGTAATTTTCATCCTAATCAAATCAAATAAATATACCTAAGTACTCCTGTACACGGGAATTCTTTTTTCCACCTTAGGTGAAAACCCCCAAGTTTTCATCACTATTATTTGTGGGCTCACCGTGCATTTATTGAGGAATTTATGAGAACTAAAGATAAACATGTCAAAGATTCGAAAATGAATATAACAAAAAAGTTTAAAGTCTTATATGTATTTTATTTTTCCCATGCAGCATTGACTAAATTTGTCTACAAATCTATAATTCAAGCAGACATTTTTATTCTCTAGCAGGGAATAGCAATACCTCATCTTCTTATCCCATAAGAGGATTAAAGAATATTACGGAGTAATTATTTATTACAACCATATAGACAACTGGTGATCAAGGTTTGGCCACAAGGATGCACCCAGTTGAGACATCAAATTGGCAAAATGATGGTCGGGACTAATACTTGTTCTTCCTAGTTCCCATAGCCAACAAAAGTGTTTTGGTTTAGGGCCCATGAATACGTCAACTCCCGGTAAAGGTGCCCGCAAATATGATTCTGTTGGGTTCGAAGTGTCCCCAGGATTAGGTTACACAATGCTACTCTCTGCGATCGCTCTAAAAACAAATTTGCGGGTGTGATGTCGAATGCCATAAAAGACTTAATTGAAACCCTCCCTAACACGTTTTAGGAGAGATGGTGGTAGAAAAGCGGTCTGACAGATTTGACTAAATTGCATCGATATTCGATCAACTTCATTTTTTACTGATATGGGCCAAACAAAATGAATTGTTCAGATGTTAATTAATAAGACTGCGGTATGTTTCATTTTGTGTCACTTATAAGTATCCTTACCCGTTAGTTAAGAGAGCTTCATTCTTAGTTGATAGTTCATGTGCTAAAAAAAGTCTGTTTATGGAAGCCCATGTAGTCCTTACCTCTGCAATTAGCCGACCCACTTTCTTTCTACAGGATCGGCAGAATTATTGATTCCTCCAGGCCCATGTAGTGAGAGAGAGAGAGAGAGAGAGAGAGAGAGAGAGAGAGAGAGAGAATAAAACGTATACACAATAAACGGATGGAGACATTTTTCCAATATCGTTACAGCACCAGCTGCAACAGTCCCTCTTCTACATAATCACAAGTCCTAAAGCCATATAAACCAGTAGGAAGACTACAAAAGTTGCAAAGCTTTCTGAACTTTGAAACTACGACTTGATCGAGAAATTAGTAGGTAGTGTTTCGTTAACTCTCTCTTTCTTTCTTTCTCGCATGCAAAATTGGATATGGTTGTTGCACAAAAATTATTCAATGGCCAAGAATTGTTCCCGAAGTCTATAGCGTCACATTTGCGCATCTATAACACCTCTGAGACCACTCATAATTTACCGTGTCAGGGCATGGTATTTCTGAATGACTAAATGGACACTATTAATTAAATATTAGTGATCATTTCCGCTTATCTATCAATATTCGTGAAGGCATAATCTTTGTGTCTAATGACATCACATGCATGACTAAGAAAGAGAGTCCCACAAGGGCCACAACCACAAATGGGAAAAGAATCATATTTTCTTAATCATCTCAAGGATATTCCACCGCCCTCAACGCAACATGCATGGAAACAACAGAGGCAACAGTGAACTGATTAAGTTAGAGAATATATTGGTATTTGGAGATCTTAAATATTATTCTGCCGAACTCAAATTCTAATCAATATCAACCTTTCTTTGTTAGGCACATATTTGCTTCGAGAACTTTTTCGAAGTTACGAAAGATTTGATTCTTAATTGCTCAAGTACGTATTTCCTTTATTAAGGCGTCTGAAAATGAGCGCAAGAATATATATATATATATATATATATATATATTTTCTTGTGGATATTTCTGATTCTATTTAATCGTGCTATTCTCATCACCCCCACAAATAACCAATTGTTCTTCTTTCTAGAGAAAAGAGAATGCTAGCTATATATGGAATGTTCGAGAAGAAGGAATGCAAGGCTTGTGCGAAAAACGGCAAGAATCAACTTTAATTGTGGGCGTGAGGGCGAGTTTCAAAAGGTTTGGATCAGAATCTTATTCCTTGGAACATTATCATATATATCCGAATTATAAAGCAAATGATCGATCCAGAATATATATTAGCAGCCATCATCCTCAAACGTTTGTTGCATGCATCTTCTATTCCTTATGCCTATGGTCCCATATGTTACAATATGTACATGGAGGAAAGAGAAAAGGAAATTGAGAATAAATACATGCAGACAGTTGACATTTTCATAACACATGCATTAATCGTGCTATATGTATAGTTTAATTAATATAGAAGTAATACGGCTAAATCAAGGCATGATCACATGCACCCAACACATGGCCGGGAGTTTCCTTTTGTAAAATATGAAGAGAAGAAATATTGAATTCGACTATATATATAAAACGTTACAATGAGCCCTCGATCTATTTATATAGGAGAGCGAGCCTAATTATGGAATAAAATCATACTAATTAACTATGGAAGAAAATCATCTTAATTACAATCAAATCACAATCTCAAGATCATGATTTTATTTATTATTATATCTATTTATTCTAACACCTTTAATTATATCCCTATGGAATTTAAGTACATCATTTTTTTCTGTCCCCCCTCTTATAAATAGGATCACCCTTCCTCAAACACTCCATAAACCAAACCATCCATTCCTCTCTCTCTCTCTCTCTCTCTCTCTCTACTCAATAGTCACTTGCTTTCTCTCACTCTCGATCTCTTGCTTGCTTTGAAATGGGGATTGAAGGAGAGAAAAGATATGCTCTTTTACTAGCTTGCAATGACTCAGAGTATGTGAAGGAGGTGTATGGAGGGTACTTCAATGTGTTTGTGGCAGCATTTGGAGAAGAAGGAGAGAGATGGGACTTGTTTAGAGTTGTTGAAGGAGATTTCCCAGACATGGATGAGCTTCAAAACTATGATGGGTTTATTGTTAGTGGCAGCCCATATGATGCTTATGCCAATGACTTCTGGATTCTCAAGCTTTGCTTCCTCTTGAAAACCCTAGATGTTATGAGGAAGAAAGTACTTGGCATTTGCTTTGGTCACCAGGTACTTTATAGAAATAGAAATAGTTTCGGTGATTTTTTTGTTGGCGAAAGTCAGTATTGTTAGAATAGTTAGATTAATATCTTAGAAAAGTGATTCAACTAAACTATGACAATATTCTTCTTGGACTATCACAAGTGGTTCTCCAGGAGTACTGTATATAGTTGCTCTAATTAACTCTTCTTTTTTTGTGCTCGATTGGTAAATACATAACTTGTGTACACGGCAAATTTTTTTTTTAATACTGTTATGCAGACCTATATTTAGGTTAGAACTCCCATCGAATCCATTATCGATCGATGGTGTACACGCCTATGCACATAGAGATTTGATTCTTAATTGCTCACGCATTTCCTTTATTAACGCGTCTCAAAATGAGCGCAAGAATATTACTTGTGATGCTTGATATGCCTGCTGCCTAGTGTTGTGATTTTAATACATATACTGATTGGTCTTTGCCCTTGCTGGGGTGTTTCATTTGGTTTGGTCTGTATCTTTTTCTGTTAGTGCATTTTATGCATATGTTCGATAAAATGTCAAAATGGGTTTCTTTTCAAAAGATATGCTATAATACTTGCATGTACACGTATGATCACTTGCCAAAGGTGGAGAATATCTAACCGCACCCGAATAATACTTTTCCAGAAATAAATAACGAAGTTATCGCTCTCTAGTAAGCTTTTAGGTGGATAATAATGTCGTTTAGTTTGATTTTTACCTTGAGAACTTGATTCGTGTAAAAAGAAGATGCTTATTATTTACATTTTTAGTCTTGAACGTATTATGTATTTTGGGATGCATTAATTCCTCTTGTTGTAATACCTTTTCTCGTGGTCCTTTTATTTCTGATCATTTCATTTAAAATCGTGCTATATATTCTCACCCCCACAAATAACCCATTATTCCGTTTTCGTTTCCACTTCTTGCTAATTCTAGCTTCTTCTAGAGAAAAGAAAATGCTAGGGAATGAGAAGAAGGAATGCAATGCATGAACCCCTGTGCGAAAAACGGCAAGAATCAACTCTAATTGTGGGCGGGTTTGGATCAGAATCTTATTCCTTGGGAACATTTATCGTATCCGATCGAATTAAGGAGATGATCCAAATTAGTATTAGCAGCCGCCATCCTCAAACGTTAGTTGCATCTTCTATTCCTTATGCCATATGGGATTGGGACATGTACGTGGAGGAAAGAGAAAAGGAAATTGAGAATAAATATATATAGAGCAAGAGATTAGAGAAGTTCTTTTAAATTTATTTTTCTTATTTTTTTTCAAGAGAATTACATAAATTTATAAGAGAAGCTAAACTATGTCTTTTATTTGTTGAGGTTATCAATGCATGTGCTTGAAACGAGAAATTTTTCGGTGCCGGGTGGGTATACCCCACGTGGTACCCGCTCGGCACATCCGGGCCGTTCAATACAATTTTGGACGGCTCGGATTGAAAATCTCTCTCTCCTCTTACCCCAACACTTTATCTCTCATTTTTCTCTCTCCAAATTCAAGCCGTCCAAAAATACAATAGACGGCTCGGATGCGCCAAGTGGGTGTCACGTGGTACCCATTTGCCACTGAAAAATTTCCCACTTGAAACGCATGCAGACAGTTGGCGTACATTTTCACATGGGAGTTTCCTTTTATATATATCCCTAATGGAATTTGAACGTACATCATTTTTTTTGTCCCCCTCCTATAAATAGGATCATTCTTCCTCCATCACTCCATAAACCAAACCATCCATTCCTCTCTCTCTCTCTCTCTCCAGACTCAATAGTCATTTGCTTTCACTCACTCTCGATCTCTTGCTTGCTTTGAAATGGGGATTGAAGGAGAGAAAAGATATGCTCTTTTACTAGCTTGCAATGACTCAGAGTATGTGAAAGAGGTGTATGGAGGGTACTTCAATGTGTTTGTGGCAGCATTTGGAGAACAAGGAGAGAGATGGGACTTGTTTAGAGTTGTTGAAGGAGATTTCCCAGACATGGATGAGCTTCAAAAATATGATGGGTTTATTGTTAGTGGCAGCCCATATGATGCTTATGCCAATGACTTCTGGATTCTCAAGCTTTGCTTCCTCTTGAAAACCCTAGATGTTATGAGGAAGAAAGTACTTGGCATTTGCTTTGGTCACCAGGTACTTTATAAAAATAGAAATAGTTTCGGTAATTTTTTTTGGCGAAGTTCAGTATTGTTAGAATAGTTAGATTAGCACCTTAGAAGAGTGGTTCAACTAAACTATGACAGTATTCTTCTTGATCTATCATAAGTGGTTCTCCAGGAATATTGTATATGGTTGCTCTAATTAACTCTTCTTTTTTTGTGCTCGGTAAAAGTTAGTACTGTTAATTGTTGCTCTATCAAATGTTGACACTGAAAAACGATTCGATTATTTGATAGTGTAAGTTCTCTTGGTTTTGTGAAGGTTTTGTGTAGAGCATTTGGAGGAAAAGTGGGGAAAGCTTACAGTGGTTGGGACATTGGGCTAAGGAAAGTGAGGATTGTGAAAGACTTCTCCCCATGTGGCTTCCTTGATGGCTTGGATCAAGAAATCCCGCCAGCCCTTTCTATAATTGAGTGTCACCAAGATGAGGTCCGGTCCCTCCCCTTCTCGCTCTTACATTATTTTTGGAGTAAAAGAAAATGAATTGTAACACTTTGGGATAGTTCTAACAGTGCCAAAATTTTGATGAAGGCAGGTATGGGAGGTCCCGGAGGGAGCCGAAGTGATCGCATTTTCGGACAAAACTGGTGTGGAGATGTTCACGATCGGGGATCACATTCTTGGCATCCAAGGCCATCCCGAGTACACCAAAGACATTCTTAACAATCTCATTGACCGCCTTCTTACTAATGGGTGTATCGAGGTAAACGAGGGCCGGCCTCTTCCGGTGAAATTTGTCTAATCGATTCCCATATTGTAGTTAGTTCGGTGAAATTTGTCTCCTTCAAATTAAACTTTATTTTGTTTTCTTGATGATTGACTTACAGAAAGGTTTCGCCGAAGACGTGAAATCCCAGATGGAGATAGCTGAACCAGATAGAAAGTGTTGGGAAAAGATCTGCAAAATTTTTCTCAAGGGGAGATGGAACCAGCTATAGTCTCTTTTTCTTCAATGGGGGTTTCTTTTTTGCCCTGATTTTGTGTTACTAACCCATGAACGTGGGAGCAATGTGCATGCACACTATCAACCCATAATTAAGGAGTAATAAGTATTGGAAGTTGCATATTGATCTTCTAAAGGATAATAGCTTGGATATGTGTTCGATCGGCTACGTTTGGATGAGACCCCAATCCAAGTGAGAAATAAGAATCTCACGAGGAAGTACCATGCTTCAATCGTCTAATTCTGAGGCGATCCACTTGAGTGTTGGGATCGCGGTTAATTTCTAAATCTTATCGAGAAGTAATTTATATGTGGACATTTACGCGCATTCTCCATTTCCTTGTCTCAGGAATCGGTATTGCTTGGTTTCGGGTTCGATAGGCAGTAGCAAGATCCTTGATATCTAAACTGATTCTAAACTCTAAATTCCTCACTTGAGTCATCCATTCGGTTCGTTTCGTCGATGAGAAGACGTACATCAAATGTCTAAATAACATTTTTCCCTTGTACAAAATACCACTGGAGAATCATATATATATGTGATACTCAAGCAAAATGATTGTAAAAATTCATCATATATTTCATTATAGAATCTTGGAAAACTTCCGAATTCGATCCCTTCTTGTTGGGGAAAGTTGAGAATTAAAATGACAAGAACGTGGCCAACTCATCGGAGCAGCTAGCATGAAAGGGACTTCACTTGCTAGCTAGCTTCATTAACTCCATTCAGATTGTGTAGTATCCGAAAGAGGCAATTACGAGGGTTGGTTGAGTGCTTGGAAAAATTGGACTTGGTTGGATAAGACCCGAGTTCAAGTCCCCCATAGCTAAACATCCTCTTGACATCATCCTTAGCTTCAGTCCCGACATAGGCGTGGTCATGAGATCCTCAACAGATAGCTATGTAGCGTGACAGTGCAATACTCTCTAGCGTATTGAATTGAGTGCATACACACTTACCTTTCTTTCTTTCTTTCTTTCTTTGTTTTTTTTTTTTTGAAAAGGGTTGGAGTTGGTATGCTTACCTCAATTCGATAACTTATCAGTCATCTCGACGAGAGTCTTGTTCGTTTTGGATTTTAAGGGAGGTTTTTGAGAGTAATGAGGGGAGAGATATAGATAGAGAAAATTTATTGAAGACCATACGCAGGGATTTTGAGAAACCGAAACAAACAAGCCAACATTACAAAATTAGGACGAAAAGATCGGAAAAAAATTCACCATATATGAAAAATAGGAAAATTCTAAAATCAGCCCAATGGGCTAACAATAGTGAGTGTGTGAATGTGTATTAAAGGGTATAAAAAGTACACAGAAATATGTGTTTTTCTTATTTTTTAGTGTGCTTATCGTCAACCCAATGGACTGACAATAGCAAGACGATGAAAAAAGACTTGTGTACGAATCTAAACATAATCCATTAACAAAGAGCTGAGTGTTACAATGGACCACCCATTATGGAATTAATAAAAGAGACTGTATTTGAAAATTCTGTGCTCGTAGCACAACTCATGAAATCAACAGAACATCAAATTAAGAACACAAGTTTCCTTTTTATTTTCAATTTTTCATCTGAATTGTGTACACTTTTTTTCTTGTTTTTTAAAACGTCCAACTTGTTCTCAAGAACAAAATCCAGTGCTCCAAATCTTCTATTTAGTGACCAGATACTGATCCAACCAAAATAAGAATATAGGAACCATATTCCTCTTCAAGTATGACGAATATTATTAGATCATCCCAAAACTATACTGTATTTGAGGAATTTTAAAGGCATCTGCATGCACCATCAACTGTTTAATTATTCTTTTTTTTGTTTTTCCCTTTTGTTTAATTATGCATAGATGGTCCCAAGTCTGCGGAATTTTTTAGTGCCGGGTGGTACCACGTGGTGCCGCTCGGCGCATCCGGGCCGTTCAAAAGTGTTTTGGACAATCTGGATTAAAAGCAATCTCTTAACGGTAATAAATTATTGTTCAAAACACTTTTGGATGGCCCGGATGTGCCGAGCGGGCACCACGTCAGTCGTACCCACCCAGCACTGGAAATTTCCTCCCCAAGTCTTTTGTAGAGTCCACATCCACTTATGTAAGGAAAAAATTTCTTTTTGGTGCTAACCTTTTTTTTTTATCGGCAAAAAAGAGGTTTCCATATCATTAATCAAAAGATATAATGATACAAAAGAGAAACCCTGTAATAACACACCAGGAGTGTCATACAAATATGCAAAGCTCAACCTATCACTACATCTCACCTCACATTTAAAAAAAAAAAAACCCCAAAAGTTGGTAAGAAACCAAGAACACCCGAAAGGGCCCAACCCAAACAAATGAGTCACACCTTACTACTTTAAGAAACATTTGGGGCTGAATTTTGAGGCCTTATGAAGCCAATGGACCTGCGTTTAATTTGTTTCAGAAACAGGGCTGAGAAATTGCCTTTCATATTTTACCCGTGGCGGTCGTTAAATGCATCGAATCAAACAAGTTAAAAGCACGTTCCTTGTCGGGAAAAAATTCCTTATCAATACTTGATTCGGTTAGACTTGAGGGCCGGCTGGTTAAATGTCTGAGCTTCAAGTCATGGAATCATGTGGTTAACTGGTTATGATCATTGGAATTGAACTGATTTTCCGTATGAACAATCTATAAAGTGAGACTAACGAGACGACCAAATCAGATACCTGTAATAATGCTCGGGCTTCATCGTAAGAGTTGTAATGGGAAAATTGTAGAAAGGTACAGAGAGACTACATGAAATAGTTCTTCATAAACATGTCAAATAAAACCTGCTATAGTTGACCGAGATTATTTACCAAGACAAGCACTCAAAGTAGTAACTGTAAATTTTGAAACCTAGCTGTAGAAAGCCTTCTGTTGTGGGCTTCCTTGGTCATGGTTTTACTTTTTAGTTTTTGTTCTGTTGCTGTTCTAACTGAGAACAATATACTGGAGCATTAGAAGTACCTTGCCAGATTTCTATACGATACATGACAGACCGAAAGCAGTCTGCTGCTGCATTCTTCCCACAGAGAGTGAACTTCTTATTCCCTGCACCTCGAGGATTGTCATCTTTCCAGTCATCCCATGCCGTTGCCTTCTCTTGGGCATTATCATCATCTTCTTCACCTGCCCTCGTATTTCGATCATCTCTGCACCATGACAATTGGCTTAATCCGAGAGCTTTGGCATTTCTCTCCTCAAATCTGTTCATGATCTCCATTCCTTCAAGCCAGCTTCCTCGATGCACATAGTTGATAGTTGGCAATCTAATGATCCCAATTTTGCACAAAGCGGATAAAAAAATAACGATGACAAAAAATTCAGCGTTTTGAAGCTCCATTTTTCGTTTATCAAGGTTGAAAAAGTACCATTACCAGGTTGGTAAACTTGTTCTGCCATCCTTTCCCTTACACTAGATAGGTTTCCACCCACACAGACTTGCTGGTAGATAATGGTGTTTGTGTTCAAGTGCCTGTGAATTCTCCTTTCTAAAAAATCTCGAGTAAAAGTAGCCCGCTTAATTAGTTGTGCCCATCTACTATCTGGAGCTTGAGCTGCAGCAGCACGATGCTACTCTTCTGCTCTCTTTGTGCGCTTGTCAAGGAGGTAGAGCCTGCGAAATTCCCTTGTCCCCTTCCTGCAAAAAAAAAGAAAAAAAGATTGATATCGTTGACAGCAAAAAGATATAGAGTACATGAGAAGCAGAAGTGACTGCTAGAAACTGTACAAAAGGGATGACGCAGTGAAGGGCACCCAGATGTTCACGATGCAAAAGACAAAGAGTCACTAAGAACGTGTTAGTCGAGGATTCAAAGAGGGTATATGGATAGGTGCTACAGGAGTAATTCACAACCCCCCTCAACACTTTCAAAGGATATTATGATCTTCAAATTGCATGCCTTTACTACAGAGAACACAATCTGTAATTTATGTAAAAATAAAATTAAACTAATCCCAAAATTTGTGAAATCCACGGGGAAAATTTGATCTTGTTCCAAGAACCATCACTAATAGCACATAAATCAAATTTTTTTTAATGTGTGTGTAGAAACTAGATATACATTAAACCCTTTCAGCTACCTCAAGTAAACCATAGCTGTACCTGTTAATTTCTTTTCATTCATAGACAGGCATTTCTTCTCTAGCTCTACCGTTTCCAGGAGATCAAAAACCAGTAGTAAGAATTCATAGCGAGAAAAGTTTAATGAAGATCTCAAAATCATCATAAAGAAACCACTCGATGAACATAGTATGAACAAATTTGTCGAGAGTCAAAACAAACCTTAAAAATGCACAAGGAGATGGTAATAACTAATAAGCCATGCCCGCCCAAAAACAACCCCCCCATAGTCCGAGTTTAAAGGAACTAGAAAAGTTCAAGATGATAAAAAATTCATACGTAAAAGACATTTTTCAGAGATAATAATTAACTAATGATCATCAACCAAAGGAGAACTACGATATTGTTTGCAATATAACTCTAGAGTAGGTCCAACGTTTTTCCATAGCACAACTATAGCAATAACTAACCTTTCTTTCTTCCTGTCCATCAGCATCCAACACATCTTCCTCTCCCACTTCTGCAGGTTTAAGATAAGGCACCTGCATTAGTTGAACGCCCTCGCTGCTCCTTTTGCTCCCTTATTTCAACCAGCTTCGACTCTGTAGCTCTATGCCATTTCAACCTTGCAACCTAAAACAGGGAATTACAATCAACAAACTGATATTATCACAACTTTCAAAGCCCAATCAATTCTATATCGCAGAAATAATCCAAAGCTCTGTGGAATTACAGCTAAAGATCAGCAATTCCACCTCATTAGCTAGCCCTTTGATCCGCAAAAGAATTTGGACCTGCTTGGGTGGAAGATTCTACTTCCCCTTCAGACACAAGCTCCATCGCCTCACAAAATGAAATGAATTCCAACAGATGCAGCCATGTTGATGAATTTCAATAACTACAGGAAACAAAAAGATTTCAAACATAAGTTTAAACATACTCTGCTGACCAGAAGAATTAAACAACACTAAATACCTCAAGGCTCTACGTAACGGGTCAAAGCTATTGACTTCACAAAAACCATAGGCCGGAAAACGACTTCCTTCATAAGCCAAATGTCAAACACGTGGAAGGCATATACCTTGCATCAATTTCTAATACCGTAAGCCGTATAAATTCAAAACCCGAAAAACTATTAGAATGTGCGCCGATAGAAATTGAATTAGATACAACAACCACCCATTGTTCCTTAGATTGTTCCTCGTACAGATATGGGTCTGTATCTGAGACTTCTTAGGCACAAATAGCAAACACCGGTTGTTGCAGAGAGAGAAGGGAGAGAGACAATGGATTTGGCCGTGTGGTCATTCACCAGCTCCGATTGCCCGAGTCACGAACACACCTCTACCGGCTGACTCAGTGATCGGAACTCGGATGGGTCCGACTTGGATTTGATACGGTTATAATGGACTACGACCAGAGGAGAGAAAAAGTCTAATAAGTTGTAATCAAGTGTGCACAGCTCACTTTTTTTTCATTTTTTTCGAAATATTTCTTCTCCGATTAAATACTAGTAGGCATACGATCGGCTTGATATTTTACATAACTACTCTAATTGATAAGTTTTACAATGTGGACGAATCAGATCATCAAATTGATTCCACTATAAAATCGAAATTTGCCAAAAACAGCAGAGAAGCTTCCTTCAGTCGACTTAAATGTGCAAAGGTTATAATCAAGTGTGCACAGCTATCTATTTTTCGGGTTTTTTCGAAATATATCTTCTCCGATTAAATATATTAAGTATTCGATTGATTTGATATTTTACAAAGTTATTTTAATTGACAATTCCTATAATGTGGATGAATTGGATTCATCAAAGTAAATCAAAAATAAGTTCGAAATTGGCAAAAAATGCCGAGAAGCATTTTTCTTAGACTTCGCAGGTTTAAGGCGAGAAGTGTATTGAATACGGAACTCGCGTTTTGTACATGCGCGTTACCTATTTTCCGGGCGTTTATTGCACTTGGTAAACGCGTTTTACCCGAACACGATTTCAGCAAATAAGAAACTCGCCTTTATGGCACACGGTTTTGTAAAACATATAAATACGGTAAATACAGTAATAAGCCTTTCCCTCAGATGCCTTTGTCCTCCCCAAAACGATCAAGGCATATCCGACGTCAAAGCTGGACGGCAGGTTCATGGCAATGCGTCGGTGTCCGGGCTCAATTCAGATTCCTTTGTTCAGTCTTCCTTAGTTCATATATATAAGTCAAATGCAATCGATTAAAGGATGCCCGTAAACTGCTCGATGCAATGTCCAAACCAGAGGTGGTTTCTTGGAGTGCTTTAATTTCCAGGTATGCTCGACCGGACATAGAAGAAAGGCAAAAGAGGTCTTTGAGGATCGAGCCGAATGTGGTATCTTGTAATGGGATGATCGCCGGATTCAATCAAAATGGATGTTATTCGGAATCAGTGTTGATGTTTCAAAAGATGCATTCCTGCGGTTTAAAACCTAATGGGACTGGTGTATCAAGTGTTCTTTATGGGCTGGGATATGGAGGATTTGATTTTGGGTAGTCAAATTCAATGGTATGTGACCAAAATGGGGATGGATCGAATTGGACAAATGCGTTGTTAGCACCCTTATGGATATGTATGGGAAAAACGGTTGTAATTCACAGATGTCACAAGTGTTTGCTGAAATGGACGCGTTAGATATAGATGCTTGCAGTGCGCATGTTAGTTGGCTTTCGTTTCGAGAAACGACTTTGTGGATGAGGCACTGATGATATTTAGGGAATTCAAGGACAAAGTGATAGACTTGAATGTCATGTCTGGGACATCAGTGATCGCTGCTTGTTCTCAAAATGGCAATGGCGTGTAGGGTTTGGACCTATTCAAAGAGATGCAGATTGTTGGGGTAAAGCAAAATTCAACAACAATCCCTTGTATTTTACCAGCTCGTGGAAATACTGCAGTATTGATGCATGGGAAGGCAGCTCACAGTTTTTCTATCAGAAGTGGGATCTCTAGTGATGTGTACGTGGGTAGTGAGTGCATTGATAGACATGTAGGCTAATTGCGGAAGGATCGCAATGTCTCGTCTTTGTTTTGATAGGATGCCTAATTGAAATTTGGGTAATTGGAATGCGATATTGGGGGGTATGCAATGCATGAAAAAGCCAAGGAAGTTATTGACATCTTTCATTTGATGCAGAGGAGTGGGCAGAAGCGTGACTTGGTTAGTTTCACTGGTATATTATCCGCCTATATAATCGTACTCCTTGTCGTACTTTATTTTTGTGCTTTAGCTCTATTAAAAAGAATTTGGGCCAAGAGAGTAACATATGTTACTTTGACAGTTTGACTTAGTGTAGTGAGTTCAGATTGAGATGCACAGAGCTCAATCTTGGTATCTAGGCATCTTGGTTATCATTTACTCCTACCATTTTGTGCGTCTTTTTCATTGTTGTCAGTGAACCAATATTACCACAATATTACCAGTACCAATATCAATCTGGGGTTGAGATAAGTTTTTCAGAGTAACTTAAAGGGCATTTCGCTTTCACTCGAGTTGCACACGAGTTGCTTTTGTTTGTATCTGAATTGGACACCATCGAGTTGCTTCTGTTTGTATATATGTTTCTGCTGAAATTTGTTTCTGGTTATATTTCTAATCAAATTGTATCACTAGGTTGTAATGTAGAAGCTAGATTTTGGACATGAAAGTAGAAACTAGTTTTTTGGACATGTAAGGCAAAAACTGGAAATTGGTCCACTGATGACAAACTAGTCACTGATTTTTTGGGTTTCTAAAACTATATACTCCGTAGATTATAGATTTGATGAAATTTACTCTTAAGTGCTACTGCCTACTGCTATGTTGTTTCCTTATTTGTTGTTATGCTTGCATTAGGTTTGTAGGAAGTGGTTGAACATTCAGTCGCTGCCTTTTGTAATCCATGAAGAAAAATCAACAAGATAAGGTTTTAATTTGCGTTGCTCTATGTTGTCAAATTGTTTCTGGCTCAATAAGATCCATGCTAATATATTGAGCTTATCATCCTAACTTTCCTATGTACACAAAAAAGGGGGAAACAGACACAACAATAAAGGGGACATGCACAAAGACCACGTGTGTCTACGTCGTGTCCCAAGCATGTCCCCTCGTGTCCCAAGCATGTATCCGTCGTGTCCCGCCATACCTAACACACTATGTGGCCTGTAGTATCCACAACATGTCTGAGTAAAAGAAATATAGTAAAAACATTGGATAAGTATTGAGGCATGTCCAACACGTGTCGGACATGAATACGTGAGGCCGGTAGACGTATGGTTGGACAAGGGATAGACGTACGTGGTGGACAAGGAATTCATTCTTCTCTTTTTTCTGTTCCCAGAATCCATCATAGACAATGGTCAGCCCAACAGCCGGCAACGGGCCAAAAATTAACTTCATGGGGCCTATCATATTCTCCCTGGTGCAAACACGGTATAACTATTGAGAGGCAGAACTCAACAGCCGTAAAAGTTCATGGCAGAAGCTAGAGCATCAGTCTGGATGCAGTTCAGTGGTGCATTCGGAAGAACTACTCAACGATCTGTCGATCTCTATCTTAACAGATGCCATAGTTTTGATTAATGCTCTCAAGGGTTCAAGTCCGGTGGAGTTATGGCTAGAATACTTAATAACTTTCTTAAGGTTGCATGCAATTCGTTAGCTAATGTTTCTAATTTTGTATCTGTGGCACATAACCAAGCAAACCCAGCCCTTGCCATGGGGTGCTAACTCAATAATGATACGGACACATCACTCGGCCACACCCCGACCACGTCACTCTCACATACATGTGGGGCCCACACATTTAATTGTCGGATGGACCCCACATGTATGTGAAAGTGATGTGGTTGGGGTGTGGCAGAGTGATGTACCCGTAGCATTATTGGTGCTCATTTTGGTTTTGTATTAGTATCTGTTATTGCTATGAATGAAAGTTTTTCGTTTCCTCAAAAAAAAAAAAACAAGTTCATGGGTCAAGGCCCTATTTCAACTATAAACTCAATGGGCCGAAGCCCGCACTCCACTCATGTTTCCTGAGTTTGGGAGCATAATGTGTATTTTCACTCCAAAATGCCGCCAAGGACAAGCTAACATTTATTAATGCTGAAAATGTCTTTGATAGGTATTAATTATCAAAGCACGTCCTTTGCCGTCATTTTTCCAAATGCTACCAAGGCTACTCACAGTTGGTACCGACTCTATGTGTGGGTCCATCTCAGGTCTGAAATAAATAATTTGTGACATTAATTCTGTTCAAAAAAATAAATATTAATGTATCTCGCAAAAATTCAATTCATTTTGATATCGATAAGTATTTCATCATTTTCGTACAATTTTTGGTTCAGAATTTGCACTCAAGAATTCTAAATTAGAAATTCAATGAATCAATGAATCGATCAAACATTTACAGATATAGAAATGAACTGAATTTTCATTAGGGTATGCTATTAAAAAGCTATTTTGAACAAAATTAGCATCTAGGATTATCTTTCCGAGACGTGAGGTTAGCCCCACACAAAGAGTTTGTACTTTAATTGTACTTACCCATCAGTACCGAATTGTCAAAATCAAGTGTGCAGAAGGGGTTAGGCCCAGTTCTAGAAATCTTTTTAAAAAATAAGCAGTTTATTTCACATTTTCAAATTAGTAAAAAATAATTTAAATGAAAAATAAATTTTTAATTTTTTTTTGTATCGTTTAAAAAATCTCAATGAGATCTATCAAATAAGATCCATATTGCTAGAAAAAATATTTACTTAAATACATGATTTTTTAACTTAAAATTGTCTTATTAAAAAATAAGCAGCTTATTGGAGCTCTGGAACGGGACCTTGCTTGGGCTCATACCTAATAGAGATAATGACAGCCATTTTGCTTTATCGTATTTGATCAATCTTTGTCGTTTCCTCGGGGTATTTTATGTGAGTTAATTACACGTCACGAAAAGCGTATTTAAGATATGCTACACTTAAAACAGATACTTGTAGACACCCCAATCTGGGCTTCCAGATTAGTTTACTTTTGATTTTTGATTCCCCAATGATGAAATGGATCAAGAACACCCCGGGAATGATAGCGTGTTTGAGCTTTAAGTGTTTGCAAAACCCTTAAACCTAACCTAATCCTAAACCACTTCAAAAAGCCAGAAAACCCTACTGGCATGCGATGGTTGAGAACCAGCGCGCGCGGTTCAAAGTGCTAGGTGTTGGTCCTGATTGACTATTGACCAGCGCGTGATCACTTAGACCTGTGCGCGCGTGTCCATAACCCGCGCACATTGGTTAAAGTTGCAACCGACCTTTAACTTTTCATTTCTGGAAGGTTTCTAGAATGTTTCCATTAATGGAAGGTTTCTAGAATGTTTCCATTAATGAAATAGTTTCCATAATGAAATGTTTTCCATTAATGGAAAGTTTCCACTAATGAAATAGTTTCTACTAATGGGATAGTTTTCATTAATGGAGGGTTTGCATTAATGGAATGGTCTTGCCCTATAAATACCCCCATTTATTCATCTTTTAAAGGGTTCAAAAAATTCATACATGTTGGGTTAGAAAGGTTAAGGAAAAAAGGTTATAAAATCTTACACCCCATTTTCACACCTTATCCAACCTCAAGCATCAAAACTCAATACTCTTTCAAACCCCAAAAATCAAAGGTATAACACCTTTGTACTGCTCTCTGTTCTGATCCCTGAGGGGGCCTGACATGGTCAAGGCTGGTAATCAATACCATGTCCTGGCCCTAAGGCTAGCAAGGTTTCAAAAACCGTAGTAGTAAGAACCAGTGCCCGTCGGTCCATGTACGCGCGCGCCACTTCGTGGCTGTGCGCGCGGATCTACGTGGGGATTGGTGTCTTACTATTTTAAGCTCTTTTTTCCATACATATCACTGCAAACATGCTAAAAACCAATTTACTGATTTCCTATGTTAAAATTGCTAGATTGTATTTTAATACTTATTTCTGTTCTATTGGTACACCAACTGGGGTATATTTGGACATGTCCCAGAGATCCAGTCATGTGAGAACAAGTACTGGAAAATGGCTGGGATGGGCGCGCGCAAATTCCCAGCCCACGCGCGCAGGTGGTCTTGATCCAGTGATTTTCCAGTGTGTTGCTCTTGCATGGGTGACTTGGCCTTTGGCCACTGTTTTTATCCCCACACTGTTTATGAGGTGTATTATTTATTTGTTAGGCTTTTCAGCCCTTAAAACTGTGTACTGTAATTGCTAAATACTGCTTGGTTTGCCCATGGGTGAGCACTGGTCATTCCAGAGCTCAGAAGGGGATAAAATTCAACCTGTGGTGAAGTATCAACACACGCGCGTGTGTATGGGTCTAGCGCGCGTTGAAGGACTTGCATATACGTTGATCCATGCATGCAAGTTGGTCACTCACTGTTCACGTCAAATTCATACAAAGTACTGTTTTGATATTTGATCACAGTGTTGGGTTTTATCCTATTTTATTTTTAACATTTCATTCATTCATGCTATTTTAATCACATATTACAGATTGTTACAGTTTTAATTCTCGATTAACTGTTTCCCCGCCCTAATTGGCTATAAATCGATTAATAAAAGAGGAATCACAAAAATTTTCATAAAATGCCTAAGTAGAGACCGATCTCCGGATTGGGTGAGAGGGGTGCCTTAAAATCCTTCCTCTCTCGTAACCTGACTCCCGAACCCAGATATGGTTATGACGGACTGGTGCCTTCACTTTTTCAAATCAAACAGCGCGGCAGGTGTTTCGAAATACGGTTGCATGGGTGTCAAACCTTCAAATCCGAGTGGCGACTCTGTATTCCGAGTGCTTGCCCTCTCCGCTCGCGCTCCCTCGATTCGGGCCCTTGCTTTGGAGAAACGGAATTTTCCAAAGGTATACTGCCCACAATACTAGAGGTGGCAATTCCAACCCATATTTTAGAACCCACCTAAATCCGTCTACTTATAACTCAACTCAATTCGCCCATAGTATATAATGGGTTTAGATGGGTTGATAATGGGTTCAATATGAGTTAGAATTAAAAATGACTCATTCCCTGCACAAGAGTTAACTAATAGCTACTCCTAAGCTAAAATTCTCGCCTCCTGTACCATAAATTCGGTGTTCAACTAAGATTCCTCTCTCTCTCTCTCTCTCTCTCTCTCTCTATTTCAATAAGATTCCTCTCTCTCTCCATTTCAATCAGATTCAGATTCCTTCGACTTTAATACTGTACTGTAAGATATATTCCCTCTGTCCCCTTTTTAAAATTCAGTTTTTTATTTTGCATTGTCCCTTAATAAAGGTCTATTTTGTAAAGTTAGTGAGTAAAAGTTGGTACATTTTTCATATTGCCCCTAAAATTAGATTCCATTTTGAAAAATTAGTGAGTAAAAGTGTAATGATGATATCTCCATAGATGATACATAGGAAAAGTGGAGATAAAAGTTGATGTGAAAAGTGTAATGATAATATTTTTTTAATAAGTTGGAGTTACGAAGCGAGACACTTAAAAAGGGACGGAGGGAGTACGTAGTAATTATAAGGCTAACCGCGCGTTAAGGAATTTGAGTTTTTTTTATTTTGTCTTTATTCAATTTTCGCATTTGTTCATTTTGCGACAAATTTTTAGCCACTGTTGATTCGTTTTGACAAGACAAATCGGAAAAATAAAAAATTACTATATGACTTTTACCCAAATATTTTTGAAAATATTCAAGATAAAACCCAAAAAGCCGACTTTTGGGACTTTATCTTGGATATTACAAAAAAATATTAGGATAAAAGTAAAAAAATTACTTTTTTGATTTTTTTTTTTGTCGAAAGGAATCAATAGGGGTCAAAAGTTTGTCTCAAAATGAGCAAATGCAAAAAAAAAAATTCAAATAAGGACAAAATGGAAAAAAAATTCCAAAAAGAACAAAAGTGAAAATATTTGAATAAGGACAAAACGGAAAAATCCAAATAGCCCAAAAAATCCGTAGCGGAATTTAGCCTGAATTCAACAGTAAATCAACCAAGAGCAACTTGAGTTTAGAATCTAGACCAGTACATCAAGTGCTTCGCAGCGGGCGTGTTCCCAAGTTCTAAAAAATTTGTTTCCTCTAAAAACAGGAAAATAATTTTTGAATGCATTTGTGAATGCTATGAATGTAGCACCTATCCCCTTGCTACCATCAGAAATGAATGAAGGGGGTGGGAGAAGAAAGAGGGGGAAAAGGAAAGGAAAAAAAAAAAGAGGAAAGAAAACGGGTCAGGTCGAGCGGATTTGGGTTTGACCTGACCCATATTCGATCCGACCCGTTTCAACCCGCTCAAACCCGCTAATTTGACACCTCTAACAGATACCAAATATGCACAATCAATCACATAACATGTGTGAGCGTTTTTGGATTTGGGTGTCTGCTTTGGTGCAGTTCTAGACTTTCTATTACTCGTAGTAGTATCATTTTGAAGAGAGAAAGAAAATGGAGGGAACGAATTCTAGAATGTCGTCAAATTTGACTTATAATCTCTTATTTTATCACCCTCAAGCATGTGTGTTTATACTATTCGGAGGAAAGAAAATGCAGTCAAAATTTGACTAAAAACCCTCCCCACCCCCCCCCGGGCCCCCACGCCATGGATATAAAAATGAAGAAACACTTGTACACACTTGCACGACAACACATACGGTAGTACTATTTAATTTAAGAAACACTTGAAGAAGGCCCATAAAAGAATGAATCAAACAGGAGAAACACTTCAGTGCCGAGCGGGCACGGTGCCACGTGGTGCCGAGCAGATCTCGACCGTCCGAACGTGTTTTGGACGGTCCAGATCTGTTTGGGCTTGGAGGGACGTTTTGGTAATTTCACACTTAAAAATTACCCATTCAAATCTGAACCGTCCAAAACAAGTTTGGACGGCCGAGATTGTGCTCGGCACCACCCGGCACTGAAAAATTTCTCATCAAACAGATATCAATTGAATGAATCGAAAAAGGGATAATGATGGTACCTATCTCTCACTCAAGTTCCACTTCTCTCACCTTCCTCCAAATTTGAATTTTTGAAACTAAACAAGCGCAAAGCAAAAATATCCAAGAAAAGAAGAGGAGAAAACTCTTATAAAGTGGCCCAAGTTTTCTAGTAGTATTAGAGGAAATTATACATGTCCAAGAAAAGAGGAAATTAGCGTATGTCCATGATTGGGTACATGTCCCCAATCATGAACATACGCTAATTTCCGTGTGACAAGAGTAAAAGCTAAATTTAAATGTAAGACAGGTTCCAACCTTTTATGCCTTCGGCTATCTCCAAATTTTATGTCGGGGTTCCATATGCTTAAAGGAATTCGTTCAATCAAAAAAAAATACTCCTAATGAAATCCTTTGGTCTTTTCCCACGACTTTTCTCCGGTCAATCCAATCCCGTACTAACACGTGAATTACCCCAAGTAGTTTGTCCAAATATGCATGAAGAAATAACAAATGCTTGTTCTCCATAAGATTGCATTTCACGGAGATTCAACATCTCATATCTTACCAATAAAAAAATTTGCCCAATTGTAAACTTCATGGTCAGGTTATAAAAAAAAAAAAAATACCAGCAGCCCGTGGAAATCGTACATTTTCAATTGCCCCACCCTTTCACGCCATTCCTACAACACAACCAACATTTTCTTTGTGGCTTATTTGCAGCCCTTCGATCACACGCTTTTCACTGGCGGCTATAAATTCTCGCCGGCTAGATTGAAGGCCCAATATTAGCAAGACCTCTATATATATACACACACCAATACATACATTCAGAAATCACCTATCCTGATATTCATATTCATAGATAGAGAGAGAGGGGAAAGCCGGGAAACAGAGAGGCTTTTCCGGCGAACAATTCGCCGGAAACAGGGAGAAACATTGGGAATTTCCCGGGGGAGATGAGGAGGAGAGGCGGGCAGAAGCTCGAAAACGGCGACCGAGTTGACTCGGACAAGAAGCGGAGATTCGAGAAGCGATTGATCAAGTTCGAGGCCTTGCCTGAGTACTTGAAGGACAACGAATTCATTTTGGACCATTACAGGTGTGAATGGCCGTTGAAGGACACGTTATTCAGCGTCTTCTCTTGGCACAACGAAACCCTCAATATATGGACGTGAGTATTGTTTTCCATCCATAAGATCATAATGAAATGAAGCGGACAAATTTATTTATTTATTTTTGAAATTTTGGCCTGTTTGATCGAATGATTTTTGAATTTGAGGGAATTGCGTTTGAATTTGGAATTTTGTAGGCATTTGGGAGGGTTTCTGATATTTGTTGCATTGACGGTGTTGAGCTTGATGGAGAAGACGAGCATCGAAAGCTTGATCGGGAAAATTTTCAGGTATCGTAATTTTTTGAATTTGTTGTGTCCTTTTTCGTCCACGGGAAAGTCATTCGTAATTTGTGGAACTTTGACCAGACCTGCGATGCGAACAACGTTGACGATGGCGGCAAAGACCAACACCACTAACGGCTCAGATTCTTTTTTCCCCGTGAGTTGTGTTATCTGTTTCTCCCTCTTTTCTAAAAAACAATAGTAATAATGCTAGGGACAAACCACTCTACCATAAATATCAACCGCACTCGCTTATGTGGCACTACATAATTGATAACGAGAGAACAACCACTTTGAAACTATTTTGTAATTACCGATCATGCATTGTCACATAAGCGGGTGATATTGGTGTTGTGGTGAAGTATACACTTCTACCGACCACTCTCCGATTACTCATCTCTCACATATGTGTCGACTCCATACATTATTGTGGAGTCAATAGGGGTGCACGGAGACTTATTGAAAAAATTGAGACATGAAACAACAACATTCTATCAGATTGTGGGTCTCATAGAGTAATTATTTAGTGCTCAATGAGTACTGTCATTCTAGTCCTTTCCTATCAGGTGTGGACGGAAAAGAGTTACGACTCCTCAAAAGTGTTTCAAGAACACTTTAATAATTACAGATTTCTATGGTTTAAAGTGGAGCTGATTGGATGCTCCTCCAAAGAATAGTGGGATCGATCTAGAACAAGTGGATAGACTTTTGAATCTTTTTCTCTTGAAAAGGAACGTCAGCTCTACCAAATTGGTTCCGTCTCAGATTAATCTGTGATTGTGGAGATATCATGTGATGATAGCCAATGACTATTGAATAATTTTGATTGGGTGAGGGAACTGACGATTCTTAAGGTTTCCTTGTACAAGAGAAATCCAAACTTTGATCTAATTTTAAAGTTAATCTAATTAGATTCCTCTGTAAATAAATATGTGCACTAGACATATGTGGAAATCGCTTAGATAGTGATTGTCTTGATTACTGCTTAAGATATACTCAAAAGATAATCGCCAACTTACATTAATGTTTACGGTATGTAATTAATAATCTTTTTAAAAGACAATTATAAGGTAAATGAAAGGAATGGTCAGTGGTTGCGTACTCGCAACTCACAAGTACTTGTGTATTTCATGAAAATACGTATCCAGTAGTTACGCAGCTATCAAACAAATTGGCCTTCCATATTTCCGTTCAAACACGGTTGGCTTTACTTGATGCATTTGTCTGTCTTCCAATCCGTAATGTAAACACTTCTGCAAAAAGTCATTCCTCTCTGTGACCCACATCATGACTAAGGAAAGGGGCTTTAGTAGTTGTCTAGTTGGGCCTGTGACCCACATCGTGACTAAGGAAAGGGGCTTTGTAGTTGCCTAGTTGGGCAGGCCAGGATTTTTTTTGTTTTAGGTATATTTTTTGTCACTCGATTGATATCTAGCATGTTTCAGTATTTCTAAGGGAATGAGGAAGAAGTCCCGCGGCATACAAGTAGGGCAAATCCAAAAGGCATCAACCACCACACCAAGCATTCACACTCCTGACAAGAATCGAACCCTCATCTTTCATGTGGAAGATGTGAGAAAGTATCATTGGACTACATGCCCGTTGGCTTTTTTCGGGAACACAAGTAAAACCTTTTATATCAGTTAAAAAAAAAGTGGGACCTCTTATATTTAATAACTTACTATAAAATTGCAAGATTTTAGAAGATCGTAATCCAAAATTGCTGCACTACAAGAATCCAATGACGAAAGTTCAAGGAATGCTCCGATCCCCGCTGAAAATTACTCGAGAAACATTAATTGATTAGGTATTGGCCTATTGGGGTATATAGATTCTTCTTGCATGCAACAAAAAGAACGTTACAGTCTCAGCAAGAGTAGTACATTTTCTGATAGGTTAAGGATATGTGAAGAAATTTTTGAGACGGACAAAAAATAAAAAATGAAGGATCTAATTTGTTTGTTTGGTCTCTTGATAACGTACTCGATCTACAAATTCATAATTCGAACTTAGCCAAAAGAAACTATTGTGTTGTATCGAATTTCATTCTATATGTTGTTGTTTTTACTGAACTCGGAAACTTGGATTGCAGGATTCCCATATAGCCCATATTACAAACCGTGTCCTACTAGATGTGTTTGGATACGATGACTCCGATTCAATCCCCAGATGGCCATGGTTTATTTTCCTAGCCGGAGCAATGGGCTGTCTAATCTGCAGCTCCGTCTCCCACCTCTTTGCATGCCACTCCAAACGCTTCAACTTCTTCTTCTGGCGCCTGGACTACGCGGGCATCTCCCTAATGATAGTCTGCTCCTTTTTCGCCCCAATCTACTACGCTTTTGCATGCAATCCCTACTCTCGACTTCTTTACCTCTCCTCCATTTCCTTCGCTGGTATCCTCGTCATAACTACACTCCTTGCCCCCTCTCTCTCCACTCCCCGATTCCGCTCCTTCCGGGCCTCCCTCTTCCTCATCATGGGCTTCTCAGGGGTAATCCCGGCTGCCCACGCCGTGGTTCTCTTCCGGGCCCACCCACAGATTCTTGTGGCCCTTGGTTATGAGCTTGTGATGGGGGTTCTGTACGCGGTGGGTGCTGGGTTTTATATGAGTAGGGTACCCGAGCGGTGGAAGCCCGGGGCATTTGATATTGCAGGGCAGAGCCACCAAATTTTCCATGTTTTTGTGGTGGCCGCAGCACTTGCCCACAGTGCTGCCACCCTGATTGTTATGGACTGGCGGCAGGGTTTGCCAGACTGTGGTGCAAGCTGAAGGATCGGGAAGCACAAGTTAAGAAGTATCCTTGTTTCCACTTTCCAGCTCATTTATGCTATTTTTGCCTCATGGTAAGCAAAAAAGTTGTACCAAAATGCCCCTTAGATTTTCAGTGAGGCAGCATCTCTTTGTATTGGCTTAATCATATTATACTATGTGACCTGAAATTTGGTTCCTAGTGGTAGGACATGTTGTACTTGCGACAATTGAAAACAAGATTGATTAATTGTTATAGTAGAATTGTATACCATTTAATTTGCTTACGTTGGATCATAGTGGATTCAAAGATGATATACAAGAAATTGTATGTGTATTTGAATGCCTCCAACTAGGCATAGTGGAATTTTCGTGGATTGATGTTGCAAGTTGTTTGAGAAACTAAGTCTTGTGTTGTGAGCAATTGGATCATTTGAAATTAAATAAGAGAAGAAAGATATAGTGTATTTTTTTTTTAACAAGAAGAAAGAGAAATTAAAAAGGGAACTTAGCTAAAATTTGAACTTGGATTTTTGGTGAAAACGAGAAGGAAAATGAAAATGAGAGAGAGAGAGAGAGTTGGACGGGAATTTACGGACTTAAACAATTCATGTTTCTTATCGTGAGACGGCATATCACATTGACACGATCCTTAGAGCATGTACACCAGAAGAGCAAAAACAACATTTATAGCTATTTTACCTAATCAATGGCACCAAAACCTCTTGCACCAGCCTCGCAAAGCAGGGAGGCATTCTCCCTTTCCGAAAATGCTCTCTATTTCTACCGAGCAACTATTCATGAGCAAACAATTAAAATACTATTGTTCTTCTTCTCTCTCCTCCCTACCACTCCCTCATTCTCTCTCGTTCTTCCTCCCTGCGGGACTGCAACAAAGGATTCCGGCGGGCTTGGAGGAGGGTGGAGGACTAGCAGAGGGTTTTGATTTTTCTGGCGACCGAGGGCTTTGATTTTTCTAGATTTGATTTTTCTGGGTTTGAGGAGAGTGGAGGAGTCGAGGATTGGAGAACTAGAGGAGGTGGGCAAGGATTGGAGATTAAGGTTTTCGGTTGGATGTGCAGGTCCATATGGATTTGGGTCATCTCTGTTTCTCTCTCTACCCCTCTTCCCGTTTCTCTCTCTGTTGTATATTTTATAATAAGGATAAAGATGTATAATAGAGAGGATTGGTGTAGAGTTGAGGAAAATTTGAGTAGGTAAAATGGAAAAAGTGGATTGTTGAGTGGTAAAATACATTTTGTTGGTGTACATGCTCTTAAAAGAGAATCATAATCGCGATCCACTCTCTTCTTTTTTGATTTTTCCTTTTCGTTTTGTTTAAACGATCAGGATCCGAGCTGGCTTAGACACAATTCGAATAATTCCTTCTCCAATGATAGGTCATCCACACCGAAAGCCCTTAAATTTTTGTCAATCAAAAATAGGGACAAGGCGAAATCCACACAATCAAATCTTAACACCCCTTTTGGATGTTGAGAAAGGAAGATAAAATAAATGGGAGCCATTTCTCTCCAATTTCACCATTTTCTCTCTATTTTTTTTTATCAAAATATTCAATCTAAATAAATACTATTCGCACTAAAAAATTACAACCCTTTCTTTTTAGAGAGTGATTTTGCCACTCTTTTTTTGTTAATGTCACTCTTATTTGTATATATATAAGATAATTTATTTTGTGAGAGAAGGAGAGTGACAAAATCAATTCCCTTCCTTCTCTTTCTTTTCTCATGAAATTCCAAGGGCTCGAAACCACACTCTTCGTTTCAACCCCCACACCACTGGCCTACTGCTTTGACTCCGAAAACCCCCGCTAAACCCCAAGCAATGGCAGCAAACGGCACTCCACACCCCCTCGACGTCCACATCCTCCCACAACCCAACTACATCGATGCCGTCCGCTGGATCCCCCCTCTCTCCCCCTTCCACCGCCTCATCGCCGCCGCCGCCTTCGACTCCGACACCACCACCTCCACCTTCCAAATCCACTCCCTGACCGTAACCCAACCCAACAGCCCACCAACCCTAACCCTCCAATACTCACACCCCACACCCTCTCGAATCTCCTCCCTCAAAGTCTCTCACCACAACAAACCCCTCGTCGCCGCCTCCACCGCCGTCGGGTCCCTCCATTTCCTCGTAACCGACCCGGTCCGCAGCCAGGTCGAATCGGAACTTTCTTTGCCCGAGGGGGAGTTGCACGCGGGACCCATCTCGTGTGTTGACCTGGCGGAAAGTGGGTCGGAGTGCGTTACGGTTGGGGAGGACGGGAAGGTGAATTTGGTGAGTGTTGATGGTGGGAGTGAGAGGTTGAGATACAGGAGGGTTTTTGATGGGAATGGGTTGGTGGGGTACACGGCGGCCAAGTGGGCATCGCCGACGGAGTTTGCTACAGGTGGGTTGGGGTTTGGGCTTCAGTGGTGGGATCTACGGAAGCCTGGTGGACCAGCTTCTCAGTTCAAGGCTAATTGGTAAGATAAACAGGCTGAGAGCTTGTTTTGTTTTTGTATGCTGTGCAATTGTTAGAGCATCTCCAGCCCTTACTTGTACTTTTACTCCAAATTAAATGGAGTGAAAATTTGACTAAAAGCTTCATTGGGATGAAACACTCTAACGTGCAAACTCAAATTTGAGCACACAACATCATTGGGGGGTTATGGGCATGGAGGAATGGAGACAGACCTAACCTTTGGCAATATATGCATAAAGTGGCTGTTCTCAGAATACCACCGTATACTTCCAAGAACCGAAGAGCTAAAGAGATGTTTTGCTGCCGAACCATACCCTCAATGATTGGGGATTAGATGAGTTCTGTTATTGTTGTTGTTGTGTGTTCAAATTTGAGCACACATTTGAGTTTAAGTTAATTAATGACATGGTTGTAAATATGAGAGGGGAAAAGTAGCCTTGCCAATTTTGAGTATCCCTTCAATTTGGTATAAATTTGACTCAAGGAGTGGAGTGGGTTGTAGGGGGGTTTTACTCAATTTTTGAGTTTGAGTAAAAAAAAGTTAAAGGGCTGGAGATGCTCTTACCTTGGTGTCAATATTGCCTAAAATGTGGATCTCATTTACTTTATGGGTTTGGTTTAGAATTTTAGTTGTGAATCTTCTCACGAGTCAATGGTTCTTACTCTTGTATTGCTTCAGGGCTCGGGCAACTACTTCTGGGATTGTACACTCCATTGATATACATCCATCACGAAAACACACTTGTGTTGTAAGATGACGCTTTCCCATTTTTCATTATCGTGAATAAAGATTGCTGATGTACTGGGCTAACTTTTGGATATGGATAGTTTGTCAGATGAGAAAACCTTTAGAAGTATGAGTAGGACATGTCCTTAGCTGTCTATGTTTTTTCTTCTCCACGTTCCACTTGTCTCTCATTTTCTTTCTTCCCCTGATATTGTGATTGGCATAAATTCTTTTACTGTTGGTTTTTCAAGCGAGTTAAATGGTCAAGAATTCCTGGTGTTATTTTCTTCGCTGCTCAATACTCCTATGTAAAAAGGCTATGAATGCGATATCATTTGAACACACGTGTGCATTATGGACAGATCTTATCGCAAAGTATCCTCTGTTCAAGTTGGGTTTTAGTCACTACATCATGTCTGTAATTTTAAGGACAGTCGTGTTTCAAATGCATGTAGATATACCACCCGCAAATCAATTCCTGGTCTAGGTTTGTGGACATATTTTGGACCGGAAACTTAGAGGTTTGCTTCCTCCAAAGTCTTAGGTTTGAAACCTCCTTAGGTACTATGAACTCTTTTAGGGCGAGTCGATATGGGGCTTTGCCCATACTCACTGCATATAATTGATGTGTTATGATTTAGTAGCTATTACAATTGGCTTTGCCATTGCTTGCTTTGCGTAAATATTTGCGCTGAGGAATTTGATATCCTATGCTTCATGAGTTCTCCAGTTTTGCCCCTTCCATTACTATTACACAGGGCAGAGACTTAGAGATTTTCGAGTTAGTTATTATCAGCCTTTTTTTTTTGCTTGGCTAGTTATTATCAGCTTAATAGAGTATTATACAGTAGTTCACTACAATCTTAATGTATTTGAGTTTAAGACCTTGGCTGAGGAGTGACTTCACATCTATGTTTTCATATGCTTCGACTCCATGCTTGACAATGACAAAGTCGTTTACTACTGCACTAAAATGCATCTATGTTTAGTAATTGACTTGCATGGTTACTTATAACCTGAACGATGTTTGTTATTGACATCTAACTTGAGAAAGATTCACGCTTGTTTCTATATTGTGTTGGCCTATTTGAAGGCAGGAGGCTCTTCTGGTACTGTATTTGCATGGGATCTCCGGTGGCAACAACAGCCGATTATTCTTTCTGGGGTTGAGACAGGCGAGGTATCAGCTTACTCACCTTGTGAAAGTGAAGTGTGGGAAGTTCAGTATGACAATTATATGCATTCAAAGAACATTGGTAACATGTCATCTTCGCGGATTTTACCTGTTATGATCTGCTCAGAAGACGGTATCCTAGCTGTTGTTGAACAAGGTATGGACTTTCTCCTGAATCTGTTTTGAATGGTAAAATATTATTCTCCTATATGAAAAGCTTTTAAGCCATCTTGTGCAGTTAATAATATATAGTAGTAGTAGTTAGATGGCGTGTCTTTTGCTATTTCTGGATCCTACTTGTCTCTCTTTTTTCTTTTTTGGGTAACAATAGAGCATGCTTCATAGAACTTCCAACGTATTTACCTGACTGATCTGTTACCTTTTTAATAGGTGAGGAACCCATTGAGCTATTGGCAGAACCTTGTGCCATCAACAGCTTTGACATCGACCGTCAGAATCCATCAGTGAGTACTAAGTTTTGGAAAATCTATCTCTCTCTCTCTCTCTCTCTCTCTCTCTCTCTCTCTGTGCATGCGCGTGTGTGAATCACTTTTTTTTTCTCCTTGGGAATAATTATATTGCCTTGTTGTAAATCGATGGAGCTCCTACTCAGTTGATGATTTGAACTGTTGAATACAGGATGTCATATGCAGTCTGGAGTGGGAATCCATAGCCATTTTGTTGAGGCCGTAGTTTCTTGTTCTGACATGAATTCTATCATATTTTGGGATCTTGTCAATGTCTTTTTCCTTGTGTACCATGAGAGGATGAAGCTCTGCCCTACTACTGGGCACTGAAGCTGTACAATGTGATCTTGGGTGAAGAACATAGCAACTGACGGTGTACGTGTTTCAATACGAAACCTGTAACTTGAAAACTTTTAAGGTTTGTTGTTAGGAGTACTTTTCATCGTATGGAGCATAGTTTGTGTTTCTGAAGCCAACTGCAACATTTCAAATGTAAATGAACACAGCAAACACGGTAGTTAACTGTGACCTGATCTACTATCCTTCATTAAAAGGTGAAACAACACTAAGTCGAATATTTATTAATGATCAAGGGAAACAGTTGGCGATGGCTGGGGTTGTCATTTTTCTCTCTTTCGATTGACCTTTGCCTTTTGTGTCTCGAGTTCTCTCTGTCTGTTAATGTCTTCTGGATTTGTCAATAAAGAATTTCTTGACTTTTGAAGGTTCTAAACAAAGAAAGCCCTTTCGTTTGTGGAGATTCGGGTTATCAGTTCCTCTTCCCCTCCATCAATGGAATTTGGGAATTTAATTATATCCTATCGGATACGGTTTAAGTATGTGGAAGGCAGGCATGGAATGTATCCATACTTCTCTACGAGCTCTACTGTTTTTTTATATTGCTGGACTTGATTTTATTACTTTATTGACTCGTTCTTTGTCTGCTCTGGTATGAAATTGCAACGAGTTAAGGAGTGAGATGTATGGTAAGGACGGACAATTATGCACACCCCATTGCCATTTCAGCTCAAATCAAAATACTATATGAACCATGTTTGGAGGAAGTCTTGAAAAAGTACAAAAAAGAGAGAGTATGTTTTCAGTTGTGAATCTTGCACCGACACCCGCGACTGGGGAGGATGAAGGGGTTGGGTTGAGCGGGTGAGAGGTTGGGCGGTGGCCGGTTGGATTCACTGCGAGTTAAATCTTCAGAACTTGATCTAACAGCTGCATATTTGTGTTGCAAAATAAGCACAAACGTAGTTAAACTTTCAAAATTTAGTCTGATTTTGCTGTTGAACTTGTTCTATAACTTTCAATGATCTAAAAAGTTGTGCGTCACTCATGACTACTAATCTTATTCGATATCTTATTAGTAAAGTTTTCATTTACGCAACGCACCTTAACCCGCGATTCGAAACCGATTGAAAACCTTAGCTAGCCCATCGATTTTGAGCCAATACGGGTTTGTTGCAGATGAAAAATTTGACGAGCGATTCGAAACCGATTGAAAACCTTAGCTAGCCCATCGATTTTGAGCCAATACGGGTTTGTTGCAGATGAAAAATATGACAGCTCGTCAAATACGTATTGGTTGAGAATTCCTCTCATAACTCACCAAAACCGACCCGAGGTCATCTCTAGATACTGATGCGATATACTCCCTCCATCCCCATTTTTTAGTCTCTCGTTCCATCCTAACCGGATAGTAAATTGATTGATTATGTTTCTCAATTCGTAGTACATTTTATATGCAATATAGATCTTGTTTGATAGCTCTCAATTAGTACTCTTGAAAAAAGACTAAAAATGCACTACCCCGAAATACATGCAAGTTATTAACTTCTTTTTTGAATTCTCTTCTAACACAAGCTCCAAGAGTTCTTTGACGCGCTAATAATGCTGTAGAATACAAAAACTATTCCCACGAGACTATTTACATGCCAAGTTTTGAAAGGAGTTCGCGCCATTGAGAGGGTTCTTCATTAAAAAAAATGTAGGTGAAGAGAAATACTGCCTCCCAATCTGCATTACAAGATAGGTTTTTACATGCTTGGTAAGAGTTTAGTTCACCTGACTTTCCAATATTACTGCACCTTCGATTTCTTTTAAATTGTTCTCTCGCAATGTGGTTCCGCTACTCAAGGTCCACAATAGCATCAGCTATGCCCATCTAGATTAAGAAGAAACCAGCTAATATAAATAAAAAACCCAACTCAAAAACTTAAGAAGGGATTGCATAACTGTATACAATTATCAAATATATTGAGATGCAGAAAAGAAGCAACTCTCACCGCAGCAGCTGGCTCCAACGCTCCGTCAGCAGTCGAACAAGTGACATGCTTCAGTCCATTTTCCTTCTTAAACTTGGGCTAACTGTGCACAAAAATAGAATAGAAGCTAAATCCTAACTGAAAATTCTTATCAACAACTCCCAAAGAAAACTGATATAGAGAAGGGATAGTTGAACAAAAGCAGAAATATGACATGACAAAATTGAAATACAATGTCCATACTCTGAGAGGTTTCTCGGGTGTCCATTGAGGCATCTGTACTAGCTCCCGCAGCGAATTTATGTTCTCAAAAATCCCATATTTGGTTATCTAAACAAAAGCAAAAAATGTTTTAACACTACAAATGTGACAATCAGTCAATCATGGACAACCTACATGACGCTAAGTCATGTTAAAGGAGGACAATAACATACTGCCAAGGATAAACTGCAATCTTCGATGTCAAGTGCATCATGAACACTAAATTTCCAATGTTAATATTTGCACGTGGACTGTTTCAATTGCCCCTCCCTCAACTTGCCCCACCCCCACATCTATTCTTTGTCTTTCTATAATTGTTGCCTCTGGATATCCATTAATTTAATTTGGCAGTGGAACTCCACTCCTGTACATTTGGCGCCTCAGGAAGATTCAATATTTCTGGTTTAGGGGAGAGTACATTTAGGTCTGGTAGCACCGTAGCATTAAGCAGACATCTTTCATATACAAAACAATGGTCACAACCAATTCGCATGAAATTCCAAAGGAACATCATTGCCTTCAGTTTATTGCTGTTGATACTTTGAAAGGGAAGGTAAAATGTGAACTCAACAACTTTTGTCCATTGACAAAAGAGGGACAGCAAAATGGGACTAACATTGGGGACAGATGAAGCATATCAAACTAAAAAATGAAAACAGATGCGTGAGAAACTTGATAGTGCCAAAAGGAATGCAACAGTCATCATTATCACCAGTTAGGAAGGTATCATTCCCTTGTATAGAGATCAGTTGGAGAAATTTCATTTCTCCATCAAGAGGGAAATGCCACTTGATGCATACCTATAGAAAAGCCAAAAGCAAAAAGGCTAGGAATCCCTCAAAATCATGCATACCTTCATCTCATCATGCAATCAAGATAATAAAAAAAACTTGCATCATAAATCAGCTCAGAGCACAACACGAGGAATTTCAGACACGTACTGTCGAGGATTCACTTGCCTGGCGGATAATTGAACAATCCTATATATTAAATAGCATCATACAAAGCAATTAGCAGTTAATTAAACCGAATACAAGGAACTAGACAAAATTTACTTTCCGTAATGCCGTAGGTGATGCAACATAGAATTCATATGGCTGAAGGAAACCAAATACATGTAGAGAGTCTAATAAGATCAGGTGAAGGACAAATGAGCTCAAGCGACCGCCTTACCCAAGTTCCAAAATTTCTCTTTACATTGTAAGCAGTTTTTTTCCTTCAAAAATCACCAAATTATAGAAGTTCACCTGCCCAATGTCGTTTTAAAAATATAACACCTACCCATGTAATATTAGCTACCCCATCCTAAGACTCTATGCATCTGACTGACGAAAATCTGAAAGCAATCACTTCCATTCTAAGATCCTGAAATCTCTAGCAAAAACCATTACGCACGACAACTCGTACAGTGATAAACAACATACTTCACAAATCTTAATTGCCTCAATGTAAACAAGACATAGGAGCAGAAATTTCATGATCTGTGAGGCGTGAGTAATACAAACATCATCACGTCAGTCGTTTAGCTTTTCCACTTCAAATTTTTTTTTGTTGTTGTTGCAGATTAATAGGTGTAAAAACACCATCAGCGGATAAAGATAAAATTCAAGCGACCATGAAATCCCTTATAAACATAATCGTTGTTAAACTAATACTCCTATAGAGTTCTTTTTTTTTTTGATAACTCAGGTGTCCGGGCCAGCTTACGCAGAGCTCGACTAATCCTGGGCGACTAATCCCACTGCCCACTTGCGGGGTCCCAATTAAATTAAGAAAAAGCTCTGTATGGACTAGCTCCAAAAGAGTTGATAGCACCTAAGTGATTTTGAACTTGAGATCTTAGGAGGGAGCAAACCCCTCGGGTCAAACTATAATGGAGTTGTGGGCAGTTTTTTTTACCATGTTCTCACCAGATGTGACTTATGGCATGAAAATTCCTATCTTCCCTCTTAGTTCAATTTAGATGTTGTCATTTGAAGCTAATCGTTGTCTCTCTTATGTATTATTACAAGAGTAAACTTTAAAACTTGTCCTCGATCACTTTTCTATCATATTAATAAAACTGCTAATTAAGAGAAGCATACCCAGAAATCAAACGGATGATGAATCGATGATCATCGCATGGTTCTTCACGTAACTTCCCCAGCTGCAGAGCGTGATGAAAATGGAGCGAATTCCTTCAGTATTAGTAACTTCATCAAACAGCCCAGTTGGCACAGGTGATGGGGCTTAAGTGCCTCTCCCTCCACGTGCACTCGGGTTCGAGCCCCTCCAGTTGCAAAAAAAAATATATGAGTTGGAGGGACGTGTGGAGGGCCCTGTGCCAGCTGTGGTGACGGCCTGTCTTTACGGACAGTAGCTATGGCTCGAACCGGACATTCCACAGCAGATTGGGAGCCCCTATGGTCACGCCCAAGGGGGTTGCTACGCCGGTCGCCCCCTCCTCTACCCTTTTCCAGTTCAAAAAAACATTGGGTTTGATCCAATGCGGCCAAATCTATTTTCACGCAAACAAATCCACTCCGATAATCTCCGATAATGTATTAATCATCCTTCGATCAATATGATTTTTAACTCGTTTCGTCTTCTCGACAAGCCCTACAAATTGAACAATTTCGATCAAGAAATAAATCCGGCATGAGTTCAAAATTTACAGATTACATCGCAGTCCCTATAAGGGGAGCTTTAAATATTGCGACGTCGGTTGGAAAAACCTCCCAAGCGAGGTCTTATAAACTCTTCGTTTGATCAAGTGTGGCCGGTTCTATTTTTGAAAAAATAAATTCACATTAATCATGTCCGATTATGCATTAATCGGTATTTTATTAACATGATCTTGAAACTGGTTCATCTTCTAGACAATTTCTACATCTTGAACCTCTTTGATCAAGAAATAAACCCAGAACGAGTTCACAATTTACCTATTTTACTGTGCAATTCCTGTAATGGGACTTCTCATATTGAAGATGCGAAGTATTTACGAAATCTGACCGACGACATTTGGTGAACCTCCGGTGGTGAAGCCGCGAGATCTCAGTTAAATCCGTACAGTAATAAAGAGGACTTGATCCGGTGTAGCCAATTTTATTTTCAGTAAAATAAATTCACAGAAATCATCTCCGATTATGTACGAATTAAAATTTTATTAGCATGATTTTCGTTTTTATTTTATGTCTTGATAATCTCTATAACTTGGACAGTTCCGATTAAGAATTAAATCCTTCATGAGTTCACAATTTGGCCAAGGGACTTGCTATTTGCAGCCACTTATTTCCTGAATGCAGCCTGTATATAATATGGTACACACCTGTTTATAATATGGTACACGAACTACGTTTAGGAAATTTGTAACTGCAAATAGCAAGCCTCTTTGGCCAATTAGACGTCACAGTCCCCATAATGGGAGCTTTAAACTGTTGCGGCGTCGTTTGGTAGGACTTCTCAGGTTGACCATGCGAAGTCCTAATGAAATCCGACCGACGTCGTTTTGATGAGCCTCGTCCTCAGTTCTGAAGTTGCGATCCCGGTCGTTTTGACCCTCGTCCTACCCCCTTATCCTCACATCCAAAACCAAAGAGACTCGAACTGATGACGACAATGGCTTCCTCAACCGCCTTCTGCATCTCTTTCAAGCTTTCACCTTCATCATCACCTTCTTCTTCATCATCAACTGCCACTCGCAGCAGCTTCCGCAGCCCTCTTGGCACTGTTCACTTATCTCAATTCACAAACAAAACCTCGCTCACCCTCACTTCTTCTCACACCTTATCTGGGTTCGCTTCACTCCTTCCTCAAAGAATCCGTACGGTCGCCTCTCCCACTCGGAACCCCCCACCTCTCACTGTCGTCTGCGCTAAAGGCTACAAAATGAAAACCCACAAGGTATCTCTCTCTCTCTCTCTCTCTAATTATATATTATTACTATATGACAATCACGAAGTTATTAGGGTGGTTAAATTGATTTGAATTTGGGGCTTTTAGGCTTCGGCGAAGAGATTTCGGGTGACGGGTAGTGGGAAGATCATGAGGAGGAAATGTGGGAAGCAGCATTTGCTGGGGAAGAAGAATGCCAAGAGGCGTAATCGCCTCTCCAAGTCGGTTAGGGCTCCTAACTCTTTCACTATACCCATTGTGGTTTGTGGATTACTACTGTATTTGATGTTTTCTGCCCTTCTAAAACTTCTAGCTTTTAGTATCTCTTAGAATAGACAGCTACAAATGTTTAGTATTTAAGTTCATTGTTATGAATTACGCTGGTCCATGAATTTGTTTGTAATTTATTTGGCCTTAGTCTTTGTTACCGAATTTCAGGTACTAAGGAGTAAGGATTACAATGTCAATGGTTCTATGTATAAGTTTGATGGGACTCTTTAAAAGATTTTACCTTCGTAGTTTCATGGTTCAGCTGTTTTTTAGGGTCCTATTTGAGTGGAATTAGGATCTCTTTGGGTAGCACCTTGGTTTAGCCTCTTCTTGTAGCACCTTGCTTAATGTGGCTAGAGTTCTCTTTATAGTGAAATGCGCTATGACAGAAACTACCCTTAATACGCAAATGGAAGCCCCCACAAGCCTCGATACCTGCAACTTCCCACTTAAATTAACATTTGAACAGATCTCATGTCAGCGACCATACCAGTTGAGTGACTTTTGACTATTCTAAGCTGGATGCCTTGAGCAAGCTGAAGGGTTTTGTTTGCTGGAACGCCTTAGGCAAGCCAACAAGCTTTGGCTTGTATGAGGCGTTACTTGTTAGGGATGAAGCTTGGTTTGGATTGGGTCATCTTGTAATAGTAAATGCCCTTAAGCGCACATGAAAGCCCTCGCAACGCTCAATACCTGCGAGCTTTAGCAGAAAATTTAAGCTGTGACATATCAGCAATATTTCTATTCCTTTTTTCAAAGTTTTGGCACTTGAAGGGAGTGGGATAGAAGATAATGTTTGTTGAATGTGAAGGGCCTTTTGCGTGTATGATGTTTAGCTCATTCTTCCCACTAGTACGTATTGCCTAACTTCTGGCATGAGGACTAGCTGTTGTAACATACCTTTCAAATTTTTCATCAGTCCAGCTTAATAAATAAGTTTTTGACAACCATGTTATGTGGCTTTACTTTCAGTAAAGAAACGAACTGTTACTGGTTCCTGCCTATTTCCTTCTTCTTGTAACCTCCTTTTCCTGAATTTGGGATTCTCCTTGCTTTTCCAGGTGATCACGATTGGAGTCCTAATGGATTGTGCTGTTAGATCTGAGAATCGTGAAATTTGAATAGTCATATCATAGTGTTGTGATCTTTAGTCAGCTGACTCAGCTTAATTGTTAGGAGGCTTATAATGGGTGGTGCCCCCTTTTGCTTGTGATCTTTTGTGTATTCACATAGGGTAGCCTGTGGTGTTCTTCTGCTTTAATACAAACTTGAATCTTTAGGAGAACTTTTCATCGTTGCTCCAGAGTTATGTTGATGGCTTTAGGAATATGAACTATAATAGAATCCCAATAGTATATTAGGGGAAACAGCTATTGCCAACATCAGAGTTTGAAGCTGCTGTTTCTAGTGCTTTTGTGCCTCCATTTCTTCAAAACCCTAGAGAACTTGCGTCTTTTATTGACACTTAGTCTTTGGTTGTGGAGTGAAGGTTGTACAACATTCTGACAGTGTTCTAAGGTTTAAAATTGGGGAAGCCCCACTTTTGCGGCAAACTTTGGTGGACTTTCGGTTGAATTCAATAAATCCTTTCATCCTTCCATTGGCTTGTTGATTACTTAAGCTTTGGTATAAGTTGTCTCCTTAATACAAAACCCGTGCCAAGGTGAATCCCGCTGGCATTAATAGTAATGAAGACTACATTGTCTAAATATTATGTAATAGGTCCATGATTACTTTCTGTTGCCATGTTTGCGCCCTCTAACAATCTAACAAAGATAAACACAGCTTGAAAACCATCTGCATTCCCTCTCTTTGCTCTTTGGAGTTCTTTCCTTTTCTTAGGAAATTCATAAATTGTCTGGTCCAAGATTCAAAGCTTTGATATTGGACTTGGCACATGAATCAGCATACTGCAAAGAATTTTAAATCACATGTTGAGATGATGGAAGCTATATCACATTGATGCTATATGACATCTATGGAACTGAAGAATCACCCAGTTGTAAAGGAAAACTAATTGGGTGATTAACTGCAATTTCTGAGTTTCTGAGGATTGATTACATATGTTGATAAGAAGTGCCAAAGAAATTTGAACTTACCAAAGAGTAGACAGAATTTCTTGATGTCACTAGGTTTTATTCCTTATGTATATCTGAATTTTGGATTAATATGGGTTATCTAACGTTAGAATGGTCTAATCATATGCAGGTACAAGTTCACCGGAGTGACTATAACAATGTCATTGGTGCTTTGCCATATCTGAAGGTTAATCGAAAGAACTAGAGGTAGTGCTTGCATTGTTTGGGAGGAGGTGGTTTCTTATTTCTTTTTTACATTTTTTTTTTTTTGTAAATGAAGCTCTTAATGCTTCGAATTTCCTTATTAATTTATGCAAATGGCGATTTTTCCCCTTGATGGGTACCACATTTTGCTTACATCTAATGGGGCAAATGCACAATAATTGCACAATCGATCCAACATGAATCCTTTTAACCTAGAATATCGTTAGCGTGCCATATCTGATGGTAAACAAAAACTACTTGGTTAGGTATATCAGATGGTAAGCAACATATGTTATCAAAATCTAATCAATTAGATGGCCTAGCTAGATTTATATCAGTGCGAAAGTAAGGGGATACCCAGTGTATAAGGTACTGACAGCAGCTATCTCTCTAAAATGAGAGCTATGCCCTGAGTGGCTCCTTGACCCTGTGTCTGCCATAAACAAACCCACCTTTCGTAAACCCAGCTTTCTTCACCTTCTTCTGGCTCCTCACGGCCTCTCCTCAACCATCCCACCATCTCTCCAACCTAACCCTACCCCTTTACCCCCGCTCCAAATCTCCCTCACAACCACCCTCACTCTTCTCTTACAAAGCAAGAAATGTGTGGGTTTTCAATGGCAAGCAGCCAAATCCAGAAGAGTGTATTGAGAAGGCAAGGCTAGCATGGTGAATAAAGATTAACTACAAGCAATTTTTACTAATTCAGATTCTGGGAGCTCTCACGAATCGAGGTGGGTTCCCCCCCACTTCTGGCATAAAAATCAATTCTGATGGAGCCTTTCATTCCTCCCACAGCTTGGCTGCCTTAGGCATCATTGCCAGGGACCGTGGTGTATCGGCTTGCCTGTATGGTAGCTAGGGAGCAGAATTTCTCAGAAGTTTTGTTTGAATCTGACTGCAAGGAGTTGATTAGCAGGCATTACAGGTTCCCCGGAGCAATGCCCGTGGGAAATCTGTGTGATAGTGAAAGATATCAAGATTGGGGCAGCGTCAGGAACAATTGGATTGCGACAAATTGTTTGTAGGAAACTTCTAGTAGTTTTTACGGGTTGTATTCCGCCCGATTTAGAGCATATTATGGCTAAAGAGTGTCTCTCTTGAGCCGTTTTCTGTCCTTTCTTCTGTTGCTCTCATAATCATATAAATAAATAAATAAATAAATAAATAAATAAAGAAGTGTACAAGGTACTCCGTAACATCTGTAGGTTCAACTAGATAATAGTCTACAACTTTATCCACACTTTAGTGTGAAGAGACTAATTTTTGTGACCCAAACCCGTGCCATAGCAATGAAGGGACGAAATGTACATTGGTTGGCTATCTTGCTGGGCAATGCAGAAGTGACCGTGACATTCACCGTGGAAAGCATGGTGCGTAAAACTTTTGCCATGGAATGAACGCAGTAAATACAAACATTTGCCACAGAATGAATGCAGTAAATACAAAGTGCAACAACCAGTTTGAAAATCTATACTTGGAGCCAAAACAGAATGATGCTATAATTTCCTGTGCGCATTCCCATTTATGATAAGTGGCATATGAATTATAGTTCCGTACATCAATGGTTAAACACAACTTCCATCCGGCTGTTCTTGAATTACTCAACTGTATCCGCCTTTCTAATAGGAGAAAACAGCAAAATGAATAAGATCAACTTCTTTCGCCATAGCTCAAACAAAGAAAGCAGGGAGGGTCTGTGGACAGTTCTTCAGGAATGTTGAGCTCCAAGCATTGGCTGTGGAAAAAATGACCACATGACAAAACTGCAACACCTGGAAGTTTAGGAGGCTCGTCAATTAGTATATCTGTATACTCATATTCGTCGTCGTCAGTCGGTGCATACGAGAGATCCTTATCGCAAAAGGGGCAACTCTGTCCAGCTGGCTCAGATTCTTCATCGCAGCCTGAAAGCACAATGATGTCGCACGTTGAGAGAGGGAAGGAGGGGTAGTGGAGATAGAATGCGAGATTAAAGATTGAAAAGTGCAGATAAGGACAATAGAAAGACATTTGTACAGAGAGATGCAAAAAAATACACAAATACAGCAACATAATCCTGATTCCTGAAATGATTTTGTAAGTAGTACCCATGAGTAACTTTAGATACTTGCTGTCTTATATGAAAGGCACCAATTCCTGCTTCTGGTTGAAACATAAGCCTCTACGGGACTTTAATCGCTAACTCCACTTATTGGGCACGTTATCAATATTCAGCCCGTGCTTGGATCAATGATTCGTGAAGTTGGAGACAAAGGAAAAGGCAAAGAAAAATACAAGATAATGAAGTGAAGAAGCTTATCTACTTCTGTAGTTTCCGTATCATTTTTCTTTTTTTCCTTAGTAATCTGAAAATCCATAAGCTGAGGCACCGCAATAGTGACAAGAAAATGGAAAACAAGAAGAGACTTGAACAACAGAAACCTGAGACATACCATCCCATGTGATATGGTGGATCGGAGTGGTGGGAGTCCTGGATCGCCTAGCAGCAAGTTGAGCCTTGATCTTCTTGAGATAAACTAGATGAGGAATTGAAGCCTTTCGGTTTCCTACTCTTATCTGTGGTGCATGATCTCGGATTGACTGAATCGACTTATTGCGCGGAGTATTACGTCGTTGACCTGCAAGCGGAGAGACTTTCCAATTACGTTATGTCGTAAAATCAAAAGATAGGAAAACAATTTACAAGTTATTAGACAATTCTTGTGTCAACAATCCTAGCTTAATTTAAGCTGCTTCAGGCAGGACTTCAATCCTGACAGTTCTAGTGACTACTGTGAAGTGCAGGAAGCAATAATTACGCTGTTTAGGACTATTAAAAGAGAGCGGAGAATGTGAAAATTAAACCCAACCGAAACCAAACAAGAAGACAACAAAGAAACAAGCTCTTCATTGTAGGTTAGCTCAGGCTTATGGGCAAACGGAAGGAGGGGGGATTGTTAACAGTCAATAATGTCACCAAAAATGAGAATTTTTTCTATCCTACGCAATCACAATATTCAGAGTAGAGCGCTAAAGTGCAAACATGCTACCTTTTCGTCTTGCTTTTAGAGTACTTTCCGAAGTTCCCAATGTAGAATAAACCACAGAAGAATCAGAAGAGTCTGGTGAGTTGGTCCCTACTCCATCCTTGTAACCATGCTGCTGCTGTGAATGATCTTGACCAACGAGCTTCGTAGCAGCATCACATCCTTCAAAGTCTCTATCAGTATCTTCATTTATGTATCCTGTATCTCCATCAGCGCCTTTACTACTATTCAAACTATAGTCCTCTGCCAGGGGAAAATTTTGCTGCATAGACCCTTGTGCCATTGAGAGGATATTAGATTGTGTTGAATTTTCCCCATGGTAGGTATTCTGAACACCTCTATCATCGGCAAGATCCCCATCACTTGTATAGCCAGTGAGTGAATAGCAGCCATATTGTGTGTCCTGGTTGAGAGCTGAAAAGTTTGCATTGGCTTGTGACGAAGGGAAGAAACATGAGTCGGTAAAAGAATGCCCCTCATTGCAAGAGTAAACCCTGCTTGTATGAACATTAGATTGGTTTCCTGCATATATATCATCTCCAGATCTAAACCAATGCGAATTGCCATCAAACGGTCTCTGAATGTGCTGACCTCTAGAATATTTAGCAGCTGGCCCTCCTCTATTATAAAAGTTCTTTGCTACAAACAAACGATCTTGAAACTTTCTAGGATCCCTTTGGAAAAGTGGTTGCTGTGAATAACTATACTGTGATCCATAAGGTAAGAAATTTGCTGCATGCATATGATCACGATCATAGGATGGGTATGTATTGGTGATATAGCCTACCGGATGCTGTAAAACCGGCATTTGCCCATATTGAATGGGAGGGAAGGTGTAGTTAGATCCAAAGTATTGCACAGATCCAATATGGTTCGATGGCTCATTTCGCATGATGTAGTATTGGGAATCTTCATCAGAATCACTTGCAGGGGCGACTTCTGGATGATTCTGATAAACCCTCTCCATATTCTGTTCCTGATATTAGATAACATATAGGAAGATTATTAGAATTATTCCTTATGTCAAGTTGCAGCGATATTTCTCTAAATTGTAGCTAATAAACCAATGATTGATCTTTTTTCTGTTTCACCGAGAAGTGCAAGAAAGATTGAGAAAGTGGATACAAAACCATAGGTAGACCCATGCTGCGAGTTGTTTCATGCCATAAATAAACTCGAACACTCAAGAAATCGTTGGACAGGCAGATTCACATCTCTTACAACCGAATAACAGTAATGAACCCCGTGACTTTACCATACCAAACCCAGAAAGTGGACACAGTTTTGGGATGAAAAGTACACTGTAACTCATAAACACATACACAAGAAATTTGCATTGCATCACATAACGAAATCCAAGACACCGTTAAAATTTCTACACGACTCTGATGAATCATCTCCATATCTAATCTATTCCTGATTTTGGAATGGCTTCAAGGATATTACTGGAAAACATCCTTTGTAACATACAGACGAATATGGGCTACAATTCCCTTCAAAGCCCCAATATATCTTTTCCATTAACCAAAACATAGCAATAATGAATCTAGGAACCCTAATTACAACATAGCCAGAACGTACTCCGATTTCGAACGAAAATTAGACTGAAAATGGTAAACATAAATAAACAAAATCCAAATGTACAAACTTCTAAATTTCTAATCATATAAACCCCACCGTACTAAACAAAAAGCACGCAATGAAATAAAATCAAACTTCACCCCATTAATACCCAAAGAAACAAACACATACAGAAAATCAAATCAACGATTAGACGTTAAAGGTGTATTTGTGAAAGGAAAAAGATAGTATCAGAACCAACCTTGTGACTCAGCAAGTGGGTTGATGTTCAGCCCAAGCCGAAGGGGGGGAAAAATCCCAACAAAGTTAAGCGGAGCAGCATAAAAACTGAAGAAACCCTAGGGCGGAGAGGAAACTCCGAAAGAGGGAGAGAGAGAGAGAGAAGGGGTTAGGGTTTTGGCGGTGGAGCTCGTGGGGTTTTAAAGGTTTTGTTGGGGGCCCACAAGGCGTGTTTACATGATGTCGGTTTCTAACGGGATTAATCTGGTGCGGTTGTCATCATTATTGTAGTTTTCGGGGGTTGCCACGTCAGAAGCGTAGCCGGGAAACGAAAGGGCACGACTTCATGTTGACACGCACAGCTCGATTATTTCTGGGGAATCAATGCCACTACTCGCGAACATGAAAATGTATTTACAAAATTTTATCTTAATTATATATGGTAATTTGACTATTTAACTAAATTTTGCTTGGAGAGCTCGAGTTTGAGTTTGAGCTCAGCTTGTTTATATTTTGTTCGATTCAAGCTTGGTTCAGCTCGAGTTTGAGTTCGAGCTCCGCTTATTTACATTTGGTCGATTTTGCACCTGGCTCGTTTATGTTTGTTTGACGAGCTCAATTTTCCTATACACTAATGAGCTCATTGAGCAGCTCAATCTCACCCAATTTTGAATGAGTCGAGCTTAAACATTTCAAAACTTAGCTCGGCTCAACTTGACTTAGCTGGGCCCATTTGAACCGCAAGTGAAAATGGTTTTTCAACTAGTTTGGTGTTTGAATCCAACAACCATATCCCACCAAGATCTTTTTGGAATATTCTTGCTAAATATATTCGTTCCTTATCAGGAAAGCAAAAAAAGGAAAAAGGAAAGTGGCTAAAAATCGATTGGGACTGAAGATCTCGTGGGAAGTGAACTCTTATTTAGCCCATTCGAGGAGAAAGACATTTGGGACTTATCCAATTCACAAGTTTCAAAACAAAGCGCAAACCACCCCTAGGGTAGGGCTATAAACGAATCGAGCTCCTCGAGAGCAACTCGACACTCGGCTCGTTTAGTAATCGAGCCGAACTTGAGTTTTTGGCTTGTTTCCTGTCCTACCCTAGGGTTAAGAAAGCAAGTAACCTGCAAAAGCACAGTTTTAAAGAGTGCTCTTACCATTATGGGAGTCTAAAGACTCTAAACAGACAATTGTACATTTACAAAGGGATATTACTTACAAATCAGATAATTAGTAGCTTTATATACAATGGGAATATTGAACTGAGTTTATCATCATCTGTACAGAAAGGAAATTACTCAATTATCCCACCAGCATGAGGACTTATCTTTGATTAGAGCATCGTAAATGTACACTAGGTTTCTTCCATCAGGTCAGTCTTCATTTTCGCAAAGATCAGGAAGGAGGCTGCGAATGAATGCCAGTATCAGGTAACATAGCTACTGTCACTATAAAGTAATCACTGCCAACCGGGAGACCATAAGGAGTTTTTTGGAACTCCAGGGGAGATCCCCTAGAGGGCCTTGCTCGGACAGACTGACATTCAATATGTACTATCTGCCCAATGATGTAGCTTGGGCAGTTTGGGAGATGGTCCACGAATAAGGCAACAGATTCTTTAGACAAGTAGTAGTTAGGGCAATTTCGGTTTATTGCCTCGTAATCACCAGCAGAGTTTAGGACAAATGCAGCAATCTCGCGGACTTCCAAACGGCCAAAAGAAATCTTCTCCTTGTTTGCCTGTAAAAAGATCAGAAATTGTGTTGTTTTTTTTTTTGAAAAGCAGAAAAGCAATCAGAGCATAGAAGACAATAGCATCACAAACGTCCAGAAAATTGAATTCTTATCTGTAGGAGTTCGTTAAGAAGAAGAAATATTCAGACCATTCTGCTCACACTAACATAGGCTATTAAGCTTCCACTGGCAGAACCGACTTAAAAAGGTCCCTTACTAGGTTTTCTGATTTACAAAATTTCATTAGGCTGCGTTCAGGTCACGGTTAGTGGAGGCCTTTATTAGCAGAAAGGAAAATGATTGGAAACAAGAGTTGCCTTCTCACTTCCAAATTTCCTTTCATCTTTCTTTTCGCTCCATAATCCCTCCACAAATCATTAAATCCAAACAGAGCCTTAGAAAGACTTTTGTTGGAAGTCAAAGAGCCTATGGCCTATCTTCATGTTTCTTCTATTGAATATAGTTGCTTCCTCGCTCATGAACCCGTCACACAAGTACCCGACTCGCTTCCGGCCTAGCAGCCAAACAACCAACTAAGTGAAGTCATCAGATCAACGAATATGGAACTAATGTTAACACTTTCCAAAAATGTACTCCATAAATGAAGTAAAAGGTGTCCAGTATTCATAATCTATAGACATCCGTTCCCAATATGTGTGTGTGTGTCAGCCACAACTTTGGTGAAGAAGTCAAACTTGGCCTGAAAGCTTACCTGTTTCTCAAGCTGATGTTTCATGTATAGAGCATTGATCAACTCTTTCTTTTCTTCCACTTCCTTTTTAAGTTGCTCATTTGCAGCTTCAGCCTTTGGATACCTATCAAGCAGCTCTTCACAGTGCCTTGACAAGACACCGACTTTGTCGGCGAGTACCCGGACGCATTCTCCAAACTCAATAGTACTATCATTGTCCCTATCATTGGTGGATCTGAAATTCACAGTGGAAGCAATTTGATCCTCAGAGATTTTCACAATTTATTATCGTGGAAAAAAGGGATAACAGAGTCCAATAGACTTCATGCCACCTTCGCATGTTTGATAACTAAGCTTATTGTGTATGTATAAGTCGCAGTGAAATAGACCTCAAAGAGCAGTGCTCAATCACAATGGATGAGGCAATAGTTCCGCTCAATGTTTTAAAAAGCCAGAGGCACATCAAAGCGCCAAGGGCCCTTGGAGCCTAAGCAACGAAGAGCGAAGCAACACACCTCGGTGAATTATAACGCACATTGAAAAAAAAGAGAGTAGAATGTACCTTACCAAGCGACAAAATATTGAAAGCAACATATATAATAAGCCAAGTACCGATCAGTGCTTCTGGAGGTTTCTCTTGCAGGTTCTGGAGGTGGCAATGGGTGTCCGGCGGTGTCCGTGGTTGGTTTCGGCGCGGCTGCTGAGGCTGGCGTTTTGGAGCGTGGGTCGACAGTTGGAGGGATCGTTTTGCTAGGGTCGCATTTTGTTTTTCTTGCTGGGCTTGGCCCACTGTTTCTTGGGCTTTGCCCATAGGGTGCTGGCTTGGCACATTAGGTATTGTTAGGGCTTTGCCCTTTTAGGTGTTTCGGGCTTTGCCCATGGGTGTCTTGGGCTTTGTCCCATTTGGTGTTTTCTTTTCCGTTCAACTTTTGGTTGGATTCGTCTCCCCTCTCCCCCAACTTGATGTACCCTTTATCAAGTTTTCTTAAATAAAATGTTATTGTTGCCGATCAAAAAAAAAAAGAGTACATACTATGAAGTCCAAAAGGTAGAATGTCAATAATCATACATGAAATTCAAAAGACCATATATGAAACGATAAAAAAAGAACATACTATGCATCCATTAAAAACTAATCTTTGAATGTTTAGCTTTAGAAATTATAAACGTGATGAAGTAATGCGAATAGCACTCCAATATGGAGAGTCGTCGTCTTGTAGAAGCAGCGCCAGTGAAAAACGTATTAGGACTTAGGGTATTTTATAAGAGTTGTGATCTGGTGCTTTGATCTCATTAAAAGCTCTAATCTAGTGCGTTGGATCTTATTCAACAATATCGACTACAACAAATGAGTGGCTCTGATTAAAGACAAACATTTCTTAGAGTTGATGGTTAGGCGCTCGCACGCTTTTTGCGCTTCACCCTTGCTTTGAAGCACGCCTAAGTGCGCTTTTTAAGTCACTGTCCGCTGTTGTTAAGTTGGGAGTCTTGGGACAAAGGTTTGTGTTAAGTTGAGAAATCAAAATGAAGAGGGCATTAGAGGACATAAAGGTCAAAACGTTTGTTTAAATGTCAATCATCACACATCGATTCATTGAAGAGAGTCAAAAGAAGAAGATACCATAAAAAGAATTGAAGGTATGGCATTTTGTCAGTACACTAATGCAAATGAAGCGAAGACTTACTTTTACCATATAATAGCACCTTACAATCACGAATGATGTGACTTTTCAACATGGTTGCTTCAGAATGACTGAACATCGCACTGATGTCTAAAGATATTATTTACAACAGCAGTAATTCAGGAATTCAAATATTTAACCCTCGCCCAGTGTCCCTGAAATGGAATTAGCATAATCCTAATATCTGCAGTGGACACACCTATCCAAGTCCTGGTGGTATTATATTTAACAGGCATTTAAATTCTGATTGACTTTTCCTACATATAAATTAGACCGTTGAATGAACAAGGAAAGTAGGGGAATCAAGACGTACGTAAAATGCTCATCTAGTAAAGGAAATGCTAAAGCTTATCAACAAATGGCAGATGCGGATATGCTAGGGAACATAAAGAAATACATTGGCAACTTACTTAGCCAAAGACTGAGCTAGAGCACGCAAGGACTCAGGAAACCCAGCCACACTGACTGAAGAAACACAGCTCTTTAGTCTTCCACAAAGGCTATGCATCTTTACAGCAGAGGAACGCAATGCCCTATACTCTGAGGCCTTACGATCAGCAGCGCAAAGATGGGTTTGGGCTTCTTCTCTGGCTTCATGCAGACAATTCTCCAAGTCAGCACAATTCATCTGTAATATGAAATCAAGTTAGTTGTCTACTACATCAGATAAATATTACAGAGGAGTAGAAAGCGAAGTTGTGCAAATATTCTAAACTACATCCTACAAAACTTGACATACATCCTCAACCAGGCTTCAAGTTTTCGTTCTATGCTATGCAGTCTATTGGCCATCCATCTCTTGAGAATAAACTGAGCTCCCTTTCTGTCATGACAAACTTAAGCAACTAGTAGTAAACATGGTGAAAAGCTCCCCATTAAAACCAAACCGAGCCTAAGCCAATAATTTGAGGTTGGTTACATGAATCTGTTTTCTCCATTGAGCTCTATCAAGAGCATCGTGTTCCGTGATATTCCAAAAACCTAAATCCTTTCGAACGACCACCTCTGAAGTCAATCTTGGTCTACCTCCCCCCTTTGTGTTACCCTCTACTGTAACCCTATCACTCATCTTAACTACCACATCGGCTGACTACGATAGATTTTCATAAGCAGAATCATGTCATAAGGATCTAATGGGCTTTGGCTACCTAAGGCAGTAAGGCACAATCCTCCTCCTTTATCCACGCTTGGGACTGGCTGTGTAGAAGATTCTAAGCATGAAAGAGGATGAGTTGGAAAGAAAAGAAAAGAAAAAAATAATTCTCAATAGGAACATTACATTACTAGTCATGCACTTTTCAAGATAAATCAAATTTACAAGAGCATTTATTCAGTACAACTACTTAAATACCTGAGATTCATCAAGAAGCTTCTGGCTAATTTCCAACTCCCTCTCAAACTTGGCAACTTCGTCCACTAGATCTTTCAGCTTCTTTTCTATTTCACTCAGTTGACTTGACTTACCTACAAGTGCATTCTGCAATTCCAGCACAAGATCAGAGCTTGCCTTAGAGTCCAAAACATTCCCAGCTGCTGTTTCAGCAGGAAAATGATTTTGGGGTTCAGATACTCCATCTGCAGTGAAACTGGTTGCCAGCGCCATGCCCAGTTCTGCTACAGTTGTATCTTTCCCAGCTTTGTCATTTGCATATGCCATGTCATGAGGTAGTTCGAACATAGACGAATCTACCTGAGGATTTATCATTGAAGAAGAATCTACCATATTATCATCTAATCCTTCTGATTCTGACAGTTTAGTGAAAAGCCCTAATTTGACTTGCAAAGAATTAGAGGCACAAGAAACCTCATCCATGAATTCATTTGAAATGCAAGGCATGTGAGCTTCTGCTTCATCTGAGATTTCCAATCTGCTATCACCAACCTTTACAGTTGGAAGGGCAAAGTTCGACCCCATCTTATCAGACAACTTTTGCTCCAATTCTTGAATGTGTTTCTCATATGAATGACATTGAATTTGTTTAACCTTTAGCATAGATTCAAGGTGTTTCCCATATTCATCTTTCAGATGCAAGGCTTCAGCTGTCTTTTCTGCTACATTTTTCAGTAAACTATCCATTTTACTATCAGCAAGTGATTCGGATTTAACTTCAGGACTGAGGGAACAAATGAGGGCAATTGCAGAAGCAAGTTCTGCTTTCAGCTTTGCATTCTCAACTTCCAATTTGCTAGTTCCACCAACCTCTACCAACTCAGAACCCTCTAGTTGCTCCTCCGTGTCATATTTTATATAGGAATCTACAACATTGTCTTCAAGTATGGCTGAGCAAGAACTGTCATTAGAAACGGAAAATGAACCCTTCGAATTTCCATGTTTTCCACTATTTGCCGATAGTCCTACTAAATACTCCGGGGCAAAACGATCTAAATCTGATATGTCAATATCAAGCAAATTAGTGTCAAAAGGAGTTATATTGACATTGCAGTGGTTAGGAGTATCATGCAATCCCATGGATGCTAAAATGTCCCTAGGTATAAATGAACATTGTACTTTAAGAAACTCCTCCCTTCTTCTGACCTCAGCCTCCCTCTTTATTGCAAGCTTTTCGGCATATTGTCCAGCCATGCCCATGTAGAGCTTCATTGAAGCCTTTCTTCTCACTACTTCCGCGAGGCATGCTCTATATGCAGGGCCAACCCCAAAGACAACTTTCAAGTGCTCAAATTGATCATTCTGACAATTGATTGCTTCTGTGAAAACAGAAAACTTGTTGCGCACATCTTTAATAATGCATTGAATATACGCTATCTTCTGCATGTAATTGTGCACAAAGATGTTCATTTCATTCTTTTTATCCATGCAGAAATCAACCAGATTGGAAATTGCACAGTGACTAGCCTGCATTTTAGGAAGGTAACTTTTGTCGTGGCTTTCATACATAGGACCCAAAGCTGAAACTGCATCGTGAGGACGGAGGGAAGAGGACAATCGGCTGCTCAGACAGTCATCCACAAGTTTCTTCACCATATTTACATCTTTACTGCAGGAATATGAACATATTTTGACATCATATTGAATCTATGCACAAAAAAACATAGCAAAAAATGAGGAGAAAACGCATTCGTAAACATGGAACTTATACAAGTGGTATAAAGAATGTTGAGATCTCTTACCTAAGCATAGCATAAAGATGAAAAGAAACTCCTCAAGTTAGAGATCAATAAAACGTAACCGCAATATCCAAACACCTCTTGGAATGAATATAAGATCTTAAGCGCAAGTACTAATTCGAGCATGAAGTCTTTTACATTCATATGCTGATAAGATCCAGATGTTTTTACGTAGGAACAAAAGAGAAACTTTACCATCTTCAGGATAGATAGATGTATTAAGAAAAGTGAAGTGGTCAGTACGGTTTTCTCTGCTAATACGCAAACCAAAGTAAATAACTCTGGAGATTCGAAGCAGATCTACGAAACTTCTTATTAAGGTGACAAAACATTGAATCATTTTTTCTCAACTATATAGCTTTGGAGATTCTTAACAGAGTCTCCAATCCAGAACATGCACAAATCCTTAGATTTGATAGTTTTACGCTAGGGGAAACAATCAAGTATTTTGCAGCACACGAGTTCTGAACCCTAGCACTAAGATTTCGGTCGAATGAAAACCAACTTGACGGCAGGGAAAACTAATGACACATGTACCAATTCCATGGACAAATTATTCAAAATATGCATGTACAATCAGAATTATAAGAAGTCGCGCATGCCCTTATAATCAACCTCATTGCCTTTTGAGGGAGCGCACAAGAATTATAACCACGGTTACACAACTGATCAATCATTTAGAATTGCATGGCTCCGTAGCCATATTAGATTTTAATATGCCAACTAACTACAACCCGGGTAAAACTTTTAAAGACTCTATCATAGGCAACATTACTAATTTCAGAACAACTACTAACTATAACTTGAAGGCACCACAGAGAGAGAGAGAGAGAACCTCAAAGCTTGCATTATACTTTTTTGCTCATTAACCAATCGCTGGTGATCCCTGATTGTAAATGCCAAATCTCTAACAAGAAAAGAAGCTTTGTTAGTAAACACATGCTCAGCGCTGCGCTTTAGATCTCCAAACTCCTGCTTAAATTCCAAAATCTTATTTTCAAACTGCCTGTGTGAACTGCTGCAATCCTCCACCACCTTGTGCAAGTTCTCTTCCTTCACAAAATCGAGCAAGCACCTACGCGAACTCGTTTGCAAAGCAGGCATAAGTTTGCAGGATCTCAGTTTCTCAATCTCCCTCCCAAAATTCACAAGAAGATAGGAATGGCTCCTATGTTGCTGCGAGTAAAACTTCATAAAGTCCATATAATTTTGGAGAATCATCTTATAGAAGTAATCCAAATTACCCCTAGCAATATCCAATGCCCTCTCTTGCACCTTTTGTTCTTGTAAGAGTCTCTCACAAGTCTCAAATGCCACTTGGGTGCGCCTATAAATCGCATACCCGCAGTGGTAATGGTACCTAAATTGCCTCTCATAAGAAGGTAATGCCTTTAGTGCAGGATCCAAAGCATCATCTAGGGGGTGGGGGTTATGAGAATCGGAAGGTGATGGAAGGTCTGGAATTTCAGGGGTTTCAACTTGCTCAGCCTCAGGAAGCATGGAATTACTACGCATCCTCGCTTTGTTGAATAAGAACACCTCACAGTCATCGAACGGAAGTTTGTAGACCGAAAGTGGACACTTTGACTCAAGCTTCATGTCCAAGCATAAAAGCAGCTGATCACTCAGTTGAATCCCAGACTTGGAATGTAGGAACTGTTGAACTGCCTCCACGAGGGTATATTCGTCGCAGTCCAGCTCAAACGAGTGTCCATTCTCGGCGATATGAACAATAAGCTTGCCTCCCTGAATTACACCTTCGGACACGTTTGAACTCATCTTATACCACCAGAAAGAATAGCTCAACACCCAGAAACCACCAATATCACAGAACACCTAATTCACCCCTTTCCAGATATACCCCCACCCAAGTACAAAATTTTCCAATTCCAGACCTTTCCACTCTATAAAACACCAATTAAATCCAACCATCCACCATCAGTTTATACAAAACAGCAAAAACCCAATAAACCCACAAGGAATCTTATGATAAAGTTCGAATTTTTCACACTCCAGTATTCAAAACAAATAAATATCTCAGACCCTCAAAGGGAATCGAAAAAAGACAGGCAAGTTCTCACCAAGAGATGTATAATAAAGCCCTAACTACGTCCGGCCCATCACAGAAACCTGCAAAATATCCCCAAAAGAAAGCTTAAGCTGTCTCCGCCGAAACGTAATTCCTCAATTCAAAAATTCAGCAAGTGCAATCGAAGACCGACATAACCGAACAGAATAAGGCGCAAAACATGAAAAACAAGCAAATTACACAGAGGTTTAAATCCGAGAAAGGTTTCTGCACCGAACATAATCAGATGCTATAAAAATAACAATCAATGACGTGGAGAGAGAGAGAGAGAGGGGTCGGAAATTTAGAACACGTTTATCACGAAACCCTCTTGTGTATGCTTTTATATGTGGAGTATTTATAAGCATCTACTACTCCTGGTAATCTAGTCGTTGGAACTTGGATATGCCAAGCTAGCACAGTGTTAGGACCATGAGGGACACCACGCACACAAACCTACGTAGTGATTTCAGAGAAAAACTCCATTTGATTATATATTCACACAATATACAATAAAGATGAAAAAACTCTCCGGGAACCACACGCCGGTTCCTCTCTGGGAGGCCACAACCCGGCCCCCCACGCTCGCCTCACCCTCTCCCTCACATTATGTCACACGCTAACCCTAATAGGGTTTACAACTATATATAAGGGACTCCAAGAATAAATACGCTCAACACCCAACATTAAGGGTGTTACACAAAATAACCCCACCACTATGGGTGGACCCCAACAATCACCCCCTCCACCCAAAGTGGGTAATCGTTGCATCCGTCCAGCCTCTCTAGCAAAGCGCCTGTGTCACTCCAAGTCTAGCTGCTAGCACCCCCTCACCGAAGTACTCTTGCCTGACTGAATGTCTCCTTGCAAGACTAGATCTTCCGAGGCTAAACCCGCAGCGCTGTCCGGCTGCAATACCGACATCTCCGTCGATATTAAGCACACCCTCAATAGAGTGCTCGCACCCCCTTGACCAGAGTGCTCTCATCCTCACAGGACACGATCCGTGACTCCATCTCTCCTCCTTATGCGGCCGCACATCCTGGAGAGAATCCAGTCACAATATCCACAAAGGAAGAGATCCCAGCGATGCATCGTCTGGTCTCCATCTCCATTCCTCTGTCCGGAGCTTCCGTGGACATCTCTCAACAACCAGTTGCTCGCCGTCTGCAGACTATTCCACACACAATCCGATTCGGTACCCAACACTCCTGTATATCTCAGGTCATGACTCCTCGTACTCCAGTGCCCTTCCTGTGTATCTCCGCAACTGTTGCTTCTCTTGTTCACCATCACAGAAAACCCATACTGCTTGTCTCGTACCAAACATCAGCTCCATCTGTCTGTACTCTCCACAAGCTTGTACCGGTTGCCCAATCATCCTCATGCAGCCCGAATCACAGCTACAACTCCCGACGATAGGTCTTCATCACATCCGCCACTCCCAAGGCCTCCTGCCACTCTCAGGTCTTCTCCTGTCACTCGGTCCATCCTCGTTCCACTCCAGGCTTTTCCTTGCAACCCTTGATCTCCGATATATCGCCCCTAGTAAGTGCCTGTGTCATTACCAGATGAGCTCTCCAGCACCCCCCAAACCGAGATGCAACACTCGAAAGAATGTATCCTTACTCACTAGGTCTCCCACGACTGATAACGACCTCCCATGGCCGTCCGGAACTGATCCCTATGCTGCACCAAGCCTCCTCACAACCCGAACTGCCTCCAAACACTCGATTCCTGCTCAACTAAGCAATAGCCCCAGCCTAGGAGCCTCCAAACCAAAAACGAAGCATACGGTTGGATCCGGAGCGAAAAAATAGTCAAGATCGACTATTCATACACGAAAAATGGAGTCCGAACGGTTCCGAAATCGCGAAATACACCTTCTGAAATATTCCGCAACTCAAAGGAATATTCCTGCTGACTCATGCTGATGTCAGCGCCCTCCACTGCTGTTTGCCGCTGATGTCACCTCATCTTCTCCGTGCAGCAAAACCCAAAATCCACAGTTGACCGAAAGACCCAAATTTTGACCGGACCTAGCAATCTCGTTTTAACTTCGTTTTCGACATATAATATACCGAAACGATCGGCTCGCCGAGGGCTATCCACTGGTGTGGTTAAATCCGGAGTTTGAGATTTTTTTTTCTTTCTCGCCAGTTTCCGAACAGAAACTTCAGACGTTTTTTTTTCCTGTGACGAAATCCGTCCCCGCACACACCATTGCGATCGTCTCAGTGAGGGGAGTTTTCGAGCACCCCTTTTTTTCTTTTTTCATTTTCAGAAATCAAACCTGTGGTTTTTCCGGTGACCCTCTTCTTCAACCTCACTCTGATACCAATTGTTAGTACCGCGAGGGACACCACGCACACAAACCTACGCAGTGATTTCAGAGAAAAACTCCCTTTGATTATATATTCACACAATATACAATAAAGATGAAAAAACTCTCCGGGAACCACACGCCGGTTCCTCTCTGGGAGGCCACAACCCGGCCCCCCACGCTCGCCTCACCCTCTCCCTCACATTATGTCACACGCAAACCCTAATAGGGTTTACAACTATATATAAGGGACTCCAAGAATAAATACGCTCAACACCCAACATTAAGGGTGTTACACAAAATAACCCCACCACTATGGGTGGACCCCAACACACAGTTAATTGGTAAGTTCATGTCCTCCTCCGTAGAGGCCTAAGTTTGTGCCCCATGAGAAGCGGATTTTAGGGTCATAGATAGCCTCTGACACTTCGATAGAGACCTTATTATGGGGTATGAGGAGCGGAATTTGAGATTTTAGAGTCATAAATAGCCTCTGACACTTCGACGGAGACCTTATTATGGGGTAAGTTTTGGAAGAACAGAAAATTGCTCAGCTGCATTTACATTCACTGTCCAACAGAATATTGACAGATTTTAATCTCTTATTGCAGCAGTACATATCTATTTCCTTTTGCCTCATTTTTTATTTATTGCAGGCCCTCTGTTGTGGGTGTCTGCATTTTGGTTCTGATCTAATCTCTTTTTATTAAGAAGATTAAATACTGTTTCTTAATTTGATACTGTAATTCCCTTGTGTTAATTAGTGACAGTTGTTACAGTGTATTGAAATGAGTTGTCACTTACGGGTAATTTTGTTTGGTAATTAAATTAGGTAGGGATCCTGCCTTCTCACCAGCAACCCCTTGACAACTCTTATAACCAGTAGAGATTTTATGCCGTAAGAACATGGATACAATATATATATATATATATATATATATATATATATATATATATATTGTGTAGAGATATTATCTACCTACCATTCAACGTGAATGAACGTATTTTTATGTGATGAGTAGTTAGTCAAAACAGTGCATAGCTAACATTTGAGATCTCCAACCAAAGATTGTTCATCAGACATGTTTTCATGTAAAGCTAAAACTCAGCTCAAATTAATGTATCGTTTTGTTGATCACAGTTTCGCATTCTTTCAATCAAGATTTGGATGGACCAACGTTGCGGAGTTGCAATTTGTAATGAGGTCCAGCCAATCATTGGATTCAATCTAGTAGGTAGAAAATCACGTCACACGAACTTCGGTAAAAGGATAATGGTAGAACCGAAAAAAAGTAAAAAGGATAATAAACTTTTATTTTTTTTTGAAACAAGTGAACGAACCCTCCCTTTTTTTTAATGATAAATGTGATTTGTTGGACAACGATGTTTGATCGACGTGATTTTTTGCCTACTAGATTGACATACAATGAGACCTATCAATAAAAGACTTGAATTGTGAAAATTGTGATGAGTCTCCTTTTACGTTAGTAAGGAATTTCGAAGATCGACACATGAGATGATTTTACACACGTTGAAGCCCAATTTCGTCCTATGTATTTATGTTGGGCCTGTGGTTACCACATAGCATTAGAGCCTAACAAGTGGGTAGACTAGAAATGTTGGATCCAAGCCTTCGAAATCCACACAATATGCTTTAAGGGCCCATTTGGGAGCCTAACTACTTTTGCATTTTTCATTTTGGATTGTGGATTGGGAAGGGCTACAATACACACTCTTGTTTGGGGTGTACCATATGCACCCGTTGTGTGGTCTATATTGTACCACCTCATAGCAAATCGTAACATTTTTTAGAGTTTCGTAACTTTTCAGGAATATGATTCGTAACATTTTCTTTATGATTCGTAACATTTTTGTGCGATTCGTAACATTTTCTCTATGATTCGTAACTTTTTTGTCGATTCGTAACTTTTATACAAAAAATCATAACTTTTTTCTATCAATTCGTAACATTTTTGGGGGTGCATATGATACACACCCAAATAAGGGGTGTGTATTGTAGAATTTCCCTTGTGGATTATTGATTTTGGATTGCGGTCATAATATGAATTTGGTAAAGTATTTGAAAGATATGCGCTAAACAAATTTTGCAACATAGTAGTGTTTGAGAGGATAATGTTCAAAATAGATTACGAATGGATATTTTTGAGGATAATGTTCAAAAAAGATTATGAATTTGGGAAGGTAATCCAAAATTAGAAATGGAAAAGCTCCTCCAGGCTGATTCTCCAATTGTGCCTCTAAAGTGTAGCTTTCAAAATACATTGTGAGAGAATCCATTATTAAAACGTAGCTCCCAGACGAAAAGTGTTGGACAATGAATAGTCACAATGCATAAACCGATTTCCAAGCTGGCCCTTCTGATATCTCCCGAAACATTAGTTAAATGGGGCCTCAAAAGAGAGTTCTATCGTTCAGCAAGTGAATTGCTACTTCAAAAACGAACTTCAATCTCATACCATGCATGTCATATACTTCTCTTTTATGTCTCACGTACAAAATCTTCTTCGATCTTCTTTTTGTAAAGATGATAATTATTCGGTCAACTTATAAATACGTCAACCTAATTTCGAGCCTTAAAGTTAGCAACTTGACAAGCTTTCGATAGCTTTTATTTATTTTTGCAAATGATAAAAAATTGAATCTACGAGCTCAATGCTGCCATGCTTTGATGATAAAAATCGAATCTACGAGCTCAATGTAGCCATGCTTTGACGCCACCAACCCATAAGATTCAAAACCTTCCTTTGATGAAAGGTAATGTTGGACGTAATTATGATAAGAAAAATGCTAGAGATACACATTACACCCGAGGCACGAACACGTGTACACACACTCACATTATACATAGGGGATCCGCGCACAATTGCACGTTGGGTTGGGTAGTGTGCGCAAGTGTCTGCGAACAGTGTGTGTTCGGGTGAAGTGATTTAAAACATTGTTTGGATCAGATTATCATTATTAAAAGTTTGTACAGTAGCCTTTTTTTTGGTCCCACAACAACCTTTGGTTGAAGAAAGCTAAAACCCCAAAACTAAAACCTTAAAAAAGCTAAATAGCTCCCCAATTCGCGGACTCGAACCGTACCAGTAGCGAAAGCCAGTCGGAAAAAAGGAATGGTGGTCGCCTCCGGTACCAATCCCTTCGCCAAGGAGATGGCCATTCGCAAGCGGATCGCCACCATGTACTCTCTCTCTCTCTCTCAATGTGCTTCTCTGTTTTGATATATTCATCTCCCCAGAGCTTCAAGATTGAATAGATTTTCTGGGATCTGTTTTTTGAATAGCTACGGGTAATGAAACTTGTTGTTAAGTTCGGTTCTCCAGTGCTTCAAGATAATTTTGGGAATTGAAATGATGAGAAGCAGCAGTGTTGACTTGTGAGGATTAAGGTAGGGAAGCATTAATAAGTTTAGGTTTGGGTTTTGGGTACATCTGCTATTGAAAAATGAGGCGAAGGGTATGGGTTCTCTTGTTGACTACTGCTAATTGGACTTGGAACATGGAATCTTATGTTCAAGAAAATTGGAAGAAAGCCCATGAAATGTTGTAATGAGTTGGTTTTAAGTCTCAAAATTTTATGCATAATTGTGTCTTTTTTGTTTTTGTGTTTCTAGTCTATATCTATGGACAGACATGCCTAGACCCTGAACCCAAAACCCATGAACCCTAAAGCATAATTTATATATTTGGCAGGGACAGGTAGTGTTGTGTAACTTGACATTTTGGGTCCGTTTGGAAGCGGGTAAAGAATTGAGGGTATTAGTTAATAAGGGGGATAAGATAGTAGGGGGTATTAGTTAATAAGGGAGGGTCCACATTGATGTGATGTTTATGGAGGGAGGATTAAATAGTAGGTTGTTTGGACGAGGTATTAGAGAAGGGGGATTAAAATGGTGGATGATGTTAAAAGCTGTTGAATGACGAATTTGCCCTTGTTCAGTCCCAAACTTAATTATTCCTTATATTAATTATATAATTGTAAAACCGAATAAATTTAATCATTTTTTGATAATTAAACTAAATGCTGATGAAGTGTTACTGGTTTGCTGATTTTGATATTTGGCTACTAATCCTTTAAAATGGGTATGGAAAATGAATGGAACTTCTTTAATGGGTTCAGTGGATCTGATCTTTTGAATTGAATCTTCACAAATTAACTTGTAAGTGTCTTCTAGATACTGATCAAAGTGATCAATATCTCCGAGTTTGCAAGCGATTGACCAGGCTCGATGGTGCCGGATTTGACTTCTGATTGATTGTGAACAAGGCCATGGGACCTCATCTTCAATAAGTTGAATTGGGAGATGAATTCTGCTGAATGGCCAGTTGACTGAGAGATACATAATATGCTGGGCTGGTATTATGTTCCCTGTATGTGTCCATTCTGGCATTTTGCTTTTGACTAGTACTTGGCAGCGGTCAAGATTACTGGGATAATTTGACATCAGAAGAATCCCACAATTTAGATAACTTGATGGAATTCTAAATCATCAACAGTCACCAGAAATGATCAAGTCAAGAAAGTCCAACCAAGACTATTCACTCACAATAGTATGATTCAGCTTTTGGAAAATCAAGCCAAGAAGTCATCAACTGCTTTTACCAATCATCCACCAAATGTAAAAGCACTACCAGTCATTCAGGAGACCAACCGCATCTCCCAATAGTAACCTAGCTACTTTCCACCGAAAGTAGTCACATGGCCACAGTAAAAGACAGTCACTGTTCACTCAAGTCACTATTCACTCAGCTTTTACTGTTCACTCACCGAAAGCAGTCACATGGCCACAGTAAACTCAATTATGTTTTGTAAACAGTTTCTGGTTCCTTATTCTATAAAAGGAACCACAGACTTCAGTTATAGGAAGGCAAAAACTTAGGCAATTCTTAGACTGTAAATTGTTTTCTTCAGTTTCCACTCTCTTCTCCCCCTTCTCTCTAGATTTTCAGGTTTCAGAAGGAACACTGCCTCATCCTTCTCCAGTAAGTTTGTAGTTTTTATTTGTGTACTACTTTAGTACATTTTTTGTGGTGGGAAACTCTTTACAGAGACGACCAAGATAGAATTAATTGTCCCAAAATCAACCCTCTTTGTAAAGAAATACCTTTGGAAAGAATTGATTGCCCGTGCCAACTAATATTTAGTATCCCCAAAGCCTGTATTGATTTACAGTACTTTAAAAATATTTATACTACTTACAAAAGTAAAAATATTGAAATTTCTCCCATGACTCTTCTTGATCATGGATTTCTTAGACAAATGATTTTTACTGATCCGGAGCAAACAGACCAAGTCACCAGAAAGCTGGCAGTTTGTATCAACAATCTCTTTGTCAAATATGGAGATTCACGCTGCCAAGTACTAGTCAAAAGCAAAATGCCAGAATGGACACATACAGGGAACATAATACCAGCCCAGCATATTATGTATCTCTCAGCCAACTGGCCATTCAGCAGAATTCATCTCCCAATTCAACTTATTGAAGATGAGGTCCCATGGCCTTGTTCACAATCAATCAGAAGTCAAATCCGGCACCATCGAGCCTGGTCAATCGCTTGCAAACTCGGAGATATTGATCACTTTGATCAGTATCTAGAAGACACTTACAAGTTAATTTGTGAAGATTCAATTCAAAAGATCAGATCCACTGAACCCATTAAAGAAGTTCCATTCATTTTCCATACCCATTTTAAAGGATTAGTAGCCAAATATCAAAATCAGCAAACCAGTAACACTTCATCAGCAGCTTCAGACTTTACTGCCAATGAAGACGACGGTCAAGATTACTGGGATAATTTGACATCAGAAGAATCCCACAATTTAGATAACTTGATGGAATTCTAAATCATCAACAGTCACCAGAAATGATCAAGTCAAGAAAGTCCAACCAAGACTATTCACTCACAATAGTATGATTCAGCTTTTGGAAAATCAAGCCAAGAAGTCATCAACTGCTTTTACCAATCATCCACCAAATGTAAAAGCACTACCAGTCATTCAGGAGACCAACCGCATCTCCCAATAGTAACCTAGCTACTTTCCACCGAAAGTAGTCACATGGCCACAGTAAAAGACAGTTACTGACTGTTCACTCAAGTCACTATTCACTCAGCTTTTTACTGTTCACTCACCGAAAGCAGTCACATGGCCACAGTAAACTCAATTATGTTTTGTAAACAGTTTCTGGTTCCTTATTCTATAAAAGGAACCACAGACTTCAGTTATAGGCGGGCAAAAACTTAGGCAATTCTTAGACTGTAAATTGTTTTCTTCAGTTTCCACTCTCTTCTCCCCCTTCTCTCTAGATTTTCAGGTTTCAGAAGGAACACTGCCTCATCCTTCTCCAGTAAGTTTGTAGTTTTTATTTGTGTACTACTTTAGTACATTTTTTGTTGTACACTTGTACATGATCCAGCATTATCTGGAATTATCCCTGTGAATACACTGTCTCTGTATTTTCTTCTGTTCTTCTCTGTATCTACTGCTTCCGCCCCCTTTTGGTATCAGAGCCACGTGAGTGAATAGTCTTGTGATCTATGATAATGGTATCTAACGGGGGATGACTGGCATTAGTAATGGTATTATCTAGCCTTTTCCATCTTACTTTTGTAATAGTGTTTACTTTTTTGTAATGATGTTCTAAGTAGTCAAAGAACAAGACTTGACTATTGGACTTAGTATTGAATTTTTGCCAAAGGGCTTTTATCTTTTGTCTTTTTTCTTTATCATACTTTTTCCTAAACTTTTCTCGTTTTTCTTTGTTTCTTTTTGACTTATAGTCCTTTTTGAGAAGATTATAATCTACTGACGAAACACTGCTAATAGATTTAACAAGATTATCACCTATAAACGATATACTGCTAATAGTCTTAACAACTGTATTTCTAAGTTCTTTCCTGTGTTCTGTATCCTGAAATTCTGACAACGAAGCCATAGAGGAAGAACTGGCTGAAGAATTACACCTAAATAATCTATTCAATATTCTTTAACTTCAAAATTCGAGACTAGTATTCTAATTTGTAACAGTTGCGTTTTGGAACATACCCCTATACACACATACCCGATTCCGACCTAGCACATACCGCTACATACACACATGCCATTTCAGTCTTATCCAAACCCTAACTGCCCTACCCTGGGACTTACAAGCGGGACTTTTACAGGGAGACTTACCCGAGGCGGCTTAAGTAAACGGTGGCTAGACGATGGGTGGCTTTACTGGGTGCCCAAACTCGTGCAATAGTTACAGACCAGACGACCTATCAAGAACTCTAAAATCAAGAACATAAACAGACTACAGTAAGTGCAACTAGACTACCAAGAACCTCAACGTGGCTCTGATACCAAAAGGGGGCGGAAGCAGTAGATACAGAGAAGAACAGAAGAAAATACAGAGACAGTGTATTCACAGGGATAATTCCAGATAATGCTGGATCATGTACAAGTGTACAACATAAAATGTACTAAAGTAGTACACAAATAAAAACTACAAACTTACTGGAGAAGGATGAGGCAGTGTTCCTTCTGAAACCTGAAAATCTAGAGAGAAGGGGGAGAAGAGAGTGGAAACTGAAGAAAACAATTTACAGTCTAAGAATTGCCTAAGTTTTTGCCTTCCTATAACTGAAGTCTGTGGTTCCTTTTATAGAATAAGGAACCAGAAACTGTTTACAAAACATAATTGAGTTTACTGTGGCCATGTGACTGCTTTCGGTGAGTGAACAGTAAAAAGCTGAGTGAATAGTGACTTGAGTGATTGCTGAGTGAACAGTGACTGTCTTTTACTGTGGCCATGTGACTACTTTCGGTGGAAAGTAGCTAGGTTACTATTGGGAGATGCGGTTGGTCTCCTGAATGACTGGTAGTGCTTTTACATTTGGTGGATGATTGGTAAAAGCAGTTGATGACTTCTTGGCTTGATTTTCCAAAAGCTGAATCATACTATTGTGAGTGAATAAAGTATTTAGTTTAATTATCAAAAAATGATTAAATTTGATTTTGTTAAAGTGTTTTATTTTCCATTTCTGTTTTTTAAAATATAATATCTAAAAATATAAAGTTTGGTTTTTTTGTTCAGCTTTTTTGTTTGTTGAATATTATATTTTGATCCCGAAAAAAACAATAGAGAAAAGGGTTACTAGTGTATGTGAAGTAGAGGATTAAATCTTAAACTTTTTCTTTAAAACCAAAAAATCACCACCCACCATTACTGCAGTGCATCTCGTCTCTCTCTGTACCCCACCCCACCGCCCCACCCACGTTCCCGGCTTCTCCCATGGATGACGTTGACGGCGTTCAATTTTTCACACGACCACAGCGACGATCCGCGTAGCAGTGGCGGTGGGTCTTTTGTCCTCTCTCTCTTCCATTTTTCCCGATCTGGTGTGAATGTGTGTGACTGTGTACGATGGTCCGATTATGAATGTGTGTGTTTTTGTGGTGGCGATCTGTTTCTGTTTATGTTCTTCTTCTTCTGGTTTTTGCTGTCTCTATGAGCAGATTGAGAGAGAGAGCCGTTGGGGGAGGGTATAAGGAGGGGTAAAACAGTCAAAATTCAGCCGGATAAGGCCGGATTATTTATGGACTGGGTTCAACCCATCCATATTTTATCCCCCTTCGGCCGGATTAATTAGTCCCGGCATAATTTATCCGGGTGTGAAAATGGACTGCCAAACCAGGGCAAACCTTGGTTTCTGTGTCTATCCGGGCAGATTAGCTAATCCCCCTTGCTATGGCTGCATCCAAACGGGCCTATGCTGCCGCTATGACTGAATATGTGTTACAATGGTCAATCCCAAAATTAAGGAGTCTTTTTCGTATCTGTTATTATTTTAATTTATATCTTACTGGACTGGTACAGGTAGTGTTGTGGAACTAATTCTTCAGGTTGACTAGTAGAATAAAATGTCAAGTGCTGGTTAATCAACCTTCATCATCTGGCTTAGTAGTATACATAGTTCAGCTTACCATTGGCTCTTATTCAACACTTAAGAGAAAATTGTTAAATTTTGCTAAAACACCAGTGTGTTTCCTGCCTTAAACACATACTGGATATTGCATTTGGAAGCATATTTGTTTGTTTGTTTGGTACATGTCACACTTAAACAGAAACTGATGTAGAGCGGGTCGCGTCCACGTTCCTCGAGCGACTGGACCGAGCACAGCCCAAACCAAACTGGAGGCGGGGTGACAACGGCAGAATGTTCTCACTGGTTTCACTAGTTCTAAATTAGTGAATATTCACTAATTCTAGAATAGTTAATATTCACTAATGTCCTGTTTCCTTTTGACAACGGTCACTGGTTTCACTAGTGAATATTCACTAATTCTAAAATAGTTAATATTCACTAATGTCCTGTTTCCTTTTGAGAGGAGATTTAGTGAATATTAACTAAATCCTTTTTATTTAGATTGCTAATAACTTTTGATTTTGATAGGAAATTCTGTTTTAGTTGCCGCTTGTTTTGGCAACCTTAGATTTCTTTCTAGTATTTGATTTTCAGCCCTAATTGTTTCCTTTGTTTCCTAAGTTGTTAGGGTTTCCATCGCCCTATTTATATTCGTTGTAAGTCTTAGAGACGGCAGCTTTTGATATTGAATTAATGAAAAATTGAGAGTTTATCTCTATTCGTGTTTGTGTTTCAAAGAGAGAATCTTTAACATAAGCAAGTTCGTGATCTCTTCTTGCACTTAGTTTCGTAAAAGGAGGCTGCGCTGCATCAGTTGGTATCAGAGCCCAGGTTTCAATCCTGACTATGGCCGGAAGACGTACCGGAGGTCGAGGAGGACGAGGGGGTCGAACAACTTATGTTGAAAAAGTCTATGAACGAGATGAGGTTGCTCGGGATGCTCGAATGGAGGAAGGGTTTGCTGACATCAAAGCCATGCTTGGAGGAGTTGTCCAACGCTTGGAGGCTTTAGAAGTTACAAACCAACCTCGCCATCGTCATGTGAGATCTAACCCTCCGACAGAGGAAGGTTTTACAGATGATGAAGATTCCAACCCTTTTGGTGGCTACCACCATCAGCGGGGGCGGGATAGGGAGGTCGTGGCTCACACCCGCGACTCGCGTCACTGGGAAAGCAGTTTGAAGATTGAACTGCCCGAGTTCCAAGGAAATCTGTCACCAGAGGAGTTTCTGGACTGGCTCAATGCTATCGACGAAATCTTGGATTTCAAAGAGGTTCCTGAGGAAAGGAGGGTCCCTCTTGTAGCGACCAGGTTCAGAGAGAGGGCTTCTGCTTGGTGGCAACAACTCAAACTCAGCAGGCATCGGCAAGGAAAAACCAAGATTATTGCTTGGGAAAAGTTGAAGAAGAAGATGCGCGTTGAGTTTCTACCCCATAACTATACTCGCATGATGTACCAGCGCTTACAGAGTCTTCGACAGAATGCACGATCAGTCGATGATTATACCCACGAGTATTACCAACTCGTGGCCAGGAATGATCTCGCAGAGTCTCAGGAGCAGCAGATTTCGAGGTATGTTGGTGGTTTACGTCAACAGTTTCAAGATGAACTAAATATGTATGATTTGAGCTTTGTATCAGATCCCCATCAGCGGGCATTAGTATTAGAAAGACGGTTCAACAGGAGACCGACAGGTGCCAACTGGGGTAGTGTTGGTCGAGCGCCTGCGGGGGCTGTGCCACCAGTTCGCGCAGTAGTCCCTCAACCCGCAGTGCAAGGAACAAACAAAGTTACGACTTCTGGCTTTAAATGCTATAAGTGTGGAGAGCCAGGACATCGTGCTTCTGAATGCAGAAAATCGGACCGTCAAGGCAAGGCCTTGTTCATAGAGACAGATGAGTTTCAGGAGGAGACATTTGGCAAGTATGAGCAGGAGGTTGCATATGATGACAATGATGAGCCATTAGAGGAGGAAGAGGTCATGGGAGACGTAGGCCCTTTGTTAGTGCTTCGACGGGTGTGCTATGCTCCGCGGGAGGCTGAGGGTGAGTCATGGTTGCGCAACAACATCTTTCAGTCCACTTGCACTGTTGGAGGCAAGGTTTGTCGCTTTGTGATTGATTCGGGCAGTTGTGAGAATGTGGTGTCTGAAGAAGTCGTGCAGAAACTGAATTTAAAGACAGAGGCGCATCCAAATCCCTACAGATTGAGTTGGCTGAAGAAGGGTAATGAGGTAAAAGTTTCAAAGCGTTGTTTCGTATCCTTTTCAGTTGGTACTAAATATAAAGATAAAGTATGGTGTGATGTTGTGGCCATGGACGCTAGTCACCTCTTATTGGCGACCTTGGCAGTATGATCGAAAAGTATCGCACGACGGAGGAGCAAACACGTACAGCCTGAAGTTTGGGGGTACAAAGATTGTTCTGTTACCGTCAAAGGAATCGGCTCCTAAACTACCAGCAGGGGAGAGTACCAACTTGTTAGCAAGGGCACAGTTAGAGGAAGAGTTTGCTGATTCAGGGGTTATGTTTGTGCTGATCGGGAAGGATATCGGGCAGGACCAGTCTGAGGAAAAAGTGCCCGCGGTTCTGAAACCTTTGTTAGCAGAGTTTGAGGAGTTGTTCCCTGAAGAGCTGCCTGAAGGGCTACCACCACTACGGGATATCCAGCACCAGATTGATTTGGTGCCCAGTTCGAGTTTGCCCAACCGAGCTCACTACCGTATGAGCCCGAAGGAGCATGAGGAGTTGCGCAGACAAGTCGAAGAGTTGTTGTCCAAGGGGTTCATCCGAGAAAGTCTTAGCCCATGCGCAGTTCCTTGCTTGCTAATTCCAAAGAAGGATGGGTCATGGAGAATGTGTGTGGATAGCAGGGCCATCAACAAGATCACCGTGAAATACCGCTTTCCAATCCCACGACTGGATGATTTGTTGGATCAATTATCAGGGGCCAAGATTTTCACCAAGCTGGATTTGAAGAGCGGATACCATCAGATTCGGATTAGGCCAGGAGATGAGTGGAAGACTGCTTTCAAAACTCGAGAGGGCTTGTACGAGTGGCTAGTTATGCCATTTGGTTTATCAAACGCACCTAGCACCTTCATGCGTGTGATGAACCAAGCGCTACGACCATTTATTGGTAAGTTTGTTGTGGTTTATTTTGATGATATACTTATTTACAGTACCACCCCAGACTTGCATGTGCAGCATCTACGAGAGGTTCTCGAAGTCCTTCGAACAGAGAAGTTGTGGAGCTTTAAAAAAATGTGTGTTCATGTCTGATTCAGTCTTATTTCTGGGGTATGTGGTTTCGAAGAATGGTGTTGCTGTTGACGAGTCTAAGGTTGAGGCAGTTAGACAATGGCCTCAACCAAAGACTTTGTTTGACATACGGAGTTTTCATGGATTGGCATCATTCTATCGCCGATTCATCCCACACTTTAGCACAATCATGGCACCAATCACAGAGTGTATGAAAGGTGGACGCTTTAGTTGGTCAGAGGAGGCGGCAGAAGCATTCCGGGTGATCAAGCAGAAATTAACCAATGCTCCTGTATTGGTCCTTCCAGATTTTACGCAGCCTTTCGAGCTGCATTGTGATGCTTCGAAAGTTGGGATTGGGGCTGTTCTTAGCCAGAGTTCAAAGCCTATTGCATACTTCAGCGAGAAGCTTAACGGGGCAAAAATGAATTATAGCACATATGATGTAGAGTTCTATGCAGTTGTGCAGGCGCTGAAACATTGGTATCACTACCTTGTTCACAGCGACTTCGTCCTGTATTCTGATCATGAAGCTTTGAAGCATCTCAACAACCAAGACAAGCTGTCCAATCGACACGCCAAGTGGGCTGCTTATGTGCAACAGTTCTCTTTCGTGCTCAAGCACAAGTCTGGAGCTTTGAATAGGGTGGCTGACGCCCTTAGCCGTCGTAATTCCTTGCTTACTCTCATGCGCACTGAGGTACTTGGTTTTGATTCATTACGTGAATTATTGGCAACTGATCCATATTTTTCTAGTGTCTTGGCTGATATAGCAGGAGGTGACCCAACTTCTTTTCATATCCATGATGGTTTCCTGTTCAAAGGGAATCAATTATGTATTCCTGAATCAAGCCTACGCCTTAAAATTATATCCGAGTTGCACAATGAAGGGCATGTGGGGCGAGATAAGACTCTTGCGCTGGTGAGTAGTTCTTATTTCTGGCCTACTCTTAGGCACGATGTCTATCGATTTGTGGCGGCCTGCCATGTCTGTTGCATATCAAAGGGTGGTGCTACAAATGCAGGGTTGTATATGCCCCTTCCTATTCCAACACAGCCTTGGTCAGAAGTGAGTATGGATTTTGTTCTTGGGCTGCCACGTACTCAGCGTGGCCATGATTCTATTTATGTGGTAGTGGACAGGTTCTCCAAAATGGCGCATTTTATTCCATGCAAGAAAACCACCGATGCTGTTAAAGTGGCACAGTTGTACTTCACCGAGGTGTATCGATTGCATGGGTTGCCTACATCTATTGTTTCTGACAGGGATACACGCTTCTTGAGCTTCTTCTGGCGATGTCTGTGGCGGTTGGCCAATACAAAGCTCAACTTTAGCACTGCGTATCATCCACAAACTGATGGGCAAACGGAGGTGGTGAATCGTTCTTTGGGAAATCTTTTGCGCTGCTTAGTTGAGGATAACCTGAGGACTTGGGATTTAAAGCTCAGTCAAGCTGAGTTTTCATTCAACCACTCTGTGAATCGTAGCACAGGAAGATCTCCATTTCATGTTGTTTATGGAGTTGTTCCACGAGGTCCCATCGATTTAGCTCCGGTTCCTGATTTGAAGCGTCCACATGGAAAAGCCCAGGATTTTATTGAGCAGCTGAAGACAGTGCATGAGGCAACGAGGCAGCAGTTAGAGGCCTCAACTGATAAATACAAGCAGGCTGCAGACAAGAAGCGCAGATTGGTGGAGTTTGAGGTAGGCGATTTTGTGTATGCTGTCCTTTCCAAGGATCGCTATCCAGAGGGGGAATACAACAAGCTTAAGGCCAGGAAGATTGGGCCTTTGGAGATTCTCGAGAAGGTTAACTCGAATGCGTATCGTTTGAATCTGCCTAGTCATGTGCGCACATCGGATGTGTTCAATGTCAAGCATTTGATTCCGTTTTTGGGTAATAATTCGTCTTCTGATGATTGTAATTCGAGGGCGAATTCTTTTCAAGAAGGGGAGGATGATGTAGAGCGGGTCGCGTCCACGTTCCTCGGGCGACTGGACCGAGCACAGCCCAAACCAAACTGGAGGCGGGGTGACAACGGCAGAATGTTCTCACTGGTTTCACTAGTTCTAAATTAGTGAATATTCACTAATTCTAGAATAGTTAATATTCACTAATGTCCTGTTTCCTTTTGACAACGGTCACTGGTTTCACTAGTGAATATTCACTAATTCTAAAATAGTTAATATTCACTAATGTCCTGTTTCCTTTTGAGAGGAGATTTAGTGAATATTAACTAAATCCTTTTTATTTAGATTGCTAATAACTTTTGATTTTGATAGGAAATTCTGTTTTAGTTGCCGCTTGTTTTGGCAACCTTAGATTTCTTTCTAGTATTTGATTTTCAGCCCTAATTGTTTCCTTTGTTTCCTAAGTTGTTAGGGTTTCCATCGCCCTATTTATATTCGTTGTAAGTCTTAGAGACGGCAGCTTTTGATATTGAATTAATGAAAAATTGAGAGTTTATCTCTATTCGTGTTTGTGTTTCAAAGAGAGAATCTTTAACATAAGCAAGTTCGTGATCTCTTCTTGCACTTAGTTTCGTAAAAGGAGGCTGCGCTGCATCAGAAACAGGCGGCAAAAAGGAGATGAGCATTTTTTAAATTGTCAACAGAAATGGCATGGGCATAAGTTGAAGTGCTTATGTCCTGGAATCAGAGAGGATCCAATGGAAGGAGAAGTTTCCCTTTTACGAAAGTTATAATACTGCTTTGTTGCATCATCTATTACAGCATTACTTTTTGTTAGACTGTTGGATGGTGAGTGAAGTACACCTGATTACCCAATCAGGCATCTGAGATTTTCCCATATTTCTGTCTTTTGCAAGAATCTCATTTGACTGACACTTCGTTCTAGGCAATGTACAAGCAAATTGGAATAAGCTGAACTCTTGAATGTTGATCTCTCTCTCTCTCTCTCTCTCTCTCCAATTGCGCAGATTTAATAAAAGAGTGGAGGATTTCCCATCTTTGAGAGAATACAATGATTACTTGGAAGAAGTGGAGGACATGAGTAAGTTTTGGTAGTCTTGCTCTTTATCAGGAATAGAAGAGTTCCTTGTTTCACTCAATTTGCTTTCTATTACATAAAAATGATTTCCTTCTCTCCAAATGCTTGCACTGTGTGTCCTAATCGAAGTCAAACATGGCTTGAGATGTTTTTTTGGGTGTATGATTGTCACCTATTCTTGGGTTGTGAATTTGTGATAGAAACTTTGATTTTGTTGCGTTATCTCGTGGTTTGTTATGTGGATTTCCCATCCTCTTGAGATGTGGGAGTTTCCTCCACTGGATTTAGTTTGAGCTTCATTTGATTTTCCTTTCTGTTAATATTCAAAATTTTCTTACCCATTTGAAAAATGCTTTGCCTTTGCAGCAGTAAACTTGGTTGAAGGAATAGATGTTCCTATTATTGAAGCATACATTGCACGGTACCAGAAAGAAAATGCTGAGCAAATTATGAATGCTCAAGCTCGTAAGGTTCGTTTTAAAGTTAGCTAACCTGTGATTGTCACGCTCTGCAAATGTTTCATGTGGTTATATTCTTTTCTCAAGCTTGCAAATTTCATGACACCTGCTGCATAATCTCTTTGACTATCCTTATTCTGGTTATTCTGTTACGACAGGCTGAAGAATATGCAGCAGCGTTGGCTGCAAGTAAGGGACAGCCAGCTAATGACACGGTAAGAAGTTCAGATGGATTATGATTTCTTGTCTCAGGTAACTAATAAACATGCACTCTGTTTAAGTCCTTCATGGACAACATGAAGTGGAAGTGCGAGTCTTTTCTTTTCTTGGATTCATGTTATTGTTGGTTTGCTGGGAGTTAGCACACTAAATTGTCTTGCTTCAACGTCCTACTATTCATAAGCTAGATGGAAGCCAATGAAAATGACTTAAGCAGACATAGAAAATTCTTGTACCAACTTTTTCTGCATGGATTCTGCTATCTCCATCCTTAAGCAGACTTAGATAAACCTTGTACCAACTTTGCTACGTGTAAATTGTAGTTATGTCATCCTTCAAGTGAGCATGAACTGTATTGTTTATAACAAGATTCTGTCATCTCCATCCTTGAGCAGATTTGGAAGAACCTTGTACCAACTTTGCACATGTGTAAAATGTCGTTATGTTGTCTGGTGGAGTTTGTCCCACATCAGTTAATTATCTCCTCCAAAACTAGTATATGATCCTGGGCGGCCTCTCCATTTGGTTTTGAGTTGGATGCTATAACACCCTCACGTGAACATGAATTGGAATTTTTATAACAAGAGAAGACATTCACGAAACCTCTATACCACTATCATCCATGGGTAGGGAGATTGCAACCAAATGTATTTGTAAGTATTTCGATCATCACAACTTTGAAAAACAAGTAATTTATGTGGTGGCTTATGTTATTAACTTATTTGTTCATTGTATAACAACATTGTCGTAAGATGACATTGTATGTGGATTTTCAGCTTGTCTTTGCAATATTGTTTCTATATGCTTTGTGCTGATGAATATCACACGTTCTAAACTACATTTCCTTTATGGAGGCAGAGCTCTCAAGAAGGGTTTGGTACTGGCACACAGGGGTATTATGCACCTTCAATTCCTGGGGTTGCGATTGCTCAGCCGAAGCCAACAGGCACGGCTTCACAGCCCTTTCCAAGTGGATCGGATCCTTACATGCAATTGTACGGCGTTGACGATGAAGAAATGATGAAACTTAAAGCAGAAAGAGGGGGAAGGGCAGGAGGTTGGAGCATAGAATTGAGCAAGAAACGTGCGCTTGAAGAAGCCTTCAGTGGCATTTGGATTTGAGTAGACAAGGTCTTTGTCAGGTTTGTGACTTGGTTCTTCACTGGAGGAAAGGTGATACAGTTTTCTGTTTTGATTCTGACACGTGAGAACGGTTATCTATGACAATCGGAATTTATGTTAGTAAAAGCTGTGTTATTAGATTCTGTGTTACAGTATTTTTCCAATCAGTTTGTAAGATAAAGAGTTTGATAACCCTTGTTTTCTTTTCTGTATTTCTCAGTATGAAAAAGAAGCAAGTAGGAAAAAACACTGAAAAGGTGGTCCTATTCGAACCCTAATGATGACAAAATCCCATTCTCTCCTGCCCTTGACATTGTTTATAAAAGCTTTGAAAGTCCTTGTTTGAATTTATAGTGTTAATGGAATTTAAAACAATCAAGTGGTAAGCTTAATAAAACAAGAAAGCAAGTACTTTTTCCTCTAGTTGATGTAGCATATGTAACTTGCCGCCTAACCTTGTTAAAGCAGCATTACAAATGTGAAATCTATTCACTTCTATGAGGCCAGTTAAAATAGTTCTTTAGACTTCATAATCCAGTCTCCTAGATTTTGCCAACATTAAACCATGCATATGATCCTGCGGCCGATTCAAATTCTAACCTGTTATTGGTAGCGCAGCAGTTTTTGGTCGTCTATAAGTTTGGAGGTTTTGTGTTCGGCTCCTTCTGGCTAACACCTCGTTTCATCTTAGTTCGTGCACCCCCTTCGCCATATTAGAAAGAGTGTACCCGATGAACCGGCTAGAAAGGACGGGCCGCTGTGGCCCTGCCCGGGGCAGGTTGTCTGTTAACGAAAACCAACCCGAATTCGTTACTTGTGATTCACGCTGTTTTCATATCATAGTATAAAATAGCCGCAGCTTTATCTGTTATTAATGCATTGATGATTTGGAATAGCATGATTTATAATCATATGATATGTATTTCTCGGTCTCTAACAACTGTAATTAATACTAATTAAATAGCCCCAGCGTGATTGTTAGTAATGGGTTGATGGGGTTACAAAGATCTGTTCATACCATGGATATATGAAGTATAATTCTGTCTCTTAAAGTAATTCTGTCTCTTAAAGCTTGGCTTTTAAATTGTGAATTAGTCACGTTTTGACGTGGGAGAGATTAGTCAAGCAGAGTAAAATAATTTTGCGGTTTATGTTTAGACTTTTAAATTTACTTACCAAATTACTAACTCAAAAAATGTAACAAAACTACAAAAGTATTGGTTTAGTTCGATCTAAAATGGTAAACAAAGTCTTGTAAAATAAAAATAAAAATGGTAAACAAAGTATTTCGACAGAAATATTAGCTTGATCTAATCAAATTCACCGATCTCATGATCATTAGCCTTTCTATTACGAAACAACTCTCTCGATCGATCGATCAATTTTGGTCTAGGGTTCTCCTAGTTGATGTTGCGGTGGCGGGAGGGGGGCACGGCCCAAGATCTGTGAGCCCCTCTTCCTGTCTTTCTGCCCTCTCTCCCCTCACAATGAGGGCTTTTCCCTCTCTCCCCTCCCCTCTCTTCCGAGCCATTTCCCCCTCCCTCCACCGCTCTCGTCCTTTTTTCCAGTTGTAAAAAAAAACTAGGGTTTGTTGCATGGACCACGACAATGACGTCCACACAAAATCAGAGCAGAGGCACTACAAGAAGTGACATCACAATGCATCACACTTGGGCCGACAAATATACCGGAATGGAAAATCTTGTTGCCACGTCACCCCTACCATCCAAACGGTACCTAAGCGTGCTTTATAACCTAGATTATCTTCAGCTTAACAACGCATCATCCACTAATTACACAACTCCCACAAGGAAAAAACAACTACTACATGGTGATCGATGATCAGGTTAGGCCTTAAGCTATTTTAAGTTAATTTCCCTTTTAATAATTATTTGAAATGTACAACACCAAATCGCGTAATTATTAAATAAATAAAAAGGTCTCTAACTTTGCTTGTAAAGTTGCTCGTTAAGGGAAGGATCCTCTGTTCTCAAAATGCATGTTCTCTTCTCCTCGTTCAATGCACTTAGATTTCAGTAATCATTTTCTTTTCATGAGTGAAATGCATGTAAATTTTCATTTCCAAGGATAATAAGGTTAGAACAGTCAATTCCAATTTATTTAAGCTATTTTGGGATTATACTCTGATAATTAAAAAGCAACAAGCAGATCTTTTAAGTTGTAATAATAACACATGCATACACTCTATACCTTTCAAAATCTAGTTGTTGGGAACATAGTCTCTCTCCTTACGATCGTTCTAAAACCAGACATGCATGTGCGACATTGAATGCATTAAAAGTCTTCAAAGAAATCCTTCTTAACACCAACTGATTTTAGGAGGGATGATAAAACTCGGTTCGACATGTGGTATATCAGGGTTAGAAGGACATGGGTACAAATCACGGGAGCATCATCGCGGGAGATGGGTTAATTGTTGGGAAAACAATGCCGCATGACGGCTCTGAAAACAGACCTGCGAGTAGGGGTGATTTCGGTTCGGTTCGAGGTGAAACTTTAATTCGAAGACCGATTCGGTTCGGTCCAAATATTTCCAGGACCGATCCCGACCGAAGTTGAGTTCGATTTGGGGTGGGATCGGTTCGGTCGGGGATTTTGGTCCAGGGTTGTGAATCCCGTACCGTACCAGCCGGTACGTCCCGGATTTGTGAGATTTCGATACCATAAGCCTTCAATACCGTTCCTAATAAAATTGTGTAGAAAGAATGTTTCAGTTGTTTATTACCAATGGTGATTACAAACATATATACAACTCTAGCACTAGGTTTACAAGGAAAGGATCCACAATCAATGGAACGGAATCCCCCAATTAGTGAAACAGACCTAAAATAGAAAAGGAAAACAAGATCAATGGGATATTACAATATATTTTCTCCAACACTCCCCCTCAAGTTGGAGAGTGAATGTTGTGAAGTCCCAACTTGCCACTCAATAAATTGAAATTATCCTTTCCCAATGCCTTGGTAAAAATATCTGCTAGCTGAGTACGTGAAGGAACATAAGAAGGATTGATCAATCCGGCTTGCAGCTTCTCTCGGACTATATGGCAGTCTATCTCAATATGTTTCGTGCGCTCATGGAAAACTGGGTTTGCAGCTATATGTAAAGCCGCTTGATTATCGCAATATAAAGGTGCTGGATTTTCCTGAATGACTCTCAAATCATGTAAAATGTAGCGTAGCCATGTGAGCTCTAGACATGTGGCTGACATGGCTCGATATTCTGCCTCTGCTGATGATCGGGCAACATTAGATTGTTTCTTGGCCTTCCAAGAGACGAGAGAATTACCCAGAAAAATACAATAACCCGTGATTGATCTTCTTGTGGTTGGGCAACCTGCCCAATCTGAATCACAATAAGCTTTTAAGGCAAGATTGTTGGTGGCCGAAAAAAGCAAACCTTGACCAGGAGTCCCCTTGATAAATCTTAGTACTCGTAGAGCAGCCTCCAAATGCGGTTTCCTTGGCTGGTGCATAAACTGACTCAAAGTTTGGACTGAGTATACTATGTCCGGCCTTGTCACAGTAAGATAGATTAACCGACCTACTAGTCTTCTGTACCTAGTAGGATTATCAAGTAGAACACCATCTGTAGGGGTGAGTTTTAGATGTTGTTCCATTGGGAACTTTTCTGGGCGTGCTCCTAAAAGACCAGCATCTTCTAAGATGTCTAATGCATATTTCCTTTGTGACATGAAAATGCCTTTCCTGGAACGGGAAAACTCGATACCCAAGAAATATTTTAAATCTCCTAGATCCTTAATGCGGAAGTGCTTTAGAAGAAATGACTTGAGGCGTGCCATTTCTTGTAGATCATTCCCTGTGAGCAGAATATCGTCGACATAAATAAGAACTGCAGTAAAGGAATTGCCCGTGACCTTGGTGAAAAGTGAATAGTCAGCTTTTGATTGTTGAAAACCAGCACTCTTAATAGCATGAGAGAATTTAGAAAACCAATTTCTGGAGGCCTGTTTGAGGCCATAAAGAGATTTATTGAGCCGACATACTAAGTGCTCCCCCTGTCGGCGAAGGCCAGGTGGGGGCTCCATATAGACTTCTTCATGTAAATCGCCGTGGAGGAAGGCATTCTGAACTTCAAGTTGATGAATAAACCAATTACGAGCAGCAGCTATAGTGAGAAGACACCGAAGTGTGGTAAGTTTAGCAGTGGGAGAGAATGTCTCAAGATAATCGAGACCCTCAACCTGAGTATACCCTTTAGCAACAAGGCGAGCCTTATACCGTTCAATGCTGCCATCAGAATGATATTTGATTTTGTAAACCCATCTGCATCCAATGGGTTTATGACCAGCGGGCAAGGGTACAAGTGACCAAGTGTTATTGTGTTGTAAAGCCTCCAATTCTGCTTGCATGGCATTTTGCCAATGCGGGTCACGGATAGCATGAGCATAAGAAGTAGGCTCTGTTTGTCCTGAAATTTTGGCTAAAAAAGCATAATGGGATGGGGACAAACGAGTAGGAGAAAGATAGTTGGATAAAGGATAGCGAGTACCTCGAGATGCAGATGGCGCCGGAGTTGATGAATTAGCGCGAGTAAGTGTGGTGTTGGACATATGATAATCCTGTTGCCATTTAGGAATCTGTTTGGTTCGGGTGGATTGGCGAATGGGAAAGGAATCAGGTTGGGGCTGATTGAGAGGTGCGGAAGTATGGGTGGGCGGGATGTCTGTATTGGATATGTCGGTTGGTGGGGTGGATATGGGCGTGGGAGATGTCGTGAGATCAGTTGGAGATGGGAGAGGCAGTGGTACCATGGTGGAGTCCATAGGGTCAGGAAAATCAAAAGTTGGGATGGGTAGGACGTTGTTGTAAGTAGGTGGAGATGGTGATGTGGTAGTGTAAGGAAAAATATTTTCATGAAAATGGACATCACGACTAACAAAAAACTGATGTGTATGCAAGTCGTAAAGTTTGTATCCTTTTTGACCAATGGGATAACCAACAAAGATACAACGGCGGGCACGAGAATCAAATTTGTGCAAGGGGTGAATCACTGTAGCATAGCAAAGGCATCCAAAAACTTTAATATGATTGAATGTGGGGGGTTTGTTGTGAAACAATTCATATGGAGACTTGTTAGATAACAATGGAGTGGGTAGCCGATTAATGAGGTAGACGGCAGTTAAGACACACTCCCCCCAAAACCGCAACGGGAGATTTGCTTGAAAACGCAAAGCCCGAGCCACAACGAGGATATGGCGGTGCTTGCGTTCGACAACTCCATTTTGTTGTGGAGTATCCACACAAGAACGCTGATATTCGACACCGTGAGCAATAAAAAAATTTCGCATGGAATAAATTTCTGATCCGTTATCACTGCGAATTTTTTTAACGGTGGAATTAAATTGAGTGCGAGTAAAGACAAGAAAGGATTTAAGGAGGGACTGGGTTTCAGATTTATGACTCATGAGGAATATCCAGGTACAACGAGTAAAATCATCCACTATGGTAAGAAAATAACGTGCACCTGAATGCGTTGGAATTTTATGTGGTCCCCAAATGTCACAATGCAATAATTCAAAAGGTGCAACAGATGAAATAGAACTTAATAAAAAAGGAACTCTTGTCTGTTTGGCCATAGGACAGATGCCACAATTATTATCAAAAGAAACTTTATGTGAAGGAAGGGAACGAGCAAGTAACTGAAGACGAGAAGGAGAGGGATGCCCAAGACGCATGTGCCACAAGTTAGGTGTACTGGATGCATTGCAAGCAACAGATTCACTTCGTAATGGCGCCATGTAATAGAGACCACCACGTTGTTTACCCGAGCCAATCATCTTCCCCGTAGCCAAGTCCTGCAGGACACAAAAAGTGGGGAACAAAATAGCACAACAGTTTAGTGAGGTAGTAAGTTTACTTGCAGACATCAAATTTAAAGAAAATGAAGGAACACATAAAACATTGTTCAATGTGATGTCTTGATTAAAAGGTACGGTGCCAATGGAAGTAATAGGGGCAGCGGAACCATTGGGTAAATTGACAATGGGCAATGACGAAGACTGAGATTTTGTAAAAAAAGATGAGTAAGGAGTAATATGATCGGTTGCGCCGCTATCTAATATCCATGGTTGAGAATGATTAGAATTAATTGAAGGGATCTCAAAGGAAGACCGACCTGCTGCATTTGCATGTGCATGGGTAGATGATTGTGATTTTACCATAGATATAGCTGCTGCAAGTTGCTGGAATTGGTCGGGTGTAAGTCCATTCAATATATTCTGGTCGGAAACATTGGAGTGGGTTGACTGATCTTGAAGGCTGGATTGGGCCGCATGTGCAGTAGGTTGCGAGGAGGTGTTGTCACGGCCTGAAGGGCTGAAATTGCTGCGTTGGCCTTTGCGGCTGTCAAGGCCACGAGTTGATTTGTGACTGTCACGTTTTCCCGCGCTGCCAAAAGAATTGTTTCCATGTAATTTGCGGCAAAATTCTTCTGTGTGGCCATCTTTATCACAATGATTACAATGATAGAGTCGAGTACGACAGTTTGCTATTGTGTGTTCGTCTCTATCACAGTGATCACAATGAACTTTGGCATTTTTGAAACTATTGAGGCGACTTTGTGTGGTGGCAGCCATGGAAAAATTTTCAGCAACTCCGTTTGATAGTTCGCGTTGTTTTTCCTCCTGGATGATGAGAGAATATGCTTTGCGAACAATGGGTAGAGGATTCATGAGCAGAATATGACCTCGGATACCACTATAGGTTTCGTTGAGGCCCATCAAAAATTGCATAATTCTGTCTTGATCTTGCTGTTCATTAAAAACTCTCATCCCTCCACAAGAACATGTAGGAGGGTTTTGGTAGGATGAGAGTTCATCCCACAAACTTTTCAGCTTTGTGTAATATGTCGAAACTGATGTTGAACTTTGTGAATGAGATGCTATTGCATTCTTGATTTGAAAAATCCTTGGAGCGTTACCTTGAGAAAAACGATCACGAAGATCCTCCCAAACTTCATGGGAAGTTTCTGCATATACAACTCCATCAGCCAAATCTGGTTCAACTGAGTTGAGGAGCCATGAAAGAACCATCTTGTCACAACGGACCCAAAGGGCAAAGTCCATTGGCTTCTTGGAAGCAGATGGTGGTTCGATGGTGCCATCGACAAAACCAATTTTGTTTTTGGCTGTGAGGGCGATGAGCATCGATCGATACCACATAGCATAATTGTCGCCATTGAGGCGTTTTGAAACTAGAACAAGCCCTGGATGATCAGAAGGATGGATGAAATAGGGACTAGAGGTGTCTACCATGGATTCACCTTTCTGTTTAGAGTTCTCCTCGGGTGCGGTCATGGTGAAGGCGTGAAAGGAGTGAATATTGTAAGGGAAAGATCAGTGCTTTGAGTAAAAGAGAGAAGTAAATCAAGGTCCACCACAATGGTGCTCTGATACCATAATAAAATTGTGTAGAAAGAATGTTTCAGTTGTTTATTACCAATGGTGATTACAAACATATATACAACTCTAGCACTAGGTTTACAAGGAAAGGATCCACAATCAATGGAACGGAATCCCCCAATTAGTGAAACAGACCTAAAATAGAAAAGGAAAACAAGATCAATGGGATATTACAATATATTTTCTCCAACAGTTCCGGCCTAAATACTGGGCCTTACTGGTTGGTACCGGCCATCTCAGAAAATACCGGACGAGACAAGGTTACCGGAAAAATTCCGCCATCACCCCGACCGAAAACCGAACCAATCAGTCGGTTTTTTCAATTTTTTTCAGTCCGTCGGGTTTTGTAACACCCCTACTTGCAAGTGCAACGTCCAAGGCCATGAACAACTCTAGTGAAGCTCTTCCTAACACCTATTGGTTTTCTGGCATATGGCGAAAATTCGGTCCGACAACTCTTACATTACTTGCATATTAAACCTCTACAAAATAAGTTAAATATGATCTTGTGGGCTGTGAGTGCAAAAAACACGGTATGTCCCCAGCCTCACGAGCCAGGCCGCTGTTGCATGTTTACACATGTCGAAACCCACTTGTTAATTCATACTTTCATAGTCAAATATCTAAGGCGCCAAACGTAACGTTGAGTTTCCCTCAACGGCAGTTAGGCAGAAAGTTGCAAATTTTCTGCGTTACTTCTTTGTATTGGACATCTCCAGCTTCCATCATCTTGTAACCATATAAAATGGTGCAATATTTCTCCTGTATCATCCACTTCCCTCTCTTTCTCTTTTCTACCTGTTCACTTCCCTCTCTTTCTTCGATTTTTCGGCTCTTTGAAGAAGTTCGATCCCCCCACCAAAATGGGTTTTCGCAATCATTTCAAGTTTAGCTTTCTCTTCTTGTTTATATCGTTCTTTGAGGTATCGTGTCAAGAAAATGTTCAGATTTTGAGTGACCGCACTTCTCTCCTCTCATTCATGTCCGGGATTATTGCTGACCCCGGACATGCTCTGAAGAACTGGAATTCTTCGGGTACTCACGTATGCAACTGGTTGGGAATTCAGTGCGATAATGATAGAGACCGAGTAATAAAGCTTGATCTAAGAGGAAGATCCTTAAGGGGGGAAATTTCACCCTCCATTTCAAATCTTTCTTTCTTGATGATTCTTGATTTAACCGGTAACTTCTTCGAAGGCCGAATTCCTGCTGAGTTAGGGAGACTTTCCTGCCTCCAACAACTCAGTTTATCATTTAATTTTCTCGAAGGGAAAATTCCTAAAGAGTTGGCATTACTTCGCGATTTGGAGTACCTTAATCTTGGAAGTAACCGACTCTCTGGTGAAATCCCGATGCCACTTTTGTGCAATGGCTCTTCTTCTCTGGAATATTTGGACCTTTCCAACAATTCTCTCAGTGGTTTCATACCTCTGAATGATCAATGTGAGCTTAGGAAGTTGAGGTTTCTTCTACTTTGGTCTAATGAATTGGTGGGTCAAATTCCTAAATCCCTTTCCAATTCCACAATACTAGAATGGATTGATTTGGAATCAAATTCCCTATCCGGGGAATTACCAAGTGAGATAGTGGCTCAAATGCCGCTGCTGCAATACGTTTACCTCTCCTACAACAACTTCATAAGCCACCATGGTAACAATAACCTTGATCCCTTTTTCTCTTCTTTAGCTAATTCCTCTAATTTGCAAGAACTTGAATTGGCTGGAAATAACATTGGTGGGGAACTACCTTCTATTATTGGTGATCTCTCCAGTAATCTTGTACAGATTCAGTTAGATGATAATCTCATCTATGGCTCTATTCCTCCACAGATTTCAAACCTATTCAATCTCACCCTCTTGAACTTGTCTCGTAACCTTTTGAATGGATCCATCCCATATGAAATATGCCAATTGGAAAGACTAGAGAGGCTCTATTTGTCGAACAATTCGCTATCCGGTGAGATCCCATCGGCTTTTGGCAATGTTCCCCATTTGGGTCTTTTAGACTTGTCGAACAACAAGCTATCCGGATCGATCCCGGATAGTTTTGCTAATCTTTCTCAATTGAGAAGGCTCTTCCTCCATGGAAACCAGCTTTCTGGAACAATCCCACCAAGTTTAGGGAAATGCATAAATTTGGAAATACTGGACCTTTCCCAAAACAGAATTTCTGGGGGCATTCCCAGTGAAGTTGCAGGGCTAAGCAGCTTGAAGTTGTACTTGAATTTGTCTAGCAATTTTTTACAAGGGCCTATTCCACTAGAGCTGAGCAAAATGGACATGGTTTTAGCAATTGATTTGTCCTCAAACAATCTTTCTGGAACAATTCCATCACAGCTTGGGAGTTGCATTGCCTTGGAACATCTCAATCTTTCCCATAATTTACTTCAAGGCTCTCTCCCTGTCGCAATTGGACATTTGACTTACCTTAAAGACCTTGATGTTTCATTCAACCGTTTAACCGGTGAAATACCACAATCTCTGCAGAGGTTTTCAGCTCTAGAACATCTCAACTTGTCTTTCAACAACTTCCATGGGAATGTATCAAACGAGGGGGCCTTTTCGTCTTTGAGCATCGATTCTTTCGTGGGTAACCGGGGGCTCTGTGGCTCAATCAAAGGCATGCAAAGCTGCCCCAAGAAAAGGATTAAACATCTAATGATCCTGGCAGTTATCCTCTCAGGATTTTCATTTGCAGCCCTCGTGTTTTGCACGTTTCGAGTCCCTCTATCGCTCGAGGCAAGGTTCAAAAGACAATGCTCGGGATTTAGTGGCGGGGAAATGGAGAAGGGAGAAGAAAAAGGAAGTAAAGAGATAAAGTACCCGAGAATCACTCACCGGGAACTCTTCGAAGCCACCGGTGGATTCAGCAGCTCAAGCCTAATTGGGTCAGGGCAATTCGGTCATGTCTACAAGGGGTTACTCCAAGACAACACAAGAATTGCCGTGAAAGTATTGGATTCAAGGACAAAAGAAGAGATTTCAAGCAGTTTCAAGAGAGAATGTCAGGTACTCAAAGGCAGCTTCACTCCTAAAAATTTAAACAAAATTTGTTTACGTATTAATTCAGTAGAAATAGATGATAAACATCGTTCATGATGGACTAAAATTTCTGAAACTGCCACTGCAGGTACTAAAAAGAACCAGGCACAGAAACTTGATCAGGATCATAACAATCTGTAGCAATCCAGATTTCAAGGCACTTGTTTTGCCACTAATGCCTAATGGGAGCCTGGAAAACCATCTGTACCCGAGGCACGGGTTGAGCCACGGGCTAGATTTGGCTCAGCTAGTGAGCATTTGCAGCGATGTCGCGGAAGGGATGGCATATTTGCACCATCACTCTCCTGTTAAAGTCGTGCACTGCGATCTGAAACCGAGCAATATTCTCCTTGATGAGGACATGACTGCTTTGGTAACCGATTTCGGCATTGCACGATTGGTGAAAGGTGGCAATGATGAGAGTGAATCAGCGAATGATTCGGTTTCGTTCAATTCTACACATGGGTTGCTTTGTGGATCAGTTGGTTACATTGCTCCAGGTACTTACTAGTAGTGATTGAAACTTATCTCCCTTGGTAGTTTTTTCTCCAACTGTTGAGTTTACTAAAGTTGCTCTGAATTTCTGCTCTTTCCTTTCTTGATAACTGAACGATAGCCTTGCGTGATAAATGCAGAATATGGACTAGGAAAGCGGGCCTCGACGCAAGGAGATGTCTACAGTTATGGAGTCCTGTTGCTAGAAATAGTGACTGGAAAACGGCCCACGGACGTGCTTGTCCACGAGGGCTCGAGCCTTCACGAGTGGGTGAAGAGGCAGTACCCACACAAGCTCGAGCCACTAGTCGAAGAAGCGCTGGAGAGGCGCGCGCCCAATGGCACCCAAGTCTATGACAAGAAGATGTGGTGCGACGTCGTTTTGGAGTTGATTGAGCTAGGACTAATATGCACACTATACAACCATTCAACAAGGCCAACTATGTCAGATGTTGCCCATGAGTTGTCACGGTTGAAGCAATATCTTTGTAGCCCTTCTTCCACATTGCTCATTGAAGAAGCTTGTGAAAGTCAGGGTTCACTAACTAGGTGAACCTACGGACGCGCTTAAAAATCTCACAGAGACGTGTTCAGAATGCAGTGTCGCATCGCCATTTTTTTTAAAAAACTTTCTTTCTTCTTCATCGAACTTTTTTTCAATTTGATCCTTTTTAATTCCTCTAGTCTTTCTACGCATAAGTACTTGTTCTAGTAAAAATTTAACTAAGAAGTCGTGTGAAGAGAAAAATACCCGAAAAGCCGAGGCTTTAGGGTTTGAGAGAGTCCATTTCAATTCTTTTTTTCTTTTCTTTGTCAAAAGAATTTTTTACTTCGAATTTAGTACTCTGGGGACCTGAAACCCAAAAGAGTCTGCTGGAATCCATTTCAATTCATTGGAGTAATTTTATCAGTTATTTGTTTCATCATTGTTCTTGTTCTATAACTTCTCTGTGCTCTATTTTGTATAGTTTGTGTCAAAGCACTTGAGCCTCTTCTGGTAGGTCAAAAAAAAAAATTACAGAAAGAAGCAAATTGTATTGGCATTCTTAATCCTACAACATTCAAGAAGACTTTTCGCACGTGAGACATTTCTTGGTCCCACAAATCAATGAAAGCATCCAAACAAACTCAACCTTGGGCTCTCAATATCATTTTCAATGAATACGTGGGATTGGCCTGGTGGTCAAGGCTTAAAACTTAGGAGTTTGCTTTCTTCTAAAGCCTCTAGTTTAAAACCTCTCGATGCTATAAACTCCTTAGCCTAGTGGTCAAGGCTTGAAATTTAAGAGTTTGCTTTCTTCTTAAGTCACTGGTTTAAAACCTCTCGGTGCTATCAACTCTTTTGAGACCAGTTCGTACAAAGCTTTGTTCTGACTTTAATTGCACCCCCTGCAAATGGGTAGTGGGATTTGTCCCCTGGATTAATCAAGGTGCGCATAAACTGATCCAGACACCTGATTTATCAAAATGTCATTTTCAATGATGTAGTTGCTATTACACAGATCATAATTAAGATTAACAAAGCACCTTTCTGTGACAATATTTATCCATTATCTGGACATATTAGCATAGTTATTTGTGGTAATTAGCCTATGGTGGCAATGGTGCTTTGGTTAATCAAATTCCACTTGTGCTTCTTTTGGCCTACCCTTCCATATTTAATTAGCCATTATATAGGTAGCTAATGGAAGGTCAAGAAAGATGACCCAACTTAGTAGCCCGCCCAAAATTAATTATAAAATGCACTAAAATCCTTCAACTATCATGGTTACCTTTTTTGATAACCGGATGTCCAGGGCCAATTTGCACATACCTCGACTGATTCTGGGGACCTGAAGTTAACGGTCGGGCAAACCTTCAGTGGCCCGAAGGGTTGGACATGGCATGGTAGAAGTTGCTCCCTTTGTGAGAAAATCCAAGAGAAAGAAGGTTACTAATTGAATCCTTATTGAATGGCATGCTCTCTTGTATTGGTAAAGAAGCACGAACACGAACTCCATAAACTGATGATTTTCAAAAACTAGTTCTGCTTCATTGTTAGGCTGTACTGTGTAACTTTTGTAGTTGACATCTAGTCACAATAATTTACTAATTTAGCAACCACAACAAGAATTTTAAAAGAAAACATAAATTGAAAAGGCCCCCTGGCAAATCGTAGTTCACATCAAAGTTTGCCGAAATATCCCCTTTCACCCTTTTGCCTTCTCCCCTTAAACCTACCATCCCACTGAAACAAAGAAGAAGAAAGCAATGAAACCAATTGATGAATATATCACAAAAGAAATCAAGATTATCGACTAGTGGTCTTGAAGAAATGAACCTCTGCTTTGAAGGAATGAGGCAACTGAGACTGCTTAATCTTCTAGCACCAAAAGGTCCTGACTCAAAACTCTTTGACTCTCTTTTCAAAGTCCTTTTTTATCTTTCCCTCGCGGTACTTGTTTGCTATCGGCCAATATTTAGTCTTGGACGGAATTTATTGCCCGACTGGGGCACGATGCAACTGCTAGTCTTCAACAAGCATTTCGTTAGGTAACATGAGCGTCGAGCTACTTTGGTTATTTTTTCGGCCATTTATTCACAGGATGTGCGAACAGGCATTGAAGCGAACAACACAAGGGGGAGAGGCCTCCACCAATCCGTACAAAACCACGACTAATTGGCCTTCTTATGTGATTTGAAACCCTACATGCTTCACTATGGAAGATCAGAAGACACCATCACGAGCTAAACAACTCCTGATGATAACTAATCCAGCCTAACCTGCAAAGAAGTCTCATATGTTGACTTGCATGTTTATACAGAGGTGATTCTAAATAAAAAGGATTTGGTCTCTTCAAGAATAAGAATTTCTAGACACCGTACATATTTCTTCGGAACTGAGCATGGTTTATGCCAATGGAACTTTATGTTGTTGTGTAAGCAGACAAAAATGGATGGACCAAATATGATTGCAGACGACAAAGTAACAATATCATGAAAAAGAGACACTTTTGCACTAAATCCATTAATATCCACGAGGAAACGATAAAGTACAAGGAATGGAAGCATGCATTGCTCAATCCTGTGAAGACAGGCACTCATCTCTCCTACAATCCAATCTTTTTATGTACACGTATATCAAACCTATACATTGTATACACACCTTATGAAAGAAGGAAAAAAAGTCAAGCCGGTATACATCTTGTTAAGAAAATAAATTCAAATCAAGTCAGAATCAATCCCATCTTCGTGTCAATCCAAGCAGAACCCAAGAATACACTTCACAATCATCTACACAATAGTATCCCCTTTATCAGTACCTTTGACAAAGTGCAAATGGAGGCGAATGATGTGGTGAGTCAATACTGATGGTTACTGGAGCTGGTAGTGTTATTGTTGGATCAGAGCCAAAAGTGTAACATTGCCTGTCCACAATAAGTAATATACCATTATACTTTCACTATAGGAAGACCCTTACCGCAGAAAATTAAAGTTATTCTAATTCTATCTTTTTGCACCTAAATCATACTCCTATTTCACAAAACCACACAGCTATAAGTTACCACAGTTTTTATTCTCTAGTAATGGAGATTTCTATGGCGGGATGCAAGAGAAAGAAGCAAGCAAAAAAAGTATACCTCAGTTAGGGAAAGGAGGGGTAACTCGTAGGAAGGAGAGGACTTCATAGTTTTCAGACTTTTTATCTCAGACTGAATAGAATTGAGTTGCTCCTGAATCTCCTTCAACAACTTTAATTCTACTTCTTCTCTGTTAGCAGTTTCCAATCCTTCACCATTTCTCTCAACCTCAACTATCTCTGATATCCTACTAATGTTAAGCTGTTGGAACTTCGAATGAGATTCAGCAACCTCGGTTGTGGAGCGAACAAGAGCCAAATGGCAGTCAAGAGCCACCCTCTCACTTGGTCCAGGCAAGTTGTTTTCCTGGTGTTTGGATGGAAACATTTTCCTTACCCAATCGGTTTCCTTCTTCACGGGTGGTTTGAAAGCCTCTGGTGGAACAGAATCCGGCTTTCCATCCCTATCATTACCCTCCAAGACCAACTCTCTCTCTGGTTCTCTATCTCCTCCGCAACCTTTCTCACTCTCACGAGTTTGTGGAACTTCAAATACATCATGAACACATGAGTAACCAGAAGGATTGACAGTTGCTTCATTGTCAAGTAAGGATTGACAGTGACCGGATTCATTAGTGATGGGTCCTTTTGTTGGATCAAAAACTAACGAAGAAGACCTTGATCGGCTCCTCAATTTCGTAGACTTAACTCCATTTCCATCTGCAATCTCCCTCACTCGTTCATCTAACTTCCTGATTTGTTCCCAGTATGAAGTAATATCCCCAATCGCATAGTTCTCCAACTTCTTCTCCATATCTGAGATCTTTGAATTAGGTTCGCTGTTTATGTTTTCCTCCTCTATCTTGGAACTCAATTCCGGACTAACACATCTTTCCTTTTCTAAACTACCCTTCCTTTGATATGAGAATTTTAGAGGCATCAGTGGCATAGAATTCCTTCTCAAATTCGTTAGAGAACCCACATCTCCAGTTAAGTTTTCGTTTCTTTGCAGTAGATTTTCCGGAAATATTGTTTCACAAACACCGATATCATTGCATCCCAAGCTTAATAGTTTGTATCTATAAGCCTGTACCTGATATTCCAAAGAAGCAATTTCCATTTCTTTCTGATAGATAAGATCTTCGAAAATCGCTAGAGCTTCTTCTGCATGACACATCTTTTCTTCTGCCAATCTCTTGTATTGGTTAGCTTCCATTTTCACCGCAGCCTTTTCTCCCTGCAGCCGTAAAATCATAGATAGAGCTTCACTGGCTGCAGAAGCGGAGGCTTCTCTTTCCTCATCCAACTCATTGTAAAGCTTTTGCAGAAGCTGTTGTTGAGCAAAAAGTGCTTCTTTTAAAACTGGAATCTCATTTCCCACCATTCCTATACCCATGCTACTATCTGCCATTGAGCATTGGTTGCTAGTGGAAGCAAGAATACCTAAAAACAGAAGAAAAAAAGGGTGGTTCAATATAACTACCCAAGAACACGCAAATGGGTAGGATTTTGAAGATAGGGATCAACATTCATGCTGTGATTCTTACATTGACAGGAAATACTAACGAAAATTATTTTAAACAAGGTGAGCACACCCGGGGGAGGGAGTTGTACTATTCAAAGTTTTCGGGAATTAAACCCTTAACTGTTCCAAGCAAAATTGAAGCAGTAGAAAGGAGATGAAGAACTACAGAATCACAAGGAAATGGAGCATGACCATCATTAACTGAATTGGATAAGATAGGTTGAGAAATCAATAACGAAGGCACATTCTTTGGGACAATATTTGCATTGAAAAAGGGTTAGGTTGGTCCCATGATTCGTCAAGGTGCGATAAGTTGGCTCAGACACCTGGTTATAAATAAAAAATACTATTGAAATTGGGTTAGGTAGCGGTTTTCAACTTTCGAATTCTGTTTGCATCCGATTAGATTTCAAGTCATCATCACCCACATGGAATTATCAAGAAAAATCCTGGTTTCCAGATTGAAAACCATAAATCTCCCCTCTAGTATCAAGGCAATTGAAATCTCTTAAGAACAATATTAGAGGAACCAGATGGGAGTAATCATCATTGGCTTCAGAATTAAAAATTAAGATCTCCACTAATAGAGAAGGTTTTGTAATTAATTGCAATTGCTCCTCAGTTCAAAATGCTCCAAAATTTGAGAACTACCAAAACCTAGAAAATCTGCCAAAACCCTGACTCAAATCCTACATGTTAAGGTAGAGATAGATATAATTTGCTCCACAAAACAAAACCCCATAGGAAATAAATAGTCAAGAGAGATAAGAAACAGTTACCTTCCTTGACAAAATGGAGACTTTTTGAACAAGGATCGCCACCCTTTCTCCTCAAGATCGCAACTTCACCCAAATGTATAAAACCCTCCAAAAGCCCAGGTGAAGAACACAAATCCGACAATTCGAACAGGAAGTAGAATTTGATAATATAAAAAGATACCCAGATCAGATTTTTTCAGGGAGAGAGAGAGAGAGAGAGACCACCTTTTTCTTTGTATATCCTCAATGCTTTAACAAACAGTGTAAAGCCTCGCAAGAAAATCAAATCATTAGGTTGGGTTGCGCCTTTGTAACGGCTTGTTGTGTTGTCTTTTCCCAAAAGGAATGCAAATACTCCCAAAAGGAGGTAGTAGAATGGAATTTGCGCAGGTTGTGAATGATGACTGAATCTAAAAATCGCATCTTAGCCCCCTGGGCTGGAAAATTATTCAGTACTTCGGTATCTTTATTTTGAAGCCTTCGAGATTATACATTAGTCTGGTTTTGTATACTTAACGGTAGATCTTCCATCTTTTTATGACCGTTGGACTTCTAGAACCATTCATTAGGAATATTATTGTGATTAGTCTATCTTTTTTATGACCGTTGTCTCTAGAACCATTCTGTCGGACCGCTTTCCACCATCTCCCCCAAAACCAATGGGTGGTAGGAAGGGTTTCAATTAATTCTTTTATGGCATTCAACATCGCACCCGCAAGTCTATTTTTAGAGCGGTCGCTGGGAGTGGCATTGTGTAACCAAATTCATGGGGGCACTCCGGGCCCAACACATTCATTAGGAATATATTGTGATTATTGAATAATTTTTCACTTAGGCCACCTCGTGCCAGCTAAATACTCTGCTTATTCCAAATGAGAAATTACAAGGAAATGGTTTTTACCATGGAGTTGTTTTGACTTTTGAGTTTTGACCATTGATGATGGACCGCTCAATTTTTTAGGTACACTAATCAAGAGCTAGGCCACATTACTCATATACTAGTATCATATGTTTCTGCTCTCAAATATTTGCTCTCGCACTCTCACTCATGCATGCGTATTATATAACTTAGATCAAGAGATGCCCTTACATCTTTGTATGCGTCGTATCAATCTACAAGGAAGCCATTGATCCAATCTTGTTTTATAAAACTTGAAGGCGATAGATGAATCTAGCTAGGCGGGTAAGTGGTTGTTCAAATTTGATTTAAAAAACTTGCTAGTTTCAAAAATACGTTCAATCTTAACTTCTTTACGAGACGAACCAATATCAACGGACCTTTAAACAAGCCGAACGAGCCCAATCTAACTTGTTCAAGCTTGTTTTGAAAATTTAAGGAGTTTCGAAGTTCTTATTGCATAAGATCCAATCAGAAGAAGGGCTTATGAACAATAATCCTGAGCTTAATCACATAGTATACTTTCTTTTAAAGTTAATTACTTATATATAGCATTGATTGATAATGATGACACGTGGGGTCTGTGTTCTCCAAAGTCACGGTAGTACTAATAAAAAGAGGTTCTTTTAGGAGTAGTTGAAAATTCAGCTGTGTGGCCAATGCCAACGGCTATAAATAAGGTTGTATAGTGTGGGTTCAGCATTGGCCGACCATTGCACTTGAATGCTCCCGCGTTTCGTACAATTAATACTGTACCGTGTAGGAGAGATGTATGTCTTCGTGCGGATGTATGTATGCACAGAGGAGAGGTTATTAATGTGTGTTTTTTTACACAATTTCGGATATAACTATCTCCGGAAAAGTTGAATGCATGTGAGCCCATATGCATTCATCGGTTCTGGACATAATTGTATCCGGAGATGGGTAAAAAATCAGTGAATGCAGCATTCCTGTTTCTTATGTTTTCTTTATCAGATCCAATGCACGTGTTTCTTTTTAAGACAAGATCCAATGCATATATTATGCTCTTAAGAGCATGTACATCAAGAATAGCAATTTTACCTACTCAAAAAGGCACTTTTCTATTTTACCTACCCATTTTTTACTTTCATACCACAACAACCTTTTTATAATTTCCTCTCTATCTATTAAAGTATTAGAAAAGAATACAATGGCAGTGGAGGGAATATTTTCTGGGCTTGAGAGAGAGAGAGAGAGAGAAATACTAATAAAATAAAGAATAGAGATGAACAGGACCTCGGTAATTCTACCGAGCAATTGAAGCAAAGGTATTTTTCCTTTGCCTTTTGCTATGCTGGTGCAGAGGATATTTGGGGGTTTTCCTCTGTATTTTACCTAAAAGATACCATATACCTACTCTTGTGCACATGCCCTAAGTAAAAAAAAAAGCTTTCAATGCATATGTTGACTTCACAGTCATGATCAGATCCGTGGAGAGATATGGGAACTATGGGGATGGCTTATGGTAGTTTTCTATGGTCATTCTCGGGTTGATTTCGATAAATATTTATTTCTTAAAGAAGAGTGATTTTCATACTTTCTTTCTTATTAATCACATTTTCTTTTTGTTTTTAGCGTGTAAAATTACCAAAATATCCTTTCACTAAAAACAAAAAAGAAGGTGAGATTAGTTACAAAAGAAATGCTAAAATCACTCCCCTTTTTAAAACTCGTCTTAAGATCAGGTTAATTGAATCTCATATCACACAGAAAGTCTACTGGTATAGCAATCTGTGCACAGATTGTGAATAGATTTTTTTGTGGGGCTCACTACGGGTCACACACAAGTGATCCAAACCGTTCATTATGTTTAAAACATTTTTTCAAGTGCCCTTGCGAAAAATCAGCTCAATCCGACACCTATAAATACTTGATCTAATCGTTTAACTTTTCATTCTCTAAAAATCCGAATGAAAAGTTAGATGATTAGATCAAGCACTTATAGGTATCAGATTGAGCTAATTTCCCTCAGAGGCCCTTGAAAAATCTGTGCACAGATTGCTGTACCAGTAGCAAGGTTCCATATCACATGGTTCTCCTATACTGTAGTACAGTACTATTCTGGGAGCTTGTAATTCAAATTAAAAAAGAAGCAGCATGTTCTCCATTGCTGAAAATATATTTTCAAAAACAAGGCTTCCAAAATCAAAATATACAAGCAGTTACTGACCTTATAACATAAATTGCTCACAATATATACATTAGAAAGACAAGGGACTTCCAACAAATTCCAAATAATGTGAATCTGACTTAGGCAACAAAAAAAAATTAATTAACGTGAATCTGTAGCAATGTGCCAATAAGAAAATCAAGACCAAAAACCGCCCGTAGAATATGAACATCAGGTAACATTTTACTATTTTAGTTAGACCATAGTTTTACGAAATAGTTTATTTACCTTCCTTTCTTTTTAGTTTTTACCTTTCCACAGTTCCAAAAACAACCTCACTAGAGCTCACGATGAAGCAGGAGCCATAAAAGGACGTCGCAAAACATGTGCATAACTTGGAAAATTAATGATTTCAAACTGCTAATAAAGCAACAATGGGTGAGGGGGAAATACCATAAATCTACCACAATCGATACAAACTACCAGCATAATGTAGGATAAAATTTTGTACACAAGGACATATCGCAAGCAGCGCAACCTAACTGGAGCTCCGTTATTTTAAGAAACTTCTATTGCAACACTCACTATCATCAATTCAATCTACAGGGACCTCAACTTCCATCTTCAAATCAGAGTTTCCAAGAATCTGCAAGAAAATGTGGATAGTCATTTTGCAAAACAATAATCAAGCTTTTCTTTCTTTTTCTAATGAAAAAGAAAGAAAATTATTAAACCCGGTCACCCAACGAGATAATTACATCAGTCAGAAATTTAATTTGAGGCTTCCACATTGTTAACAATACCCAAGAAAATACCAAGTTGGTGCGTGCTTTTGAGCTTTCCACACACGTGCATGCTTGCGCATGTGTGTTTTCGAGTATCAATTTGTTGAGATAAATTGGTAAGTAGCATGTTAATATGGGTTGCATATTGCCTTCCATAGGCACAAAAAGACAAACTTCGATCATTCTTCTTTAATAAGAAAACAGTTAACAAGGTTCTATACCCAACTTCAAAAAAAGAGGTTCTATAGAATCTATACCCATTACTGCACTACATCTCTAGTGCACGGCAGATCAGAATTAGAATTTAGGTGTTTCTAATTGAAAATCATACTTAAAAACCATATGGTATCCAAAACTGAATTAACTAGGTATGGTAGAAGTAAACTCTTATTACCTTGACAAAGTCCGATGCAATTAACAAAGAATCCTTTGTGTAGCCTGCTTCCTCGAGCACATGGGTCAGAACTTTCTGTATAAACATAGTCACGAAAAACAAACATTCATGTTGGCCCTAGCTTTCATCTTGCAGAACAAGTAGTATGCAGTCTTTGGGACAAAATGGCCCCAGATATAGACAGTCAAATTAGATGGAGTTTATGTGAGGTAGCTTAGCGAAAGGGATTCCAAACGCTGGGGGTAATGTGGTAGCTTAGATGGACTGTGTGCGCCCCTTACACAAGCTGGTAATACAGATGGACAACCTGACGGTGCATTTTATTCCGTGTAGCACTGTTGGGATTATGCCCGGTAATCCCACCCGCAACGGAAGCGCAACAAACAAAAAACAAATCACACAAAAGAACAACACAACCAAAATATGTGGTTCCCCAAACTCGGGTACATCCACGGGAGAGAGATATCTTCCACTATATGAAAAATAGAGATTACAATGTGAGATGTAAAATCCTCCCCAAGCTCCAAACACAGGGCTCTATACAATGTTTTACACTCACCCCCACAACTCTATTTTTCCCTCACATCTTTTCTCTCTCTCACACAAAACCTCACGGTGGGGAAGACCCCCCAAAGGGGTTCCCGGACTGACTCTCCTCTCTGCTCAGTCTCTCTTTCTTTTTCCCCACACCCTCTCACTCTTCACACACGGCACAAACCCATCTTAAATACATGTAGCACAAATCCTCTGGCTTTGGCCAGAAATAATCTAGAGCCTAGCACCAAATATCCCACACATGCTCCATATTAATTGCTCATGCTGGCTTTTCCTTGAAACATGCATTGACCAATGATCCAAAGCCTTTCCAGTTTCCACCAAAGGTTCAAAGCTTTTCCACCGATTTCTTTTCTCTCTCTTTTTCCAGTTTCTTTTTTTTTTCCTTTTTCACATTGGGGCAAAACGCAACAAGCACATGGGGGTAATGTGGTCTAAATATCAGGGAGGTAAACGGCACCCGACCTATACCACAGCGGTAAAATGGACTTTTCCCAAAGATCTACACCAAACTGGCCCTGTGTACATCAGTACATGTAACCAACAGAGCTTGAGATTTTGTGTTGACTTTTCATATAATGGACATAAAGGACTTACAAGTCCTAAGAGTTTCTACTCACGGTACTCAATTGGTTTCCTGGAAAGCACCAATGACAAGTGAATACATAAGGCATTTCGAGAAATTTATATTTCTCTGCATGTTGTCTAGTCTAGATCAGAGCTTTGTAATGTAAAGATAAGTTCTCCGAGAAGGACTTCCTCAAAGTTTGAATAAAATTAAAACGCGTTGTTTCATTCCAGGATGGGACAGGATTCTATTTCTACCCTCTGTCTGAAATTTCAAATGACACTGATTAAAGCGTTTTGCAACATTTTATGTCACATGAGGCAATTTCCTTTTCTTTTCTCTCATTCTTCCAATATCCCAACGAACAGCAGGTTCTGTATTCTCCTCTTACAATATGTCGATTGTCGAGTGGAAGATTGCTTCCCATTGGTGGCAAACTAATTAGACTTCCAAATCTACATACCGCTTCTTTTCCTCAATTCTACTGACTAGTTGATACACCACTGACCAAGGAAAGGATAATGCAAACCTAGGTTCAGATGAGTTTCCATCCAGCCTTTCTCGTGGAAACCAAATTAATTTAAAACTAAATAATGCTTACCAAAATAAACAAGACAAAGAACTAACCTCCCTTTGTGGTTCAGATATAAATTGTCCAGTCAAATCGCGTAGAACATCCAACATATCATTGAATGCAACCTTTCCGTTGCCATCAGAATCATAAACCTTGAAGATGACTACAGGAAAACATGTACCGTTGTTTTATTTGGACATCAAAAAATAAAAAGATAAAGATATACTGAACAACTCAACATCCCCCATGTGAATTGGCAATTACATAGAACAGGAAAGAGTCATTACATTCGACTTTTTGTTGCAAGCTTGCACGAGAACTAAATGCAGACAAGAATGCTACGAATTCCTTGAAATTCAATCCATCCAACATCCTCATCAATCTCTGAAAAGAGGAAACAGAGATGCAAAATCAACATTAAATCTTCCGCCTCATTTCATCAATACAACCTCATATGACTGAAAAGATAAATAAACAAGTACTCCAAATAACTGCATGACCGCAAAAGGTATTTACAAAAAAGCTCTGGACATGCCTAAAGGGTTGTAGAAGACAGGGCGAGATGGCTACAAATTCTCCAAATGGATTCTGAAGACAAGATCAGGCCAATGGGAGTAGAAAACTTCACAACTCAAGGTCTTAGGTCCAAAAAACAAAAATAGAACACACATAAATCAAAACCACTAAACATCCCTACCAAGCAGAGAGAAATGGGCAAAAAAATACATCCCCATCACCTGATACGATAGGTCAAAAAAATATCAGGACATACAACAATAAGCCTGTATTTTCTATCTCTTAACAAAAAGATTAGCAATAGACTTCTACGCGCGCAACCTTCAAGACATGAATTTCATTAAGTTTCACATCATTCTCATCTTCAAATGAGTGTGAATCTTTATTCCCTTCAGTTCCATCTTCTCCTCCATATACAATTCCTCCAACTTTTTTACCACAAGTCACTTCGTATATCCAATACGTATCACCCTTTTATTTAACTTTCTTGATTATGCACAGGGCGTGCAGGGACTCGCTGTTTCAGTGGTAAAACTTTTGCAGAGAGCATTCCTATTATTGATTGTGTACAGGGCTGTGGCGATGAAACACATACAAATACGAAAATGTTTGTACCTGAGAGAGAGGATTGACGGCGAATTCAGGTACGGAGAAGATCTCGTCGGCGGAGATGAAGCCGCCACCGTTGCGATCGAGCTGACAAAATCTCTGGTATAGCGACACTATCTCCTGCTGTGAAACTGAAACCCCCCAAACAAAAACAAACAAATCGCTGCAGTTAACTAATCAACCAATCAACAATGCCCCAAAACTCAATTCACTACCATAGACATAGATCTACGTGTATGTACTTACATGTATGATTGCAGTGCTCTTGAACCTCTTCGATGTCGTACTGAGTGAGCATCGAAGATGTATTGCCCATTGTTTCAAGAAGCGATGAGATAATCGAAGGAGATTGTTAGGTCTACAATTGACAACAAAAACCCTAATTTCGAGCTAGGAAATTTTTGGTGAAGGTTGGGTCATCTGTGTACAACTGTTTTCAAGTTCATCAACTACCTGATGCTGACATTTAGAGCTGTTTAATCCGATTCGGGCCCTTAATGCTGGGGTCATTTTCAAGTTATGATAAAGTTCAAGGACATTTATGCAAAACCTTTGAGTTTCAAGGGTCTCACTTTTTTCCCCTTTTATTCCAAAAAATATAGGAGTAATTTTTTTTCCCTGATAATAAATTATGGGCGCTGCTATTCGCATCCCTCAATTTTCTCCCGTAGCCCTTTAAAAATTTCCAAATGTTTCGACAGTTAGTTACCGAAATTGAGATACATTTTCGACAGTTAGTTACCGAAATTGAGATACATTTTCAGCATCCAATTACCAAAATATATGTTTCTTGTGCATTTCCGACATGTAGTTACCGAAATATAATCTTATTTTCAACAGCTATTTACCGAAATGTATGTTCGGCAGTTGTTTACCGAATGCTGAACATATTTTCGACATGTAGTTACTGAAATATAATTTTTAAAAATTTTTAACGGGCTATGGGAGAAAATTTAAGGATTGCGAATAGTCGCCCCCATATACTTGAAGTTTAAATTATAGTTTTAGTTTCTTGGGGCTGGTTTATTTCACTGTTGGTTTGAGCGATCGTTCAAATCAACAATAAAATAAATAAATCCATTGGTTTTAAAAGTTGGTGGATTATTTACAGGTTAAAAAATTGTCAATCTGCCAAATTTGGATTGTTGAAAATACACTCATAACACTGTAATCCGTCCGATCGAAGTCATGCACATCTCATAATCAGATTTGATTCGTTGGTTTTCGGATTAATTATTATATAATCATAAACACACACATAAACCCTTTACACACATATATTGGAGGTATAGTGTATGTGAAATATGAATATGAGAGGGTTTGTGTATGTGTTAATTGTGTAAGTATTTGTGGTCGTAGAATAATTGTTTTCGAATTATCAAAATAAACAGATTAGTGTTCGGAGTGTACCGGATCAAATTCGGATCCAATCCAGTCATTAACACCCTATTTCATTATTTTCCAAAATCCAAACACAGCCTTAAATTGTTTCACAGGTCTGAACTCTGAGCCGCAGAGGGAGAGAGAGAGAGAGAGAGAGAGAGAGAGAGAGAGAGAAGCAGAAGAACGCTACCGGTGGTCACCGTACCCCCCGGTCACTTTCTCCGAAGATAATTCCGTCGCCGGAGACTTCAAGCCCTGGTCAAATGGTTAGCGTTTCTTGATCGATCAGTGAAACATGATAGTAATTGCATGTACAATCCACATCGAAGTGTTTATCATTCTACTAGTTCTACCCCACGTACGCATACATAACGCATGTTTAGGAATCAATGCATACAGTTACATCTGCGAAGTAACCGTTAGATGATCAAAGGCCTGCTCTTTCGACTCTTTTGCTATGTGTCTGACTGTTTGTATGTGCGTATTTTAGGGTTTGAATTCCAGAATTAGATTCGGTTGCCTTCAGCTTCATGTATCGTGTGTTCCTTTCATGGATCTTGTATTTTTCGCAAGAATGGCGAAAATAGTTACTATTTTTTTGTTTTAGTAATGAAGAGTGTTTCGATGAACCGGGCTAATCTCTTCAACCCCTCCCACAGCCCTTTCCATGCGTTTGCATGAGGTGAGGTGGCCCCAAGGACAAATCACTGTCGAGGGAACACTATCATTCATATCCACTAATTTGGGTATTATCTGTTCTTTTTTTCGTGTTACTATGTAATTTTAGGGTGAGTTTGGAGCATGGTTTTGTGAAGAGATTTGAGGAGGGAAAAGAAAAGGTTTCGGGGGGAACTACCCAAATATGTTTGTATGTTTACTATCTATTCTGCCTTGTTATCTTTTCCTGCAAATAACCCGTCCAAGATCCAAACATTACCTTAACGGTGAACAAAAGAATACGAAGTTTGCAATATTGGGGGTGGGGGAAGGCTTTTTCCTCTTTTATAATTGTCTTCATTCATAGAAGTGTGAGAAAGTTGAGATGATCGTATTCAATTATGGCTCTAGAAAGTGTTCAGTTCCTGAAAGGAATATTAGCCTTGAGCTCCAGTGCCCTAGTTCAGTGTAAAAAACGACAGGTGTTTAGAGCAGTTGTTAGATGGGTTTGGTCGCCATTGGGGTGTGCACTTCACACAGAACCTACATTTGGCCCAAAAAAGGTTATCTATAAAGACATGGGCATAGAACAATTGGAATCTGGAACATTGCGAAAACCTCAATTAATGGCCATTGAAGCACAGTGAAGCATTTACCTCCAATAGGCACAGCCGCACAGGCATAGGACAAATCAAGTAAATCCTGTTTTACCATACTTTTCTAGTGCACTTCGCTTTAGCAATTCGTTATTATTTCAGTTGCTTGACAAATCTGTAATTGGGACTTGTTTTCAGGCAATGTACATTCGTGTCAAGCGTAGTAAGACTACCTACTTTCTGCAGTGCGATCCAACGGAGACAATTCTTGACATTAAGCAGAAGTTGCACCCCCTTATTGATCAACCTGCTAATGATCAGTGCTTGACTCTTGTGGAAACCGGCGAAGTGTTAGATGATTCAAAAACGTTGGCAGATCAGAAGGTATCACTCCATTTTCTTCAATTCTATCCCCAAAATCCGGGTTCCATGTTATCTGCATGAGAATTGAGAAATAGCAATACTTGGTTCCCATCATCCCATGGAATTCTTATTATGATATCCTTGAAAAATCTCTTGTTTTTTTTAGCTTACCTGAGGATTTGTTGACGTGTTCAACGCATTTGTCTCACCTTTTTCAGGTCGAGAATGATGCTGTGGTCGCTCTGACCCTAAGAAAAGGTTGTGTTTTGTAACCTCACTTTTATCCTTTTGGCTTAATGCATTTCTTTCTTATTGTTATCTGGCTCTGGCTATTTTATGTGCTTTTGGTTCTTTGGCTTTTGCATTAATATCTTCATCAACTCCATAAGAGGACAATCATCACTTTTCTTCTTCTTCTTTTTTTCTCTACATTTTTCCTACTTTAAAACCTTTGACTTGTCTTTTGTTTCAAATTATACCGGGATGCGGAGCTCCTAAGTCCTAATTTTTGCCACTGGTTGATTTTTACTCTTATGTAGTCCTAAGCCCAGCCTCTTCTTGACCGTCCATATGGAAAATAGGACTCCTAACTGTTGTCACAGCTTCGTTTTTTTCTCTTAACTGCTCATAAGTCCAGCCTCTCCTTTACTGTTCATATAGAAAACATCTTGTACGCTCATCTTGTCTGGATAGGCCACCAAACCTGTGAAATTAGGCCCACATTGCTTGGTTATGACATTAACAAGCAGTATAAAAGCTTGGATTTTATCTTTCAACATACATAGCACAAGCTGCACAACGTGTTGATATTGTACGAGAGGCTTCTTTGCTTGATATGTTGTGTTGACTATTGAGTTGATAGTTGTTAGTTGCTAGTTGGGTTTGTGTCTCTTCTTTTTTTGGCTGGTGGTTAGTGTCTCTTTAGTGTGGTCCTTTGTTGTGTTTTTGTTTTTTGTGTTCCTGCAGCTCCAGGTATGCTTGATTGCTTTTGTTACGTTATTGCCTAGCCTACAATGTGTTGTCTTTGCGAGGAAACTCTAAGCATTTATTTTCTTCGGCAATGGAAGTTCTGATTCCTTTCTCTCCCTCTGTGTGCGTGTGTGTTTAATGAGACACTCCCTCAATTTTCAGCCAGGAAGCTGAGTCAGGGGATGCAAAATTAGGAGAAATCAACCACTAATAATAAAATCCTTATATTTGATATCCAAAACACGTATACATGTGCTTAGTTTAACAATCCATAATACCCAAAACGATATACACATATTCTAATGAGAATCATACTGATACATAATGCCCTTAAAAATATTAAAATACACATGGTTTAAGGTTAATCATCCATTAACATGGAACAAATATAGTTTAAAATGCCCATTAAAATAGAACTCAATGTTCTTGCAAATACTAAAAGTAGTGTAGAAGTGATTTTAAACCAAATTTCAAAGCAATTCCCTTTCAACGTATATAAGCAAAGTGTCCAAGAGAAAATCTCATTCCATTTTGTTTCAAAGCATAGTTTGGATATCGTTATGACTAAAATGACTGTTTTAGGTAAATTTGGGTGTGTCGTAGGACTCGAAGATAGAACTTGACTATGTGTGCAGGGGAGTTCTCACAGGGGGCATGGGGCGAAAAAAAGGAAAGAGAGGGATGGGTTTCTCTCGCTTTTGGCATAGCGGGCCCCCCGGGGCCCTTCCTTTCTATTCCTCGGTAAGCAGACCGTGGACGTGGAGCATGGGGGACTAAAGCCCATATGCCCGGACTTCCGGAGTCCATGGGCTCACCCCAAGATGAGTGCTCTCCGATTCTGACTTCCCCAAAGCCTCCGGTACCACAACAAGGCTCTTTATTTTGGGGGCGTATATGATACCTGGAGCTGGCTCCCGGGTGTGAGCTGATTTTAGTGTTCTAAATGGCGGCCGCCTAGGCGCTCGGCGGCGGGTCACCACCACGCCTACACCCCTTGGCGTTTTGTTCGGCGGCCAGGGAGGTTTTGGCGAAGCTAGGCGGACTTTGGCGGAGCTAGGCATCCAGGTGGCTAGGCGGATCTAGGCGGCGGCTAGGCAGATCTAGGCGGCACCTAGGCTAGGCGGCTAGTGGTCTTAAAAGAGCCTCCATTTTTTCCGAGCTGGTGTGTTCAAGCTCGTGGAGAAGAAGGGGTTTGTCTAAACCGGGTATTGGAAACAGTGGGTCGAAACTGGTTTGTGGTAACTGTATTAGCTTTAAACGTGCACAGCTGGTATCATTTTTTTTAGTGGGCCACGGCTCTCTCTTGGCAATCAAGTGGTACACAGCTGTACCATTATACTCCCTCCGTTCCATATTGAGAGTCCACCATGAAAAGTCGTGCCATTTTTCAAATAAAAAAATCAACTACTTCCGTGTTTATTTTTTTGAAATTTTTCGCACCGAATTAAAGTACTAATCGAGATCTTTAATACGGTGCGAAAAAATTTGAAAAATTATGCACGGAGATAGTTGTTTTTTTAATTTGACAAAAGGTAAGAGAGAGAGTGGAACTCTCAATATGGAACAGAGAGAGTACTTTGTAAAAGGGTGGTGGGTCCCATATGCTGAAAGGTAACACTTGAAATTGGTATTTAGCAATTTGTTTTCACCTGGGTATTCTTTGGGCCTCTAAACGAGAAACCGATCGTCGCCTCCTCTTCCTCTTGTCGCTGATCCTGGTCGCACTCGCCGGTTTGTCTCGTCTCTCTCTTGTCTCTGACTCTTTGGTCTCTCTCTCTCTCTCGTCTCTGAGAAACCGATTGTTCAGTTGAATCTTTAGAGTTAGGAACAATATAAACTGAAAATATTTTTAGGAACAATACAACTGAAAATATTTGTTGGGTCAGTTCAATCTTTACACTCTTAGAGTTAGGTTTAACAGGAATAATCTCCTTATTGCCTTAAAAATATATTTTAAATTAAAAAAAATGCCAAACTACTTGGCGGCGCCTAGGCGGGTCGCCGCCCGACTAGCGCCATTTAGAACACTGGCTGATTTTAAAATATACTGTATATCTTTTTATAATCAGGTGACAACTGACACACCCCTCGTCTTGAGTTTATATCTTTGACTTTTCTTAATGGCAGCAATTTCAATTCCATTCTGGGTGGTTGGTATTCGGAGTTACAATATTGAAAATGCCAATGATGGTAGTTGCAATGTCCATAGAGTTTCATTTAAAACATCAATTTAAATTATCATAATCAGCCGTTTGCATATTTAATAGTGAACTCTGAAGCAATCGCGGACTTTCTTTCACTTTCGAACAGCAAATATCTAGACTTCCATTAGTTTGTAATGTCTTACCTAGTCGAATAAATAAATCATTCTTACAATTCATTGTGCACCCAGATCTCTCTCTTTTTCTTTTTAAAGATGTGCACCCAGCTCCGGTATCCTATATTTTTTTATATTTCTTGTTCTCACATGAAAGCATCATAAACCCAGCATATCTCTCTCTCTCTCTCTCAAAATGGTGGTATTGAAGAGTTGCTGCACAATAAAGCCAGCTGAACCTACTCCTACCTCTGGTATAGTGATTTCAGATTGTGATCAGGATAAACCTATAACACATGCTCCCCTCATCTACATCTATCATCCCTCTTGCGACTTTTCTTATAAATCGGCCCTTGAATCTATCAAAATTTCCTTGAGCAAAGTGCTTGTGCATTTCTACCCACTGGCTGGACGTTTGAAATGGATAGGAAACGGCAGCCGAGTCGAGCTCGAGTGCAACTCGGTCGGTGCTAGTCTTTACGAAGCCGAATTGGATGCTGAACTAGCGGAATTCGGCGACTTCTGTCCAACGCCAGATCTCCGATCACTGATTCCTTCAGTGGACTATGATGCTCCTTTGCATGAAATTCCATTGCTCTTGGTGCAAATCACTAGGTTTAGGTGTGGTGGCTTGAGCCTTGGTTTGGCTACATCACACATCATGGTGGATGGTACAAGTTTCTCTCACTTCATGTCCATGTGGGCCCGTATAGCATGCGGTGAGCCATTGGGCGTCCTCCCATTTCTCGATCGGACGGTGTTATTGGCCTGGGATCAGCCAACACGGCGATATAATCATGAGAGATTTGAACCTCCACCATTGTTGATGGGTCTTTCAAACAATGATGAGGAGCGAAACAAGAGAACAACTGTAGCCATGCTACACCTTAGTAAAACCCATGTTGAAAAGCTGAAGAACATGGCTAATGATAGGCGAGCCGCCAACACAAAACTCTACAGCCGATACGAGGCCGTGGCAGGACACTTGTGGAGATGCACGTGCAAGGCACGTGAGCACAAAGGTGAGCAGATTACGAAGTTGTACTTGCAAGTAAACATTCGCGATCGCATGAAGCCACCACTGCCACGAGGGTACTTTGGGAATGCATTTTTACGGGTCGTGGCTACAAGCCGAGCGGGAGAGCTGATGACTAAGCCATTTAGCTATGGCCCAAGTAAAATTAGAGAAGCTATAGAGATGGTCACAGATGACTATGTGAAATCAGCACTCGACTTGGTCAAGGGTTTACCAAACTTAACCCGTTTCAGGACATACCATACCATCGGGTCAACCCAAGGAGCTTTCTATGGTAACCCAAATCTTGAGATCACAAGTTGGTTGGGCCTGCCACTCAAAGGTATAGATTTTGGTTGGGGGAAAGAAATTCACACAGGTCCAGGAAGTGTTGCCTTTGATGGCAAGTCCTTTATTATGGATGGGCCTAATGAAGATGGATCATTGATTGTTGCACTTAGGCTACAAGTAGGCCACATGGATACTTTAAGAGAACTCTTTTATAAAGATATAGATGATTGGTGTTGTTGTAAGATGTGATACGAATGTGGAATAGTTGTAGTACTAGTTTTTCAAAATCATGGTTTTTTTTTTTGTCTATTGTCGTTATCTGTGAATCCAATCCAATCCCTTCCCCCCCCCCCCCCCACACACACACACACACACACCCCCTCTTCTGTCGTCAAAGAAAGAGACACTACTATGAAGAACGTACTAATGATGTCATTATCTGTGAAAATTCGTAGGTGTAATAATGACAATGCTCTTATTGGAACCCAACAATTCCCCCGTGGAACCCAGTCTTGGGGGATCCTATTTGAGCTGACGGCTAGTAGTATTAGTGCCCTTAATAGTTGAGTTTGAATTTTAGGACAGAATTTTTTTCGAGTTCCAGCTTTTGTGTCCTTTCTGCAGTAGGAATTCATCTGTTCTAATGGTTATCGGTGCAAGTGGTTTCCTTTTCCATTGGGCCAAGGCTCCATTGGTTCTGCAAAATGACCCAATATTGGAAATTGAGTTCTATCTAATAATTCTAATCTGAGGGAAACAATCTAAGCTTCAAGCTTCTCTTTGATACTGAGAACTAGCAGACTAAAATCAGAAACGGAAACTAATGTTTAGTAGATTCATAGTACATTACATGTACTTTGGTTATAAGCTTTGTTAATTAGATTTCGGATAGCGTACCGGTTTCTTTCCTTGCCTTTGTTATCTTTTTTGACCTTTTTTCCCCCCCAAGCTCGCCGGGACACCTGGCAGCAAAAAAATTGAACTTCCTTGTCTAATCCATGATCCAACCAAAGCCTTATTCGCACATAGGAATTATGCACTTTGGGTTGAGATTTCACATCAGTGTGTCCAAATCCCGTGACAGTTGTCAGTCGTTAAAGTATGTTGTCATGTGTATTTGACCCAGGATTACTGCAATTTTTAGATTCACTTCACCTTTTTCTTGATTACAGATGACAATGAATTTGAGGATGTAAGCATTGTACGACCAAATGACTTCTACCAATCCCGAGATGCAGATGGTGCCACCAATTGGTGAGGCAGATTGCGTTCGCAACAGTTCTTGTGCAACAAAGATCTCTGTGACTTCAGGTTGTATTACCAGTTGTTAGGTTTGTCTTGAAAACAAAGAAAACTGGTTTCTGCAACTTAGATTATTTGTCTGTAAGCTAGAAAGTTTTCTTTTTTTTAGCCGAGTAAGATAGAAGTTGATCTAGAGCAGAGTGTCCTTTATTGTGACTTGTCTTTCTTTTTTTTTTCCCGCGTATAACTTTTTTGTGACTGTCAATTGAGATAAGTTTCCCTCCTGTCATCTAGGGGGGAATAAGAGGGGATACATTTTCCCCCATTTTTCTCTCCAAGCAGATGATGTTCTGTTTAACTTGTTAAACTGAGGATTCTCAGATTGTGTATTTTCAGGATTTAATACCACAAGGGATTGCACAGATTTTTCCCTTTCCACCCGATGACCCCTGTTTACTAATTCCAGAATGCTACAGTCTATATTTGGTTCATACAGAATATATTATAAGGCTACGTTTGGTTTCTGGGCATGTAAAAGGAGGGATAAGGACTGTCCTTGAAAGAAGAGCTAGGATTACTTCCACAAACAAGTGGATTTGGAAGTCGTCCATTTTGATTTCTAGAACAGTTGTCTTGTTGAGTTTCTCTTTACAAGTCAGTTAAATTATCGTTGTCCACGAGTTATCTCGTGGATATTAATACATTTTCACAAATATCAATACATCTTTCTTGGATATTAATGCACCTTTTATCTGTCATCCTACACCCTTTGGGCGGAGGTTAGAATAATCTTATTATTTATATTCTCAACAGTTACCATTACTATGCTTTTGGTGAACAACTATGCAACAGCTCTACACATATTGACCAAAGTTCGATTCTTCTGAATTTTATAGTTTTAGCGTGGATAACTTTTTTTTAACCAGATCTGAAAAAGAATTAATTGAGGCGCGTTAAGTTGACCCGGACCCCAAACCATCAAAAAATAATACTATTGCATTTGCAAAAGACTAGACTTGGAGTCAACCACATCAAATCTCAGCAATAGAAAGCGGGACTCGTGAAGTGGGTTGGATTGCAACAATTATTATTCATCCATAAACATTTTACACACAGATTTACATATTTTGGTGGGACCGAGGTGTAGTGTGTGTGGATCCCAATGTGAATGTGAGTGGATTTGTGTAAATATTTGTTCGTTTGAGGGATCCAAAACGCCTGAGCACGGTCTCTAATAAATTTTCTCTATCTATTTCTCTCAACTCATTATTCTTAAAAAAAACTCATTCAAAACCCAAAACAAATAAGGTAAAGAACAACTCCATTGTCCACAAAAAAAACACTGACATCATCAACACTATTTTGGGTTTAACCTGGGCGCGGGGTGGAGTCAAGAACATTTTTTGTTACCAAATATTCCATCCGTCCCAATTCAATAGTCTCTCGTTCTATTCTGACCGGATGAAGTTATATACTTATATATCTTTAAATTAGTAATGAATTTTATATTCAATATGAATCTTATTTGATAGATCTCGATTAATTTTATAATACCATATTTAAGACATTATAAGTTACTTACAAGATATAATCAATTGAAAAGTTGAACAAACTCCCGAAAGAGACAATTAAATTGGAACGGAAGAAGTACTATTATACGACACAGATTTCCATTGTTTTTGTTTCACATAGGTTGGTCCGAAGAATAATTGCTAAACGGTTATCAATAAGGCCCTGTTTGGATGGGGACATAGCCTCCCGGATTTCTTTTCACCCCTGATAAAGGGGGATAAGTCCCCATATCCACCGTTTGGAAGCTCAAAATTGCTCCCGGATTACTTTTCCCCCCTCAAAACTTATCCGGCTGTGGAGGAATTGAGGGGGATAACTTTTGGGCACCCCCCCCCCCCCAGCCCAAAAATTATCCGGCTGTGGATGGCTGTATATGGACGATTATGCCCCTCCTTATCCCCTTCCCCTTCCATCTCTGCAACTAACCCTCTTTTTTCATTTTTCAGAAAAACAAAGAGAGAGATAGATGACTGGGGGGGGAGGGGGAGAGGAGAGGAGAGGAGAGGTACCTGTTATTGCCATTGCCGGAGTGCCGTTGCCGGAGCCATCGTTTTTTTGGGTAAATCGGAGCCATCGTTTTGCCACTGCTGAAACCCTTCGGTTTCATGGGTAGTAAAACAAAAAAGAAAGGTTGGGTAATAGTAAAAAAAAAAGAAAGGGGAAACGTTGGGTAGTTGGGTAATAAAAAAGATCCACTTGGGTTTTAACTATATTTTTTAATATTAATTTTAGAATTTATATACTTATTTTAATACATACTCAAATTTAACACTGCACATGGACAAAATAGTCATTTGACAGTTTTTCCCATCATCCACTCCTCCTTATCCCCCATTCTATAAACCATCCAAACAAAGTCAAATTTTATCCCCCTATTTAATACTCCATCCAAACCATATACTATTTTATCCTCCCTCCATAAACTATCAAAATTAATACCTCCTACCATCTTATCTCCCCTTCATATTTTTTACCCCCAATTTTTTATCCGCGTCCAAACAGGCCAGGTTAACGACACAACACTTCACCGCAAACCAAGTTGTCCAATACACTTGCACAAAATTTACCACACCCGTCTACGTGACACCGCAAACCAAGTTACCCAATACATTCGCACAACATCCATCACATCCATTTACATGACACTACATGAGAAGTTTGAAACTATAGTACTTTGCAATTACTACCAATTATGGGGCGTGTTGTGTCCCTACTCCCTGGCACGATGGAACGGTCATTGTCAAAGTCCTATAGGAGCAGTCTCTATTTTCCGTTTTAGTCCTATTTGCCTTTCCCGCTCTCTCCTGCCTCCAGAATCTCCACAGACGCTGTAAAATGATCTGATTCAGTGATTCTTATTCACTTCTTGTTCTAAAAATCAGTCCATTAATGCTGCAAATCTCATTTTCTCAGCTACTTTTCTTTGTTTCCGATTGAATCCGGCGATGTCCAAATCAGGAGCCTTAGATCTGGCCACTGGTGTTGGTGGAAATATTGAGAAGAAAGCAGTTATTTCAGCCGTTGACGAGTACTTCTCACCAACTTAATTGCTCTCCTCTTATTGTACTATGTTATACTAGCTAATTCAAAAAAATCTTAACATAGGTGTATTCTTGGTTTCTGTTTCGAATTTTAGGTTAGATTAAGCGTGAATCTATTGAAAAACATCCTTAATCTATACTTTTTAAGGGTTTTTTTTTCGACCATCGGATGTCCGGGCCAACTTGCGCACATCTTGACAAATTCCGGGGCCTGAAGTTTACAACCGGGCAAACCCTCAATCGGCCCCAAGGTTTGCAATGTTTGGCTTTCGTGAGATTGGAACATGCGACCTCACGGAGGACAAACACTTACTAGCTTTCTCATACCCACTTGGCCAAACCCCTTGGGGTTTCTCTACTTTCTAAGTTATTGATGATTTTGAATAGTCCTTGATGATAACACATTCTCAATGCTTTAGGTATGAGAAGTATCATAACCCTTGTGGAGGAGATGAGGAAGAGAGAAAAGCTAACTGCTCAGACATGGTAAGCTAACTTTCTCATCCTCTGTAGAATATGCTTTGATTTAGAATAAAACTGAAGTTGCAAAGAGAATTTTCCATGCTTAAATAGGTAATGTTCTAATAACATTGTGATCCTCGATTTTGAACTGATAGATTTAATACATTTCACTCCTGAAATTAGGTAAAATTTACATTCTTGTTGGAAATTTTAAGTTTGGATGTTTTCCCTGTTCCCTGCATGGCTCCATGCAGTATTTGTGCAATATGGATGCAATTTACTGACTAGGAAGTTTTTCCTCTTTGTTCAATTACCTTACTTTGTGTCTTGCTAAGGTATTGTTGAAGGACTATTGCTTTGCGGAAATAAAAGGCAGTTGATTGACGTTGCCCCTCTATTTGATATTAGGTTAACAAGTATTATGATCTAGTGACGAGCTTCTATGAGTATGGATGGGGTGAGTCTTTCCATTTTGCAAACAGGTACATAGTAAATTTCCATGTAAATATGTGGATCTCTTGTCCTTCTTGATGTACATGCAAAAGGTCATGTTACTCTTCCTAGAACTTGTATTACTAACAAAGTCTTATACTGGCAGATGGAAAGGGGAGTCGTTCCGAGAGAGCATCAAAAGACATGAGCACTTTATTGCTTTGCAACTAGGCCTGAAACCAGGACAGAAGGTTTGGTTCACTCACTCCTAGTCCCACTCTCTTTTCTTTTTTCTGTTGGTCAGCAACAAAAAAGGTTATGAATTAGAGAACAAGCCGAGGGGGCACAACCCTTTCATCGAAAATAGGAAAGAAAGTAGGGACGGATCCAGGAATATAGTGTAGTGGGGGCACCTGTTAAGCATAATGGCAAAAATTTATTTTTGTAGTCAACCACAATAAGATCGTACAAAATTAAGGCATGTATTACTAACCACAAAAGTTTATAACGCGTACTTTAAGTTAAATTAGGTAAGAATGAGTACAAAATCTCATACAAAATTTTTAAAGTATGTTTTAAATGAACATCAACAAGTTTTAGAATGATCGAGCTAGTTTTGTTAATGACTTTGTTTTACAATATTTCTCCCAGACGGTTAAAAATAAAGAGAACCAAGAAAGAATAGCTCCAAATAGACAAACAGCTTGTAAAGTAACAAGTATAAATACACCATATGATGAAATTTAGACACAAAACTAATGTATGTGTTTTTTTGAAATATATGCAAGTGTGTATGTTTATATATTAGCACACTTTCATAATTATGCTAATTTATACAAAAAATAATAATTAATTTTGAGCGGGGGCACGCGTTCGAGTGGGGGCACGTGCCCCCGCGTGCCCCTGCTTCGGTCTGTCCCTGAAAGAAAGCAGATGCAAAGCAAAATCCCAAATCATGAAGCTATCCAAATAAGATGCACTGCAAGTATCTCATAAGCATCTTTTTCGTCATCTGTCATTGGTTTCCATTTCTCACTACTTGACAGCATATTTCTCCAAGTTATTAATATATCCTTTTTGATAAAAGTTGTGATTGAACTTTTGTAGTTGCTGGCAGGTGCTGGATGTAGGATGTGGCATTGGTGGGCCGCTAAGAGAAATCGCTAGATTCAGGTAACCCATGGTTCTTTGACTATCCAGTTTTATTTGTCATTGTCTTCTTTGGATAGTCTGGTCAATGCTAATTAGTCAGCTTTATTTCTGCATGCGAAAATGTCTGCATGAAAAAGTCTACTTTGGTCGTATTCTAGTTTCATATATTCCACTTGCGACCATGCTACAAAGTTTTTGGTTCCAATGAGAAACTTTTTCACCTTCCCATTCATTGTTGTTGCTATGTTAGTTTTCAATGCCAGCCAACATAAGAAGTTATAATGCTGGCTTTCCCGGTTTGCCTTTATAAGTACAAAGTTGAAGACTGAACTTACTTTATTCATTTGGACCACACAAATGAAACTTGGGTCTTCAACTTGCTTTATTCATTTGGACCACACAATTGAAACTGGGAAAGTGCGCTTTTCCTTGGAAAATAATCCTAAAATACTACGGTGACACTTTCATTTATTCATTTTCCATTTCCTATCCTTTTAGTTCCTTTTCCTTTTCCTTTCCTTTTTTTTTTCCGTCAATGTCTGCTAAACACATTATGTCTCTGGAAAATTTGTAATTTTTGATTAATTTTCCTAAGCTAATGACTTTCTGCAGTGGTACACATGTTACAGGGGTAAATATCAATGAGTATCAAATAACAAGAGGGACAGTAAGTAATTCTTCACTTTTCTTTTTTTTGAAAGGATTCTTCACTATGGATTTTGAATGCAAATTTTATGTGGTGGAATCTCCTAGCTAATAGTCAATTATCTTAGGTTTTGTGCATACCCACAGAAATAGTGGGTTGATTCCTAAATTCCTCGTTTATAAGCTTCAGGTGCTCTGCAGGAACTAAATCATATTGCAGGAATGGACAGCAGCTGCAACTATGTGAAGGTCGTAAAACTACTCCATTTTAAACCAATTTACTTCCAACAATGGATCCTTCTTATTGTTACTGTCTTCTCCCGTGACTATCTTTCTCCTTACCAAATTGTTCGCGCTATCCCATTTAGTTTTTATATCCATTTCTAAAATGGGTCCAGTTCACTTGAGTTCCCTTTTTGGACATTGCAGGCTGATTTCATGGATATGCCATTTTCTGAAAACAGCTTTGATGCAGTATTTGCAATAGAAGCTACTTGTCATGCACCAGATTTGGTAAGCTAAGCCAGAATTCTCATTTAGGTTGTGTCCATATTTTTTAGTTAGCGTTGTCTCATGACTCTGATTTGCACATTGGGTAGTATACTTGGAATCTCTACACAAGTGTGTGTGTATTTATAGTTGTATTTCATGTTTATCTATTTGTTTGTTTGGCGGAGAGAAATAGGTGGATTGCTACAAAGAGATTTACAGAGTTTTGAAGCCTGGCCACTGTTTTGCTGCCTATGATTGGTGCATCACTGATTCTTTTGATCCCGGGAATGAAGAGCACCAGAGGATCAAGGTTATGCCCATGCAAATCTGTCTGCTGTTATTTCTTTGAGTTTGCCTTTTCTATCGGCATTAAACTTACTTTCTTGGAAACAGGGCGAGGTAGAGCTTGGTAATGGAATTCCTGCTATCAGGTCAAGGGAACAATGTCTTGAAGCTCTAAATCTCGCAGGTTTTGAGGTGAGTAGCATGCAAATTTGAAGTGCTTAATTAGGTTGGGACTTGGGAAGCATTCGTCAACCATGTTTGACTATTAGAAGCATTATACTTGAGTTATAATTTTTCCACTCAAGGTAATTTGGGAAAAGGATCTTGCTTCAGACTCCCCTCTCCCTTGGTATCTGCCTCTGGATAAAACTCATTTCTCACCAAGTAACTTCCGGGTAACAGCTGTCGGACGTTTCTTCACTCGAAACATGGTAAGACACATTGATCATTGACCCTTTTCTTGCAATCTGGTGCTTTCTAATTAATGCATGTATCTGCGATGGAGTGGCAATCCGGTGTTAGGCAAAGCACCTTTTTCTCCAGTTAGGGTTGCCTTGAGGGGAGTTATATCTTAGAGCAAGCTACATGACAGCTTTGTTTGCTATGTAGGTCAAAGCCTTGGAGTTTGCAGGCCTGGCTCCAGAGGGAAGTCAAAGAGTTCAAGCTTTCCTGGAGAAAGCAGCAGATGCACATGTTGAAGGTGGACGGTGAGTTGTTTTTCTGCATGCATATCCTTTCGCTTGCTAGAAGGGAAAAAATGGCTTTGTATAAATTTAAATTGGTCATGCAGCCATGGATGTGTTACCATTTACTAGAGCCGACACTTGGGAGGTTCAAATACATATTTGCCCTTTTCTCATGTTTTACGCGCTATATCCTCTCTGCCCACTTGTCTAGCATAAAGGCAGCTTCAGAAAGTGAGGGCCAGAAGGCCAGTGGTGCATGTCATGTCAATATAGTTCAACTCTGGTCTGAATGTTATTGTGTCTTGCTAGAGATGAGATAAAGTAGACATGAAGACAGTTAAATAACCAACAGCAGAAATTCTTGGGAGTAAGTTGGTTCCTATTATTTAGAGACAGCTGAAAATTTCCTCAAAGTGAATTACTTGTGATAGGACGAATAGATATCGTTTATTTTGTGCCGACTAGAATAGTGGCTTGATGTCCTCATATGACAGTTTTCAGACTTAAATCTTACCCTTGCAATCTGGATCCTCGGATAATGGCCAGTTGAACCAGATGAATGGCCTACTGACGGATTTTTGATGTTCAACTTGAGGTATAATAGACCATTTGGTTATGCACTGTAGCTCTTCCGGGACTGCTGGGTTACGATAACTAGATTTCTAGTCTCCTTCTTGTTGTCTCAATACTGTTTGATTTCTGCAATGACTTGTATAATTACATTGGATTTTTTTATTTTTATCCTGGATTTTTGGCTTGTTGTAGAAAGGGCATCTTCACTCCAATGTACTTCTTCCTTACCCACAAGCCTCATTCATAAGACTAACAAACTGTCAGTGCATCAGAAGCCCGGAAGGTATATGAGATTGTTATTATGCTTGTATTAATACTCTCCTTCTTTGGTTTTTGATGCCACATTGATGAATCAAATTTGTGTATTTGCTTCTTCCATGAACAACTTGTGAGTTAATCCGATATTTGGACAAGAAGACTTGGTTTGGCATGACCATGAGCTTTGGGTTGTAATGTTTCACTTCTTAGTTTTATAGATTTTCCTCTCCCCTCCGTCGGGAACTTTGCTTTTGAATTTGGTGGTTGTTAAATCCTTAGTTTTTTTTTCAAAGAAATGAAGTCATATAAAGTACCGATTACATATATCAAAGCAGTAGAATTTGCGTGCCCCTTTTAATCTCTGTAATTTTCGAATTTGGTGATTAATAAAAAAATTTGCTGATCAAAAAAAAAAAAAACTGTCAATTGTTGCGGCAGAAATTGACACTGCTCTGGCAATAAAGGGGTCCGATCTCCTCTTCTCTGTTCCGAAAATTCTTGTGCCTCTGTATCAAGGGATTTTTTGGCCATTGGATTTCAAACATTAAAATAAAAAATACACAATCCAACGGCCGGAAAATCCTTCGGCACAGAGACATGGAGATTTTCGGCAAAAAGGATCTTGCCTCGGCAGTAGAGGTACTTTTCTTTGGTCGTCAATCTCAAAAGTCTTCATGCCCTTAGAATGTTCCATGTAAGATTTTTAAAACCAAGTGCATAGTTTTTTGAAAAATTGCAAACGAAACTGAATAAAATCTACAATAAGTCTACAGACCAGGAAACCAGCCCATGCTCCAACCCTGGATAGCCCAAAACGACGTCGTTTTGGGCGTCCCTAAAAAAAAAAAAAAAAAATTCCAAATTTTCCTCAAACCAGTCGGCCTACGACTATGAGAGAGAGAGAATAGAAGAAGAAGAGGAAGACGAGGAGGAGGGAGACACCACAGCCAACCCAAACCACCACCGACCACCACCGCTGAAGAAACCAACGAAGAAGACGCCTCCACGATCGCCGACCACCACCACCAACGTACGCCGACGAGCTTCGAACCACAATCACTGATATCGATTTCGAACGCTCAAGAAGGTCTCCACCACCACCACCACCGCCGTCACCATACGCAAACGAAGGTATCTCTCTCTCGAACGCTGGTATCAATTGAACTAGGGTTCCAATTTCAATTCGTAAATATTGGGGATTTTTGCAGCAAAAAATAGGGTTCCAATTTTACTGAAAGACTGAGGTTAAATGGAGCAAAATTCCGCAACCCACCTACATTCTCACCTCACAATCAACAATCCGTGAGTTTGTTGGTTCGAGCATTCAGTGATTTTAATTGGATGCGCATACTTCTCACTAATAACGCGGCATGATTACCTGCTTTGTTTAATTTGTAGGAGTAAGGTTTCCTTGAGTAAAATTCGCCAACAACTTGACTGCGACCTTTTTCTTTACTTGTCTAGTCAAAATGCCTTGTTCGTGGTTTATACATGGGCGTTAACTACCAGATGTGGAAGATTCGTGTTGTTCTTTGAGAAAGAAGCCTATGGAGCTTGATTATGCATGATTACTGAAGTATGCCCTGGTCTCCTAACCTTTTTCCCAAGACAGTGCTACCTGATTCCGTTGCTTTAACTTCTATATATCTATTTTGCCTCTCATCTCTAATGCTTATCATTTTTGAACTTTTCTTTAGTTCAAGATTCATTTCCCTGCTTTTGTTTGAAAGAGAGAAAATTTCAGGTCCAGCGCAACCTCCTTAGGGGTGCAATCTCAGTTGACTACTCTTGTAGGAATAATTAGAGCTATTGATCCAAAGCTTCATGAACACCTTGGTATGGGTTGATCCTGTTAGATGTTATTCTCTCGTTTTTATTGGGTGCGATATGCAATCAAGTCTCTGAATTTTGTCATGGTTATTTTTACTGGTACCTCCACAGTCTGAGGAGGATTACTTTAAGAAAGCTCATATCAGATTTTCCCATACTCTTTATATTTGGAGTACCAAATTAATTCTCCAAAATAGAGGAAAAAGAGGATGGGTTTGAGTAAGCTCATATCAGATACACTCTTTTTTTTTTTTTTATCGGCATTGAACGATACACTATTAGCCAATATTAGCTCAACATAAGTACTCTGAAATGCATTTATTCTATGGCTTTGGCTCTAGTGCCCTGACCATTAAAACATGGCTTTGTATTTTCGAACTTCTGATTTTTCGATTTTGCAGAGGAACTAGATGGCAGGCAGTATCTGTTTGCACTCCGTATGCTGATGGTACTTTTGAAAGAAGCTAAAGGTCCAGACGATGTTGTCAAGGTTCACATTCCACTTCCCTCTTGTTTCTCTTTTTCACCTTCGCAATTAGATGTGTCTGAAATATAACTTATTTGAACCTACTTTTACAGATTGTGGGGGAAATAACGGCTAGTCTGGATGCGAAAAGGGCATTGAGAGACGCATTGAACATCCAGGAAAAGTACCTACGGAAGGCAAGCTCATCCTTTTGTTTCTCTTTCGTTAAATCCTCATTCCATCCTCACATGCATGCATATGACTTGGGTTTCCACACATGGCTTACTGCTTATAGTGCTTACATGTGCATGCAGGCCAAGCAATTGTAGCTATGCAAAAGGGAGGGAGAGCACACAGCAGTTCCACAACTCCAAATCCAGTTCCGCTTGGTGTATGGAGCGTCCAGCCAAGAAGAGATGCTAGCTACACTTAGGATTTTTCTTTTTCATTTTGCTTGTAATATAGCTTAGGGTAGACGATGATGATGATGTTCGGCTCATGGCCTTTGCTCCAATTTGACAATGTTTCATGGCTTGTTTAAAAAGATACAAGTTTGTACTCCATTTTTGTTACTATATTGGTTTCAGAGTGGTACAATTTGAGATAATGAGTGGTACATTATGAAATTCAAATATCACTATGGTGTCAACTTCTTGGAACTTTTCTACATAGGTTTTCTTTATTAGTTATTGTCCTGAAGCTCTTAAGGCAAGGCCTGATTTTTTTTTTTTTTCCCTTCAGAGGTTCTATTTACCTTGATCATTTCTGAAACAATGGGAATGTTGTTTTGCATGAACTGCTGTATTGCCCTTTTTTCTGTTGCTACTGCTACTAATTGAGACGCTATGACGTCGGGCTAGACTAAAAACAAGGGAAACTCTGTCGAATTTTTTAGAAAATACAGATATGGATACGACACAATACATCTTTCAAGATACGATATGCATATAGATACGATACGGATACGACACAATACGTTTGACTAATATAAATTGCATTCATCCAACATAATCCAACACATTGCAACCTTGCAACATTCACAGGTTCAACAATGCAGTCGTAATGCTAATACTATTACAAATTCATCAATGTCATGACCAATCAAAATAACAATACATATTCATCATTTCCATAGAACAACCAAGTGAACTACTCTCTATTATTATTGGGATCAAATTCCACATCTCACCAATGTTTCACATTATTTTCCAAAAACTAGGACACGAGCCGTGTCTGACACGGAAACGGACACGACACAAGGACATTCTAGAAACTCAAATCCCACCAGTCCAGAAACTCCAAACTGAAACTCAATTTCAGCACTCTAGAAACTCAATTTCCAGCACCTACTCATGAAGTAATTATTACCAATTGAAACTCAAAACTGAAATGCATACACAACTGTTACCAACATTGAATGTGACACCTTTTTCATTAAACAAAATGATAGAAACACCACATAATTTCATAGTCCATGCGGAAATTTTGGCGGAGTTTCCCCTATTTTTGATCCTAGCCCGACGTCTCGTGTCTCAGTCAATACAACAAGAACAACGACAGGAACCACATCAGGCATTTCACATTCTAAATCACCATTCACAAGCCACATTCATAGCCAAATTCCATTGCCAAGCTATCCATTCACAACAAAAAGGTCATTCTCATTTCACATCCAAATAAATAAGAGTACTATCCATTCACAACAAAAAGGCCATTCTCATTCTAATTATCATTCACATCCAAATAAATAAGAGTACATAATACATTCTCTTCTCTAATGATTTAAACCTCCTTTGCAAAACAAAAATTGGCCACGTTCCAATGTTCAGATTTTCAATTGTAGGACAAATTTGCCTAGGAATTACATCTCTATTTTATTTGCTATCAAATCATTCCGCTCTTCTTAGCCACCAAATCAGGTGGAGTTGCCCCGAGTTTGTTACGGAGGTCATTGATCCTTTGCAAAAGCTCCTTCACATATTCAATGGCATCCCCAGTACTGAAGCTCTATCCACAAACAGAACCAAGATAACTCAGAAGCAAGTTTATTGGGAAAAGAGTGCAACTTTAACTTCCATATGCTGTGCCAGTTGTGCCATTGCCATTCTCCCTTTTTTTACCAGATATGCTCTGCTATGCACAACAAGAAGACATTAGCTCAGTTGAAAAAGGTATGCATTATATTATTTAAGGGCATAATTTTAATTAGTTCAAATGAAAAAAATTAAAAACTGAAAGCTGTAGCAACCATTGAAAAGTTCCAATATAGAGTAGTGTCCATATGGAAGCCATGTTTTTTAAGGGATAGCTACCCAGTTTTTGCCAAAGAGAAGTAGAGGAAAAACTGGGCGTAATATATCCATACCCAGAATGGAGAAGCAGCATACAGAAACTGCTGCCAACTAGAGAGATTGTAGATAAGAACCTTTGATGTTTTTCACCGTGATGATCCAATAGCAGCAACTGCCCAGTCAAACTAAAAAGGAACATGCTTCTCATCTCAGAAAAGCAAAGAGATTTTAATGAAAATTGAGGAGGACTACCACCAGAGCTTTGTTCATTCCTTCCACCTAACACATTGTTAAAAACTTAAAACTGTTGCATTTGTGATATTGCTCTGATAGTGTTCCTCAAATGCTAACTCTAACGCTAAGAGGTTTATCTTATCGTGTAAGTCTAACAAGTCTAATGATGCTTTATAGCAAACATCGGATGGCAGGCAAAAGGGGGATAGCTGGCATTGTGCAAGTGAAATCTATAAAGCTGGAATGTGCATAAAATTCACCAAGCATCCACTGTGTTGAAATTATTAAGCTTGTTTAATCACATGGAAAGCAGGAGACAAAAATACAAGCTTAGGGTATCTCCAACCCAAAGATTCGTTTCTTATTGATATATAATCCTGATTTTATGAAACCAAAAATACAAGGTTAGGTTCGACAAAAAAAAAAAACCCAATTATGTAAACCCTAATTTTTTTTCTTGTTTAAACAAATTATAATGAAATTAAAGGCTAGAATCGACAACACTCTAATATATAGACGAGGAGAGAGAGAGACCTTGGCGGTGGGTTTGTCGTCGGTGGTCGTCGGCGGAGCGTCGATTTTCGCGAAGGGTTGGTCGCCGGAGGCGAACCCGATGATGGTGGTGGTCGCCGGAGGTGGAGGTGAGGCTGGTGGTCGCCGGAGGTGGAGGTGAGGCTGGTGCTTGGTGGAGATCCCGCTATCAGTTTGTCCGGTTAGAAGACGATCAGGGAGGTGGGGGGCGATTCAAAAAATTTCAGTTTTTTTTTTTTTTTATTTTAGGGACGCCCAAAACGACGTCGTTTTGGGCTATCCAGGGTTGGGGCATGGGCTGGTTTCCTGGTGTGTAGACTTATTGTAAAACAATATCTATCATCCTATAGGCAATAAAAACCGAAATCAAGTCTCAAGCTGGATCACTCCTGAAAAGAACTTGCTACATATATTTTTTTGAACATAACCTGATACTAATTCATCCATGACATGTTGCAATTATAGAAAATATTAACAGGAACACAACCGTAAACCGCGTAGAGTACATATTTGGAGAACCAAGTGACTACGTCTCAAGGGCACAAATTACAAAATAGGATATTATTCGGTCTATCAAGCTTCTCTTTGCTGCCAGGTGTCCCGGCGAGCTTGGGAAAAAAAAAAAAGGTCAAAGAAGATAACAAAGGCAAGGAAAGAAACAGGTACGCTATCCGAAATCTAATTAACAAAGTTTATAACCAAAGTACATGTAATGTACTATGAATCTACTAAACATTAGTTTCCGTTTCTGATATTAGTCTGCTAGTTCTCAGTATCAAAGAGAAGCTTGAAGCTTAGATTGTTTAGCTCAGATTAGAATTATTAGATAGAACTCAATTTCGAATATCGGGTCATTTCGCAGAACCAATGGAGCCTTGGCCCAATGGAAAAGGAAACCACTTGCACCGATAACCATTAGAACCGATGAATTCCTACTGCAGAAAGGAAACAAAAGCTGGAACTCGAAAAAAATTCTAACTGTCCTAAAATTCAAACTCAACTATTAAGGGCACTAATACTACTAGCCGTCGGCTCAAAAAGGATCCCCCAAGACTGGGTTCCACGGGGGAATTGTTGGGTTCCAATAAGAGCATTGTCATTATTACACCTACGAATTTTCACAGATAACGACATCATTAGTACGTTCTTCATAGTAGTGTCTCTTTCTTTGACGACAGAAGAGGAGGTGTGTGTGGTGTGGTGTGGTGGGGTGGGGGGAAGGGATTGGATTCACAGATAACGACAATAGACAAAAAAAAAAAACCCTGCTATTATTCCAATAAAAAAACGTGATTATGAAAAACTAGTACTACAACTATTCGTATCACATCTTACAACAACACCAATCATCTATATCTTTATAAAAGAGTTCTCTTAAAGTATCCATGTGGCCTACTTGTAGCCTAAGTGCAACAATCAATGATCCATCTTCATTAGGCCCATCCATAATAAAGGACTTGCCATCAAAGGCAACACTTCCTGGACCTGTGTGAATTTCTTTCCCCCAACCAAAATCTATACCTTTGAGTGGCAGGCCCAACCAACTTGTGATCTCAAGATTTGGGTTACCATAGAAAGCTCCTCGGGTTGACCCGACGGTATGGTATGTCCTGAAACGGGCCAAGTCCGGGAAACCCTTGACCAAGTCGAGTGCTGACTTCACATAGTCATCTGTCACCATCTCTATAGCTTCTCTAATTTTACTTGGGCCATGGCTAAATGGCTTAGCCATCAGCTCGCCCGATCGGCTTGTGGCTGCGACCCGTAAAATTGCATTCCCAAAGTACCCTCGTGGCAGCGGTGGCTTCATGCGATCCCGAATGTTCACTTGCAAGTACAACTTGGTAATCTGCTCGCTCTCGTGCTCGCGTGCCTTGCACGTGCATCTCCACAGGTGTCCTGCCACGGCCTCGTATCGGCTGTAGGGTTTTGCGTCGGCTGCTCGCCCCATCATTAGCCATGTTCTTCAGCTTTTCAACTTGGGTTTTACTAAGGTGCAGCATGTCTACAGTTGTTCTCTTGTTTCGCTCCTCATCGTTGTTCGAAAGACCCATCAACAATGGCGGAGGTTCAAATCTCTCGTGATTATATCGCCGTGTCGGCGGATCCCGGGCCAATAACACCGTCCGATCGAGAAACGGGAGGACGCCCAATGGCTCGCCGCGTGCTATTCGGGCCCACATGGACATGAAGTGAGAGAGACTTGTACCATCCACCATGATGTGTGATGTAGCCAAACCAAGGCTCAAGCCACCACACCTAAACCTAGTGATTTGCACCAAGAGCAACGGAATTTCATGCAAAGGAGCATCATAGTCGACTGAAGGAATCAGGGATCGGAGCTCCGGCGTCGGGCAGAAGTCGCCGAATTCGGCTAGTTGGGCATCCGACTCGGCTTCGTAAAGCTCAGCGCCGACCGAGTTGCACTCGAGCTCGACTCGGCTGCCGTTTCCGACCCATTTCAAACGTCCAGCCAGTGGGTAGAAATGCACAAGTACTTCGCTCAAGGAAGTTTTGATAGATTCAAAGGCTGATTTATAAGAAAAGTCGCAAGAGGGACGATAGATGCGGATGACGGGAGCATGTGTTATAGGTTTATCCTGATCACAATCTGAAATCACTATACCAGAGGTAGGAGTAGGTTCAGCTGGCTTTATTGTGTAGCAACTCTTCAATACCACCATTTTCAGAGAGAGAGATGCTCGGTTTGTGATCCTTTCAAATCAGTATTGGGTACCGGAGCCGGGTGCACATCTCTTCATAAAAAATGGATTATTCTGACCTCCATTATTGGAGGCAATTCTCTTCTGACGCGCGCGCCCCCCGGACCCCACCCCCGGACCATTTTACCCCCGGCAATAATTCACCCATTTTCTTATTTTTTATTTATTTACTTAATAACTTTTATATCTTTTTTCACTTTTATTTATTTAAAATTATTTAAGTGTTCCAATTTTCAATCCGGTTGAATCAGAGCAAAGATCTTTTTTTTATCATTTGATATTTAATTTTTGGCTCGAAGGCCTTTCAACAAGTACCCTAAGGCACTTTATTTAGTTTCAGGTCTCTCTTAGGGTGCTCATTGAAAGGCCTTAGAGCCAAAAATTCATTACGACCATTTAGGATGAAATGATAAGAAAAATAAGATCTTTGCACCGGTTCAAACGAATTAAAAATCGGAACACTTATTTTTTTACTCTTTATATGTATTTTTAAATTATTTAATATTATATATGTGAGTAAATTTCTTTTTTTTTAAATTTTATAATTCTTTTATGTTATTGAATTTATTAATTTTGTATTTATTTATATCTTTTATCTATTTTATTTCTAACCCCTTATTTAGATTTCCTTTTATCTTCTTATCTTCATATCTTCAATTACAACCACACATTCAGATTTTTTTGTTATCTTCTTATCTTTAACTACAATCATTCATCCATCACCCCTTATCCTTATATGTCCAGCATTATCCTTCCAAAATCACCATCTTCTTCCCATCTCCTCCTTCTCCCTGCTTGTCCCTCCAGCATCACCTCTTTCCATCATCTATCTCTCTCTCTCTCTTCCTCTGTCACGGCTCCTCCCTCCTTTTCCACACCGATTTCGTAAAACGTAGAAGAACATTATGGATGGCTACAACTGCTCATTTTCAGATAGTTGGTCCGTTGAGAATGATGTTCTAGTTCCAGAGGGCGTCTCCCACAATTTTCGTAATTATACACCCGAATTCACAACTAACGAGGTTAGTTATTTACCGTTGTTCTTATGCATATTAGTTATTTAATTTAAAAGTACAGAAATTATGCATATTAGACTGGATCATGTTGCACTTATACATATTCTTTTTTCTTATTTATAGATTTTTCAAAGTAGAGACGACATGATAGCTTGGGTGCGGAAAGTCGGTAGGGAAAATGGTATTGTTATTGTTACTAAGAAATCTGCTAGTTTAATTGGTGGCAAGCTGCCAAAGTGCATTCTTAGTTGTGAAAGAAGTGGAAAGTATAGATCGGCAAAGAAAGCAGTTGAAGGGCAATCCTCGCAAAAGAATACTGGGACAAAAAAATGCGAGTGCCCATTTGAGCTGCGAGGTATACCAATACCTCCAGCGGGTGTCATGTGGGGTGTAAGGGTTGAATATGGTCTCCATAACCATGAAACAACAGAATATTTTGATGGGCATGAGTACCCGTCAAGGCTAACACCAGAGGAGAAAGAAATTGTGCGTGACATGGCGAACAACACCGTGCCTCGTGAAATTCTTAGTGTTTTAAAGAAAAAAACCCGTTAAACACTACATGTGCTCAGTCCATATACAACCTCAAATATACAGATAACATATCAGAACTAGGCGGTCTAAGTCCTACTCAGTTTGTCTTGAATCAACTAATAGAGAAAGGATACCTCCATGAATATCGTACAAATCCATACACCAACGAAATCACAGATATTGTTTGGGTTCATCCTGAAAGCCTAGACTTATCTGTGAATTTTCCGTCCGTATTGGTCATTGATGCCACATATAAGACCAACGAGTACCGGTTACCACTACTGGAGGTTGTGGGTATCACATCCACAATGTGCACTTACTCTCTCATGTTTGCACATCTTACAAATGAGAGGGTAGAGAACCTGATATGGGCCTTGAGTACCTTAAAGAAATGGATGCTTGGAAAGGGGGCATTGTTGCCATCGGTGTTTGTTACAGATAGGGATTTGGCGCTTCTTAGCGCCATTGAAGCATGTTTCCCCTCGGCACGTCACATCCTTTGCATTTGGCACATCAACCAGTGCATAATAAAGCACTGCAGAGGGGTCCTTGGTCCGTTGTTTAATGACTTTAACATGTCATGGCACTCGCTTATTAATTCAACAACCGAAGCGTCTTTCAATCAGAAGTGGAATGCCATGTGCGATGACTATAAACAACACCCGCAACTCTTACATTACCTTGCCAATACATGGATAAAGCCGTACAGAGATAGGTTTGTGGCAGCGTGGACAAATACATGTATGCACCTCGGAAGCAATTCAAGCCAGAGGTATAATCACTTTATGCATTGTTACCTTTACTATTTCAATTACGTACATTATTCTACTACATTAAAGAATATTTCTGTAACTTTCGTATTTAAACACAGTTCATTATTATATTACAGGGCAGAGTCCGCACATGCGAGGCTAAAGCTATATTTGAAGGGTACCATGTCATCCTTACAAAAAGCTTTTGGGACAATAGACAAGATGTTGGAAAATCAGTTCGGAGAGATTCGGAAGTCATTTTTGAAATCTATCAACATCCCCCGCCATTGGCAAATACGTGACGAACTTTTTCAACAAGTAAGAACTCGCATTTCATTGGAGGCAATGGAGCTCATCAATGATCAGCTACAATTCGCTGAAGATTCATCCTACCTCCAGTTCGGGTTGTGCGACTGTACAATAAAAATTACGCACGGATTGCCATGCAGACATGATCTTGCATATTACCGTTGGTACTCCATGCCAATTCCGATTCAGAGTATCCACGATCATTGGACTAGGTTGTCCATGCGCGCGCCCATTGTGAATGACGAGGGAGAACGACCGGACAGAACATATGAAGTTATGGAGAGATTGCAAGGGATGGATCGATCTACGCGAGAGCACATGATAGACAGGATTATCGATATGACGGATCCATCTCAGAGCACAGTTCGAGGCCCAGCGTATAACACGGCTCATAGAGGTCGACCTACTGGTAGAGAGGAGCAAAGTGGACGACGCATTCCTTCCTTTACAGAAGCATCCACTTCGTCATCTGGGGTCGAATCTAGGAGACGTGGGAGGGGCGCGAGAGTTCGCAACACTCAAGCGAACCATGCTCAATTTTCAGTTCCACCCATCCCTACCAACTACATTCAGTATTTACCTCGGGCTTATCAGCATTACATTTCTCACATTAATGACGTCCAAGGTGACGGTCATTGTGGATTCAGGGCGATAGCCGCTCATTTAGGGAATACTGAAGATGGTTGGGCTCAAGTTCGAATAGATCTCATTAATGAGATTAAACAAAATATGGATCTATACGATGCGCTATATCCAGAAATAGGTTGGGCAAACCAGCTAATACAGTCTTTAAGTTACTTTGAAGCTTCGGCACCACGGGGGCATTGGATGGACGCTATGAGCATGGGAGTTGTCATCGCTTCGGCGTACAACCTTGTTCTGCATACATTTGATCCGATTCCTTCATCTTGTTTTACTCATTTCCCATTGAGATCCCCTCCAAGTCCAGTCGAAGAGCGCGTTGAAATAGCTATTGCCCGTGTTGGGAACAATCACTTTGTGCAACTTTTCTTGCAGCCTCATTACCCTGTACCACCCTACCCAACATGGTGGTGGAACAATGCATCAGAACAAGCTAAAAGATGGGCTGCTCGTTATGGAACACGAATTCGTTTGTGGGGAGAAATAATGGATACAAGACCAAGAGGGGCAGGAGCAGAATTTGGTGGAAACATTGATTAGAAATTGAATTTTCATGTATTTTCACTCTTCAACGAAATTAGTACAAGTTATGTTAGTATAAGTTATGCTTTACTTATTCATTTATTAATTAAAATTAGTACAAGTTATGTTAGTATAAGTTATGTTTTAATTATTCATTTATTAATTAAAATTATAGGAAGAAGTCTTTTAAAAGTAAAACCAAAAAAACTAGTAAAAGTAAAAAAAAACAGTAATTAAAGTCTTTTAAAAGAAAGAAAAAAAAACTAGTAAAATTTTTAAAAAAACTAAAACAGTAATTAAAGTCTTTTAAAAGTATAAAAAAAAAACTAGTAAAAGTAAAAAAAAAAAAAACAGTAAAGTCTTAAAAGTAAAACAAAATAAAACTAATAAAAGTAAAAAAAAAAAAATCAAAAACCGAAAAAGAGGGGAGGAGGGGCAAGGGGGGAAAGGGGGGGGGGGGGGGGGGGGAAAGGTGGTGGGGCCGGATGGGGGTGTGTGTGTCAGGGGGGGTGCGAGAAGAGGCTCTCTTATTGGAGGATGAAGGAGGAGAAGTACACTTTTCCTCCAAACCAATACCCTTTCGCCACGTTATCAGCAGTACCAAATCAAATGAAAAAATGGATTTTTTTGTTGCTGACAACATCATAGTGTATTTTGTTTTTACACTGTGATGTTGCCAACAACATCACAGTGTAAAAACAAAAAGGTGAAGCGCCTGCAGTAAATCTTGGAGCGCGAAAATCAATGGCCTTTTTGTTTTGCTTATTCCACTGTGATGCTCTAAGGCCATCCACAGTGGCATAATCAAAAAATGATAACCAAAAGTTGACACATCAGCTTTTGATTATTCACTTAAGAGGTTGCTAAGCTTAACAATGTTAAGCTTCACAATGGTCACTTCTAGTTCATAACCAAAATAAGGGGTCTACTACAATTTCTCTCTCTCTCTCTCTCTCTCTATCTCTCTCTCTCGCGCGCGCGCACGCATTCACTTCCCTCCATTTATGTTTTTTGGGGCAAAAATATATTGATTTCCTCTTTTAATTTTGGGGAAAAATCGGTGACTTTATTCCCTCTTATTATGATTTTTTTTTTTTTGGGGAGGGGGTGGGGGGGGTGGGGGGGGGAATAAAAATGAGAAAGAAGAGTGAAATACCTTAATCCGGCGACGATAGGTTGAATTGTAGATGATCAAGAGATATGAGTTTCACTTTTTGAGGGAAAGAAAGAGAAATAATTTGTCGGTGAAGTGAAGAAGATATAGAGTAGGCGAAAAAGAGAAGAAGAAAATACCAGTTAAAACACGCGTGTATACAAATTTTGGAACTAGTTAACTTATGTGGTGTGAAGTCCACAAATTTTGATTATTGAAAAAGGTTGCTAGTTTTGGTTATCCGAAACCTAAAATTTGATTATTTTTAAGGATGTTGCTAAGTTTGATTATACCATTGTGAGCCATTTTTTGCACCAACATTGTTAACTTTAAAAACAATTGGCTTTTGATTATACCACTGTGGATGGCCTTAGAGCATCTCCATTGTAATAAGCAAATAGGTGTTGATAAGCAAATTTAACAACAATATTCAAAAAATACCTCACATTGTAATAAGCAAAGTTACAAGTCTTTTAGTAAATAACCAAATTTCACTCATTTTATAACCAAACTTAATAACTTTTATCAATAACCAAAACTCAATAACTAAACTCAAAATTCAATAATTCAAAAACACTCCACATTAGAATCGTCTCATCGAGACAAATAATTTGGTGTGGTCGGGTGGGTGATTGGAATTCGTTTGCGATTGGACAAATGTGGATTGCGTATTGTGGGGTTTTTTTGGGTTAGGGATACAAAAATAACCAATGTGGAGGTAGAGGTTGTTAAATTTGATTATGGGTTAAATGGATAATCAAATATTGACGTGACATGTTTTGATTATTACCATTGCGGATGCTCTAAAAACTTAACCCTTGAAGGTTTCAAAAATTATCCCACATGCCACAACCCTCCATTTATATCTCACCGATTAAAAAGTGAAACCTGCAACTAAATAAATACCTCGTTCCTAAATGAATTTCCGGTTAAAAATATGCAATTTTTTCGTAAAAAAATTTAAAACTTTTTTTTACAGTTTGAAAGAACTCATTAATATCTATTAATTTGTGAAAAAAATTTAAATTTTTTAGCAAAACAAATGCATCTTTTTAGAGGCCTAAGTTTACGGTCCAAATATTTATTTAGAGACGGAGGGAGTACAATACTACACATATTTGTGCACAGATTTTTGTAGGGCCCTCTTTTGGATCTCACACAAATGATTTAATTTTAATGCTGCACATATTTGGCAATGTTATTGTTATCGCTAAAAAGTGAGTATTCCGTACATTAATTTTTTGATCCAATTGTCTAACTCTCCATTCTAAATTTAGGATCCTGAAAGAAATTCTATAAGATTGGATGAAGAATTTACCGTTCATTCAATGGAGCTACTGAAAAAATTATTGTAAAATTAACTGATGGTTCAGATCGTTTGTGTAAAACCCCGAAGTGAGCCCCACTATTTTTAAGTGGTATGCAAGTAGCTCGTAAAACTTATTGGTTTTTTTTAGGTATTAGAGTTAGGGGTGAGCAAAAAATCCGGAAAACCGTGAATCCAGTCCAAACCAATCCAAACCGAAATGTTTGGTTCGGTTTTTTAGTAGTATGGTTTGGTCATGGTTTAAAAAAATTAGAAACTGCATTATATGGTTCGGTTTATGGATTCACATTTATGGTTATGGTTCCAAACCGATTCAAACCGCACAATATATACATACATATATATATGAGTGCATATATATATATATATATTTATAGTTATATATATAATTTAATTATGGGAGTTTCACTCAACTACTTTTCTAATTTATTGATCCTATTAATCTACCGCAATATTTAGTTTTCCTTCCTTGCCAAGATGTTTAGTAATTGGGATTCTTAGTTGGTTTACTTTAGTGAATTACCACTATTTCATTTTCTGAGTTTAAGACTTGAAACAATTGTTGGTATTCTACTCTTAATAAGTTGGTTGATATTAGTGTGTTTTGGTAATTTGAATGGAATTGGTTTTAATATATACAAGTTTTCTTTTAATTTATCTTCGTAATTTTATGTATTTTAAATTTTTTTTAAGATGATAACTTAGTTCAAAGCAAACCGTGGTTTAAAACCGAAACCAAACCGTATTTTAATGGTTTGGATTGGTTTGGTTCTATGGAATTTGTGGGTTGGTTTGGTTCTCCAAATTCATAATCCGTAGGTATTGGTTTGGTTCTTGGTTTACTATAAAACCGAACTAAACCAGACCATGCTCACCCCTAATTAGAGTTGATTCAAGTACTTTAGATTCACATGTTCCACTCTTAAACCAACCCAAAACTCAAAAAATTGAAATGAAATGGTTAAGGCCATTAGACAAAATTTCACCGGCAACTAATCAGCGATACGAGATAGGCAACAAATAAAGCCAATTTACAACTTCAACTGTATGCAAAAATTTACATGGTTCTTCTCTCATACATAACAAAAATTTACAACATTAACCGTAAGCACCTTAAGCAAAATACCTAAAGGAAGAGAGTACTAACTAAACATGGTTCCTCTCCCATACGTAACAAAAGTGTACAACATTATATTTCATACATGGTTCCTCTCCCAGAAACAAGCTTTGTTGTCATCAACAAATTTCATCAAGAAGACATCAAAATAAGGATGTGTATGGGGCCTCCATCATTAGATCATGAACAAGCAATGGAATGAAAATAAAGTTAGAAGGTGGCAAAATTAAAAAAATATATGTTTTCATTTAGATTTTGCGCTTAGATATTCAAATTAGTACCATGAATGTAGAACACTTGGGATCTTGGGACATGCTAATAGGATTATGGAGATCCGAATTCGCCTATAAAAAAAAATGAGATCCGGATAATGTTTCAAGAACAAAAACATAAAGGTATGCATCTCAAACGACTTGGAGAAAAATTATAGTACCTCTTGCAGATTTTGGTTCGCAGACACATTTAAGACACTAGGTGATGGAATTGTACCATCAGCATTATCCCTGATAGAAATAAAAAAATTTACTAAGCATATAACTTCCTACATGAACCATGTAATCATAAAAGCATAATACTTACCTGGCTTGCTTTTGTATGTGATAAGTAGTTCTAGTACACCCTGGTTGCTTTCAAATGCTACACTTCCTTTTTTGGCCCACAGGATTCTCTTTGGGATGTTTTTGTCTGAGAGATTTAGATTGACCTCTTGAAGCAACATGTGGCGGGTCATGTAATGTAAATTTTATATTTGATAGAAGTTGAGTACCACCTTCAAGCGGAGGTGAACTTTCCATATCAATTTCATCATCATCATCTTCCATAGCCGAGTTCACTGTGCAAATTCTGCAAAGCAAGGACTTTCTTTTGTGATTTTTGCCCCTCTTCAACAACTTTCAAGACCTCTATCATCAGGTTGTGCATGGTCAATGTAGAGGAGCTTTTTGAGCCTTCTTGCAGCATTACTTGACTCATCAAAATAGGAGAAATCCCGTTGGCAACATGACTCGTTACATTTATAGTCCATCTTCAAAGAATATAATACAGTACTCAGGGAGATGACTGGTAAGTGACTTTTTAGCAAATTGTTGGTAATTTTACGGAATTTCAGATGAATGAAATCGGGGCTAACAGAGGGTCTCTCGAGGCAACCGAGCATGAACCGGGTTCGTTGTATCTGGACGCACCACAATCAATAGACGTATTGATGTGTGGATTTTGTAACCCCTCCATAATTGTGAATTCATTTCTGTAACCTCCCTCATTCAAATGGCAGATTTAATCTTAGCATTGTGGCTGATTTCATATCAGCATTATGGCAGCATTCACCTCTTAGGCCACCCTCACTCTATAAAAAGGGGCTCACGGATTTGGAGAAGACACAAGCAAATTCGCAACCTTTCAACATATTCCAATATTCGTTCTTGAGAGAGAGAGGCAGGCGGTAGTCAGTTCGCCAAGGCGGTCTTCGGTGGTGTTCCGACGGCCTGCGGTTCAACCGAGCCAACCCTGGGAGAAAGTCGCCGACGCAACCTACAACACCCACGGTAGGCGGCGAATATTTCTTAAGGTGACTGTGGTATTACACAGGCCTCGGTTTCGATCCTAAAGATCCAGTTTGTATCTCGTTCTTCTTATTCTGTAAATTGTTTTGTATCTTGTAATTCGATTTATTCCTGTAATTTTATTATTGGAAATGAAATTGTTCTCTGGAATGTCAGTGGCTGCCGAAATTTTTCCAACACAAACAAGGCGAGAATGTGCCTGCAAAGAATCCCAACAAATTCAAACTTATGGGAGCCTTCTTCGTGGGCGAACTTCCAGATAGCTTGGGCCCTCTCTCTTATTTGCATTCAATGGACATCAGCAACAACCAATTCTCAGGAAGGCTTCCAAGTTTGATGGGTAACATGTCAGGTTTGACGCATGCGGTTATATGTTCTCAAATCATTTCGAAGGACCCATTCCAGTGGAAATCTGCAAACTTGAAGGAGTCGAATTTTATTGGGACGGCATGAATACGAACTTAATCTTGTGTATGTCCAGCAACAAACGGTGTTCACGACAAAGCACGGATCTTATTAATTCATCAATACACAGGAAATATTCTTGATTACATGTCTGGAGTTGATCTCTCTTGCAACCTAGCTCTTGACTGGGGAAATCCCACCTGGAATCGGAAACTTTTGAAAGGGTAGACGTGTATAATCTAATCTCTCCTGTTTAGACATTGGTATATATTGTATTCTTATCGATTGGAAATAAAACATCATAGTTGTCCGGTCTCCTTTTACATAAACATGTTTTCTTGAGCAATGGTTGTTGAAGGAGTTTTCCTGCGGCAAGTGAGTTTTCCCCGATGGCGGCCCATTTGCCATCGGAGAAAAGATTCTTCTGGATCTGCAATGCCATCGGGAAAATATTTAACGGTACGAAAGTTCGTTTTGGATTCTGCAAATGATGATGGAAAAATGCAAACGATGATGGAAATACGCATTCCTGTCTTTTATTATTGGTACAGATTTACCAATTCCAGATTATCCCGATAAATACCTCAACTCCTTCCCACGTATTAAGTAACGAGAATGTGTTATGTCCGGATGAAACGGAAATCCCACGGTTTCCGCCACGGCCCATTGTGAGTCCTACCGAGTATTTTTTGTAGTAATCCGAACCGTTCATCTCGTAGGGCTCGCAAATTAATATGTCTAAGCTAAAAATCAACTTGATCGGACATCAATAGCTATGTAAAAAATTGAATTTTGATTTATAAAACGAACAGCTTGATTCTGTCACTAGTATTTTAAGTTAAACTGTCCATAACTTTCGATTTTATAAACCAAAATTTAAATTTTCATATAGTTCTTGATGTCTGATCAAGTTGATTTTTTTACGTGGATAAATAACTTTTTGGGCCGTACAAGAGTAACAAGATGAATGGTTCAGATTACTATAGTGAATGCTCAGTAAAACCCACAATGAGAGGCAAAAACCATGAGGTTTCCACCTCATCCGGAAATCAATGGACGGCAATCTTATAGAAATAGAAATTAAAATGAATTGAATTTTCAATTCATTTATTAATTTAATTGCATTAATTGCATTAATTTATATAAATTAATGCAATTAAATCTTTGATCTGGAATAAAAAAAAGATATTAAGAAAAAGGTATTTTATGTTGTGACTTCGAATAAACGAAACCTTTTTCTGCGGAAAAACGGAATAACAATTTATTTCTATAAACGATGACTTTGGTTTACTAGAGACATCGACATATTGTTTTAGCTCGGTGGAAACAAAGTCATTTTCCTTCGGATTCTTTCAAATAGAACTAGAGAACGAAGGAACTAGAAAGATTGTTAGAAGCCTCTTCTTCTAGAGGGATCATGGTAGCATAGATATCATTATGGGAGAAGTTGATCGTTGAAATAATTATTAATACAATAAAAGTACAAGCCATCAATTCTTTTTCTAGATTGGAATTCTTAAAAGAAGTCTATGGAATCATATGGATGTTTGTTCATATTTTTACTCCTGTATTAGGAATCACAATAGGTGTCCTAGTAATTGTTTGGTTAGAAAGAGAAATATCCGCAGGGATACAACAACGTATTGATTCTGAATACGCTGGTCTTTTGGGAAGAGAGATGCTACATACACTACCATCCATCCACTACATCATCCACTACATTTTTTATGGGGCTCACCCCGGGTCTCAAAAAAATACAGAAAAATGTTCATAAATTTTAGAATAATATTTTATGGAGCCCTGTAAAAAATCAGCTCCAATGGATATCGGTAAGTATTATTTCTTGATTTGTAGGGGCGAAACTGCTCAACTGCATAGTTTCGCTCCTACGAATCAAGAAATAATATTTACCGATATTTGTTGGAGCTGATTTTTTACAAGGCCCCATAATATATTATTTTAAAACTTATGAACATTTTTCTGTATTTTTTTGGGACCCGGAGTGGGCTCTACAAACACATGTAGTGGATGGTGTAGTGGTTGGATGTAGTGTACCTAGACTTATTGTTTTGGGAATTCTTCAAGCTCTCTAGGTGGAGTCAGCTTGACAAAGTGACGAGAGAGAGTCAACAACACTTCTTCTTCCTACTAGTTGGAACAAGGAACAGAGTTGAAGAATCGTCCAGCATGCACAACTGCCACGTGCCGGCCAACACCACCAGGCACCTCATCACCTTTGCCACCGCAAAAATCCTCCCCAAGTCACCACCGCTCACCTATCGACTACCAGCCATAATAACCCCAAATCCCCTAACTACCCCTCCACCTTACATGGACTGTCCCTGTAAGCTTGTAGGAGTACTGGTAAACGAGTCGACCCGATTCATTTAGTTTTATACTGGTGGGGTGTGCACGGTCGGGTCGGGTTGGACACGGGTAATACCGTAAGAGAAATATTCTCAACCATTCATTTCTCACGGGTTGAGCAGTTTTCCAAATCTAACTTTTTAACCGGAAAACACTCCCCCACAAAATCGATCCTTAGAAGAAGTAAAGAATTTTAGTTTTCGTGCAGGATTTGCAATTTAACCCGCAATCAAGCCGAACTGCTGAAAAAAAAAACTCATCAACCCGTACCCGTGGGCAGAGTGGGGCAAGGTCGGTCGAAAAGAATTGGCGGGCTTTTAGCGCACATCGTAAATATCATCTTATCGAGGGGCTTCTTTGTAACTACACAACACTTCCCGCCTGTGGAGCTAAAAACCAACTCTCACCGTTTCGTATAAACATTTTCCCATCAACGAAACGTTCTATAGCGAAAAACAGAGAAGCAAAAAAAATCCGGCTAAGCCAAAGAAGTGTTGTTTTCAAATGGCCCAGCCAGAAGGAAAAGCGATCGGCATCGACCTCGGCACGACGTACAGCTGCGTCGGGGTCTGGTTGCATGACCGCGTCGAAATCGTACCCAACGACCAGGGAAACAGGACCACCCCGTCTTAAGTGGCGTTCACGGACACGGAGCGGCTCATCGGCGACGCTGCCAAGAAGGCAAGAACCAGGCCGCTATCAACCCGGAAAACACCGTCTATGACGTCAAGCGACTCATCGGCCGGCGATATTCTGACCTGTCCGTTCAGGCCGACATGAAGATGTGGCCCTTCAAGGTTAATTCTACTATTGAATAGCTTTTTATTAATGCACTTTATTTCTCGTCTTTTAGTCAGAAAATTATCCATAAAATTTTTATTGATCTAAAAAAAATAGAGTGCATTTATAAAAAAAAAGAAAGGAGAGTGTGAAACTACTCTATTAAATTAGAATTTGTTTAGTTTTTTTTAAGAAATGAATTTATAAAATACTAAGTATAAACAAATTTACTTTAGAACAAAACAAAACGAATTTTAGTTTAATGATTCCATCACCAATATTGTGATTTGATTGTTCCAACAGGTAGTTCCAGGCGCAGGTGACAAACCCATGATCGTAGTCCGATACAAAGGCGAACAGAAGCAATTCTCCCCAGAAGAAATCTCGAGCATGATTTTGGCCTACATGCATGATATCGCCGGAGCATTTCTCGGCCACCCGGTGAACAGCGCCGTGATCACGTGCCCCGCTTACTTCAACGACTCACAGCGGCAGGCCACCAAGGACGCGGGCGTGATTGCGGGGTTGAACGTGATAAGGATCATCAACGAGCCGACGGCGGGGGCTATCGCTTACGGGTTGGACAAGAAGGCGGCGAAGAAGGGGGAGCAGAATGTGCTGATTTTTGACCTGGGTGGTGGGACGTTTGATGTCTCGCTTTTGACCATTGAGGAGGGGATTTTCGAAGTGAAGGCTACGGCGGGGGATACCCATTTGGGCGGCGAGGACTTTGATAATCGGCTGGTGAACTTTTGTGTAGCAGGTAATGTGAAAGTTTGAGATTTTGAAAATTCTTCCTGGCTTCCTGGAAACATTTATCTGTAGCCTAAGATTGTGTATTTGGCTGCAGAGTTCAAGAGGAAACACAACAAGAAGGATATAAGTGGAAACTCTAGAGCATTGAGGAGATTAAAGAACGCATGCGAGAGAGCCAAGAGGACTCTGTCTGCAACCACCCAAACCACCATAGAAGTCGACTCCTTATACGAAGGGATCGACTTCTACACGACTATTACCAGAGCCACATTCAAGGAATTGTGTATAGACTTGTTCTTGAAATGCCTGGAACCGGTTGAAAAATGCTTGCGCGACGCTAAAATTGATAAAAGCCAAGTCCATGAAGTTGTTCTCGTCGGTGGGTCCACACGAATCCCGAAAATCTAGCAGCTGTTGCAGGTTTTTTTCAATGGGAAGGAGCTGTGCAAGAGTATTAATCCCGTGAGGCAGTCGCATATGGGGCCGCCGTTCAGGCGGCGATTTTGAGTGGTGAAGAGCATGAGAAGGTGCAGGACTTGTTGTTGCTTGATGTTGCGCCGCTGAGTCTTGGCCTCGAGACTGCTGGTGGTGTGATGACCACTTTGATTCCGAGGAACACCACGATTCTGACTAAGAAAGAGCAGATTTTCTCGACCTACTCGGATAACCAGCCCGGCGTGCTAATTCAGGTATAGTCATGACTCATGGAGTGTTTAATCGCCTGTTGTGTACAGAATTAACATAGATTGCAGAATTTTGGAGGGTGAGGCCATTTTGACATTGTAGTAAGTAGTGAATCGAAAATAGTCCTACTGCATGGGACTTGACATGGACTTCTTTTTTTCTTTTGAGAAATTTTTGTCTGTAAACCAATTTTTGTCATTCAGGTCTATGAAGGTGAAAGAGCAAAGACTAGAGACAACAACATGCTCGGGAAGTTTGAGCTGACCGGAATTCCACCGGCACCAAGAGGGGTGCCGCAAATCAATGTGGCTTTCGACATTGATGTGAACGGGATTCTGAATGTCTCGGCAGAGGATAAAACTGCTGGGGTGAAGAACAAGATCACAATTACTAACGACAAGGGGAGGTTGAGCACGGACGAGATTGAGAAAATGGTGAAAGATGCGGAGAAGTACAAGGCGGAGGATGAGGAGGTGAAGAAGAAGGTGGAAGCTAAGAACGCGATGGAGAATTACGCGTACAATATGAGGAATACAATAAAGGATGAGAAGATTGCTAGCAAGTTGGATCCGGCGGATAAGCAGAGGATAGAGAAGGCAGTCGAGGAGGCTTTGGAGTGGTTGGAGAAGAACCAGTTTGCTGAGGTGGATGAGTTAGAGGATAAGTTGGAGGAAGTGGAATCCATTTGTAGTCCAATCATTTCTAAGATGTATCAAGGTAGTGGTGGTGGTGGTATGGATGGTGATATGTGTAGTGGCCCGGATAAATGAGGCTCCGTACCGAACCCCCGAACCATATTTCCGAGGGCACCCGAGGGCTCCGTACCGACCCCGGAGACATACTACCGAGGGCTCCGTACCGACCCCGGAGACATACTACCGAGGGTTCCGTACCGACCCCCCGAGCCATATTACCGAGGGCATCCGAGAGCTTCGTACCGACCCCCGAAGCGCAGCACCGAGGGCTCCCGTGCAAGCCCCCTGCGCTTGATGAGACACAGCATCGAGAAGAATCTTCGCGAAGGGCTGACCTGGCCATGTGCTCCGTAACCACCTTATCCCTTTCGTCATATATGACGTCACCCGAGACGGTTACCCGAGCGTACTCTCCACGCGCTAGCTTGGAGGCCACGCAAACCTAGGTCTATAAATACAAAGGGACACTCACCTGAGGAGGTATGCCATTCTTCTCCCTAACCCTAGACCTACTCACTACCCCTGAGATCTAACTTGATCGTCGGAGGGTCACTGGGGTCAGGCGGAGGAAGCAACGGAGCAGCGGAGGAAGCAACGGAGCAGCGGAGGAAGGAACCCAACTAGAACCACGGTCAAGGTCCCGATAAATCGAACCCCTACAATTGGCGACTCTGCTGGGGACCTAACCGCCTCTCTCAACCAACCACCTCCTTCTTTCTCAAAGAGCTCCGTTAAAAGCCTCCTGTTCAAGTCATGGTGGAAATTGAAGATCCGCATCCCAGCGAAACCACCCTGGGGCTCGGCCCCATCGGAGACCGCAACCTGGCCTCTGGCGGAGCCAACGCCCTGGGAAAAGCTCACATGTCTATCGGAGGCTGAGCCGGAACCTCAACCCAGGAGGTGGGAGCCACCACCGAGCTTCACACTTACATCCGCCACCTAGAACGGAAGATCGACGACCTAACAACGGTTATGGAGCGAGATAGGCACGTTCGTGACGAGTTGGCGGAGATCAGGCATCTCCTCCAGATCTCCCCATCTCATTCCTCTGGAAGCCGTGGCGGACGAAGAAGCCAACATAGCCCTCCTCACAGCCGCGAAGCAGGCCATCTGGTGGAACATCGAACGCGTCCGTCGGTTAAAGACCGCCTCGAACCACAAGAGGAAGGTCGCAACAGAAAGGATATGGGGCGCAAGGAACGTTCTCGCTCCCTTAACCCCAAAGGAGTTCACGGAAGGCCATCCGCCTCCTAAAGGCTCGGCGGCAGAAGCGTCTCCGCCTTCTCCACCCACTCAGTCAGGATCGGGAAGGGTCGCCGCGAGCCTACGAACTAACGGAACCCTTCCGTGCATCATTCGTGCCTTTGTTTTCTTAAACCAAACCCATGAATCAACGGAACCCTTCCGTGCTGCCTTCGTACCTCGGTTTCCCTAAGCCGAACCTACGAAACGACGGAACCCTTCCGTGCTTCCTTCGTACCTCGGTTTCCCGAAGCCGAACCTGCGAAACGACGGAACACTTCCGTGCTTCCTTTGTACCTCGGTTTCCCGAAGCCGAACCTACGAACCGACGGAACCCTTCCGTGCCTCATTCGTGCCTTGGTTTTCTTAAACCAAACCCAAGAATTGACGGAACCCTTCCGTGCTTCCTTCGTACCTCGGTTTCCCAAAGCCGAACCTACGAACCGACGGAACCCTTCCGTGCTTCCTTCGTACCTCGGTTTTTCGAAGCTGAACCTACAAACCGACGGAACCCTTCCATGCCTCATTCGTGCCTTGGTTTTCTTAAACCAAACCCATGAATCGACGGAACCCTTCCGTGCTTCCTTCGTACCTCGGTTTCCCGAAGCCGAACCTACGAACCGACGGAACCCTTCCATGCCTCATTCGTGCCTTGGTTTTCTTAAACCAAACCCATGAATCGACGGAACCCTTCCGTGCTTCCTTCGTACCTCGATTTCCTGAAGCCGAACCTACGAAACGACGGAACCCTTCCGTGCTTCCTTCGTACCTTGGTTTTCCGAAGCCGAACCTACGAACCGACAGAACCCTTCCGTGCATCATTCGTGCCTTGGTTTTCTTAAACCAAACCCATGAATCGACAGAACCCTTCCGTGCTTCCTTCGTACCTCGGTTTCCCGAAGCCGAACCTACGAACCGACGGAACCCTTCCGTGTATCATTCGTGCCTTGGTTTTCTTAAACCAAACCCATGAATCGATGGAACCCTTCCGTGCTTCCTTCGTATCTCGGTTTCCCGAAACCAAACCTACGAAACGACGGAACCCTTCCGTGCTTCTTTCGTACCTCGGTTTCCCAAATTCAAACCTACGAACCGACGGAACCCTTCCGTGCCTCATTCGTGCCTTGGTTTTCTTAAACCAAACCCATGAATCGACGGAACCCTTCCGTGCTTCCTTCGTACCTCGGTTTCCCGAAGCCAAACCTACGAAACGACGGAACCCTTCCGTGCTTCCTTCGTACCTCGGTTTCCCGAAGCCGAACCTACGAACCGACGGAACCCTTCTGTGCCTCATTTCGTGCCTCGGTTTTCCGAAGCTTAACCTACGAACCGACGGAACCCTTCCGTGCCTCCTTCGCGCCTCAGTTTCCCGAAGCCGAACCCACGAATCGACGAACAACGGGTATGAGGATCGACGCATCTTTCCAGGGCTTGGTACACATCAGAACATTCGGCCATACTACTTGTCAACTCCTCCCAAACCAATAAGAGGTCGGGAGAAGTTGAGGGGCTATTGTAGTGACCCGGATAAATATGGCTCCGTACCGAACCCCCGAGCCATATTTCCGAGGGCACCTGAGGGCTCCGTACCGACCCCGGAGACATACTACCGAGGGTTCCGTACCGACCCCCCGAGCCATATTACCGAGGGCATCTGAGGGCTTCGTACCGACCCCCGAAGTGTAGCACCGAGGGCTCCCGTGCAAGCCCCCTGCGCTTGATGAGACACAGCATCGAGAAGAATCCTCGCGAATGGCTGACCTGGCCATGTGCTCCGTAACCACCTTATCCCTTTCGTCATATATGACGTCACCCGAGACGGTTACCCGAGCGTACTCTCCACGCGCTAGCTTGGAGGCCACGCAAACCTAGGTCTATAAATACAAAGGGACACTCACCTGAGGAGGTATGCCATTCTTCTCCCTAACCCTAGACCTACTCACTACCCCTGAGATCTAACTTGATCGTCGAAGGGTCACTGGGCTCCCATAGCCCTAGTGACTTGTTGCAGGTCAGGCGGAGGAAGCAACGGAGCAGTGGAGGAAGGAACCCAACTAAAACCACGGTCAAGGTCCCGATAAATCGAACCCCTACAATATGCCTGATGCTGGTGGGTACGGTGGTGGTTCTAGTGGGTCCGGCGGTGGTGCTGGACCAAAGATTGAAGAGGTTGATTAAATGCGGAGAGAGGGGTTAGTGTTTGGAAATAAGAAGCCTGAGTGGTCTGTTTTGGGGTTCTGTTTATGGGCTTTGTAGTTGTTGTATAGTTCCTCGTTGGAAGTTTGTAAATAACTAGGCTTTGTATTCAGTAGTTGTGAAAGTATGTAAACTAGAGACTTGCGTTTGCGAGTGAGAAAGCTAGTATAGAGTAGTCTACTATCTAGTTTCGAATCAAACTTTTGCGGGTTTTCCTTATGGTTGCAACATACTTGTTACTTTTCTATAACAGAACGATATCGTCAAATTACTACATTTCCATGGCATGCTTCTCGAACAGATTACAAGCAAACTCAATCCCTTGTCAAAGGCCTTAAAAATTCTATCGATGCATCCAGCCGCCAACACAGCACTTGCTCATGATTTTCATCATAACATCCTTCTGGTAGACACTTGAAGCCATTGGACCTCCAGTTTTCACCCTTGGCTCGGCTACGGCCACCTTCAGAGCTTCAAGGAGTTCAGCAACTCCTATGATGCCAACATTAGCCGGACAAGTCTTCGCCTCCATTGCCATCTTACTAGGACGATCTTTTTGCAGTTTCCAGGTAATGACTATCAAAGCAAAATGCTCAAGTCTCACCACCTCTTCACCATTTTCCCTTGCAGCTTTCGCAGATAAATTGAAGATTGGTTTAGGCCTAAAAATGGATCTTGGCCTGTAATCAATTGAACTAAATAGGTCTAGGCTTGACAATGAACCTGGCCTTACTTGATTGATTTGGGCTTGGGCTTGGGTTTCAGCTCTAATTATGGTCCATTTATTTCAAATTCAGCCCTTCCAAATTCAATTCGGCCGAATTGTGGCTCTCTATAAATTCGACCAAAAGCCTAATTCAACCAAGGCCAAAAATAACATTTTGAGCTATTAATCCATTAACAAATTATTTTTTAGAATTTGGCCAAAAATGGATGTAAATAGGTTCTCAATTTGGTAACCGGATCCATCCGCGGCTCTTACCGGCCAATTTCCACTATATATCGAATGAAGAATATAACAGTGTCCAAGTTAACTCACGCCGGCTAGCACATTGTGTATCCTTGGGTTTTAAATCTCCAATTACAGTTATACCCTATTTAGGTTTCGGAGGCGCTGCTCCCTAGCCCACGCGACCAGTGAAGTCGAATCCCGTCAAAGTAGTGGTAAACCAAGCCAACGTCATCTACCAAAGAAAAAAACATGTACGTCGACATTATGAGAAGGGAACAAGAATCTTCCAGTGGCCTTTCCTAACAGGAGGATGACTTCTATGCTCAAGAATTAATGCTATAAAAGGATAACTTGTAGGAAGACAACAATGCAGACAGTCATCTAGTAGAAACTGCTGTTTTTCTCATACAAATTAAGAGATACAACTAGCAAGTAGTTATTAAAGCAACTAAGAAGCAAAATGTTCTTAGTGAATCTCTTCTACTTTCTCCCCTTTCTCTTCTTGATATTCTTCTTTTCCAAGTTCTCCTCCAATTCTACTCCCAAAAACCTTCCACCTTCTCCACCTAGGGTCCCGATTCTCGGGAACCTCCACCAACTTGGCACGTTTCCTCACCGCTCCCTCCACTCACTAGCTAAGAAATATGGACAACTTATGTTGCTTCGGTTTGGCAATGTGCCGGTCCTTGTTGTCTCCTCTGCTTTGGCAGCTCGCGATATCATGAAACTTTTCGAGCAGACCTAAATATAACATTGCTGAAAAGCTATTCTATGGCTCAAAAGACGTGGCATTCAGCCCCTATGGTGAGTACTGGAGGCAAGTAAAAAGAATTTCTTTTGTCCATCTTCTCAGTAACAAGAGGGTCCAATCCTATCGAAATGTGAGGGAAGAAGAAACATCCCTCATGATTGAGAAGATCAGATCAAGCTCTTGTTTGAATTCGTGTTCTTCATCAGTAAACTTGAGTGAATTGTTTTTGTCACCCGCAAATAACATAGTGTGTCGGGCTGCCTTGGGGAAGAAGTACGATGGGGAGGATGGAGGGAAGAGGTACAAACAGCTACTGAGGAGAGTTTTGGATTTGGTTGGTGTTTTCAATATGGGAGATTATATCCCATCACTTGCTTGGGTTAATGGTATCAATGGATGGGATGCTAAAGTAGGCGAACTTGCTAAAGAGATGGATGAATTTCTTGAGGAAGTAGTGCAAGAACATGTGGATCGATATAAAAGGCCGAACGGTGACAGTGGGAGCGTTGAGATTGAAGGCAGTCGAGACTTTGTGGATATTCTTCTTGAAATTCAAAGGGAGAAAATATCTAGTTGCTCTCCTATTCATGGGGATACTATCAAAGCTCTCATATGGGTAAAGATTATTTCTGTTTTCTTGTTTATGTTAATTCTTGTTCTTGTACCAACATGATTAAGGCTGTGTTCCACAAAACTTTTAAGAACTTATTTTTTGTTCAATAATAAGGTGTGTTCCACAAAATAAGAACTTATTTTTTGTTCACCCTTAGGTAGTATGGCCGGCGGGAGGGAAATCGGTCCGGCGGCCGCGCTGGGCCGTCTCCGGCCACCGGACGGCCGATCCGAGCCATCCAAAAATTCTAAAAATTAAAACCAAGGGGGCCTACGCGGGAATCAACGTCATCCGAGGTGTGTAGGGTGCTTGATCCGAGCACCCCTTTCCGTGTACATATGAATTGGTTTTAATTTTTAGAATTTTTGGACGGCTCGGATCGGCCGTCCGGTGGCCGGAGACAGCCCAGCGCGGCCGGCCCCCATATTGGTAAAAACAGTCTTCTTTTTTCTAAAGGTAACTTTAAGCTCAAAAATAATGTGTTTACGCAAATAATTTTCCTACCACTATGGATCTTATTTGATAGATCTCATTGAGATCTTTAATACGGTGCAAAAAAAAAAATTTTTTTTTTCATTTATGTTATATTTGAGTTTGAAAATGTGGAAGGAACTTTTTAGTTGGGAAAAATAAGAAGGTTGGATTATTTTTGAATAAGAAGTGGGGGAATAAGTACTTATTTTTTAAGAAGGTTTGCGGAACGGGGCCTAAGTTTATGAGTACTTTTTTTACCATTCATTTATGAATTTTTACTTTCTTACAGGACGTGTTAGGTGCTGGAATTGATACTATGTTCACAACTCTAGAGTGGACAACGGCTGAACTCATAAGACATCCACAAATCACGAAAAAACTGCAAAGTGAGGTAAGAGAAATCGCCCGAGGCAAACAGAACGTAAAGTGAGGTAAGGGAAATCGCCCGAGGCAAACAGAACGTAACCGAAGATGACTTAGACAGAATGCACTACTTGAAGTCAGTGATCAAAGAATCTCTCCAGATACACACTCCCATTCCACTACTGATCCCGTGAGAATCAATCAAACATGCCAACGTGATGGGCTATGACATCGCGGCTGGAACACAAGTGATCATCAATGCTTGGGCGATTTCTAGAGATCACTCGTCCTGGGAAGATCCGGAGGAGTTTCGGCCGGAGAGATTTCTGAATAGTTCAGTTGATCTCTGATGCAATAGCCCAAGAGGAGGAGTATCACCGTAAGCAAATCAAAAATTGACTAGTAGAAATCAAAACTGACCGAAGGATTTAGCGTTGAGACCACTTGGGTTCGATCCGAAACGGCCCAACGGTCAAGACACATGGCCTACGGCCATGTGGTTTTCGTTTTTTAGCCGTTTTCGGCCGTTTAGGGCTCCGAAAGGCCAAATTTGCCGTTTTAGGAAATAATCTTTTTGCTTATAACTTTTGGTAGGAAATTCTATTAATTTCTGTTCTTGTTGGAGAAATTTTGTTTTTCCTTATATTTTCAGAATATGTAATAATTTTGGAACTTTCCAAAATTGGTAATTTTTCCTTTTCCTAGTCGGTTTAGGGTTTGCTTCTTATTTAAGGAGTTGTAAGCCTTAGGGCTAAGCAGTTTTTGATGATTATTGATTAATAAAGTGTCTAGAGAGTGTTTCTCTATATCTATCCCGTTTGTGATTGTCCTTGTTACACGTTTGTTCTTCGTTTCATAATTCTGCCCTGCATCAGTGGTATCAGAGCACAGTTCCGATTTCGACTATGGCCGCGAGACGTGCTGCTGGAGGTCGTGGGGGACGTGGTGATCGTACTGCTTTTATGGAGGACGTTTATGAACGGGATGGCGTCGCGCGAGAAGCACAAACAGAGGCTCGGATCCAACAGGTCGCTGATCAGGTCGCTGCCCTAGCCGATCAGGTCGCTGCCCTTACTGTTGCGAACCAGCCTCGCCGTCGCTCAGTCAACCGAAATCCTCTGAGTGAGGAGGAGGCTGCGAGTGATGAAGAGACCGGAAACCCTTTTGCAGTAGGAGCGGCCGGAGGCGGCGGTTTCTTTCAACGAAGGGAAAACGGTCGTGGGTTCATGGCGGACCGCGATTCTCGGCAATGGGAATCGGGGTTGAAGGTTGATCTTCCTGAGTTTCAGGGGGGTTTGGCACCGGAGGAGTTCCTTGATTGGGTCGCAACTATCGAAGAGATCTTGGACTTCAAGCGTGTCCCGGAGGACAGACGGGTCGCGTTGGTTGCTACCAGGTTTCGAGGTAGGGCTGCAGCTTGGTGGCAGCAGTTGAAGCTATCCAGAGCAAGGCAGGGTAAGGAGAAGATTAGTTCGTGGGAAAAATTGAAGAAAAAGATGCGAGTGGCTTTTCTTCCCCACAACTATTCTCGTTTGATGTATCAGCGATTGCAGAATCTCCGCCAGGGTTCCCGTTCGGTGGATGATTATACTACAGAGTTTCATCAGTTGGTGGTCCGGAATGATATCGCTGAAACGGAGGAGCAATTGGTTTCGAGGTACGTTGGAGGTTTGCGTGAGCAGTTCCAATTAACATTGAATATGTTTGACCTGTATTCTGTTTCGGAGGCACATCAGAGAGCCTTGCAATTGGAGAGGCAAGCAAACCGCAGATCTGTTGCACCTACCTGGGGTGTCGCTGCCCGAACAACGCCCAGCCCAATGCCAATTCGGCCTACGGGCAATTCAACACCTGTTGTTCCGCAGGCCATTAGAGCGGGTGTTTCGGGGTCTAAGTGTTTCAAATGTGGAGAGCTTGGTCATCGCGCTGTTGAGTGTCGAAAAGGGGATAGACTGGGTAAGGCCTTGTTTGCAGATGCTGATGGGATTGTTAGTGAACGTTATGAGCAGTATGACCAGGAAGCGGTGTATGATGAGTCCCAACGGTCGACCGACTCACCTGATGGAGATGTGGAAGAAGTTATAGGGGATGTCGGGCCATTATTGGTGGTTCGAAGATCCTGCTATGCTCCTCGAGAAGTAGAGGGAGATTCTTGGCTGCGTGGTAACGTCTTTCAGTCCACCTGCACAATAGGAGGAAAAGTATGTCGTTTTGTGATAGATTCGGGTAGCTGTGAGAATGTGGTGTCCGACGAGGCAGTGCAAAAACTCGGATTGAAGACGGAGCCGCACCCCAACCCGTACAAGCTGGCGTGGCTGAAGAAGGGCAACGAAGTTAAGGTAACCAAGCGCTGTTTGGTTTCGTTTTCTGTTGGTTCTAAGTATAAGGATCAGATTTGGTGTGATGTTGTGGGGATGGATGTGTGTCATCTCTTGTTGGGAAGACCGTGGCAGTTTGATCGTAAGGTGATGCATGACGGAGGTTCTAACACATATACCCTTAAATCAGGGGGTACGACGGTTAAGTTGCTCCCTGCTAAGGAGATTATATCCAAACCACAAAGTGGAGAGGGTACTAATCTTCTAACAAAGGTACAATTCGAAGGAGAGATATCGGCCACCAAAGTTGTGTTTATTGTTGTGGCAAAGGAGAGTTTACCAGCAGGTTTTGAGCACAAAGTGCCAGTTCCGATCCAGCCCCTTCTTGTTGAATTCGCAGATGTGTTCCCAACTGAGTTACCCGATGGGTTACCTCCGTTACGAGATCTTCAGCACCAGATTGACTTGGTGCCGAGTTCTAGTTTGCCTAATCGACCCCATTATCGAATGAGTCCAAAGGAGCACGAGGAGTTGCGAAAACAAGTGGAGGAGTTGCTGTCCAAGGGTTTTATTCGGGAGAGTCTTAGCCCTTGTGCAGTTCCAGCATTATTGGTTCCCAAAAAGGATGGGTCGTGGAGGATGTGTGTGGATAGCAGGGCAATTAACAAGATCACAGTGAAGTATCGTTTTCCGCTGCCGAGATTGGATGATTTATTAGATCAGTTGGGAGGTGCTCGGGTTTTTACCAAGCTGGATTTGAAAAGTGGTTACCATCAACTTCGTATCAAGCCGGGAGATGAATGGAAGACAGCGTTTAAGACCAGAGAAGGGCTGTATGAGTGGTTTGTTATGCCGTTCGGTTTATCCAATGCGCCGAGCACTTTCATGCGAGTGATGAACCAGACGCTACGGCCTTTCATCGGTAAATTTGTTGTCGTTTACTTTGATGATATTTTGATTTATAGTGCCACTCCTCAATTACACTTGCAGCATTTACGTGAGGTTCTTACTGTTTTGCGTGCTGAAAAATTGTATGGAGCTGTTAAAAAGTGTGTGTTTATGACGGATTCTGTGCTTTTTCTTGGTTATGTCGTCTCCAAGAATGGGATTTCAGTAGATGAGTCTAAGGTTGAGGCAATTCGAGACTGGCCACAACCTCGGACTTTGTTTGATATTCGCAGTTTTCATGGGTTGGCTTCTTTTTACCGTCGTTTTATTCCGCACTTTAGCACTATTACGGCTCCTATCACGGATTGTATGAAGGGTGGGAGGTTCTCTTGGAATGAAGCAGCCTCCAGGGCATTTCAGTTGATCAAGCAGAAACTAACTTCTGCCCCGGTTCTAGTGTTGCCGGACTTTTCACAACCTTTTGAGTTGCATTGTGATGCGTCCAAGGTTGGAATTGGGGCTGTCCTTAGCCAAGGCTCCAAGCCTGTGGCCTATTTTAGTGAGAAGCTGAATGGGGGAAAACTGAACTATAGCACTTATGATGTGGAGTTCTATGCCTTGGTTCAGTCGTTGAAGCATTGGTATCATTATCTCATACACAGCGATTTCGTTTTATATTCGGATCATGAGGCGTTGAAACACCTCAACTCGCAGACAAGCTTTCCAGTCGGCATGCTAAATGGGCTGCTTATGTACAGCAGTTCTCTTTTGTTATCAAGCACAAGTCTGGTGTTTTGAATAAGGTTGCCGATGCCCTCAGTCGCCGTACCAACCTGCTCACAGTAATGCGCAGCAAGGTAGTTGGATTTGATGCTTTTCGTGAGTTGTTGTTGGCTGATCCATTTTTCTCTACTGTTCTTGGGAAGATCGCAGGTGGAGATCAGTCTGATTTTCATGAGCATGGCGGTTTTCTATTTAAAGGGAATGCGTTGTGTGTTCCGGAGGGTAGTCTTCGTCTCAAAATTATTAAAGAGTTGCACGATGAGGGGCATGTGGGGCGTGACAAGACCTTTGCATTGGTGTCTGCTTCTTATTTTTGGCCAACTTTACGGAAGGATGTTTACAAATTTGTGGGAAGCTGCCACACTTGCCAAGTCTCCAAAGGTACGGCTTCTAATGCTGGTCTATATATGCCATTGCCCATCCCATCACAACCTTGGGCTGATGTTAGCATGGATTTCGTCTTGGGGTTGCCGAGATCACAGCGAGGTAATGATTCTGTCTTTGTGGTGGTGGATCGGTTTTCCAAGATGGCTCACTTCATCGCTTGTAAGAAGACAACCGATGCGGTCAAGGTGTCCCAATTATATTTTTTTGAGGTTTATCGCTTGCATGGCCTGCCCCAGTCCATTGTTTCTGACCGTGACACGCGGTTTCTGAGCCATTTTTGGCGTTGCTTGTGGAGGATGGCAAACACCAATCTGGCTTTTAGCACGGCTTATCACCCTCAAACAGATGGTCAGACTGAGGTTGTAAATCGTTCTTTGGGCAATTTGCTCCGTAGCTTATATGCAGACCATCGTGGGAGTTGGGATCAGAAATTATGCCAAGCTGAGTTTGCTTTCAACCGTTCCGTTAATCGAAGCACAGGTCTCTCCCCATTCCAGATTGTTTACGGTTTCAATCCTCGTGCCCCGATTGATTTGGCTCCTGTTCCTGACTTGACACGAGCTAGTAAGGGAGCTGAGGAGTTTATGAGAGATCTACAGCAACTTCATAAAACTACTGAACAGCGCTTGCACAGTGTTACTCAGAAGTACAAAGAGGCCGCGGACAAGAAGCGCAGGGTTGTGGAGTTCGAGGTTGGTGACTTTGTTTATGCCGTCCTTACAAAGGACCGGTTTCCAGAAGGGGAGTATAACAAGCTTGCGGCCCGCAAAATTGGTCCTGTTGAGGTTGTGGAAAAGATCAATCCGAATGCATACCGTTTGAAGCTGCCAAGCCATATCCGAACTGCTGATGTCTTTAACGTGAAGCACTTTGTTCCTTTCCAAGGGGACAGTTCGTCGGATGATGGGGCAAATTCGAGGGCGAATTTCTTTTCAGAAGGGGAGGATGATGCAATAGCCCAAGAGGAGGAGTATCACCGTAAGCAAATCAAAAATTGACTAGTAGAAATCAAAACTGACCGAAGGATTTAGCGTTGAGACCACTTGGGTTCGATCCGAAACGGCCCAACGGTCAAGACACATGGCCTACGGCCATGTGGTTTTCGTTTTTTAGCCGTTTTCGGCCGTTTAGGGCTCCGAAAGGCCAAATTTGCCGTTTTAGGAAATAATCTTTTTGCTTATAACTTTTGGTAGGAAATTCTATTAATTTCCGTTCTTGTTGGAGAAATTTTGTTTTTCCTTATATTTTCAGAATATGTAATAATTTTGGAACTTTCCAAAATTGGTAATTTTTCCTTTTCCTAGTCGGTTTAGGGTTTGCTTCTTATTTAAGGAGTTGTAAGCCTTAGGGCTACGCAGTTTTTGATGATTATTGATTAATAAAGTGTCTAGAGAGTGTTTCTCTATATCTATCCCGTTTGTGATTGTCCTTGTTACACGTTTGTTCTTCGTTTCATAATTCTGCCCTGCATCAATCTCAGAGGGCATGATTTCGAGTTAATTCCCTTTGGCGCTGGCCGGAGGGGTTGCCCCGGTACCCTTTTCGCCATAAGTGCTATTGAACTTGCATTGGCAAATATTGTGCACAAGTTTAACTTTTCATTTCCTGGTGGAGCAACGGGAGAGGATTTGGACATGACTGAAGTCACTGGTTTAGCTATCCACAAGATCAAAAACCCTCTCATTGTTGTTGCAAGTCCTTACACTTGATAGATTTTAAGGTCCGTGGTTGTTTTAAGAGAGAGTTTAAAATATGAATGGCTTTAGGGCTAAGAAGCTCTTTGATATATGGTGGGATAAAAAAATTAAGACGTGTATGGTGCCTATCAAATTAAAAAAGACGTGTATGGTGTCCTGAATTGTATCCGAGATTGCATGTTGAATGAAATAGATATTATTCAAAATCAGAGAAAGCAAATGCAACTTCTTCATAAGATTTTTTTTTTTTGAACAGAACTTCTTCATAAGATCAGTCAGACCTTTTGCAGACAGCTGATAAAAGTCTGATTCATCAAAAAAAAAAAAAAGGAGCTTACTAAGTTGTACCTAGATATTGAATCTTTGGAGGTATTTGTGAAAGCAAAGACAAAACACAGCTTAGATTTCTGGATGAAAATCCCTTGCTTTTTAGTATTTTGTTCAACAAATAAATCCTTCGTAAAATTTAAGGTCCAAACAGAAGGTAAAATACCTTAGACGATTCTACAAAATCAAGTTATATAGAGGCATCAAGTATTGCACATTAATTTGTAAGCACACGAGTCCTCCTCGGAAATGGGAAGATTAGAGGTGCATGAAGCCAGAGGCACACTATAAGTATATGGAATTCCAAGTGTCTCTGGGTACCATCTGTTATGTAACTAATGCATTGGTGATGTGAAATTTCATAATGGTATCAAAGACATATGGAACTTAAATATGGTCACAACAGCGTATCAAAAGAATTAGAAACGAATACAGTTCTTTGTTGTTGGGCTAGCTGTTCCAAAAGATTTAGGGTTTTGGTACTAGAGAAGCTGTTATGTTTGCACAAAGCTTTGGATATGGTGACAGTTTTGTCAATTTTATTCGGGAAAAGAAACAACTGTTTGGCAATGGCACAAGTCATTTTTGAAGACATTAGACACGCAATGTAGACTGTAGTTTAGTGCACTTGACTTGGAATTGGGCGGCACACCATTTGACAAAAAGTGCTTTAATTGGTTATTGAGATGTCTGATGTATATATATACTTGGGAGCTGGTGGCATCCGAGTCCGTAATGTCCTTATCTAGATTATAACCGGATGTGAGGATTTGGACTGGACTATATATGGGGACTATAACTAGTCCAAAAGGGTACCTCCATCCTATTAAAAAAATAAAATAGGCGTACATCTCTCTAACCCTAAAACAGTCGCCACACTTCCTCTTCTCCTTCCCCTCCCTCCCCCTTGAGTTCATACCTAACTTTACTTTGGGCGGCGGGAGGGGAGGAATCAATCCCTGCCTTCAGATCTAGTTTTCCCTTCCCCTTCTCCACCCAAACCGCTTACCATTCGCCGCCGCTCCGGCCGCTTGCCGTCGCACCGCTTTTGGGTTTGCTGCTGCATGGTCGCCAATGGCTTCTTGAGTCACCGACTTGGGAGTTTTGATCGGTAGTGGGCTAGGCAAGAGAAGGGCTATCAATGACGGAGAGGAGTGTTTGTTTTATTTCATTTTTGTCCGGATTTAGTTCAGTTTCTGTTCGGATTTAGTCTGATTTTTGTCCGGATTTAGTCCGGTTTCAATTCGGATTTAGTCCGATGGGTTGTTGATTTCTATTGATTTTTTATGCTGTCTTTGATATGGAGCTCCGCCATCCCGAGATGTCTGGGTACTAGCTTCACGTAAGCCAATCCTTGTTGATAATGGTGTAGAATGAGCGAAGGCTCTTACTTAAGCACTAGATATCAGCTTCGTCTCTTTATTTTTTCTGTATATCATTAGGGTTTGGTTGTGTCTCCATATCTCTGTATTCGGGTGGAAATTTGTAAATGTCGTATGGCCTGATTTGTATTCCGATGATAATATGTAGATGCTATATGGCTTTTTTAAATGGATATACTTCTTCCGTTGACAAAAAACAAATATATATGGGGAGTACATGCATGTCAAGTACTTGGTCAAAATTAAGTGCAGAAACTATATATTGGATATACATACAATCTCATAGAGTATGGGATATACAATAGTACCATTGGAGGTAATGATATTACTATTAATCTCATCACTATTTAGACCAACCTCACGTGCTTCCTCGCCGGAACTCTAGGCTGTAGAACAAATTAATACGGTGAGCGCACATTTGCCTCTCGTCGGCAAAGGCCCTCTGATATATAAGTTAGCATCATATCATGTATACTGAAACCCTAGTTATCAGTAAGAAAGACTCTACTTCTAGATTTACCTTTTATTTATAGGTTTCGGGTGGCTTGGGCTCCAAGTCTCCTCTCCTGTCTAGGTTTCCTATCGCGTTAGGAAGCCTAGCTAGCTCATATGGAAGTGCTCTTCATATGGTAACTCGGACCTCATCGCATTAGGCAACATAATATGTATCCCTTCTTCACAGGGTACTTGCATGACTCTTAGAATATCCCAGAATGCCTTCACCGCCTTATCTCATAGGGCGGTTATCGCTAGGGTTTTCCCTTTTGTCACGCCCCACCCTGCAAACAGCACCCTAAGTGGGCCTGAATCCGCGCGGCCACGTGGCATTCCACACAGAAGACCAAATCACACCACACAACCTGTCAGAATAAACACCCAGCGGAAGACTTATCACCTTAACATAAAAATGAGTCAACGTGTTGACCAACCAACCATGACCTCGCACAACTACGCAACAACATCTGAAATACAGTACTTTAAAAATTCTATACTTCAACACATCCACCGACGACTTATTTACAACTTGAATAAATCAACCTCTTCATCAATCACCTACAACAAGCTCGACCGTCCACAACGTCTAAGGCTAACTTCAAATAGAACGACAGCCATTGACAAACTTAATTACAACCTATACAATTTAAAAACTTTAACTATCCTTAGCTACAACCTCTTACAATTAAGCTCTGCACCAGCTAAGGCACTCCACAACAACGTAACCAAAATCCCACTTGGCGCTAGCAAACACCTCAACACGACGACCGGTAGTGGACCCATTCTAAGCAACCTGCTACTTGGCAGACTAAAAAGGAAAGCCAGAGTGTGTGAGATATAGAAATTTTTAACAAAATAAAGCAACAACCGAATGAATAACAAGAATATAAATTCCCAACATAACTGAAATACTCAAATGGATATAATAGATATAACCACCACATCCCCCAAATACAACACAATAGTAATATCCAACGACTAAAAGACAATCTCAACTTGTCAATAGTTTATCGAGAAATTAAGAGCAACATCGGGCACACAGCCAATAATTTAAGGCATAAGCCTTTCGGCATTAAGCCAATCACCGGGCACACAGCCAACAACTTAAGGCATAAAAACCTTTTGGCATATAGCCAATCACCTGGCACACAGCCAATAACTTAAGGCATAATACTATAATAGCCCTTTGGCATATAGCCAATCACCGGGCACACAGCTAATAACTTAAAGCATTAAAGCCAATCACCGGGCACACAGCCAACAGTTCAATTCAATATAGAACAACATCTATGAATCAAACACTCACATATCATAATCGAATCTCGTGTCCCATACTCCATGCTTCCAACCATCATTAAATAAGCGATATACCTTACGACATGGTGTGCCTCACACGCGAACATTCCCAACATATTAAAAGCTAAACAACAATAGCATGATATACACTCACCATTACAACAATATCTCATTAAAGATAATCATATCGAAAGCTTACTACGATTAGCAAGGTATACACTCACCACCACAACAACATTTTATTGGGAAGAACCATATCAGACACACTCACCTTTGTATCGACCGAGGTACGCCAAACTTACGGTTTCGGCACCTCCCAATTGATCGGCTTGATACCTAGCCACAAGCTAACCATATCAGTTTATTGAATGCTTAAACGTCAAAACTAACTCCTAACAACAATCTATATCACCAACAATAGATTAACGATTCTTAACGCATACAAGCATATCCATCTCAAAGGTTTAGAAGTGTCCCTAAACAAGTGTAGCCCTCAAACACCACATAACCCCCACATTTGGTTTGAAATCTACAACCATCCTGTCGTATTCTGCCTATAACTCCTTATAGGATTAAAACCAGATCATGAAACCACCACCATTAGAAAGTACACCTCCGGTACATGAATTTTGATATAAAATTTGCCCAACATAGAGTCCGGACGACAAAGTTATGCTCGTCCGGAATTACATAATTAAGGCAGAAATCTCAGTTTCAGCAGAACAGTCTGCGATCAAAAGCTCATTAAAAATCACCTACTCAATAATTTTCAATGATTCCAACACCAAAACATCACCAACTGATCAATGTTTAAGACTCATGAGAACCCATGTCCACCCAGCATGCTTAAACTTGAGGAATTTCATGAAGAACACAAGCCAAAAGCTGTCCAGAATCTCAGAACTCCCCAAGACCTGAACTTTAATTCAAAAACTGCTATAATTTAGAAAGATTCACGGCACAACCCATACATATTCAGAAAGATATACGAGTCTAGTTTTTGAATCAAGAAACGGTGCGTAAAACTGATACCCGAGCAAGAAGTTATGCCCGTTTTTTTCAACACGTGTATGTGCTACCAGCACAGACGCGAACCAGACACCAGTTCAGTCCACAAATTTGGTAGGCCAAACCACTTCGAGTTATTTTCTGAAAATTTAACACGATACAATAGACTTACAGATGAGCATTCAGGATTTATTTCAAGAATTTAGAAGATTTCTAGGTACCTTGAATAAATTCGTCAAAACAGGACAGATTATCAACTTGCTCAAAACACAATTAAGCATATTCATAATATACACGAAATTTCTGAAACAAAAACCCAATTCCAACCTCTAAAATCCTCTCCCATGAACCCAATTCAGAACCTATTAGATGCAGAATATAAGACCTAGCATTGGAACCATGAAATTCAGTACTTAAAGAGAAGAAAAATACCTAATTAAGCTTCAATTCAAGGCTAACCCTAATTTCTTCTCCTTTGTCTTCAACCGACTCTCTCTCTCTCTCTCTCTCTTTTCTAACGTAGAATAGGAGTTCTCTACATTTGGGTTCTTTTTTTTTCTTTTTTTTAATGAAACACACACACACCTCAGCACACACACGGCACACATGCACATCTCTTTTATAAAAAAAAACACACTTTAGCCCCTTAAGTTACTAAAGTATGACATAAAAGCACCTCATAAATAAAGGGTGTTACACCTTTGTTCGGGCAACACGCTAGCTATACTCAAGCACATCTGCTAGGCAATGTCGTCGTGCATCCCTTCATGGTGTCGCCAACTGATATCCTGGTCGGCGGTATATCCAAGGTGTTCTCCTATTGCTCATGACGTGCCAACCATGTGATCGGCTTTAGCTAATTCGTACTGTTCGGGAGGACCCTCCTACGCTATCAAATTATGTATCTCTTCACTACTATTAATCCTCTCTCAAATAATTAAGGAGACATACGTACGTACCCTGTATCTCTTCTTCTCAATAAAATTACCTTGTCTTTATCGAAAAATTAATAAAAAAGAAACTAAGAAATGGATACAATAGCTAGCATTTAACTAGTAACGTTCTCGATCTTTTTTCTGTGTAGTTGGTAGTGGAAGTACTCTTTCAAGTTCCAACACGGTTCGTGTCCCATCATGAGTACTAACGATTCCACCTGTACTTAAAACCCCAACTTGTGTCCTCCACTGAGCATAGAAATCGATCTCTCAGTTGTATTTTTCCATGTAATGAGTACTATATATATAGCAGCAAGAAGAGTCTATGGACGTAGATTGAAAATGAAGTAAGATATTTGATTTGTCGTCGACAATTATTGTGAGTGCAAAGGAAGGAGATCTCATTCCAACTTCCTAGCAGTCAAAGTACTTAATTTGTTAGCTAGCTGGCCAGCCAATTGCTAATAATTAAACGTCATGCATGACTAGTTACAACTAGTCCTCCCCCAACTTTGTTAGCCACCAAGTAGACGTTTACTTGGTACTACTCCTCTGAGGGTTTTCAAAAAGGAATGACCTAAGTAACTTTGAACGGCTCGGATTGATGAGCATAAAATGTAGTACTTAAAAGACGCTCATACTTGCATTGTTAGTCTTGACTTTATAATTATTTATGTCATATTATCATTTATTTATGTTTTGTAGGTATTTTGGGCTTTTCACGCAAAAACGTTTCTTCCGAGACTTATGAGATGAAGTCTGATTCAAGTGGGCTCAACCCAATTTAAATTAGAAGATCCAAAAGAGCAGAAACCCAGAGTTCGTGCTTACGGAATTTTACAATATGATGGATTGCCACCGAATTCCATAAAAGTGTCAATTTTTAGTCCATACATTGAGAACAAATCTAAATCCAATGCTACGGGTCCAAAGAAGGAAATTAATGAGCTAATTCAAGTGGGTCCTGTGAAGAATTGGCATAGTGAAGTAGGAAGATTTGGATTCCATGAATTTTGTTTTTGCACGTGGCTTTGTAGCAATAGCTAAGTGGGTGACATGAGTTTATTGGCTTTGGCTAGAACTCTTAAGGTAAGTGTTGTTTAAGGAAAAAAATACTACGCAATCGGTATTTACCGAATTGACGAGAAGTAGACGGAAAAGGAATTTTCTTCCTTTTAAGGAGGATTCTCGGCACCTATATATTTAAGGAGGCAGTGGGATTTTTGGTGGAGAAAACAGGGGACCACGGACGAACAGAAGCGGCATGCCGCAACAGCAACTCTCGGCAAATGAGTTTCGGCAGAAGAAAAGCTTGGGAAGAAAATAACTCTTTTCTTTTTGTAAGCTTTAGTTCAATGGAGTTCTTTTATTATATGAATATTTGTTCGTACTCCATGAGCGGCTAAACTCTTTAACTAGGGTTGAGGATGAAGTCCCGTTAACGACTATTATTTATTTATTCATGAGAATTGGTTTTACGCGAAAATGTGGTTTGATTTTGATTAAATTGTTCTTACTCCAAATCAATTGTTAGAGATAGATTCTGGATATGAGTTCAATCATGTTTTTCTCATGATTTGGAATTGTCTTTAGCATTGACTGCTGGTTTTTCATCGTTAACTATAAAATTGGATATTTATTGTGATTTGTTAAAAGCGAATACAATTAATGATTTGGTTTTATACTTGCGAGCGGAGAGGAACATACATTAGACTTCTTAATGAATCTTCACGGTGATATTTTCCATGGTAACAGAATTAGCTTTCAGATTATCATGAAGAAATTAGGGTGAAGTCAATGATCATGAATATATAATGATACGAGTTAATGGGTGTGGATTCCGAAACCCTAGTATTTTCTCCTTTGATTAAAAAGAAGCTTTAATTTTCTCGTCTCTGATAATTTAGTTCATTGTTTTTACTTTTCACTTTTAGTTTAAAAATCAATCACAACTTTTGTCAACTAGGTTAGGGTTTAATCGGTTTAAGTTATTTAGTTTTTCCTAGAAAAATCGCAAGTCCCTGTGGGTTCGACCTCGCTCTTGCATTACTATACTTTGGTACGATTCGTGCGCTTGCGAGTACATTTAAATTTCACAACACGGATCATCAAAATTCGATCAGGAAAGAGAAGGTCCTGATGGTCCTGACTGGATCCGGATTGTGTGTGTGTGTGTATATATATATATCCACAGGCGCCTATAAAGGAATGGAGTTCCTAGGAGTGGCTTACATTTTTTGGCCATCTTCGGACGATTATGCCCCTCGCTCCGGAAACTAGCTGATTGAATTTACTTCTTTGGGATTTTGGGCATTTCCGTCATTTTGCGCTTAAAAGTGGTGGGCCATAGACACTATTTAGGTTATTTACGAATTACTTTAACGGGTTTTCGGACTTTCGATGTTTTCCGTCTGCGTCCCGAATTTTCTACACTATTTTGTCACGAAGTGGTGTTGGGCTTGGGGGCTTTCCGGTAAAATTGCATCCTCCGGTTACTGTGCGCACGTGGATCCTTCCTGGAATCAAGGCTTTTTCTGTTTTTCCCAATTCGTGTGTTCACATCTTCTTCCCACTTCCCATTTCCCATTTCCATCCATCCGTCTACCGCTCTTCGCTTCCAAAATGCGCGACGAAGAGAGAGAGAGAGAGCGAGAGAACAGAGAAATCGATCGACCGAAGAAGACGACGACGACTGAAGAAGAAGAAGATCGACTAAGAACAAGGTCTCTCTCTCTCTTTGTGGCTCGTTCTCTATCTCAGAAGTTAGGGTTTTTTTCAGATCGACGAAGAAGAGAACGACTGAAGGTATTTCTCTCTCTCTCTCCCCTTGCGAATCTGTATTAGAGTGTAGGGTTTGTGACTGCAGAAATTTCGAATCTGTATTTTTTTTTTTGTAAACACGCATTTAGATTCTTACTAGATCTAGGACTTTACTGGTATAATGGAATTTTAGCCTGAGGCGACTTTATTACTCCTCTACATCAATATTGATTCAGTTCTTTTCAACTTTTTATTGTAGATTTAAAGGTTCTTTTTTTGTATAAGAACAGATAATTTATTAACTTGAGTAGTATAATTGCAAAGAATATGGAGGGTGAAAAAAACATCATAGTTGAGGATGAAAATACAAAATACTTGGCACATCAAACAGATTTGTTTTTACTGGCTTATTGAGTGAGCTAAGAGCATAAGGTGTATGATGTAAGGTCGCAATGACATTTCCAGGGATATAAGTTTTTGTATGAAGTGCTTTTGTGAACTGCTATTGTATTAGGATCTTATGAACTACTTTTGTATTAGGATGAAGTGCTTGGAGTTTTTGTATCGGCTTGTTGGTAAATGTTGGAACTGCCTTCAAATCAATGGCTCCTCCATATTAGCAGTAAATCAAATCGGAGTTGTTGCCTTGTTTGGGAGCAGCTGATAGGCATATAAGGTCTACTGCTGGGACCATTATAAGTGTAGTTGTTCAGATTGGGGGGGTTTTCGGATAGCCTGAGCTGCTTCATACCCTTGTTAAGTGCTTGGAGAGTAATGAATTAAAACACATGGAAGGTGGTATGGATGCTTTGTCCAAGGTATGTGTTGTGAGATTGTTCATTCAACTTTCCCGGTCTTACTTTGTTAGCTGTATAAGATCTTTTGTTCATGCTGTGATGGTATTATGATTGTCAGTGTCTCATTCATTTTAGACTACTACCATGATAACATGTGGTACTGGCCATGGATGTACAAAAAGGTACAGCTTAAGGGCATTTATAGATCATGTTTCCTTATTTTGCTACGGATGTTGAGTTATGGTGCTGGAAAGAATGGCGATGGGGTTATTCTGTGGCAAATTATAGAATATCACGAGGGACTACGATAAGATCTTTAGACCTGCTGTTTGTACCTGCTACAGTAGTCATGTTTCTTCCTCTTTCGATTAATGCCTCTCTTTAACACATGGATGATGTGTGTAGGACAGATTTGTGAGGATATTCCTCAAGTGCTTGATGTAGATATGCCTGGATTAACTGAGCGACCCATCAATGTTTTCCTTCCTAGATTATTGCAGATGACTGAGCTATTACTGTTGTCAGAGACGTTTGGTTATAACTTCTTCTTTTAAACTTTTGACATGTGGTTTCTATTAAAACAGCTTTTTCAGTCACCGCATGCCTCACTAAGAAAGCTTTCCTTGGGTTCTGTGAATCAATACATTATGTTGATGCCTGAAGTGAGTACATCTTGTTGTTTATTCCTTTGTATTATGTGCATTTTTTCCTGCTAATTGTTGTTCCCAGGGACTTATTACAACGTTTTATCTCCTTGTAGGCTTTATATATGTCCATGGATAAATATCTGCAAGGTTTGTTCATTCTTGCTAATGACCCTGCTGCGGAGGTGCGGAAGTTGGTAAGTTGTTGATGGAATGGCGCTTCTGTTACACTACTGTTTCATTGTTGAAATCCTTGCTTTTGTGGGTCACACTCTACACTATCTGTCCACTTGTGCTGCGGACTTGTATGGTGTTTTGCAGCATTAACTATAGTTTGAGATGACATGTATGATACTTGTGCTGCATTTTTTCCAAGAAATGCGTTGAAGTGCTAGGATGTAGAAATTCATTTTACAATTTCATGATTAGAATCATGGGATGCTATTGATTTTATCTTTGTGGTTTCTATTCTTCCCTTTCCTCTGTTCTTTTTGCTAGGCTGGGGAAGGGGTTGGTGGTGGGAGCTAGGCGTTGGTATTGAAACTACCACATGGTCTATATGTTGGATTCTTGGGAGGTGGTTCGTCATTAAAATGAATAACTGAAGTAGTTTAGATAGTTGTGAAGATTGCAACCTCGAGCTTCCGAGTTATTCAACGAAATGGCTATTGAAATCTATTATGTTTTACAAGGCTTTGTCTTGCTTTCATCTGTTTTGTTGCTTTCTGTATTTAAATTAGGTCTGTGCGGCATTCGTTCAATTAATTGAAGTTCGTCCAGATTTCTTGGAGGTGAGCATTTATCCTGTTGTATTGTAGTTTGAAGGGTTCTCAATAATCTGTAGTCCCAAATCGGGTGTTTTCTCTTCGGTTTTATTCTCCATTTTTTTAGGAGATTTAATAGTTATTGGAAGAAACATGTATTAATTGGGACTCAGAAAGGTAGAGAAACCCTGTTTCAAAACAGATAATTTGTGATTGAAAATGATAAAAATAGTGAATCGCATAGAAAAGAATGGAATTCGGAAAGAAATTCGAGAACCCAAGAAGCCAAGTGATCAAATTGGGACTATTTCTACAAAAACCAGAAGTATGGTTTTTGTCAGGTAATAAAGAGGGAGACCCTAATTTTAGGAAGAGAAATCCTTGATGTAAGGAAAGGAGAAGAAAAATTCAAAATAGTAAGGGCATATACACATATACCTAACGTATATATAACCATACCATCTCAACTATAGGGATTGAAAAGTAACTGCCGATGATATTGTTCCTAAGTCTGCTTAGCTAAAACACTCTAATAACTGAACTAAACCATGTGATTGTTATAGTTCTCAACTAAAGAAGCTAGCGATTCTCTGTATCTGTTTTTGGTTTTAATGTCACAATGTGATGTTCAAGACTTGGGGATATCCTTTTTTGGAATGTCTAATTCTGTATATGTGAGCATGGCTTTTGCTTGGTGTCCTTTTGATCCTTACGAGGAATTTATTCAGAATCAACTAATATGGGTTTGGTAAACCTTTTACATAATACATACTGTCCCTTTCAGGAAATAGAAGGTTTTTTTAACCCACAGCCGCCATGAGATTGGAAAAGTGCTGGTTATGCTCCTCCTACTGCGTATCTTGGACATGGTATTCAGTTTGTTAGGAATGATGCAAAGGTAGCGTTGTGCGACTCTTTGTCCTTCTATTCTCGTTTTTGGGGTATATGACCACAGTACAATGGTGTTCCATAGTTACTATTGTCTGATCAAACAAAGTAATTAATTGTCTGGAAATCAATTATTATGTATGAACTTTTGCAATTTACACAAACCTGACCTAGCTTGGTTTTCAATTCCATAGGGAGATATTGAAAGTTTGTTTACATGGTTATGTCCTATCAGTAATTTCAGAGAGTGGGTGCAACAGGCTTAATGCTTCCTATGGACTATTCAGGGCTTAACAGTTGTTCCTATTTGCATTTACAGTTTGTGAGATTCTGGAGTATGTTTATTTAGGGGCTATCTCATGACGTGTTAATGTTATAGACAATGCAAATATAATAATCAGTGTTAGTGTCAATGTTCAAGTTAGAGCTAATAAAGCTTCTTGACCTAAGACCACTGACAATCACTCCGAAATTCAGATATTCCGATTTTTTCGGTCAAAATGTCACAAGAACTTTAAAATGAAGAAGAATCCGCATAAGGTTAAATGGACCAAGGCTTAACGATAACCCTTCCAACGAGATGGAAGCTAGGGTTATCGTTTTTCTTTTAAACTTATTACAAGTTCAAATGTTGGTGGGGTAGTTGAGTGGCTATCGTCAACTTGGTTTCTATTTCTGATTTCATTATGGCTCTTTTTCGATTGTGAATTGATTTGGTCTGTTGTTGATTGTATTTGGGTTCTATGCAAATTGCAGAGTTCAGATTCTATGAAACTAGGATGGGTTGTGCTGTCATGTGACCTTTACATTTTGACATTCAGGATGTTTGATTGAAAAAATGTTGGGTTTGGGTGTTAACCTAAGAAGCACGGACACGTTTACTGGGCTCACGTATCAGTGTTGGTCACGGACACGACATGACACTCTTTGAACACATGTCAAATATGCCTAAGAACATGTTTGGTTTTTCATTATATTTCTTTTACTCTAGACATTGTGTTGATACTCTAGGAAAAGTTGGGGACAATGTTGGGACATGCTAAGGATAGATTAGGAGGTTAAAAAGCTTAAGACTTGACCCAGAATGAAAATTTTCATATTTGTATGGTTCAAGGGTACTTGTACAGGGACAGTGATTTATTTCTTCATGATGTTGGTCTTAATTGATAGAGACAATGTTTTTTTACTTCTATATGAATTCATATAGATACACCTACAGTGAAAAGATATTCTATGTTTGAAGTGTCCCCAACGTGTCTGGGTCCTAATTTTTAAAGGAATAACGTGTCCGCTTTTAATTGCATGTGTATTTCTTTTGCAGGTTAGTCCCTTTTGGAAAGTCTCTCTTTGCCCGCGATTTAGTCATTCCAAAAGTGGTGTGTCAGAGTGTAATTATTCTTCCTCTATCAAAATAGAAAAACCGTTTCCATGCCTCTTATACTTCTCTAATTTTCTTAGTTATAGAAATTATACCTTTTGCGTTTGAGACTGGTAGGCATAGAATTTTAATTTTCTGAGAAATTAGAGCTGGATGTTTTTTTTTTTTTTGCCACGTTGGTTTGTTATTAATCTAATTTGCTTTGGTAAATTAGTCAAACATTCAAGCCTTACTAGCTATTGGTGTTTTCCCATACTTCACTTAGTAATGTGGATTGGCCTAGGTGCATTGTTGGTAAACAAGGAGGATATGAAGGACAAATGGAGCTCCAACATATTGAAAGCTAGCCAATTGAAATTTTGTATAAGATATGCATAGTTTTCGAGAAACTATGCTTCAATTTTTAGGCATCCAATCTTTCGGAGTGCAATGATGCATATCATCAATTATTTGTTTCCTATTTTTCCAAAAAAATGGTATATGAGATCTTCTCTAACTATTGATGTCGTATGTGATATGTTAGTCTAATCATTTTTTCCTGTCAGCATATATTGTATAAGACCTTGAATATAGACAAATACCTTGTGTTAGTCATAGTTGCTTTCTCGAATACCCAACTTAGATAGAACCCTAAACTTGACTTTAATTGCGTAGTTACTTATACCCAAATCCATTCGTAAGAATCCTATGGAGAGATGCATTCACATAATTGCGGTTGGAATTGTCTTTGTCTTCATGGATTGATCTATTACTGATAAAGTTTGGCATGAGAAATTGATGGTTAGTTCTTAGCAACTCGTGAAATGACTTCAAACTAATGCAGAATTGGTGAAAACAAGATTTTTTCTTTTTTGATCAGCTAGAGATTGTTACATAAACCCTAAGCTTTATTTCTCTATTCTCTATGCTACATAAACTGTAAATCTTATTTTTTTTACTGGTTCTCTCATATTGCAGGCTTCACAATACAATATCCAAGCAAACAGAGGACTAGAGTTGGAATCTCCAAAAATACAAATCTAGGTAATGGAAGAATCTTTTGATTTAACGTTAATTTCTGACTGTAATTGTTTCGATGGATTTATCATTTGACTTCTAAAATTCCAATCCTTTGAGATTATTGTCCTATTTGGATATAACTTATGTTGGTACTATTGCCATCCTTTCTTATATTTTTCCCCTTCGGTTTGGTAGAGATGAATATGGTACTGAATGAATAATCATAATTTTATACTGATTTGGAAACATTGTGAGGTGTCTCTGTATTCCTCTCTTGAAAAATAGGCCTCTGATTATAATTTACTAATTACTTGAATACCATGTTGACGTAAAGAATACTGGATCCTATCTGAAATGAATCTATTCATAGCATTAAGACTTTCACGTTTTTTGTTGGTCTTTATTGGTGATTACGCTGAAAAGTTCGAAAGAGATGTATTCACATGCTTTCCGCCTGTGGTTATGTGGAGGAGTGCTAAAGTTTTGTTAAAGATGAAGAATAAGAAGGTATTGCATATTCTTACTTTCTTACATGTTGCAAGTTTTTTTTTTAGTTATCTTTTTGTTTTGGTTATCTATTGGCTAAAAATGAAGAATAGGAAGGGATTAGAAATGCTTTTGCCTTACTTTTCCACAGGATGGATGGAAAAGCTTCTGCGTGACAATACACACACACACACATCCATTTGTTTATTGAAAAGGATGGAAAGAGACCTACTATGATAGAGGAATTAGCCTCGGTATGCTCTTTTTTCCCTCTCTTTTGTGGTTTTCAATAAACAAATGGATATGTTTACTCATTCCGCTCTCAAAGCACAGAATTTTTCCGTAAATTTTGTCCATTTGTTCGTATAAGGTCGTGCTTAAATAGATTTTCATAAGAGTGCAAGCACAAAATTGGTCATACATACTGCAATAAAATTGGTTACAGATACTGCAAGAAAAGAGCCACTGTTGAATGCCTGTGTCCAACTGGAGAAATCTTTTGTAGCATAATTATAAAATTTTGGTTCTTATCAAATTATCTTTGGCTGTTAAACTGAATAGAAACCAATTGGCTATAAACTGCAAGTTACAATTATGACCTTATATATATTAGTAGTATATTTAAGTCACTTTTGGCCTACGAAGAAAACAACAGAGAAGAAATTGTAGCTTTTATCATACATTCTAGATTTTGGGACACAAATGTTTGAAGATTCAAAATTCTGCATCTTTTACTCCATATGGATCTAAACTCAGATATGCTTATGATTTTCCATTTCCTACCAGGAACTTGGACTTAGCCCGTCAATACCGGTTCATGTAGTTCTCCAAGACTGGATAAGACAAGCAGACGGCAAACTTAGTTTCCTAGGGTTTGTCAGACTTCTTCATGGAGTTTCTTCTTGTTCGTTTTAGAAGGCTTGAAAGAAAACCAGCTCTACGAATTTTATCTTCAGCTCATTTTTCGTGTCCCCAGACAACGGAACTAAAATCTTGCGGTTGGGGGACAAAATGCCTGCCCAACTCGAGATGCATCCCAAACAGGCAACTACCACTTAACTGTGCAAAGGATCACTGCACATTGAAATTATATTTGAGGTTGCATGAGGAGCAACCCTAAATCATTTTGCAGCATAGTCTCATGTCAGTATGTTATGTTCAAATCCTTTTTTTGACCCCTCTCCTCGTGTAATAATAGCTTTTTAAGTGCTTTGTGCCATTGAGATTTAGAGGATTGTACAGATGAGGGTAGATCACAAAAATGTTTTCAAGGGTTACAAAACATCTTAAGAATGGAAGTGAGTTTCGCGGTCTTGTGTGTATCCCTCATGTACCTAGATACACCTGATTTTTCCATAAGTTTCTTATTGTGATCTCAGTTTCCATTTTTCTTATATCAACTACTTAATTTCTCTCTACTCAATGGTTTTTTCCCCTGATAGTTCTTTTTTTCTATGAGCATCGGAGATTCATTCAAAAAAGCCATGCGAGATCTACAAAGGGGATCTGTGACATAAACAGAGGAAAGAGCCAAAACCTATACCAAGACCCGAAACATCACATATTGCAAAGCAGATTGAACATAGTTCTGATATAGCGGTAGCGGTAGCCAAACAATGAGGACGTGAACAAGCTCCAACCGGAACCTGAAAATAGCTATATGATATTTGGTACTTGTTTACTTTTTTGTTTCCCATAACTGCTCAGAAAAGATGGAAGGGAGGGACCAGTGGCCATTTTCCCCACAAAATATGGTGCTCTATCAATTTATCGCAGATTAGTACTCAATCCTAATGTACATATAGAATTACATACCATGGTGTTTGATCCGAACAACTGCGAATGGATCTACTTTTGGTATTGAACTTCTACCTAATGAATGCATGTATAAAAATTAATCATCCTTCAATTCGCACCAAACGTCATCATACTCCAATCCTCAAAAAAACGACATTGCTTTGAAATTTTTTACTGAGCACGTGATTCGTGCGAAGCACGAACCCCGACACTAGTATATATATACACACGTGCGTGAATGGTAGTAGTATTATTTGGAGTTCGTTGGTTATTGTCACAAGCAATTGACGAGATAAAGGAAAATTACCAAGGTTATAAATAATAACTCCAGTACTGTTGAACTAAAAGCCATGCGATTGCCAAAGTTTATTTGAATCTCAAGAATTTGAGCTCCAATGAGTACTAGTTAAAGTGGACGTTGTCAAACTTTATTAGCATAAAACTTTGTGCAAAATTATGCTAGGTTTGGGAATTGTTCAACTTCGACAAGCTAGTTTTTTTTATTGCTAAATTCACATTTGATCATACAAAGACATACGCTTATATTTTTGTTATACGTTTTCCTTTGAAATTTTTTTTTAAGCGAATAGAGAGCAAAGTTGGTTAAACGTACATGACATTTTGAGTTTCTTCACAACTAGAATTGAGCTTAGATGGCCGTATTACAAGTCGCTAATTCAAAAATAGTCAGCCGAACTGATTAATTTCTTCTGTTGACCACTCAACAAAGGGGCCAATGAGACCTCTTCTTCTAAGTGCTTCATGGGATTTTAATAATTTACTTGTTCTTTAATTTAGTGCAAAATAAGGGAATTTCCATTTCTATGAAATTAAATTCCGTTTACTAATTAGGAAAAGGGAAAATTAGCCATAAGTACGATAAAATAGTTTTCATTTAAGAGAAGAACGCCATCAAAATAGTTTTTAGTGGAGGTCTTTCGATTTTTTGAGTTATTGAGCCGTAAGGACAAAATATATTTTCACGGAAAAACTACCCTAGGGTAGAGTAGGGACATAGGGTATCCTAAGGTTTATGCACTTTCATAAAATTTTAGGGTGCATTTTAATTATAGGTTTTAGTAGTTTAGGCACTTTCATAGAATTTAGGGTTTTAGGCACTTTCATAGGGTACCCTAGAATTTTAGATACTTTCATAGGGTGCCCTAGGGTTTAGGTACTTTCATAGGATACCATAGGGTTTTAGGCACTTTCACTAATTTTCAGTTATTAGTGAACTTTCACTAGTTTTGCGAAAAATGTATTTTAGTAATCATGCAACACATTTGTCCTTATATTTGATTGCAAAAGGTGTTTGTCCTTATGTTTGATTGTAAAATATGCTTGTCCTTGAGCTCAAAAAATTTAAATATGAGAGATTTTTGGGTAAGTCTCCCAAAAAAGGGAAAATTAGTGGAAAAAACCGTGGTTCCGTCAGGGGGACCTCCTCCTAGAATCAAAGACTGGTTTGTGGCCTCTATAAATGGTGCTTCAAGCCCCGGGTCAAAGCAGCAACCATTAATTAGCACGTACTAGTACCCAAGCAATTAATTTAAAAGTTAAAAGTCCCTCTTTCTCCGTACAGTTACTATCTCTCTCGATCTCGATGAAGAAAGTGTCCAGCATTTCATTGCTGCTGTCTGTGACAGTGGCAGTGGTGGTGGTGGTGGTGCTATTGGGGGAAGCAGGGGTGACGGAGGGGGCAGTGACGTGCAACCTAACGAGGCTGAAACCATGCGTAGCGGCAATAACGTCAACGCAACAGCCGTCGAGAAGATGTTGTGAGGTGTTGAGGGAGCAGAGGCCATGCTTGTGTGAGTACATCAAGGACCCTCAGTTCAGCCAATTTGTCAACTCTCCCAACGCCAAGAAGGTTAGCATCGCCTGTGGTGTCCCCAGGCCCAAGTCATGCTGAGTTTCCCAACAAGAAAAAAGAAGATCAAATTCACAAAGTTTCTCCACTAGAGAAACTTTTGTGTATCCCGGGGATACCAAGCCCCTTGGTATCCCCTTCGGTCCGTTTCTCGTTTTATGAACTTTACGTATTGAGAATAATCTGTCCGTTGCGGACATGGTTTTTTTTTTTTGATAAGTCAGATGATGTATGGACTAGCTTATGGTGCACCTCGAATATTGATATTGTGAAGCTATGGATTTCTGTATCCCAATAAACTACTATATAGTTATGAGATTACGATTCTGCAGAAGAAAGGGTATCTCATGCTTCTGTTTGTGAACCGTTGAGTTTGAAGCTTGCTTGTTCTTGAAATTGTGACAGGAAAGAAGTCACTTGGTGCTCCAAATATGCACTCTACGCGGTTTACGGTTCTGTACCTGTTAATATTTTCTGTAATCACAACATGCCATGGATGAATTAGTGTCAGGTTGTGTTAAAAAAAAAAAAATGTAGCAGGTTCTTTTCAGGAATGATCCAGCTTGAGAGTTGATTTTGGTTTTATTGCCTTTAGGATGATAGGTTTTCTGTTGTGTCCCAAGGATCAAAACAAAACACACCAAACTGAGACAAACAGATTTTTACTTGGCTCCCCAAAGAAACGGGTACATCCACGGAGGAAACGGAGCAACTTCTTGTAACGGGAAGAACAAAAGCTTTACAAGTAGTGTTCTCTCACGCTCCCACACCACTACTACAATAATAGATATGTGTCACACTAAGGATATTCACAAAAATCAAGATTTTCAGTGAAAGCATGATGCTTCAAATTTTTTATCTCAGTTTAAGTCCAAAACTAAGATAAAAAGTGAATTTTAGCACGAAATAAAAGATATTGTTCTTGCGGCGAGATAAAAAAAAAATAACCTCACCCTTGAGGTGTGATAAAAGTTTTTAGGGCGGAAAAGAATGAGTTAAAAGATCTCGCTCTGGTGGAGAGATAAAAAAGAAAAGATCTCACCCTTGTGGCATGATAAAAAAGAGAAAAGACCTCACCTTTATGGTGTGATAAAAGATCTGAGGGCGGAAAAGAATGAGATAAAATATCTCTTTCTTGTGGCGAGATAAAAGAGAAAAGGCCTCACCCTTATGGCATGATAAAAAATTTTAGCGCGAAAAAAATGAGATAAATGATCTCACTCTTGCGGTGAGATAAAAAGCCTACACATTTAGGCATGCGGTCTGAATTTCCACGTGGGCAAGCTGATACTCATTTATGTGGGTTTTGAAAAGTTATGTGAGGAAAACGATGTTGCTTAAGTACTTTAAAAAGTTCTATTTTTTTTTTTTTACAAAAGGTAAGAAGATAGGCCCTAATTACACTCATCCCAAAAAAATTTTACGTTTCATTTTCATCTTCACGCCCAAAAAGATCTAGAGAGAGAGAAGGCAAATCCCACGATTAATTGGGTTCCACCAGTGCCCAATTGTTTCTTCGACGACGGGCGGGCTATTCCACTAGTACCCAATTTTCACGTGGGCGAGCTGTGATCTTTATGGTTTATTGTAGTAGTGAAACTTAGTTATTTCGAATGTCTTCCAAGTATTTGACACATTAGGCAAAAAAGCAATTATATTATTATGGCTTAGCCTTGTCTAAAAAGGATTAAAATCCAATTGGGAAGCCACCATTGAAATTGAAATTCAATATAAACACAAAATCTAGGTGAAATGGTTAGTTTATAAAAAAAAATCTAATTAAAGTTTGTCCATAATATTATAATCTGCAGGTTGTGATAATTTTCGTAAAAATACAAAGCGCACACTATAACAAAAAACACTATTGTCTACTAAATTTACTTGCTATAAATTTTTCGCCCCAAGAAAATCCTTTGGTGACCAACAACTAATTAATTTTGATTGGCAAAAGATCTGTTGTCATATTTTTAAAAAATTTTAAACAATGTTTATATATGTATTTTTATATATTTTAATATCATGTTAATTGCATTTCAAAAAATTCAACAAATTTTAAGGGGAAAAAAAAAAGTTTTCTCACTTTAGGAAGTAAGTATAAATATTTTTGTTTTTCTGATGTAACAGAAGTTCTTGGCTAACTTAGTGGTAAGGGCTTGGAAAATCAACCAAGGGTGCGTGGGTTCGAAACTTGGCAATGACAAGAAAATATGGTCTAGTAGCTAGATACAAAGAAAAGATCACGCGCAATGGTTTTCCATCTCAGTTTATGGTGTGATCATTTTGAACTTTCAATCACTGTTATAAACCGTGATCTAAAGTGACTTACAATCACACCCAAAAAAGAGAAACGATCACGCCCAAGAGAAATAACCACGGCTTATAACCGTGATAAAAGAGAAACGATCACGCTTGTTGGCCATGATTGTTTCTCTCTTTCAATCACGGTTTATAACCGTAATAAAAGAGAGTGACTTACAATCACACCCAGATCCATCACGGTAGCAGGAGTGTGATGAAAAACTTACAATCACGGTCAATAGCTGTGATCTTTATGGTTTATTGTAGTAGTACTCACTTATATTTACAAGACTATACATTGCTAACCCTCGCAGATCTCTCTCACTCAGAGATACAAAAACAAGAGCCGAGGCCTCCTTTTATAAGCTGATCAAATCCTCCTGTTGCAAAGCCACACTGTTAGAATAATATTAGGAATATTATGTTACCAAGTTTTCTAGATTTTATTATTATGTTTTCTGTTTAGGCATATTGTTATTTATGTTTCCTAATTAGTCTAGGTTTCTTTGTTATGCGTATTTCCTTTATTTGTTACTTTCTTAATCATCAAGTTTTGTAACCTATATATATAAAGACATGTTAGGGTCATATATTGAACACAATCCATGATAATATATTATTTCGATTTTCTTCACATGGTATCAAAGTTACATCTTGGGTGACCTCACCTCTCGTGGTCAAGTCTTTGTTGCCTGAAGCAAATCTCCTAGTCAGCTCAATTCGCACATTCACGTGCATTCGGGCTGCACGTGAGGGGGAGTGTTAGATTTTGTCCCACATTGCTCATCTAAACCACCCAAACTTGGTTAATATAATCTAGAGGGAAAAATTCAAAAAAACCCCTGAACTTTGAACTCAATGTCAAATAGGCACCTGAACTTAAATAAACTTCAATTGAACACCTGAACTTTCACTCCGTTATCAATTTACCCCCTGCCGTCTCAATCCGTTACTTGTCGTTAACGGCACAGTTAAAAAAAAAACTTATCACCAGTTTGCAATCCTATGAAGCAGAAACGTGATTATGATAGCCTTAGAGACAAAATTTGATTATGTCTCTTTAGAATAATATGATCAGAATAATAAGATCTTCACACCCGTTCAAACGGATTAAAAATTGGAGCACTTAATTTTTTAACCATATTTTTTAATATATAAACGGTCTCAAAAAAAATTAAGTGCTCAAATTTTCAAAAAGAATTTTTAAAAAAATTCCCCCTACTTCCAACATTTCTCTCTCTATCTCTCTCCACTTATTACCCGGACCCGGGGGCTCTGCTGCCCCAAAGGCACATCAGCCCCTACCCACACACCAAAATGGCAACGTTTTGGTTAAATAAAAAATTCATACCCAGTTGCAATCCTATGGAGCAGAAACGTGATTATGAGAGCCTTAGAGACAAAATTTGATTATGTCTCTTTATAATAATATGATCAGAATAATAAGATCTTCACACCCGTTCAAACGGATTAAAAATTGAAGCACTTAATTTTTAATCATATTTTTTAATATATAAACGGTCATAAAAAAATTAAGTGCTCAAATTTTCACTCCGTTTTGAATCAGTACAAAGATATTTAAGTGCTCATAAAAAATTAAGTGCTCATAATCACATTTCTGCTCCATAGGGTCCTAAATAAAGAACACATACTTAATATGAGAGCCTTAGAGATAAAAATGAATTACGACCCTTTAGAATAATATGATAAGAATAAAAAGATCTTTGCACCGATTCGAACGGAGTGAAAATTTGAGCACTTAATTTTTTGAGACCGTTTATATATTAAAAAATATGGTTAAAAAATTAAGTGCTCCAATTTTTAATCCGTTTGAACGGGTGTGAAGATCTTATTATTCTGATCATATTATTCTAAAGAGACATAATCAAATTTTGTCTCTAAGGCTCTCATAATCACGTTTCTGCTTCATAGGATTGTAAACTGGTGGTAAGTTTTTTTTTTTTAACCGTGCCGTTAACGACAAGTAACGGATTGAGACGGTAGGGGGTAAATTGATAACGGAGTGAAAGTTCATGTGTTCAATTGAAGTTTATTTAAGTTCAGGTGCCTATTTGACATTGAGTTCAAAGTTCAGGGGTTTTTTTGAATTTTTTCCTAATCTAGAAGTTACTCCACCTATAACCAATTCGTTTTAGGCTCCACCTATAGCCAATTTATTTTTGGTTGGAATCCTCAAAAAAATCTAACACACACCACACATGGCCTTTACTCTAATCGGTTGGGGAAAGACTTTGAGGGTTGTGGTGTACTTGCACAGTGTTGGTTGTCTGCTGATGACAACCCAAATGGCTTAGGATGAGAGGATCTTTTGGGATGAGAGAGGAGTTAAGAGAATGGGAGCCACACCCCATCTACCAGTCAACATTTTCTTCAGTTCTGTTTGCGATAGTATTCAACAAATTCTATGCAATTGGTTTTTAAAATCTTGCATGGAACAGAACATTCTGACGGCATCGAAAACTTTTGAGATTGACGGCCAAAGAGAACGAGATAGATCCTCCGTGCTGAAAATTCTTGTGCCTATGAGGGATTTTTCGGCTGTTAAATTTAAAATATAAAAAAAATCACATAATTCAATGGCCGAAAAATTCCTAGGCATAGAGGTTTTCGGGACAGAGGAGATCGGACCTGTTACTAAATTTTCTAGTTTCCACGCAATCGACAATGACGAGCCAATTGATGGAACAGAATGTGATATTTGCTGGAATGTGGGTGCTTTGTGAAGTGGAGTTTGGTTCCTTATCGTGTTTCAAGACTTCTTTGGAAGCAAACGTAGTAATATAGAATGAAATGGAATGGAATTGAAAACTTAATAAAAGAGACTTTTATTAAATCTCCAAGTAGAAGCACAAAATCGACATGGAATGACCTAATCGACAGAGTACAATTTGCTTAACAGTTACTCCTACTCCTAGAAAATAAAAGATAAAGGCCTGTTGGCGTTGTTTGTGTGTGTAAAAACTGTCACGATCTCAAACATAAATAGAGGCCCACTTAAGTTTGAATTTGAATCTTCTCCCCGTAGTGACAGTTGAGTTTACTTTCAAATTTTGGCAAATAACTTCCACGGATAATGAGGCATCCACGTCTGGAAAAACTGCTCCATTGATCATGGGAGAACTAAACATACTCCCTGCTAACACCTGTCACTTGATCGACGGAGGAAACAAACTAAATAATATTTAATTAATCCAGGGAACATACCAGATATTGGTTTCTCGACGGGCCAATAACCCTTAAAACTTTACCATAGTTTTATCAACATTAAGCAAGTTATCCAACTTAGACTCACTTTATTACGGTGAACCAAAGTCACCTTTCATCTTTCCAATCATACTCTTACCACGTGTCATCAAATCGACAGGTAAAATAAAATCACAGTTATGGAGCAAACAATGCCCCCCTTATTTAGTTGAGTTAAAATATTTAACTCAAGTAAATAATTCCCCTAAAAGCGTGATTGACACATGGAGTTTCTCAAACGTATACATACCCCTTACTGTAAAAGTTAGGGCACAGTTACTTTAGTTGGGCTTTTATCTTTTCTTTTCTTTTTTGACTTCCCTTTGCACCTCAGGTGTCATTTGTCTTGGGGTTTGTTGGTATGGAACGAAATTTTCCTTAACAGGAATTCTATGTTCAACTAATGATCTATCCAAACCAGGCATATCAGGATAATCCCAAGCAAAGCAATCTTTAAACTCAGACAACAAATACTTCAAACGATCCTTCATTTCATTAGGTAAAGAAGCACACACATGAAGAATTTTAGGATCTTCCTTTGTTCCTACATTAAAATCCTCTAAAGGATCTTTAACTTTTGCTTTAAGATCATCAAGCTTAGCAGGAGCAGCTTTAATATCTTCCATAGCCAATTCCTTAAGAGTTAAAGAGCTATCATCCACCACACAGTCTGCCCAATTACAAGAAATAGGCTCATCAGCCTCTAACTTCCTAGACACAATAAAAGAAAATATCTTAAAAGTGGCTTTTAAAGTAGCCAACTCTTCATCCACATGATTCAATATATCACTAGACATAAGGAACCTTAGACTCAGTGCCACTAGACCTTAAAATTATGTTAGGTCTAACAAAATCCTTACTCAGCTCTTGAAAACCATCTTTAATATATTTAAGAAATTGGCTTTCAGTGAGACTTGCCTTTATCGATTTTACCTCTGATTCTTCAATCTTGATTGGCCACAAGTCTCATCATATAGACCTACTTCCACATTGTTAGTATCTACTTTGAATGGATGCTTGTCTGCCCAAAAGATCTCCAGCTCTGTATCTTCTTTATTCTGTCCTTGCTTCAGAAATATTAATGTCTGTTGTAAAGAAGAAGGGACACAGCCATTTATGTGAATCCAATCTCTACCTAACAAGGCATTGTAATTGGAGGAAGAATCAATAACAAAGAAGGTAGTGTTCATCTTCTTATTTCCAATCTGCAATTGCAAAGAGATCATACCTTTAGTAGGTGAACATCCTCCTGCAAAGTTACCGACTGTCACCTCTGTTGGGACCAAGTCTGAGTCATTTTTGTTCAAAGCCTTCATCATCTTTGAAGGCAAAATATTGACAATAGCCCCATTATCAATTAAAACCTTATTAATAGGTTGACCATTGATATGCAGCATAATATATAAAGGTTTTAGATGCCTAACCAAGGCATCATCAGGAGACCTAAGTACAACAATGTCTTTTCCTTTTGTGTCTTTTTCAATTCTTATGGACTCCTGTTGAAAATCCTTCTCTTGTTCATTTATCTTAACAATTGCATCTGTTTTGTCCTCTACATCTCCTTCTAAACTTATTGGTTGATTAGTTTTTGCCTAAAAAGTTTGTGGCAATACCAAAATCATATTACATGGAAGTTTAGTAGGAGAAACTGACCCGAATTGGATAGTAGCCAATGCTTGGCCAAAAGTAGTAGACTTTTGAGAGTCCACTTCATTCTTGTCATCTTTAAGATCATCCTTCATGATATCTGAACTATCAACAGACAACAAGTCATCATCTTCATCATCCTCTAGCAAGACCTGTTGAGATTCTGCCATTTTCTTTTTCAAACTTTTCTTAAATTCTGCTTTTTGTTCCTTAATGGACAGAACAGAAGTATCTGATGAACTTGGACCTTACCCCCCAAGTCTTCGAGCAAGAGTCAGCTTGATGGTTTACCCCCCATGCTTCTCTGTCTCCTTTGCCTTCTGTTTAGGCACTGTTGGCTCCCTATTCCAAACCATAGGAGCTGGTTGACTTGGAATTGCTTTGGTCTTCAACTCTGGCCATTGTGCTGGTTCTGTCACCATATATGAATCCCTCCTTTCTCTTTCTGAAATCTTTCTCTGCAACCTCCTTTTTTGAGTATTGGTGATAGGAACAAATTCCCCTACATTTGGGAATTTCGAATGTCTCACTATTGTGGGCACACGCCCCAAAAATCCCTACGTTTTTAAGCTTGTAAAAATCCCGGGTGCGCTCTTCTCGCAGAAAGCGCGGCGAAACGCTTCGCAGATCAGAGAGTCGCCACTCAGGTTTTGCGGAGAGTACCCAAGAAATCGTGTTTTCGAAAACGTTTGGATTACGTTGTTTGAGTTTGAAAAAGGCTTGTAGACTGGACCGTCGTCACCTTCGATATCTGAGGTTCGGGAGCCAGGTTACGAGAGGGGAAGGGTTTTATGGCACCCCCTCTCGCCCAATCCGGGGATCGGTCTCTACTCAGGCATTTTGTAAAAACGTTTACTTTTCTCTCTCATTCGATCATTTTTAGCCAGTTAGGGCGGGGGAACAGTTAATGGGGATTAAAACTGTAACACATTTGCATTTATGTACAAAAAGTGTGATGTATGTTGATGGAAATTTGATGTTTGATCTAAAGCAAGTATAATAGATTGAGAACAAGCTCCTGTGAGTGTTTGGAACAGACTGGAACATACTGACCTAGCTGATGCACCCAGGATCGAGCCTATATGCACTGGCCAAGCCACTACATGTAGTCATGACCTGCGTGCGCCACACCAGATCTGGCGTGCGCTGGTAAGCCCACACTCACAGCTCTTGCAAACAACCCTCTGGGCTCTGGAATGGACCAGTGCACACCCAAGACAAACCACGCAGTTATAAAGACAATAAAATATAGTTATAGACAGATAAAGGGCTTAAAAGCCACCAAATAAATAACAAACCCCTTAAACAGTGAGGGGAGGAAAAACAGAGGCCAGGACCTAATTGCCATGCAAGGGCCAGCCACTGATCAAGGTGTGACTGGCGCACGCCGGTACATGGTACCGTGCACCAGTTGACACAACTTGGCCAGTGCTTGGCTTTGCATCATCTGGGCTCAGGAACATGACCAGAAGGCTCCCAGTGGCATTCCAAAGCAACATACACTAGTATTTAAGGAAGTGAAACTAGCAAACTTTAACTTGAAAAATAGTAAACTTGTTATTAGGCATGCTCACAGTGATGAATAGACAATAAATAAAGCATAAACAAGAATCTGACCCTAGTTCACAACTGGAGTACGCCAGTCGTTAACTGGAGTACGCCAGTTCTGAAGGGTTCACAACTGGAGTACGCCAGTTGTTGACTAATGTACGCCAGTTCTTGACAGACCAAATTTTAAAACTGTACGTACTGTCAAGGACCGGCGTACGCATGCTTATGACTGGAGCACGCCGATTCTAGTTAGAAAACGTTTTTTTTTTTTGAAACCCTGCTAGCTTTAGGGCCAGGACTGGTATTGATTACCAGCCTTGACCCTGCCAGCCCCCCTCAGGGATCAGAATAGAAAGACAGTACAAAGATATACCTTTGGTTTTGAGGCTTGAGAGATGTTTGAGCTTTGAACTTGAGGGTTGAATGGTTGATGATAAGTGTTTGGGTGTAGATGGTGTATAGAAAGGGCTGCTTGCTTACTCTTTCAATGGGTTGAAGGAGAGCAAACAAGAAGCCAAAAGAAAAGAGAGAGAAAGAAACTTGGAATTCTTGTAACTTTTTTTTAACCCCTTGCAAGGATGAAGAGAGGGGGTATATATAGGGGGAGAGAGGACTGAGAGAGGGGCAGTAACCAGCTGGTTAGGGGCTGGTTCCTTAGCCCTTAAGCCTTGCCTCTCATTGGATGAGAAAAAGGTGATGGGATGGGTGTGTAAGAGATGTCCCCTGGCAAAAACTGATTTTTCGGTGGATTAAAATGTTCCCATGTGCTATAGACCCCTAACCATGGCTTCTTGTGAACGAGCTAAAGCCTGTTTGATTTCCTTGACTTGCTTGGTTAACTCAGGACTTTCTGCCAATACCACTTTATGGGGGTTCTCATCTTCCATTGATTTTTCCTCATCTTCAGCATCTCTAGCTGCCTTTTCTGCTAGTAATGCAACGATTTGAGCTTGGAGGTTGGCAATAGTGGCGTCGTTGTCTGCCATGAAGGTAGAAGGGTTGCTTGACGAAGCTTGAGATTTAGTGAATGACGGGGTCCTTTGAGGGGATGACCGGGAAGTTTCCGAGAGCGGTTGGAACTGTTGTGGTGAGGGTGTTTTGTCAGATGAAGACGATAGACGGGAGGGTTGCAGAGACCTTTGTTTGGCGTAGCTTCGGGTGTTATAAGAGTACAAAGTTGGCTGTGGTTGCTTCTTTGATTTACCTATTGTGCCTGCTTGAAAAGTAGAATACCTGGAAGATAGTACTTCGCCTGTGTAGGGTTAGGATTTGGGCTGAAAATCCCAACCCTTCTGCACAGAAAGAGTTAATTACAACAACAGATAGTACAAGGTGTGAGGAAGAACTTTTGCAAGTAAAATGCAAGTAGGTTCCTAGCCTGTAGGTTCCTGTCTTAGTTTGATAAGTTCTATGGCTTTTCTAAAGCATGCAAGGTTTAGGTAGTTTCAGGGTGCTCCGTTGTCAAAGGGCACCAGTCCTCTCTCGACCCATCATAGGCGGCGATTGGGTGATTTCCTTTTTGATATACCACTAGGTACGAGTGACTATGGAGTTTGCTGGAACCCCCAACATAGCCCGTGTCATGCCGGGATATCAGGTGAACTCAACGGGTTGCCCGCTCGATGCATATGATAGATGAATTAAACAAGGCATGTATTAGTCTTATGTTGAACTTTCTGGTTATGGCTCTCATATTCCCCAGCGGAGTCGCCAAAAACTGTAGACACCTCCCAAGCGGGGCATCGCCATACAGATTGATCACATTGTGTTTGCTCGATTGGTTGCTCATTCATAAACCAAAATCATGGACATTCCCATGGCTAGGAACGTCGCCACATGATAATGGCTATCATCAAATAGAGTCGCCACCCAGTTTATTAAAACTGGGAAAATAGATAGAGATTCTGGGTACGGGAGCCAAAAGTACAATAAGGGGAAGGTGTTAGGCACCCCTCTTTGCCCAGTCGTGAGACTGGCCCATAATCGTTCAACATAAGACATATAGATGCTTTGTTTAATTCTAAACACATAGTCTGTTTAATTATTCCTTTAAACAGTAAGCAAAAGTGAGCCAGTGCGATAAATGAAGCATGCATCAGAAAGCAGAGAGAGCAAACATAATGTCCCAGGGAGATGGATCTCGCGGCCGGTGAATAGATGTCACGGCCGAGGGATCCTCCTGGTTCGATGTACCGGCCGAGGGATCGAAGCCCCGGTCGGTGTTCTTCCTCACACCAGACTAAAAATTAACAGGTAATCAAAGCGTTACGATTAGTCAAAAAGACAGTGAATTTAAGACAAACCAGAGGCCGTTGGACCTCACCACCTTGATCCCTCAGTTGCTTGATTGCTTCGGATTTGATTGTGATGGACTGATTGCTTGATCGAGAACCCTAGGGTTAGGGTTTGAACTTCGGGGTTTGATCGCCGGATTGACGGCTGCCTTCGGAAGGTTAGGGCTTTTGGAGTATGGGATTGAGGGAGTATTTGTGCAGAGTTTCGAGGTTTGATTGAGTGTGTAGGTATCTCAATTTCTGTGTGTTAATTCGGAGCCCAAAGGCCCCTTTATATAGGCATAGGGATGACTCACTCCGGCCAATCAAATCACGAGATGGCAATTGCAATTGCAATGCATCTCTAACTCTACGTCGTGATCTCCGAACGTAGCCCGAACGCATCGGAAAGGTAGTGTAGTTGGATCAAACCAAATGTCTGACAGAACGTTCCAGAGTCTGGAAAAAGGTCGATCTGGCGGCCGAGCAAAGGATGTCGCGGCCGTGGAATGGATGTCTCGGCCGAAGGATAGATCTCGCGGCCGAGGGATTGATCTCTCAGGGAGATTTTGCTGGCAACAGGTTGCTCGGGTGAGGGATTGATGTTGTGGCCGTTAGATCGATGTCACGGCCGTCAGATGGATTCTCCTAGGCTTCTGTATTTCTGTCTGAAAGGCTGTATGGCTTTGAATTGGGTCCTCTAAGTGGTCAAAGTTCTCACCGAAAGTCCTAAGTTCCTCAAGGAAGCAATCAGCAATCATTGTATCCATTTCATCATCGGGATTGTCCCAAGGTGGGACTTGAAATAATCGTTAGGCCAAATTGGGGTGTCTACAAGTCTTCACAAACATTCTATTACTGGATAGGGACTACACTTGATCATTGATGCTATGAAGGAAGAAAGTATGAAGAAATTGCCTATGATAACGTAAGTGAAACGGCTGTGGGAGCCTTGGAGGGGTTGTAGGGAATACTACGAGGTGCGCACAAGCTGGCCCGGGTTACCCTGCATTACCCAAGAGAGAGAGAGGCATCTCTTGGATGTATGGTCAAATAGGATTCATCTAGTGATAGGATAGTGGAGATGACACAACGGTCAAAATAGGGTGGTTTTTAAAGCATCATAGTGCTTTGAAGGGGGGTGATACAACTATGTTTGTGGAATTCCTGTCTATTCAAGAGATAGAAGATTCTCATTGTTACAAATAGAGTCCACTTTAAAGTCTTCACAAACATTCTGTTACTGGATAAGGACTACACTTGATCATTAATGCTATGAAGGAAGAAAGTATGAAGAAATTGTATATGATAACGTAAGTGAAACGGCAGAGGGAGCCTTGGAGGGGTTGTAGGGATTACAACGAGGTGCGCGCAAGCTGACCCAAAATACCCTGCATTACCCAAGAGAGAGGCATCTATTGGACGTACGATCAAATAAGATTCATCTAGTGATAGGATAGTGGAGATGACACAATGGTCAAAATAGGGTGGTTTCTAAAGCATCATAGTGCTTTGAAGGTGGGTGATACAGTTATGTTCGTGGAGTTCCTGTTTATTCAGGAGATAGTTAGAAGATGCTCATTGCTACAAGTAGAGTCTACTTTAAAGTCTTAACAAACATTCTATTACTGGATAGGGACTACACTTGATCATTGATGCTATGAAGGAAGAAAGTATGAAGAAAATGTCTATCATAACTTAAGTGAAACGGCTGTGGGAGCCTTGGAGGGGTTGTAGGGATTACTACGAGGTGCGCGCAAGCTGGCCCGAGATACCCAGTATTACCCAAGAAAGAGAAAAAGAGATAAAGGCATCTCTTGGACGTAGGGTCAAATAGGATTCATCTAGTGATAGGATAGTGGAGACGACACAATGGTCAAAATAGGGTGGTTTCTAAAGCATCATAGTGCTTTGAAAGTGGGTGATACAGCTATGTTTGTGGAGTTCCTGTCTATTCAGGAGATAGTCAGAAGATGCTCATTGCTACAAGTAGAGTCTACTTTAAAGTCTTCACAAACATTCTATTACTGGATAAGGACTACACTTGATCGTTGAAGCTATGACGAAAGAAAATATGAAGAAATTGTCTATGATAACGTAAGTGAAATGGCTGTGGGAGCCTTGGAGGGGTTGTAAGGATTACTACTAGTTGCGCGCAAGCTGGCGCGGGATACCCTGCATTACCAAAGAGAGAGAGAGAAAGAGAGGCATCTCTTGGACGTACGGTCAAATAGGATTCATCAAGTGATAGGATAGTGGAGATGACACAATGGTCAAAATAGGGTGGTTTCTAAAGCATCATAGTGCTTTGAAGGTGGGTGATATAGCTATGATTGTGGATCTCCTGTTTATTCAGGAGATAGTCAGAAAATGCTCATTGCTACAAGTAGAGTCTACTTTAAAGTCTTCACAAACATTCTATTACTGGATAAGGACTACACTCAATCATTGATGCTATGACGGAAGAAAGTATGAAGAAATTATCTATGATAACGTAAGTGAAACGGCTGTGGGAGCCTTAGAGGGGTTGTAGGGATTACTACGAGGTGCGTGCAAGCTGGCCCGAGATATCCTGCATTACCCAAGAGAGAGAGACAGAGGCATCTCATGGACGTATCATCGAATTGGATTCATTTAGTGATAGGATAGTGGAGATGACTCAACGGTCAAAATAGGGTGGTTTCTAAAGCATCATAGTGCTTTGAAGGTGGGTGATACATCTATGTTTATGGAGTTCCTGTCTATTTAGGAGATAGTCAGAAGATGCTCATTGCTATAAGTCGAGTCTACTTTAAAGTCTTCACAAACATTCTATTACTGGATAGGGACTACACTTGATCATTAATGCTATGAAGCAAGAAAGTATGAAGAAATTGTCTATGATAACGTAAGTGAAACGACTGTGGGAGCCTTAGAGGGGTTGTAGGGATTACTACGAGGTGCGCGCAAGCTGGCCCGGGATACCCTACATTACCAGAGAGAGAGCAGAGAGAGAGAGCGAGAGGCATCTTTTGGACATACGGTCAAATAGGATTCATCTAGTGATAGGATAGTAGAGATGACACAACGGTAAAAATAGGGTGGTTCCTAAAGCATCGTAGTGCTTCGAAAGTGGGTGATACAGCAATGTTTGTGGATCCTGTCTATTCCGGAGATAGTCAGAAGATGCTCATTGCTATAAGTCGAGTCTACTTTAAAGTCTTCACAAACATTCTATTACTGGATAGGGACTACACTTGATCATTGATGCTCTGATGGAAGAAAGTATGAAGAAAATGTCTATGATAACGTAAGTGAAACGGCTGTGGGAGCCTTGGAGGGGTTGTAGGGATTACTACAAGGTGCGCGCAAGCTGGCCCGGGATACCCAGTATTACCCAAGAGAGAGAGAAAGAGATAAAGGCATCTCTTGGACGTAGGGTCAAATAGGATTCATCTAGTGATAGGATAGTGGAGACGACACAATAGTTAAAATAGGGTGGTTTATAAAGCATCATAGTGCTTTGAAAGTGGGTGATACAGCTACGTTTGTGGAGTTTCTGTCTATTCAGGAGATAGTCAGAAGATGCTCATCGCTACAAGTAAAGTCTACTTTAAAGTCTTCACAAACATTCTATTACTGGATAAGGACTACACTTGATCGTTGAAGCTATGACGAAAGAAAATATGAAGAAATTGTCTATGATAACGTAAGTGAAATGGCTGTGGGAGCCTTGGAGGGGTTGTAGGGATTACTACGAGGTGCGCGCAAGCTGGCACGGGATACCCTGCATTACCCAAGAGAGAGAGAGAGGCATCTCTTGGACGTACGATCAAATAGGATTCATCTACTGATAGGATAGTGGAAATGACACAATGGTCAAAATAGGGTGGTTTCTAAAGCATCATAGAGCTTTGAAGGTGGGTGATACAAACATGTTTGTGGAGTTCCTGTTTATTTAGGAGATAGTCAGAAAATGCTCATTGCTACAAGTAGAGTCTACTTTAAAGTCTTCACAAACATTCTATTACTGGATAAGGACTACACTCAATCATTGATTCTATGACGGAAGAAAGTATGAAGAAATTATCTATGATAACGTAAGTGAAACGGCTTTGGGAGCCTTGGTGGGGTTGTAGGGATTACTAAGAGGTGCGTGCAAGTTGGCCCGAGGTATCCTGCATTACCCAAGAGAGAGAGAGAGGCATCTCTTGGACGTATCATCGAATAGGATTCATCTAGTGATAGGATAGTGGAGATGACACAACGGTCAAAATAAGGTGGTTTCTAAAGCGTCATAGTGCTTTGAAGGTGGGTGATAAAGCTATGTTTGTGGAGTTCCTGTCTATTAAGGAGATAGTCAGAAGATGCTCATTGCTAGAAGTAGAGTCTACTTTAAAGTCTTCACAAACATTCTGTTACTGGATAGGGACTACACTTGATCATTGATGCTATGAAGGAAGAAAGTATGAGGAAATTGTCTATGATAACGTAAGTGAAACGGCTGTGGGAGCCTTGGAGGGGTTGTAGGGATTAGTACGAGGTGCACTCATGTTGGCCCGGGATACCCTGCATTACCCGAGAGAGAAAGAGAGGCATCTCTTGGACGTACGGTCAAATAGGATTCATCTAGTGATAGGATAGTGGAGATGACACAACGGTCAAAATAGGGTGGTTTTTAAAGCATCATAGTGCTTTAAAGGTGGGTGATACAGCTATGTTTGTGGAGTTCCTGTCTATTCAAGAGATAGTCAGAAAATGCTCATTGCTACAAGTAGAGTCTACTTTAGAGTCTTCACAAACATTCTTTTACTGGATAGGGACTACACTTGATCATTCATGCTATGAAGGAAGAAAGTATGAAGAAATTGTCTATGATAACGTAAGTGAAACGGCTGTGGGAGCCCTGGAGGGGTTATAGGGATTACTACGAGGTGCGCGCAAGCTAGCCCGGGATACCCTGCATTACCCAAGAGAGAGAGAGGCATCTCTTGGACGTACGGTCAAATAGGATTCATCTTGTGATAGGATAGTGGAGATAACACAATGGTCAAAATAGAGTGGTTTCTAAAGCATCATAGTGCTTTGACTGTGAGTGATAAAACTATGTTTGTGTAGTTCCTGTCTATTCAGGAGATAATCAGAAGATGCTCATTGCTCATTACAGTTGTACTTCTTCTATGGAGCCCGTTTTTGTTCATTCTGAAGGAAAGAATAAGTGCAAGATAATTGTTGATCAAGATTTTAAAACAAAGGCAGGTTGATCTTGTCTGAAAACTAATCCGGTCATGTGAAACTAATACTTGAGTAATCTGCGTGACATACTATTTTGCATGATCTGTACTCATCGACAACAATATAATATCCAAGAATTCCTTTACTCTCGAGACTCTCACAGCGGTTAAACCGAGTAACGATTTACGGGGATTATATTATTATGTGATAAGTAGCCAAAGTGGTAAACTTGAGAAGACGGTGCCCTCTTAAGTAAATTCTGGAGTACTAGTTATTTCTGTGCATCCAATTGATATGAATTGATTCTAAATCGATATATATTTACTCCTTGGTCATAGTTTATTAGGTAGAATCTTTACCTGATGTCATGAATGCGTGCGTCTATGTGGTTTTATATATATATATATGCTTCTGATGCAACTTCTTGTTAAGGTTGAGGCTAACCATTTGGTACATGTGAATTAGAATTCTAACTTACTTAAATTGAGAAGAATGAAAAAACTCTTAAACTATACTTGTCTATCCTGAACTTCATTGAAGCACAACTGGAGCAGTAATAGTGGAAATTACTGACACACAATTTTGATATGCATCCAGGGAACCCATTGCACTTCTTACTTGCAGATAGAGTGAGTTTGTCTAAATGAGAAATTAATCATGATGGATTAACTACAGTTGTTTAGTGGTGCTAAGAAAAATTTGATGGACTAATGGGTGATAAGGATGCTGAAGCCAAACAACTTGAGGGGGTCCTTGGGTCAATGGATCCGATTTTCTTTGATTTTTTGCCAAGAAGAGACCAGATTAGTCAATGGGAAGGCCGGGCCCAGTGCTGTGTCACAGTGCAGTTTTTGCCTTTTTAAAGGTTTGACATCGCTGGGCTAATGTGCAGCATCCGAAGAAGAAATAGGTGTATCTTTTTTATGATAGAGATGAGAATGATGTGGTTTTGGGTACTGTTTGTTTTAGCAACTGAGTGCTACGGGTGCTTGGAGCAAGAAAGGATTGCTCTTTTGCAACTAAAAGCTTCCATCAACAACCCATATGGCGATAGCCTTCCAACGTGGGAGGAGGCTTTTGTTGGTGGCGAAGTGACCCCTGACTGTTGTGAATGGGAAAGAGTCGAATGCAATCCCACAACAGGGCGAGTGATCCAACTTTCACTCAATTCACAACGGGCATTGGACTTACATTGGTATCTGAATGCCTCCATGTTTCTTCCATTCGAAGAACTTGAAAGTCTCGACTTATCGTGGAATTTTTTAGTGGGCTGTCTTGAGAAAGAAGGTTCTGGATAGTTGAATAACAAAATGAACAAGTCCAACGTGTTTTTTCTTGTTTCTTTTGCTTTCTCCAGAAGTTAAGTTATGACGTAATGCATATTTATTGAATGCTCTACAGGTTTTGAGAAGCTGGCAAAGCTTAGCAGCCTGGAGAATCTGGATTTGAGTGATAACATTTTCAACAACAGCATCCTATCAACTTTGGGTGGGCTGACATCTCTGAAGTCTCTGTATCTAGGCTATAACGGGTTGACGGGAACTATCCATGTTGATGGTGAGTTTGAAGTCTAGCCCTACCAAATGTCAACAAAGGCCATGGTTGGATCTTGAATTTGTGAGGAGAAAAGGATAGGAAAGGGGAAAGATAGAAAGAGAAAATGAAGCTAAACAAGATATTAATTTTTCTGTGTTAGACTAATGGAGAAATGAAAACATGTATGTCTTTATTACCTTTAGTTAGTTAAGCAAACAAATGGCTTCAAAAAAAAAATTCTAGAAATGCAAATGGAACAAAAAAAAAATAGTTTTCATTATGTTTCATTTTACTTTCAACAATTCATGATACAATCATCACGGTCTCTTTTTTTTACATGGATACAATCATGTTCTTATTCAGCAAAAAAACAGAACATTGATGCTTCGTTTGTTTCCATCTAATACTTCCATTTTCTTGATTTGAGAGCAGATCTAAAACATTTGAAAAACTTGGAGAAGTTGGATATCAGCTATAATGAGCTTGATAGTTTCGTCACTCATTCAGGTATATATGATAACAAAATCACTTGAATATTACTCCTACAAGGTACTTGATAAATGGACCATTCTATCTCCCATTCCGAATTGGAGCCGTGTCAAGGTCCTAGTTGTGCATCTTGAACTTTTAGTCCTTTGCTTATTTTTCTTTTGATTGTCTTTTAGATTTATATGGCGTCTTGAAACCCGCATGATTAATTGTGGTGGAACTTGAAGCAAGATTAATTCAAATCACATCCACATTTACGTAATTTGTCATCATTGCATCGGTAGATATAAAATTAAAGCTCATTAATACTAATATTTTCAAATTACATGGCAAACCAAAGAGAAGTAAAACTAATATTTTCTGCAGTGAGAGCTCGTTTCTCCACTCGCTCCTTTTTTCCGTTGCCTTACTAACTCTTTTAGCAAATATATTCAATGTTCAGATGTATAAAAGTAGGCTTCAAACTTATAATTAGAACACATAGCTTCCGAAATAGAGCTGGTCTATCAAACTTTTCCCCTTCGTCTAAAAGGTTCACTATTTCATTCATCTTTAATGGTGGGGGAGTTGCATTCCATAGTGATTTTGTGAGAACCCACCTTTGGGAAAAAGAGTCCCACATCGGCTGTCACGCTCAAAATCCGAGAACATGACCGGCCGTGAACCATGTAATAATCATGGGACACAAAGCCTAATTAACAATAATATTTTAACAACTCAAAACCAATAAAAGAAAACTGGATTTTTTTATTAAAGCAAAATCTGCAACTTAAACCAATATTTTCAAGATGGCATAAAATCTCATATTTTCCAAACTCCAAATTCCACCCTGATTTTGCCAATAACTAAAAGTGCGAAAGCTTTTTGACAATAGAAAAGGAATAAAAATGCAGACTGACGGCGGATTTTTCAAATGGGACGGAAGAAAAGTAAAAAAGGGATAATCGCTCACCACCCAAGTTAGGAAACCAACAGGATAAGATATCACCATCCAAGGATTAACTAGGGATGTACGAAGGAATCCACCTAAGAGATACAAAAACGGAGAACTCGACACCTATCGGAATCCTCCGAAGGATAAGAATTATAAGAAGAATTATCTTCTCACAAGCCAAATGCTATTTTAATTCAACACTCAAAACTACCATTTCATTCATAACAATAGAATTTATAGACTACTTGGAACAACCCTCCAAGAATAGGAAAAGACACTTGCATTTTCAAGACACAAATTAAAAAGGACTTGACCATAGACTAATAGAAAAATGTGTTTGACTCTTGAAACTTAAAAAACACTTGGAAACTTAAAAAGACTCTTCGATCGACGCAATGACTTCTTGGACTTTGACCGACATCACAGACGCCCTAGAGGTCCAAACAGAAGATCCCGACAATGCCGCAGAGTCCACTACAATGACCCATGCACTAACCTGAAAAAGATGTGGAATAAATCCGTCAGCTGACGAGCTCAGTGAGTGGTTAAGCATGCTAAGGGTGATAATACAAAGTGGCATACTTTTGAACGAACGATAATGAGGGTCCCAAAGAAATGGTGTTAAATTAAGGAAGGTCGAAGGTTCAACAAATAATACCAACAAACTAACGAAATCAATGGCTCAACAAATAGTATCCACAAGACGAATACAGATTAATGAATAATATGAACAATAATCAAATCACCACAATAATTATACCAACAATGAGTCCAATAATATCCAAACGATGAACAACGATAAATAGGAGTCTAAACCAAAGTAGGAACCATATCTTCCAATTACCAAGTACCAAATGCCAAATATTCTCTCAGGGCTTCGCCCGTTGGATCCAACACCGTACTTAGAGTCACCATAGGATGGCGCATGGGACCTTTTCCCTAAGCCGATCCGGAATAGGGTCACAGGATATTTCACAAGTCTTTTCCCTATCCGTTGAGCACTAGAGCCACAAGGTATTTCACAAGTCTTTTCCCTAGCGGCTAAAGTCACCACGATATTTCACGGGTCTTTCCTTTGGACTTTCACAAATATAAATATAATCCATGGTCCCAAACACATAAGAACAACGGCGAACCGGAGTCACCTAACCGGCCAAGATTATTCCCCGTGCCGTTGCATAGTCACAATAATATAACGGAGTCAACGAATTGACGACAATAAAAGTAAGGGCTTCGATCAATCACAAATATTCTCAAATAACCTTGTATGCCAAAAGGTACGTCAATTGTCAACAATTATGAGAACGACGAATAAAAATAATTATCATCGAATCACAACCAATAACGAACTGTCAAGAATCGATAGGCTCAAGAGGATTCCAAAAGAATGGATCATATGTTTAACTACTCACCTCGATCGAACGGTAGATCGCCAAAATGCAATGCCCGAGTGCTCTACTAGGCTGAATAAAAAGAATTGCATGTACCGAAATCAATTTAAGGCATGAAAGCTACTAATATAGATTCTCCTAATCTAGATTCCGTGAACAGACCTCAACCCAAGAATTTGATTACCTGATTTTATTAAAATAACCCCAAACTCCATTCACATGCACACCACGACACAACTCACCAATACCCACGGCTACACACAGCCACCACACACGCACACAACTCTCTCTCTCTCTCTCTCTCTCTCTCTCTCTCTCCTACAAATAAGAACCCAACCAATCCTACATATGCAAGAATTCCATTAACTGTTTTGATCTATAAAGAAAAAGAACAAAGAGGTTGAAGAACCTACCTCACAAAACCAACAAGAGGAGTTGTACGCGACCGTGCCCAACGCTACCGCCGCTGCTCTCTCTCGTTCTCCTCACTCTCTCACAGCCCTCCCTAAGAAAAATAAAATACTCCTTAACCCTAGTCCCTCAATATCTTTTTTTTTATTAGAAAGAAGTTTGAAAAAGAAAAATTAAAGAATTAAATATTTGTGTTAAAAATATTTCTCTTTTTTTTTAAAAAGAAAAAGCGGGAGGTCACATCGGCTCTGTTGGGAAATGTTAAATGGAATACGGAGTATAAAGGAATCCGACCAGCTATTGTATAACTTGAGATTAACTTTTTGAGCCACATGATTAGGCGAAAGGTAAAGCAGGTCAGCTGGCGCAAATCGTCAGAGGTGGTATTCGGGCACAACCCTGGTCTATATAGTGGGGGCCACCTTTAAAATTTTGGTACGAGCACACTAATTGTGCTGTACAGAATTAAGTGCCACACCTTGACCACCAGGGAACCCACCTTTGGGAAAAAGAGTCCCACATCGGGAAATCAATCCATCCATCCATCCATCAATATCCTATACAAATGTGTTGAGCCCTTGAAATTTTCTAAACCCACAATCCTAAATTCCTAGAATTTTAACTTTCTTTTATTTGTTAAAAGGAGTGGGAGGAAACATGGGTCCAAATCCGGAGGAGAGAGAGGGGGTGTTCTTCTAAATAAGCCATTTGGCTTTCCCGCCAAATTTTTTTTGTCTTTATTCAATTTTTTTTTGCATTTTGTGGCTTATTGTCAATTTTTTGGGGATTATTGCTTCCTTATGACGAGAGGAATCTAAAAAGTAAAAAATTTTTGTCGAAATCCAAATTTTTTTGAATAAAGACGAAATAAGTGGCTTTCCCGCCAATTTTCGTCGAAATTCAAAAAAAATTGGATTTCGATCCTGGGTTTGGCCGAGTCCTGACTGAAGGGAAGGGAAAATTATTCAATGCTCTTGGGACGCCGTCGCGGGGTGCCCCGAACTCTTTCTCTACTACACATTTGCGTGGTCTCCACCGCAAAATGTGTGGTAGATGAGAGTTTGGGGCACTGCCACGTGGTGCCCCGTGCATTGAACGGGACACGACGCTAGTGTTAAATGGAATAGAAACGAATCTGACCAGCTACGGTATAACTTGAGGTTGACCTTTTGAGCCACGTGGTTAGGCGAAAAGTAAAACAAGTCCACATTTGGCGAAAGGTAAAACAAGTCAGCCGGCATGGGTCGTTACAGATTTGGAGTTTTAGTTTGTTGACAGGACAGGGACTTAAAATGGAAATTTATTTTTTGCAGGTTTTCAAAGAGTATCCGTGTTGGGAAAGATCAAGGTACTTGATTTGGAATTCAATTTGTTCAACAGCAGCATTTTACCATCTCTTGGTGTGCTTTCATCACTCAAGATTATAAACCTAAGGAGCAACAATATGAGTGGATCACTGCACCGGGGAGGTAAAAATCAAATTCTGACCTTAAATTGAACAATAAAATGAGCATAGAAAGAACCATAAGAGTGCGTAAATTCATTTCTATTTGGGTGAATTGCAACGGCCTCTCCTGATTTTTTAGTTAATACAATTAAAACCTTGGCTCCGTTTAGTTGTCGGGAATGTTGTACCGGAAAGTTATTCTCAAGAAAAATTAAGTAAAGTGAAGTAAAGGAAAAAGAAATCTATTTTCTTGTGAGTGTTCATTTGACAATTTTTTTTGGCAGGAAAACGAAAGTTTAATGGTTCATTTGCCGGGAAAAGACACTTATGAGAAATTTTTTATTTTTATTCTCATGGTTAATTTTAAATAAAAGTAACTTTAAGAGATAAATAATAAGCTATCATATTTCAAAAATTAACACATACGAAAAATGTATTTTATCTAATGCAAAGCCTTAACATGAAATGAAAAAATCGACTTGCAATTCCCTATTCAATTTGCTATATTTTGAATGGTCATGCAAATCCCCTATTTAAATTGACATTTTCTGATAATCAACCATACAAATAAAGTTTAAAAAATAAGTAGATGATAACTAAATAAATAAATATTAAACAACCGTGCTTGATTAGTTGCCGATGCAAAAACTCACTGAAAATTAGTTAGTACAAAACAAAATTGAAGACTAATGACAAGATAAATAAATACTTCCAAAAAAAATAAACTACCAATCTTTTTCCACAACAATTATCTCAGAAAGCACCATAATAGTCGAAATTGTTGTTGCTTATGTAAATCTCAAAGTGTCTTTCTAAGAACCTAATTTGTATTTTTTGGTATTGGAGTCATTCACTTTTTTTCTTACCCGCCAATTATTTTGGCCCTACAATGGATAAAACTTTTCCCGTGACGCAAAATCCTATGCTTTTGGTCGGATCACTTTTGCAAGAAAGTAAATCTTGCAGGAAAACTTAAAAACATGTTTCCCACTACTTTTCTGCCAACTGAACACTACAAAAGTTATGGGAAAGTTGATTTTCCCATCCTTTCTTGTACTTCCCTGGCAACTGAACGGGGCTTAAGGTACTAAAATATATTCCCCTCTCCACGGTTTTTATTTGCAAAATGAATGTATCTGAATGTACTTCGGTTGTCTGCATTGAGTGTAAGGCTCCGTTCAGTTGCCAGAAATGTTGTACCGGAAAGTTATTCTCAGGAAAAGTTAAGTCAAGTGAAGTAAAGGAAAAAGAAATCCATTTTCTTGTGAGTGTTCATTTGACAGTTTTTTTTGGCAGAAAAACTAAAGTTTAGTGGTTCATTTGCCGGGAAAAGACACTTATGAGAGACTTCTTTATTTTTATTCCCATGGCTAATTTTAAATAAAATTAACTTTGAGAGCTAAATAATAGGCTATCATATTTCAAAAGTTAACACATACGGAAAATGTATTTTATCTAATGCAAAGCGTTAACATGAAATGAAAAAATTGACTTGCAATTCCCTATTCAATTTTCTATATTCTGAATGGTCATGCAAATCTCCCATTTAAATTGACATTCTCTGATAATCAACCATACAAATAAAGTTTAAAAAATAAGTATATGATAACTACATAAATAAATATTAAACAACCATACTTGATTAGTTGCCGATGCAAAAACTCACTGAAAATTAGTTAGTACAAAACAAAATTGAAGACTAATGACAAGATAAATAAATACTTCCAAAAAAAATAAAATACCAATCTTTTTCCACAACAATTATCTCAGAAAGCACCATAGTAGTCGAAATTATTGTTGCTCACGTAAATCTCGAAATGTCTTTCTAAGAACCTAATTTGTATTTTTTTTTGTTATTGGCATCATTTACTTTTTTTCTTACCTGCCAATTATTTTGGCCCCAGAATGGATAAAACTTTTCCCGTGACGCAAAATCCTATGCTTTTGGCCGGATCACTTTTGCAAGAAAGTAAATCTTGCAGGAAAACTTAAAAACATGTTTTCCACTACTTTCCTGCCAACTGAACACTACAAAAGTCATGGGAAAGTTGATTTTTCCATCCTTTCCTGTACTTTCCTGGCAACTGAACGGGGCATAATTGTAATCATCCTCTCAGGGTTGGAAGGATTGAAAAACTTAGAGTACTTGTATTTGGATTATTCATCCATTGACAGCAGCTTCCTTTATAACGTTGGAGTGATGTCTTCCCTAAGGGCCTTGTCACTTAGAAGTGCCGTGCATAATGCAAGCCTACCTGACAGAGGTATTCGCACTTTCTATCGTTTTCCTTTGGTTAAGACTTATACCGTGTGCATATGGCTTAAATTAATTGATTTCTCAACATCACTTCTTTTTTTTCACAGGTTGGTGTGAACTACCTTACCTCCAGGAATTGGACCTTAGTGAGAATGATTTAAAGGGCAGCCTTCCCTCATGTGTAGGAAACTTGACGTCAATCCGGTTGTTGGACCTCTCTTATAATCAGTTGAATGAAAATCTCACCTCGTCTCCCATAATCAATCTTGCAGCACTGGAGTACCTTTTCGTTTCACATAACCATCTCGAGATCCCAATTTCACTTGTTTCATTTTATAACCAGTCAAAGCTTAAGGTACTTATAGGTGACAACAACAGACTCAGCGACCAAATCGAGTTTCAAAGATCAATTCCTAGGTTCCAACTTCAGGTTTTCAGTTTGTCAAGTTGTAGTTCAAACAAGCTTGGTATGCAGGTTCCACATTTTCTTTATTACCAGTACGACCTGAGAATGGTTGATCTTTCACACAACAATCTGGTGGGAACATCCCCAGTTTGGTTGTTAGAAAACAATACAAGATTGGAAGTTTATAAGCTAAGAAACAACTCTCTCATTGGGCATTTCCTCTTACCATCTCGTCCCAATCCCCATCTCCTGTCAATTGACCTTTCTGATAATCATTTGGAGGACCAACTTCCAAGGAATATAAGTTTCAGCTTGCCCAATTTGTCGGTTGTAAACATGTCTACAAATCGATTTGAGGGTGCAATTCCTACTTCTTTTGGTCATCTGGACTCTCTGACTTTTTTGGACTTGTCTAACAATAATTTGTCTGGACAGATACCAGAGCAATTGCTAATTGGTTGCTCCTCCTTATTGTGGCTCCAGCTTTCAAACAATAATTTGTCTGGCCAGATATCGCCTTCAATTTCCAATTTAACGGAGTTGTCATGGTTATTTCTGGACAACAATCTCTTTGTGGGCGAACTTCCAGATAGCTTGTGTACTCTCTCTAATTTGGATTCAATGTACATCAGCAACAACCAATTCTCAGGAAGGCTTCCAAGATTGATGGGTAACATGTCAAACTTGACGCATGTGGTTATGTTCTCAAATCATTTTGAAGGACCCATTCCAGTGGAATTCTGCAAACTTGATAATCTTGAGTCTTTAGACCTTTCAGAAAACAACATTTCCGGTACTATACCATCTTGCTTCAACCCATCAAGAATAAAACACGTCCACCTGAATCGAAACAGTTTGAGAGGATCATTGAGCGGTGCATTTTACAACAACTCTTCTTTGGTGTCATTAGATCTCAGCAATAACATCCTAAGTGGCAAAATTCCTCGTTGGATTGGAAGCCTTTCTATATTGAGCATTCTTTTGTTGAAGTCTAATCATTTTGAAGGAGAAATTCCCGTCCAGATATGCCAGTTGAAAAAGTTAAGCATGTTGGATCTTTCTCAAAATACCTTTTCTGGTCGCATACCTACTTGTCTGCATGACATATCTTCTGACAGCTCCTATGAGAAATCTTATTTAACACCTACATTTAGACCTGCTGTTGACTATTCGCCATGGAACTTTGTGAAGGGGTCAAATTTTTTGGGACCGCATGAATACGAACTTCATTTTGCGTATGTTCAGCAACAAACGTTGTTCACGACAAAGCACAGATCTTATTCATACAAAGGAAATATTCTTGATTACATGTCAGGAGTTGATCTCTCTTGCAACCTCTTGACTGGGGAAATCCCAGCTGGAATTGGAAACTTGAGCGAGATTCGTGCACTAAACTTGTCCCATAATAATATTTCTGGATCTATCCCTGCTACGTTCTCAGGTCTAAAGCAAATAGAAAGTTTGGATCTCTCGTACAACAGCTTGAGCGGAGGAATCCCTCCTCAACTGATTGAACTGGGATCTTTGGCAGTCTTCAGTGTGGCACACAACGACTTATCGGGTACGACACCAGACCAGAAAGCTCAATTTGCAACTTTTGAGGCAAGTAGCTATGAGGGAAATCCCCTTCTTTGCGGGCCTCCCTTGCCGAAAAGTTGCACCGAAAACGTGCCAACGCCAACAAGGCAAAAAGACTTGGACAGACAAGGAGAAGATGATGGTTTCCTAGATACAGAGGCTTTCTATGTGAGCTTTTCAGTCTCTTATATCATCATTTTGCTATCGTTTGCCGCCATTCTGTTCATAAATCCTTATTGGCGGCAGGGTTGGTTTCACCTCATTGAAGTTTGTCTGTTTTCTTGCTATTATTTTGTTATAGACAATTTTACCCTACTTTTCAAAGGTAGACGCTTATAATCTTGTTCTGTTATAGACATGGTATTGTATTCTTATCGAATGGAATAAAACAACATAGTTGTGTGGTCTTCTTTCCTGACATGAACATGTTTTCTTGAGCAATGGTTGTTGAAAAGTGGATGCACTATCGATTCCGCAAACGACGATGGTGGCCGATTTGCCATTGGGAAAAAGACTTTTTATTTTTTTGATCGGCAATGCCATCTGAAAAAGATTTAAAGGTATGAATGTTCGTTTTGGATTCTGCAATTAAACGATTATGCAAAAACGCATTCCCGGTTTTATTACAGGTATAGATAGATTTACCAATCCAGATTATCCCGATAAATACCTCAACTCCATCCCACGATTCCCACGTATGAAATCAATGGACGTATCGCTGGAGAGTCAGCTTGAAAAAAGTGGTGAGAGAGTCAACAACACTTCTTCTTCTTCCTTCTAGTTGAACAAGGAACAGAGTAGAATCATCCAGCATGCCACATGCCAGCCAACACCACCAGCCACCTCATCACCTTCGCCACCGCAAAAATCCTCCCCAAGTCCACCACCGCTCACCTATCGACCGACTACCAGCCATAATTATAACCCCAAATTCCCTAACTACCTCTCCACCTTACATGGACTGTCCGTGTGAAAAAACAGAGAAGCAAAATAAAATCCGGTTAAGTAGTGTTGGTTTCAAATGGCCCAAACACAAGGAAAAGCAATTGGCATCGACCTCGGCACGACGTACAGCTGCGTCGGGTCTGGTTGCATGGCCGCGTCGAAATTGTTGGGATGAAGCCCGATAATCCCACCCGCAACGGAAGCGCGCAACAAACAAAAACAAAATCACACAAGAGAACACCACAACCAAAATACGTGGTTCCCCAAACTCGGGTACGTCCACGGGAGAGAGAAATCTTCCACTAATATTGAATGAGTACAATGAGATACAAAATACCCTACTCTAGCTCTCAAGCTCTCGGTATTTTTATCTCCCTCAAACTCACCAATATTCTCACACAAAATTTCTCTCTCTCACAAAACCTCACGGTGGAGGAGACCCCCAAGGGGTTCCCGGACTGACTCTCCTCTCTGCTCAGTCTCTCTTTCTTTCTCCCCACCCTTTACACTAATCTCGGCACAGCCTATAAATAGGCATGACAAAAACTAGCCAAAAAAAAACTCTTCATTTGCCGAGAACAATCTAGAGCCAAGGTCAACAAATGCTCTATGGGACTTGATGAAGTGCACCACCCAAAGCCAATTAACTCCACCGAACCATCCACACTTTCTATGCAAACTAATGCCATTAAATACACAACCAGCCAGCATTTTCTTTCTTTTCTTTTCCAACAGAAATCGTACCCAACGACCAGGGAAACAGGACCACCCCGTCCTACGTGGCGTTCACGACACGGAGAGGCTCATCGGCGACGCTGCCAAGAACCAGGCCGCTATCAACCCGGAAAACACCGTGAACGACGTTAAGCGACTCATCGGCCGGCGATATTCTGACCCGTCCGTTCTGGCAGACATGAAGATGTGGCCCTTCAAGGTTAATTCTACTATTGAATAGCTTTTTATTAATGCACTTTATTTCTCGTCTTTTAGTCAGAAAATTATCCATAAAATTTTTACTGATCTAAAAAAATAGAATGCATTTATCAAAAAAGAAAGGAAAGTGTAAAAATCACTACTCTAGTAAATTAGAATTTGTTTATTTTTTTTAAGAAATGAATTTATAAAATACTATAAACAAATTTACTTAGAACAAAACAAAACGAATTTTAGTTTAATGATTCCATCACCAATATTGTGATTTGATTGTTCCAACAGGTAGTTCCAGGCCCAGGTGACAAACCCATGATCGTAGTCCGATACAAAGGCGAACAGAAGCAATTCTCCCCAGAAGAAATCTCGAGCATGATTTTGGCCTACATGCATGATATCGCCGGAGCATTTCTCGGCCACCCGGTGAACAACGCCGTGATCACGTGCCCCGCTTACTTCAACGACTCACAGCGGCAGGCCACCAAGGACGCGGGCGTGATTGCGGGGTTGAACGTGATAAGGATCATCAACGAGCCGACGGCGGGGGCTATCGCTTACGGGTTGGACAAGAAGGCGGCGAAGAAGGGGGAGCAGAATGTGCTGATTTTTGACCTGGGTGGTGGGACGTTTGATGTCTCGCTTTTGACCATTGAGGAGGGGATTTTCGAAGTGAAGGCTACGGCGGGGGATACCCATTTGGGCGGCGAGGACTTTGATAATCGGCTGGTGAACTTTTGTGTAGCAGGTAATGTGAAAGTTTGAGATTTTGAAAATTCTTCCTGGCTTCCTGGAAACATTTATCTGTAGCCTAAGATTGTGTATTTGGCTGCAGAGTTCAAGAGGAAACACAACAAGAAGGATATAAGTGGAAACTCCAGAGCATTGAGGAGATTAAAGAATGCGTGCGAGAGAGCCAAGAGGACTCTGTCTGCAACCACCCAAACCACCATAGAAGTCGACTCCTTATACGAAGGAATTGACTTCTACATGACAATTACCAGAGCCAGATTCGAGGAATTGTGTATAGACTTGTTCTTGAAATGCCTGGAACCGGTTGAAAAATGCTTGCGCGACGCTAAAATTGATAAAAAGCCAAGTCCATGAAGTTGTTCTTGTTATCACCACGGCTTCTACCTATTGGAAAAATAAAACAGAAACGCAACGAAACAGTAAAGGAATGCGAAACGTACTTAGCCAATTTCAGGCGTCCGAAAATTGGAAATGGATGGATTAATCGAGGCGAGTAAAACTCTGTCCTTAAAGCAAATTCGCCCTCCGCGGACGTCTGCTTCCCAGGACTACCCGATTTTCACCAACCGGAAGCAGCACTGCAATCGGGTTGGTAAGCGAACCGAAACTGTTGGAACTTAAGTGTATTTTCTCTAGTCCCACATTGGGAAGTTACAAAACTTCTTTCTACTTTAAATGATGTTGCACACTAATGAGTTTGTAAAAGAGGACTCAAGGAGAAGTCTCGCGCGCTCAGGAAAATGGGCGGCAATTTGGAAAATTGATTCGGAAACCAGTTAACCGGGTGTGCGTCACGAGTTATTCGCGCAGGGGGGGTGCAAATCCGGGATTTGAGCCTCGCGCACACACACGGTTAAACCCACGTTTTGCCAAATTTCTGAAACGTTTTTTTTCAGTCAATCAAATCTTTTCGAAATAGAAATTCTTGCTGGTCAAGAACGTGATTAAAACGTGTGCTAAATCAAAGGAACGAGATTTGATTTGATTTCAGCTGATTAAGGGAAAAACGTTTTTAAAACATGTGCATAATCAGCGGGATTTGATTAGCTGCTGATTAAGGGATGATTTCGGATTGATTATAAAACATGTGCTAAATCAATGCTTTGATTTGATTTACGTTTCCGAAATCAGCCCAGTCCGCACCTATAAATTGAGCACTTCGGAATCAGTTTTAATACACCAAAAACCAACTCTCTCTTCCTCCCTTAAAAACGTTTTCTGAGTTCGAGCAGTAGGTCGATTGTGTTCTTGTTTTCGGTTTTTCTTCCGTGCAGAGAAAACCGAGCAGAGGTCCGAAGTCTGGGCTGATTTATCCTGGAGACGGCGAGGCATTCACGAACTGCTTGCACAATCTGGGCGAGCCGCGAAACGTCTTAAAGAGAGCGACCTAGTCCGCGACTCAACCCAGCAGTAGTTCTACAATCTGGTATTCCGTATTTCAATAGCATCATCTCGAGGTAATCCGTTCTTGTTTTACTGCTTAATTACAACAATTTTAAGACGTTACAATCTGCCATGGATTCTCAAAACAAGATTTCGGTTACCACCACTGATATCAACAAACCTTTTCGCTTTGAGGGGCTGCACTTTAAACGTTGGAAGGCTAAGATGTTTTTCTTTCTTACGACCCAAAAACTTGCTGCATATTGTGATTCAACTAAACCTGTTGCTGCGAATCCCCCTACTGCTGAAAACACTAAAGAGATTTCAAAATGGACCAACGAGGATTTTTTGTGCAAGAACTACATTATGAATGCTTTGACTGATGAGCTTTACGATTACTATTCCACTTTTGATACTGCTAAAGGACTTTGGGATGCCCTCCAAAAAAAGTATGATACCGAAGAGGCTTGGGACTAAGAAATATGTTGTTAGTCGTTACTTGAAGTTTTCTATGATTGATGAAAAATCCGTGGTTTCCCAGGCTCACGATTTACAGAAAATTGCACATGAAATAGTTTCTGAGGGCATGTCTATTTGTGAACAATTTCAGGTTGCTGTTCTTATTGATAAATTGCCTCCTACTTGGAAAGATTTTAAAAAGGATCTCCGTCACAAGTCAAAAGATTTTTCTATGGAAAGTTTGATTGTTAGGCTCCGTGTTGAGGAGGAGGCTCGGAAACAGGATCAGAAGGATGAGGTTCTCTTTGTTGCAAACAAAAGGAACCATAGCTCGGCGGTGCTCAAGCCGAGAGGAGGGATTGCGAAGCCAAATCAGAACCAGAACAGAAGACTGAATCAGAACAAGAAGTTACCCCCTTCTGGAGGCCAGGCTCGAAACACGGACTCTGTCCAATTTGTGTGTTACAATTGTAACAAGCCTGGCCATATGGCAAGAAATTGCAAGAACCCCAGGCGTCGCGCTCCACAGGCGAACCTGGTGGATGGAGAACCACTAGTGGCTATGATATCAGAAATCAATCTGATAAGTGGTTCAGAAGGGTGGTGGATAGACACTGGCGCCTCTCGCCATGTCTGTTATGATCGCTCCTTGTTCAAAAAGTATTCTGAGGCTGATGATAAGAAAGTGCTGTTGGGAGACTCCCACACCACTAAGGTTCTTGGTACTGGTGAGGTGGATCTCAAATTCACTTCTGGAAGGACTGTCACTCTGAAGGAAGTCCTGCACACTCCAGAAATGAGGAAGAATCTTGTATCCGGCTACCTCCTCAACAAGGCCGGATTTACCCAGACTATAGGAGCAGATCAGTATACTCTTACTAAAAATGGCATGTTTGTTGGAAAGGGTTATGCATCTGATGGCATGTTTAAACTTACTATTGATATGAATAAAACTGCATCTTCTTCTTACATTGTTTGTTCTGTTAATATGTGGCATGCTAGACTTTGTCATGTTAACAAGAAACTGATTAAGAATATGAGCAACTTAGGTTTTATCCCTAATATTTCCTTAAATGATTTTGATAAATGTGAATCATGTAGCAAGGCTAAGATTACAAAGAAACCTCATAAATCAATTCTTAAGGAAACCGAATTGCTAGAGTTGATTCATACCGATATGTGTGAGTTAGATGGAGTTCTCACTAGAAATGCACATCGATATTTTATCACATTTATTGATGATCATTCAAATTATACCTCAGTTTATTTGATGAAACATAAGAGTGAAGCATTTGACATGTTTAAAATCTTTCTTAATGAGGTTGAGAACCAGTTTAATAGAAAGATTAAGAGACTCCGTAGTGATAGAGGCACTGAGTATGATTCGAATGAGTTCATTGCATTTTATAACTCTACTGGTATAATACATGAGAAAACTGCTCCATACTCACCCGAAATGAATGGAAAAGCAGAACGCAAGAATCGAACCTTATGTGAACTTGTAGTTGCGATTATGCTAAGTTCGGGTGCAGCTTCACACTGGTGGGGTGAAATTCTGTTGACTGTATGTTATGTGCTGAATAGAATTCCTAATTCTAAATCTTTAATTTCACCTTATGAATTGTGGAAAAACAAGAAGCCCAATGTGTCATATTTTAAAGTTTGGGGCTGTTTAGCATATGTTCGTATTCCTGACCCGAAAAGGTCAAAACTTGCAAGTAGAGCTTATGAATGTGCCTTTATTGGTTATGCTGTGAACAGTAAAGCATATAAATTCTTCGATATTAACAATAGGGTGATCGTAGAATCTATAGATGCTGATTTTTACGAAGAAAAATTCCCCTTTAAATCTAGAAATAGTGGGGCGCTGAATCTAGTAGTAGCGTGCCTAGATTAGAAGAACCTAGAAACGAGAACTCTAGCGACACTGAGATTGAACCAAGGAGGAGCAAGAGAGCTCGAATCGCTAAGGACTTTGGTCCTGACTTTGCATTCTCTATAGAAGAGGACCCCACTACTGTTAATGAGGCTTTGACTTCCCCAGATGCTGATTTTTGGCAAGAAGCCATAAATGACGAAATGGACTCATTGGATACTAATAGAACTTGGGAATTAGTAGACCTACCACAAGGCTGCAAAGCTATAGGTTGCAAATGGGTGCTTAAAAAGAAATTGAAACATGATGGTTCTGTGGATAAATATAAAGCTAGACTCGTAGCTAAGGGAAAAAGACAATGGCAGAACATAGATTTTTTCGATACCTACTATCATGAGACAATGATTACTTCTATCCGAGTCTTGATTGCCATAGCTGTTCATAACTTAGTTGTACATCAAATGGACGTTAAAACTGCTTTTTTAAATGGAGACTTAGAAGAAGAGATTTATATGGATCAACCCGAGGGATTTGTTGTCCATGGTCAAGAACACAAAGTGTGTAGATTAATTAAATCTCTTTATGGCCTTAAACAAGCTCCAAAGCAGTGGCATGAAAAATTTGACAGTCTAGTTGTTTCAAATGGTTTCAAAGTCAATGAGAGTGATAAATGCATATACTACAAGTCTGATAATCATACATGCACTATTATCTGTTTGTATGTGGATGACCTTCTGATATTTGGCTCAAGCTTATTTGTTGTGAATGAAACCAAATTATTGCTTAACCAAAATTTTGACATGAAGGATTTGGGTGAGGCTAGTGTAATCCTCGGAGTTAAAGTTACTAAATCTGCAAATGAAATTTCTCTTGATCAATCACATTATATTGAAAAGATCTTGAAGAAATATAATTACTTTGACTGTAAACCTGCTTGCACTCCTTTTGATCCTAGTATTAAATTGTTTAAGAACACTGGAGACAGTGTTAGACAATCTGAGTATGCTAGTATAATTGGTAGTCTTCGTTATGCTTGTGATTGCACGAGACCAGATATTGCTTATGCAGTGGGGGTATTATGCAGGTTTACTAGCAGGCCAGGAATGGAGCATTGGTTTGCTATTGAGAGGCTCATGCGGTATCTGAAAAGAACCATGAATCTTGGATTACACTATCAGAAGTTTCCCGCTGTTTTAGAGGGATACAGTGATGCCGATTGGAACACCCTTTCGGATGACTCCAAAGCAACCAGTGGGTATGTGTTCAACATAGCAGGAGGTGCAGTCTCTTGGAAGTCCAAGAAACAAACAATTTTGGCACAATCCACTATGGAGTCTGAGATGATAGCGCTAGCTGTGGCTAGTGAGGAGGCAGCTTGGTTGAGAAACCTCCTGTCAGAGATTCCCTTATGGGAAAAACCGATACCGGCCATACTAATCCATTGCGATAGTACCGCGGCTATTGCAAAAGTTCAGAATCGTTTTTACAACGATAAGAAACGACAAATACGTCGTAAGCACAGCACAGTTAGAGATTTGCTAACAAAAGGGGCTGTTATAGTGGATTATGTACGGTCAGCTGAGAACCTGGCTGATCCTTTGACGAAAGGATTAGCTCGGGAGAAGGTGTGGGACACCTCGAAAGGGATGGGGCTAAAGCCCATTGAGAAATGAGTCACTTGTGATGGATACCCAACCTACAGACTGGAGATCCCAAGAAATAGGTTCAAAGGGAAAAACGAGTTACATGGTGATATGGTAAGAATCATGCTATAAGGAGTTACACTCCAAGTCCATCCCTAAGAAGCATGACATCCTGTAGCGAAAGAGGTTGTGTTTAACACTTAATGAGTTCTATTGCTCTATGTGGAGTGGAGTACCTAGACTACAGGAGTACTCTTGATAGACTCACCTATATGAATGTTGAAGTGTGGCCGCTTCTTGGGAGAATTTGGGCAAATTCTCTAGGTCATTCATGAAACTGGGATATAAGCACATGGCCATAAAGTGCTGGCTTTAAACATTACACATTAGTAGAGTTGTGTGTGTAGTGCTCTCAGACTTAGAGTTCAAGATCACAAGTCACTCTAGTTACTATCTGAAGCATTATTACTATGTAATGGTTCAAGTCGAAAGACACCTTTACTTATGCACAGCTTTATACCTTTGCTCGAATATTTTGTTTTTAAAAATACAAGTGGGGGATTGTTGGAACTTAAGTGTATTTTCTCTAGTCCCACATTGGGAAGTTACAAAACTTCTTTCTACTTTAAATGATGTTGCACACTAATGAGTTTGTAAAAGAGGACTCAAGGAGAAGTCTCGCGCGCTCAGGAAAATGGGCGGCAATTTGGAAAACTGATTCAGAAACCAGTTAACCGGGTGTGCGTCACGAGTTATTCGCGCAGGGGGTGCAAATCCGGGATTTGAGCCTCGCGCACACACACGGTTAAACCCACGTTTTGCCAAATTTCTGAAACGTTTTTTTTTCAGTCAATCAAATCTTTTCGAAATGGAAATTCTTTCTGGTCAAGAACGTGATTAAAACGTGTGCTAAATCAAAGGAACGAGATTTGATTTGATTTCAGCTGATTAAGGGAAAAACGTTTTTAAAACATGTGCATAATCAGCGGGATTTGATTAGCTGCTGATTAAGGGATGATTTCGGATTGATTATAAAACATGTGCTAAATCAATGCTTTGATTTGATTTACGTTTCCGAAATCAGCCCAGTCCGCACCTATAAATTGAGCACTTCGAAATAGTTTTAATACACCAAAAACCAACTCTCTCTTCCTCCCTTAAAAACGTTTTCTGAGTTCGAGCAGTAGGTCGATTGTGTTCTTGTTTTCGGTTTTTCTTCCGTGCAGAGAAAACCGAGCAGAGGTACAGAATTCTGGGCTGATTTATCCTGGAGACGGCGAGGCATTCACGAACTGCTTGCACAATCTGGGCAGAGCCGCGAAACGTCTTAAAGAGAGCGACCTAGTCCGCGACTCAACCCAGCAGTAGTTCTAACAATCTGGTATTCCGTATTTCAATAGCATCATCTCGAGGTAATCCGTTCTTGTTTTACAGCAGTTATTCCAACAAAAGGTCCCATAGAGTGAACAATTCAAATTATGGAGAAAATTGAATATGAATGAAGCAGAAACGGGTCTGTTATATAGCCATCAAGACACCCGTTCGGAAAAGGCAGGCGTGGCTGTTCGGAACAGAACGGTACCGGTTGGTCGGAACCTGTTCGTCGAACAGACGCAAGGAAAGAAACGGGGCAACGGTAACGGAAGCGCGCGCTGGCTCTGACCCAGCCCAGTTTGAACAGACGGGCTGCAAAAAGATAACAACGTATAAGCCCGGCCCGGCCCGGCGCGCGTGTGTTTTATGAGAGCAAAGCATACATTATCTATGCCCTCTCCCCCTACAAAACTTCTATGACCCAAAGGGCCAACCCTTTGAGCTCCACTTGGGTTATTTATTCCCAATGAGCTTTCCTCCCCCCACCAATGTGGGACTAGCCATTTTTCATTCCTCCAAACACCATGTGAGGGGCAACTTTCCATGGCAATTTCTCATTTACCATGACTTGATTTTCTCCACTTATGTGTTCAATCTTAATCTCCTAACCAAGACGAACACAACGGTATGTGGGTCGGTCCACGTGGACGCGTCGGACCCACTCAATAAATAGCTCAAAGTTGAGCAAAACCAAGTTTTTTCCAACAGTTCTCGTCGGTGGGTTCACACGAATCCCGAAAATCCAGCAGCTGTTGCAGGTTTTTTTCAATGGGAAGGAGCTGTGCAAGAGTATTAATCCCGATGAGGCAGTCGTGTATGGGGCCGCGGTTCAGGCGGCGATTTTGAGTGGTGAAGAGCATGAGAAGGTGCAGGACTTGTTGTTGCTTGATGTTGCGCCGCTGAGTCTTGGCCTCGAGACTGCTGGTGGTGTGATGACCACTTTGATTCCGAGGAACACCACGATTCTGACTAAGAAAGAGCAGATTTTCTCGACCTACTCGGATAACCAGCCCGGCGTGCTAATTCAGGTATAGTCATGACTCATGGAGTGTTTAATTGCCTGTTGTGTACAGAATTAACATAGATTGCAGAATTTTGAAGGGTGAGGCCATTTTGACATTGTAGTAAGTAGTGAATCGAAAATAGTCCTACTGCATGGGACTTGACATGGACTTCTTTTTTTCTTTTGAGAAATTTTTGTCTGTAAACCAATTTTTGTCATTCAGGTCTATGAGGTGAAAGAGCAAAGACTAGAGACAACAACATGCTCGGGAAGTTCGAGCTGACCGGAATTCCACCGGCACCAAGAGGGGTGCCGCAAATCAATGTGGCTTTCGACATTGATGCGAACGGGATTCTGAATGTCTCGGCAGAGGATAAAACTGCTGGGGTGAAGAACAAGATCACAATTACTAACGACAAGGGGAGGTTGAGCAAGGACGAGATTGAGAAAATGGTGAAAGATGCGGAGAAGTACAAGGCGGAGGATGAGGAGGTGAAGAAGAAGGTGGAAGCTAAGAACGCGCTGGAGAATTACGCGTACAATATGAGGAATACAATAAAGGACGAGAAGATTGCTAGCAAGTTGGATCCGGCGGATAAGCAGAGGATAGAGAAGGCAGTCGAGGAGGCTTTGGAGTGGTTGGAGAAGAACCAGTTTGCTGAGGTGGATGAGTTGGAGGATAAGTTGGAGGAATTGGAATCCATTTGTAGTCCAATCATTTCTAAGATGTATCAAGGTAGTGGTGGCGGCGGTATGGATGGTGATATGCCTGATGCTGGTGGGTCCGGTGGTGGTTCTAGTGGGTCCGGCGGTGGTGCTGAACCAAAGATTGAAGAGGTTGATTAAATGCGGAGAGAGGGGTTAGTATTTGGAAATAAGAAGCCTGAGTGGTCTGTTTTGGGGTTCTGTTTATGGGCTTTGTAGTTGTTGTATAGTTCCTCGTTGGAAGTTTGTAAATAACTAGGCTTTGTTTTCAGTAGTTGTGTAGTTGTGAAAGTACGTAAACTAGAGACTTGCGTTTGCGAGTGAGAAAGCTAGTATAGAGTAGTCTACTATCTAGTTTCGAATCGAACTTTTGCAGGTTTTCCTTATGGTTGCAACATACTTGTTACTTTTCTATAACAGAACGATATCGATCGTCAAATTACTACATTTCCATGGCATGCTTCTCGAACAGATTACAGGCAAACTCAATCCGTTGTCAAAGGCCTTCAAAATTCTATCGATGCATCCAGCCGCCAACACAGCACTTGCTCATGATTTTCATCATAATATCCTTCTGGTAGACACTTGAAGCCATCAGACCTTTCACCCTTGGCTCGGCTACAGCCACCTTCAGAGCTTCAAGGAGTTCAGCAACTCCTATGATGCCTACATTAGCCGGACAAGTCTTCGCCTCCATTGCCATCTTACTAGGACGATCTTTTTGCAGTTTCCAGGCAAATGACTATCAAAGCAAAATGCTCAAGTCTCACCACCTCTTCACCATTTTCCCTTGCAGCTTTTGCAGATAAATCGTAGATTTTGTACGAGGGAACTTGAACTTCCTATACTGATGAAAGGGTGACCCTGCATTCTTCTTCCAATATAAGCAGCCTCAACTACATCAAGCACTTCTTTATCAAAACTTAAAGTCACATGTTAAAGGGAAAAGAGCTGCTTTTTGAAACTTCCTCACGGCTTGGGATTTAAAGTCATACAATACGGTTAGCCCACGCTGCAAGCCACAAACAAACTCATCGAGCAACATAATCGCTACCGCTCCTTATCCATCAGGTAAAACCCAGTAAATTCTTCAACATCCATTAGTTTGTCATGTTTAACCAGTGTGGTAACATAGTCGAACAACTCCACAAAATCGACATCTTTCCAAACTTCTAAAGCCAGAGTATCAAGAACGTGAAAACTTTTGTAGCGCGCAAACTACAACATCAACTGCATTTTACAATCTCCCTTCAGTGGCACACTTCTCCATCTCTTCCAACGCAAGCATCATCCCACATGGTAGGATAAATTTCAAAGTCCCATCTCCAAAACCGAAGGTCGAAGTTGGGTCAAAGTCCCATCTCCAAAACCGAAGATTGAAGTTGGGGTAACCTTACGGTCCCGTACTGAATGGCGTGAAGCTTCAATATCCCTCCAACATCCATGTTCCCTTAGGATAGGAAACTCTTTTACCTTTATCGTCTCTTCAGCAATGCCTATCAAAGCATGAACACCCTCGGACTCTAATTGCTGTAGCTTACCAAATAACTTTTTATAAATTTGATCGAGCAACTCCAAGTTGAATATTCTCTCGAAATCTTCCGGATCAAAAACGGTCAGTACAAACTTCGCGATACTGCTAAACACACTGCGGTGAAGAGAATTATACACCTCGGGCGAGAGTAGCTTCTTCAAGTTGAGAAAACCACAGTACATCATTCCTCGCAAGGTTAATGCCGCAACGGCCTTAGCAACCAGCTTCATCTTTCCCGTGCATTTGACTTTCGAAATTGCCGGGGACCACAAACAAAGTTACAAGGCCTCGGCCGCGGGTAAACGGCTTCCGGATCCCTCACATGGTCAGAGCCATCTCATAATTTTCGGGGGTCGAAAGTAAATTTCTTAAATGAGACCCACTCTATATTTTTTATTCAAATGTTAGTTGACAAAGAGTTTCATAACAAAACCCATTACAAAAGAGTTACCCTTACAAAATTTGAACTGGGCATATTTTGCATCGAGAAGGCTTACATTAAATATATTTAGGCCTAATATACATTCAGGGGTCCAGAGACCCCATTTTTAGTTTTTTTTTTTTTTTTTTTTAAGGCCCAAAGCTTAGGCTTTCTTAGCTTCTCCCATAAGCCAGCTCTGCATATGGTACTTAAAATGTGATACTCATGATTACCATAGCATTGCTCTTTTTATTGGTGGGACTATTATACTAATTGGATTGGCTTCAGGAGGAGCCTGTAGGGATGTAGTAAGTAATTGCAGCCGTCTATAAGTACTTTCAATGGTTTGAATTTAAAAGAACTAATTAATTGCTAAGGTAGAAGGGTGCAATTACTATTACACTCTATAATGAGTTTGCTCACTACAAGACCCCGGTTCCAATTGGATTGGACTACTTTCAACATGTCTCTTTCATGTTCTAGAAAGGAAGAAAAAAACGTTTAGCGGTGGGATAATCATATAGTATGATAAAGGGCCCTGGTGGGATAATCATATGGAGTAGTATGATAGAGGGCCCAGGGCCGACGCAAATTTCATTTGGACCTAAAGCAAACTTACAACATGAAATTGTGCATTTCCACAAACTTGCCAATTAGTTTTGTGTCAATTTTTTTTATAAAGAAGAAAAAATTTGAATTTCGATCGTAATTATTTATTTTTTAGATTCCTCTCATCATGAAAAAACAATAATTCAAAAAAAATTGACAAAAAACTAATAAATAAAAAAATAATTCAAATGAAATATTTATCCAAAATAAGCCTAAGTCGTAAAAGAGTACTGCTTTGTTCGTTTCTCCTTTTAACTTTGCTTTAATTTTGCTTTCTAATAATTATCCTATTTATCTCTCTAATTATTACCATATTTCTCTAATTATTACTTTCATTTCTCTCTCTACTTATTACCCATTTCTCCAATTATTAACTTATTTCTCTCTTCACCCACTATAAAAACTAAAGTACCGAAAACTAACAAACGAACAAGGCCTACTACGTCTCTATTGCTTGGGCCCGGTATGAACAAGAAAGAAAGAAGGTAGATTTGAGAGTAAAGTCTACACGGTCCTACAATGCAGCGTACCGCTGCTCCTTCATCTCATCATTAATGTACCAAAAATCTGGAGTAATAAGGAGAAGATTACCCGAATGAGTAATGAATCCACGCATAGATTCCGGCAATCCAAACAAGTCACTACAAGGACCAACCTCAACAACACGTGGCAAACACCCCCCAATGCAGAGTCCTCCCCATACCAAATTCAATTATTAAAGACATGATTAAAAAATAAAAAATAAATACAACTAAAACGATAACTTTTAAAATCAAAAGACCGGACAACCGACACGTGCGGGGCACTTCATACCGCTGCCATCACCGGAGTACGGCCCTCTTTAGTTTTACATTTTGCGAATTTTTTGGCACGATATTTTTTATTTTTAAATCTTAATTATTCTAGATTTGTTTCAATTTTTTTGGTCTTTTTATTATAAAATTTTCAACTTAATATATATATACACACACAGACACACACATAGTGGGCTTCCTATAAGGACGCCCTTAGAGCAAGTACACTAGATGAGCAAAAATACATTTTTTGCTATTTTACCTAAAAGAAACATAAAAAATAGTCTATGCCAAATGAGCTAAAAGATGAGCTAAAATGTATTTGTGAATAGTTATTCTCTATTTTTACATATACACTATTCATACTCCTTTCTTTTTTTATTATTTCTTTCTCTCTCTCCTCCCTCCTTTTTCCTCTCTTTAAACAATAAAGATAATAAAAAAATGAGTGAAAATATATATTTTAATTGGAATTAGGTAAAATAAATAATATTGGTGTAGTGTTGAGAGAGATGTGAGTAGGTAAAATGAGAAAAATGCACTGTTGATCAGCATTTTTACATTTTCATTGGTGTACATGCTCTTATAGGAGAAAAATGCGGACTTGTGATTTCAGCCATTGGATCGTGTTTTCAATGGTCTGCATCCGCTGATGGTTTGTGACCAATCATAAATGACAACACGATCCAACAGCTGCTGTTGGAAGTCCACATTTTGCTTATTTGTGGACGCCATTACCTGAAGCCCTGTGTGTGTATATATAGAGTCCGGATCAAGTCAGGGATCCATGACCTGATTTCGGTCCGCACCTCCTCTTTTCCGATCGAATTTCGATGATCCGAGCCGCTCAATGTGATTAGAATGTGATTTTAAGAGTACTCATTTGAAATCGGCAAAAAATTGATCTAGAAGGGCTTCATCCGAATAGTTTTTTATTGAACGGTTCAATAAAAAATTGCTTAAATCAAGCTATTCCCGGTGTTTGTTTTTTTTTACCGCTTTCTCGCGGGTACTCTTAAAATCATGTTTTGAACACATTGAGCGGCTCGGATAAAAAAATGACCCAAATCTAAAAAAAAAATACTCCCTCCGTCTGCCTTTGTTGGTCCACTAGTGCTAGCCCGTGCCTACGGCACTACGCATCCCAGTTAGAAGGGGATGACAGTTGTGTGATTTAGGTAAAAACCATTGGCACTTAACCGGAAAAGTAGGAGGATGCACTACAGTTTTTGGATCAAATGAATCTAAGTCGTTCCAACAACTTGTCCCCACACCATTCTGTTTTATAATAGAGATTATGAAAATTCGTGCCATTTTAAAATCATTTTATCTTCCAATTTATAATATTTTTCACAATTTTGAGAATACAGAATAATAAAACTAATTAAAATCTATCAAATAATATCCATATTGCATATTTTTTTGGAGTTCATATTGAAAAATATAAATAATTAAAAATGACATAGATTCACTAACAAATACGGACGGAGGGAGTAATTAAAAACCCACGCCAAAAAAATGTGAAAAAATTTAGGGCAAAGGGCCCTACGCTAGATGGTGGCACAAGCCTGGGGGGCTTTGCCCGGGATCGCAGCCGGTAACCGGTAAAAAGAGCATTATTAGGGCAAGAAGACAATCGCCACCAAACTTCGCACATGTTTGTTTGTCAAAACAGTGGAGTTATTGGAAAGAACACCTTTTCTTATCTGGTTTGGGCAAAGTACCAGAATTGTCCCCGCAATGGTTCTTCCCTTGGAATGGCAAAAGCTCATAAATGGTGAAGATCTGATTCGCTGTCTTTACCCCTTCGCTTCTCTCTATTTTCTTGCTTTTCCTATTTTCTCCTATTTCTTTCTTGCTTGATTAGTCACACCCGACAAAGAAAGATAGGAGTTTCCCAAGTTATACATTCCAAACTAATCAACGCCCAAAGAGCATTTAAGCGAAGAATCGAGGCACAATGCGAACAAGTTTGTGAACTCCAATAACAAGCGAATCTTCGTGCATAATATTTTCGAGGATTTCTTCAGGGTGAAGGGTCAAAATGATACGTGACCGATAGCATTGGATGCTACGCGTAACCTAATAAAATTTACTGTCGAATTCCAAAACTAGCTGTGAAAAATATTCTATTTTCATTTGGTCGGAAATAAGAACTTCTCTGGTTTGTTGTCAGATATATGTGGTTTTACAAAGAAAAACAAGAGCAATCTTCGCTCATGATGGTAATGCGTTTATAATTTTTAGTTGTACTAAAAAAAATATACTCGTAATTTACAGAAATAAACGAGATTATAATTGTCTAAACGGACACAAGTGGGGGTTTATAAAAACATTCTAGGTGCAATTTCTTAAATTTAAAAGCTTTTAAAAAACTGTTGTAAGTATATGTTAAAAAATTCATATCAAGAGCTATCGCAAATCTATTTCACAGCCATCGCAAACACGCTACAAATGTGATGCGAGTCCCCCAACAAACTCAGAAGTCAGGACAGTGACGTAATTTGAACGTGGAACAATGGTAAAACTCGGAAAAAAGAAAAGGGAAAAAAAAAAAAGAAGAAGGCGGAAACCAAAATATTCACACTCGTCGGCTCACAAGTCACAACCAAATAAAAGGGTTTTTCTCTCTCCTTTGCCCTCACAACCCTTCTCTTTTCCCCTTCTTTGCTCTTGCGGCAGAAGGGAGAAGCTCAAATCTCTCTCCCCAAATCCTCTCTCTCTAGAAAAACATACACCTTATATCTCTCTCTCTATCTCTATCTCTATAGAGAGAGCCCGTCGTTGGTTCGAAGCTCTCGACTTTGAATCGTAATTCCTTTTTTTTTTGCGTTGGGCGTTTTTTTTGAATCGGACGGCGGCGACAGTGGTATTATGCAGGCTGATCAGACGGTGCTGAGCTTGAGACCTGGTGGAGGCGGCAATCGAGGGAGCAGAGGTGTCCTTGGCCCCCGTTTCGATTCCTCTTCTTCAGATCTTCCTCTCCTTCGTCCCCATGGCGGTGCCGGTGCTCCTCTCTCTTCTCTCTCTCTCAAGGTCGATTCTTTCTCCCTCCTCCCCCGGATCTAGGGTTTTCTGATTCCTTTTTACTCTAAATTTCCTCTCGTGCTCGGATCTCGTTATATATGTTTATACGCATGTTATGCCGTGTGATATGCCCTTTGATATGGAGTTTATAAGATATGAGATATCAATTTTATGTTTTGGTTTATTGGTTTGATGTGCTTTGGATGCTAATCTGTGATGTTTTTAGGTTTTGGTTATTGGTTCGTGTAACTCGGTGTTGTTAAGTTGGGTTTGACTTATATGAATCCGTTTCCACCTAAAGGAACATAGGGATTGAGATTGTCCAGGATAGCTACAAACAGATAATAGATATGTGGTTTAACATGGATTGTTGCACGAGTAATTTGGCATCTCTTTGATAGTATTTTACTGATAGTTAGAACTTAGAAGTCTTTGGGCACTGTTTTGTTGCTATTTCCGAACCGGTTCTGTTGGCTGTTTCTGAAAAAAAAAGGATCAATTTTTATGAAAGTATTAAAGATATGTTTTTGAGTTATTGATATTGAAAACGGCAACCAAACAAGGCCATTGTGTTTTCTCAAGAAGTTGGTAGTATGTTTCAAATTGGACATCTTTCAATTGGTGAAATCTTCTGTAGTTTTTCCATTATTCTTGGTTCATGAGTGGAGATAAATATAACACAGCTTGGTAGGAGAAGACTGTATTTTAAAACAAGTTCGGATACCATGTCCTTTGAAAGCGAATTAGATGGAGATTTGTAGACATTAATGTCCTAATTCTTGGCAGTGTGCTTAAGGTGTGTATCTGCTGTAAATATGGACAGACAGTATTTTTTGTGGGCTTGTGGGCTTTAGGTGGGCATGAAGTTAGCATTAGATTGCCCATAAAGATCCTACATACATGGAAGCTTCTTCCAAGGGATTTTATTCAAGAAGGGGATTACACTCTTGGGCCTTGTGTATACCTGTTTTTTTCTTGAGTAGTACTGTACTGGTACTTAGAAGTCTATAGGCTCTATTTTGTTGGTGTTCCCAAAACCGGTTCTGTTGACTGTTCTCATAGCTTGTTTTTTGGCGAGGTTCTGAAAAAAGGGCTAATTTTTATGGAAGCATCGAAGTACTTTTGAATTCGTGAAAACGACAGCCAAACGTGGGCATTGTGTCTTCTGAAGTAGTGATTGCCTTATTGGAACGTTTCATGTTGGATATCTGTCCATAGGTAATGTTTCTGGAGTTATTCCAATATTCTTGGTTCATGAGTATGTGGAAAGGAAACAAAGAGAATACAGGTTGTTAGAACACCAAGTATTTTCAATAAGTTCAGATATCCTTTGAAAGGGAATGCGATGGAAACTTTTAGACTCAAGTGTCCTGATTCTTGGCAGTGCGCTTAAGGTGTGTGTTTCTGCTGTAAATATGGACATACAGTATTCTGTAGGCTTTAGGTGGGCTTTAAGTTAGTATCAGATTGCCCATAAAGAACCTACATACATGGAAGCCTCTTCCGAGGGATTTCATTCTAGAAGGCGATTTCACCGTTGTGATGGTATTATGGAAGTTATATTTCGTGCATGTGGGTTTGCGGTTATGTATGACCTAATTGTTGTGCTCAACTCTTGAGTCTTTGCGTGTCCTCAAGCTTCCTTGTTGACTTTGGCTGTCATGACTCATATTCATTGTGCTATGTATGTTAGCCATGTTCTTTCATGCTGTGGTAATCATGGGAGTTATACCGAATATATTGCTTCTAGTCCAGCTTTGATAGCTTGATTTGATTCATGGTTATGCATTCATAATTTAGTAGGGAACGCTTCTCCTTCTTTTTTCCCCTTCCTGTTTGCCACTCTTTATTGATGTTTTTTTGAATTGGTAATTTAAATTGATAATTGGATTCAAGTATTGAGCTTCTCGTAGTTTTGTTGTTGCAGACTGGAGATTATCGGTTTGAGGGTCGTGAGCGCGTTCGTTACACTCGGGACCAGCTGTTGCAACTTAGGGAGGTAATATTTCTGAAGTTGTGCCCTTATGTGTTACTATTTTGGTGATATTGCTTCCGGGTTAGTTTCACAATTATGCAGTGTGTTCGTGCTTATGCAATTCAACTTCTAGGGTACTATTTTTTCCAATCTCTTTCTCTCGTGAATGGTGTGGTTTGTTTTTTAGCTCGTGACTTCTTTTATGGCAATCCATACTAAATGTTGAAGTAGTGGAATGCGTGCATGATTTTGTAACTTACTTTGGGTCGTACTTGTCCTTTTTTCCCTGTTCCTTCTTCCCTTTTTTGGCTTCTATGTTTGAATTTTATTTATTTGTCTTGTCAATTTTGAGGTGCTTGAAGAAGCATATAGCTAGTGTTATTCTCATCCTAGTAACTATTATGTGGTCACCTCCTTCCATAAAGGTAATTGACACGAGTAACACCTTTTCAAGTTTATACGGAATTATTCTTTTTCGCTTTCTAGCTATCTTGTGGGTGAATTGAACCACGTTTAAATGACTTAACTTGGCAGACAGATGTTTGTCTATTTTCATAGCTAATGTTTTTATGGATAGTCTTGTGTCTCAAATCCTTATCATTTAGTTTTTTAATCACTCTTATTGTCTGGTGATGCTAAATTTTGTTCATAGGTAGGTAACGCCCCTGAGGCTATACTGAAAATCAAACAAGAAGTTGAAGCTGAATTTTTTGGTGAAGATCAAAACTGGGGTCATGTTGAAAGCACTGTAAGTTATCAAGCTGTGGATTCTTTTCTTTTATTCGATTTCCCGCAGCACTTGGGACCCTTTGTTGAGTGTTTGCTTGTCAAATGTGAGTCGGTGAAGTGTTTTGCTCGACAAGAATGTTTTGGGTGTCCTTTTTCTTAATTCAAGCTTCATTTGACAATTTTCATTCATGTAGCCGCAAATTCAACCTCCGACTCGTTATACTGAGCCAGACAATCGTGACTGGCGTGGTCGGTCAGCACCAATCCCTACATCTGGAGAGGATAAATCCTGGGATGCTACTCGAGAAAATAGAGAGTCTGGTAGCTGGTTTGACTCCAAACAACAGGAAGCAATTCAACATAATCGCCAAGACCAACCCAATTCACAGTTTGCAAGGGTACAAATTTCTTCTAATGAAGGGGTAGTTCAGTTTTGTTGGATAATTGTTGGTTTTGATTTCTGCTTGTTACAACTTACACGTACTTTTTGGAAAACCAGATTTAGTCTCTAAAAAGGTCTATTGAAGGATTTGCTTTGTTGTTAATTGCAAGTGACCTCTTTCGATTGGTGAGCTTAACACATTCTTTGTTCATGTCCCTACTGTAAGTAATAAGGGGAAAATTTTGTAAGGTTCGTTGACATTTCATGCATGCTTTCTTAGTAGACTTTGGAATTTGGACCCAAATGGTGTTTAGATTGTTCAATCTAATAAGGAGGTCAATCTACTATCAGTCCAAATATTGTAAGTAGTTAAATTACTCAGTTTCATGGAAAATTGACTATCTTATGGAGAACGGTGCTAGTTACGCTCTGGAGAGTAGCTTGTAATTGTGTCGTCCAGATGTGCTACAATCTCTACTTGAAATTATAATTGAAATAGCTGTATGGGTGTCAAATCAGGTGCAGGGAGTTGTGCGTTTTTAATTCATTGATGTATCACATTGGATGCCAAGTTGCCAACAAAGAAAGATGTACCCATTGCATGTTGAGGCAAATTACTATGAGACAAGCACACGTCATAATCCATAATTAATTTACAAACAACATAGTTCCACACATGTTTCAGAGTAAACATCGTCACAGTTCAGCTTTTGGCATAGTTTGTAACTTGCCATGACAAGAAAGTAGTTTGTAGGCGTGCAAAAAATGAGTAGGAACCAAGGAGTGGATAAACTTCCTTATTTTTTTCTTCTCTCGTTTTTTGACCAAGGAGCGAGGAGTGACATAGTGTTTTATTTTGTGGGGCTCTTGTATACTTCCCTTGCATAATCTAGCGATGACCAAATGAGAGAAAGGAAAGAGCTCCTCTGATGTAAATCTGAAATGAGGAGATAGTTGGAAAATTTGTTCTATGGCCTTCAGAAGTTCCACAGTTTCACACAAAGCTATTTTGTGATGTGATCTGTATATGCGAATTTGTGCACTCACATGAACCTCTAATAGTTGATGTTTGAGGGGTTTTCTGTTTTATGTGCTGTGAATAATTTAATTCCAAGCCATGCCTGCAATTAAACAGGGAGGACCTGCTCCTGCTCTAATCAAAGCTGAAGTGCCATGGTCGGCTCGAAGGGGGACACTCTCTGACAAGGATCGTGTCTTGAAGACTATAAAAGGGTATTTTATTGTCAGAAGCTTTATTTCCTTACATCTTTTCTGCACAGTAATTTGTAAAAAGATGCAGAGCTCATTTCCGGATAATAGAATTCTGGAAGTTTTTAGTCCTTCGGGGTGGTATTCCCCTATGGTTAGACTCAAGTTCGCACCTTATTAGCTTATCTATTTACCAAAAAATTTGAAAGTTTTATCTTGAATTAGGTGAATGTGAACACGTATAATCACTTTCTAAAATCTATTATGATGAATCCTTTGTTATGTTTAGTGCCTATGATGGACAGTGATAATATTCCTGCAATCTGATACATGTTATCCAGTCATAAACCTTTGTGTGTGATATCCATTATCACTTGCATGATTCTGACTTATCATTACATTCGAGTTAGACCCATTTCAAGTTCAGATTACATTGCTGCATTACACTTTTGTGAGTAAAAAGAGTTTGTCAAAGTTTTCAATCCATTCACCATTTTCCATAACCATATGATGACTGGACAAGGATGATGCGATCTGCATGAAAAAAATTGCTGGACTGAATTATGCTCGCTTATTGCTGTGTGTGCTTTGCCATGTAGGATACTGAATAAGCTGACTCCAGAGAAGTTCGATCTCCTCAAGGGTCAGCTAATTGATTCTGGGATCACAACAGCTGATATTCTGAAGGTTCTAATTATCCGATAGACTTCTCCTAATTGGAAATGATCTTATTCATTACTCTACTTTCAGTGTGATTGTAAATTTTAATCCAGATTCTGCTTGCAATGCAGGGGGTTATCTCCTTGATTTTTGACAAGGCAGTGCTGGAACCAACTTTTTGTCCCATGTACGCCCTGCTGTGTTCGGATCTCAATGAAAAGCTCCCTCCATTCCCATCTGATGAACCTGGCGGAAAAGAAATCACGTTTAAGCGGGTCCTCCTGAATAATTGCCAGGAGGCATTTGAAGGTTCTGACCTACTTAAGGCAGAAGCTAGGCAGATGACTGCTCCTGACCAAGAGTTGGAACGTAGAGACAAAGAAAGAATGATCAAACTCCGCACTCTTGGAAATATCCGTCTAATTGGCGAGCTTTTGAAGCAGAAGATGGTGCCTGAAAAGATTGTTCATCACATCGTTCAGGTTCTTAGCTCATTCATTCCATGAATTCTTTTCAATACTCTCTCCCTTTCTCCATACCACAATTGTCTGGAGCGTGTTCAATACATCCGCAGATGGCTGAGGCCGATATATGTGTTGGTGCTTCTTAGCTCATTCATTCCATAAATTATTTTCAAAACTCTCCCTTTCTCCTTACCACAGTTGTCTTCTTACCATTACTTTTCATGTGAAGCAGGAGCTTTTAGGGACTGATAGTAAGATCTGTCCTGAGGAGGAAAATGTAGAGGCCATATGTCACTTCTTCAACACCATTGGTAAACAGCTTGATGAGAGTCCCAAGTCAAGGCGAATTAACGATTTGTACTTCAGCAGATTGAAAGAATTGTCGGCAAATCCCCAGCTGGCTCCGCGATTAAGGTTCATGGTTCGTGACGTTCTTGATCTTCGTTCGAATAATTGGGTTCCAAGACGTGAAGAGGTAATAATGTCTAAGTTTTTATCAACTGCTTAATTTCTTCCCCTTTTCCGTTATGCTGGGATCGTTTAATGCATTATATAACAGTTCCTCTCTCGAAAAGTGCTTTCTCTTGGTTTCTTGCCTATCTACTTTCATCTGCTATTGGAGACCTATGTTTGGTTCAATAAAAATTGATCATCTCACTCCTGTAGCCACAACTCAGTATAGATGTATATAACCAAACCAAACCAAACCGAGCCTTAAGTCCCAATCAATTGGGGTCGGCTACATGAATCCTTTTTCTCCATTGAGCTCTGTCAAGGGCCACTTGTTAACTCAAACCTATTAAACTCATATCTTTGCGCACAACATCTAATGTCAATTTAGGTCTTTCTCCCCATAGCATTACTACCCAAAGCTATCCTTTCCGCTCTCTTAACTACTGCATCTCAGATGTATATATGCCACATAAAATTTCTCCATTTTCCATGTTTCTAACTTAATGTAGAATACATTCCAGTTGTGTCCTTTTTTCCTTTTCGTTCTACAACTTCCGTGCTGATTTAATTAGATTCATAATCATCTTGCTTCTTTTCAACTTTGTCAGGTTAAAGCCAAAACCATCACTGAAATCCATTCAGAGGCAGAAAAGAATCTTGGGTTACGACCTGGTGCTACAGCAAGTATGAGAAATAACCGGGGAACTGTTCCTGGTGGACAGGGAAGTATCAGTCCTATCAGCCCTGGGGGCTTCCCTATCAATCGAATGATGCCCGGAATGCCTGGAGCTAGGAAAATGCCCGGGATGCCCGGTATCGATAGCGACAATTGGGAGGTTCCAAGGTCTCGTACAATGCCGAGGGGCGATAATATACAATCCATTCAGCCCGCCAGTCGTGTTCAGCCTCCTTTAATTAGCAAATTGCCATCTTTGAACTCAAAGTTTCTTCCTCAGGGTAGTGGGGCCCTCATAGGTGGTACTAGGACTAGTGCTCTGTTGCAAGGCAGCGGCACTCCTCCTGTCCGCCCTCCTACCTTGGGTTATGTGGCGGATCCCACATCTCAAGTCACTGGCCCTGTCAGAGCTGCTCCACCGGCTGCTGAGAAAATAATCCCCCCTTCTGTACGGTCAAACCCCGAAGTTCTTCAAAAAAAGACGATCTCTCTTCTGGAGGAATACTTCAATGTTATGATGTTGGACGAGGCATTACAGTGTGTGCAGGAATTGAATTCCCCAGCTTACCACTCTGAGTTTGTCAAAGAATCCATTTCCCTTGCCCTTGAGAAAAGTCGTCCCTTTGTGGAACCAGTTGCGAAACTTCTAGAGTACTTGTTTGCAAAGAAGGTCCTTTCGGCTGGGGATATAGGGACTGGTTGTTTGCTCTATGGTTCGATGTTGGATGATATAGGCATCGATTTGCCGAAGGCGCCTAACAATTTTGGTGAGATTATGGGGAGACTCATTTTGGCTGGTGGGTTGGAATTCAAAGTGGTAAAGGAGGTCTTGAAGAAGATGGAGGATGTTATGTTGCGGAAAGCAGTATTTGCTGGTGCAATAAGGATTGTTACTTCTGTTCCTTCTGGGGAAAAGGTGTTGTTTTCACAGGCATCTGAAATCAAAGAATGTGAGAGCCTATTCTAGGTAACCACATTGATACGACGACTTCTCTAATCTCGTTTAGGGAGCGTTTGGTGCTCTCTTTCTGCTTTTTCTTGCAATTTCATTTCCATTTTAAGCCCGTTCTTTACAGTCAAAACTGTATTACATGTGATAAAAGCCGCTAGAGGAACAGGTGATTTCTATTTTTGAACTGTATATTATCCCGAGGTTATAGACTCTGTTCAATAGGGAGAGAGGAAAAAACATGAAGCCTTGGATTTTGTTCTCTTGAGTGTGGCCAATTGTGCGCCATTGCTCGAGGTGAATGGCCCTTTTTGGGACCCTGTTGTTTTATATTTGATTAGTTTTGTTCTGTTTTTGTTTTGTGGAATTTGAGTTATATGGTTTTTGTTTAGCTGGTTACGTCTTAAATGACATTGCTCTACCATTGTGGAACTTTTAAAAGAGATACTGTATCAGACTTGTGTACTCCATTTTTTGGCGTCTTTTGGATTATTTACTCATTTTCCGACCTTTGGCTTTGATGAGCTTCTGTTGCCCTTATGTTTGATACCGGATTTGTGTTTGAAGGTGGCTTTTGTTTGATTGTTGCTGTAGACGTTGTCGGTTGCCCAAGATATTTTTTTTCCATGATGTTTCTGCTTGTTAGCAATATTGATTCTCGCCTGGAATTTTATGAACATTGCTGGCACTGAGTGTAATGTTTGATTTAAGGGAATGGTTTAGTGAGGGAGTGCTATCTATATTTTTGAGGTCTTGGATCCGTCAAAGAATAAGAAAAATGGATATTTTGAGATATGTCTATTTATATTGACCTCGGCTTATGTTGGTTCACTAAAAATTTGTTTAAGATCGGTTTGTTACATTAACAAATCAAGCTTGAACTTCTTGTTTTTGAAACTTTTATGTTTCAAACCAAGCTCCTACAAATTAATACTTGCTCGTTCGGCTTATGATGTATAACAATATTAAACTAATCGAGATCAGCTTGTGTTTTGCTTGATTAAAGTTTGTTTGAGATTGAACATACATTTTGAAACTTAAGTTTCAAACCACAAGCTTCATCAATCACTTGCTCGGGCGAGAAATTTTTGGGTGCCGAACAGGTACCACGTGGCAGTAACTCGTGCGCATCTCAGCCGTCCAAACATGTTTTTGACCATCCAAATTTCTACCCTCTTTCTCTCCCCATCCGACCGCTCTCTCTCCTCTTTTTCTCTTTCTAAAATCTAGGCTGTCCAAAACATGTTTGGACGGTTGGAATTGCACGCGGGTATCACTTGTACAATACCCGCTCGGCACCCAAAAATTTCTCCTGCTCGGCCCGTTCCGTTTGGCTCATTAACCAAAATGATTTAAGAAAAAATTGAGAGTGAAAAAAAAATGTTTCACTGCAATCCGTTATCAAAAAGTCTACAACCGCTGTAGTCCTCTGCAATTCGTTCTTCCAAATAGAGCAAGGTTCGGAACTCCCGCGTAAAGAGAGAGAGAGAGAGAGAGAGAGAGAGAGATGTCAACAGAGCAGGAGCAACCGAAGACTGATTCGGATACGTCCCTGAAGCTCGCAATAGCAATGGCACTTGTTCGATCAAAGCTACTCCAAAAGCCGCCTCCTCATCAACAACATCCATCGACTTCTGAATCCAACGCTCTCAAATGGAAGCGAAAGGTCTCTCTCTCTCTCTCTCTCTCTCATATGTATACTCAGAGTTACGTTTCCACTAAAGATCACCTGAAACATCGCTATTTGGTCGACTTTGTTGTGGATTTCAGGCGAAGGAGCGAAAGCAAGAGCTTCTTAGGCTCAGAGAAGATCTCAAGCAAGCTGAAGGTAACTTAAAACTCTATTTCCGTACGTATTGCGTGCGTTTGTCTGTGATTGAGGTTTGTGTTGTTTTCAATTTTTCAGATAATTCACAGTGCGACTTGTTCGGCCAAACTGCGAATTGCAAATGCTACTTCTTCGATAATTTGGGGACATTGAGCCCTAATCGGTTCAGCAATGACTCTGATGGGAGGTTCAGTGACGTTTTGCGCCGTAGATTTCTCCGACAAGGTCACGTGATGTCTGATTTTGCAATCTTCATAATCGTTCATCACTAACCTCTTCATGCTTTTCTTGTGTTTTGTATTTGAAATTATTGCTTTCTGATTTAACAGTGCGGTTGAATGAAAGAAGAAGGAAAAGAGAGAGCTCAAAACAGGCACATCGTTTTTCTGGTGAGTAGACTACTATACCGACCAAGTAGCCAAGTTATAATAGCAGTCTCTTTTGAGTTTATCTTGATTTTGATAGTGTTTAATGCCAAATAAAATTTTGTGCTGTGAGTGTGGTACTATTTTATGGTAAGATCTAGGGGATAAAGACGTAGAAAATAAAAGAATGTAATGGCAAACACAAAAGAACACTAGATTACGTGGTTCACTAAATGTGAGTTAGGTTCACAATCACTGTGGTGATGGTTTTATAACGATAAAGAAGAATATTTTTATTCTTTAATAGATACATTTAGGGATATAGTGGAAAATACAGAATGTATTTATAAAGTGAGTCAAGTGACACATATAGCTATGAGAATACTGAATAGTCTCACAGGCTCTACAATACATAAGAGATTGAACTTAAGAAACAGCAAGCTCCTCCTTTGTGCCGCTTCTTGTGATTAGGTTCCCTCAGCTTTTTGTAAAGTAGTACAGGATTTTTGTTGCAAATTAGATTTGCAATCTATGTTTTATGTGTTTTATTGCAGATTGTAGCGGTGAAGATGAAATTGAACAGCTTAGGGCCTCGGTTGATTTTCTCGTGGAGCTTTGTGATACGGTTAACCCTGTCAAAGTGCGTTACTTCTTGGCTTTATATACTTTCCTTTGATCGTCTTACCCTTTGTATGGCTGTGTCGTGTGTGTTTGTGTCTTGTTGATATTTTGTTTTCAAATTTATATCGCAGGTTGAGGAGACTAAGTTTTTGAACTGGTCACACCAAGCTGTGGACTTCATTCTAGGTATTGACTCGTAATATGTGATTTTTCATGTCCTTCAAGATGTCTGTTGCCATATAGACATTGGAATCCCAGAGTCTAATGCAATCTATATGTACATATACATATATACGTCACTGTATCATACCAAAGGCATGCTGGGAGATGAGAATCTGTTAATGCAATATGTTTGACATGGACATGGAAACTGCTGTTATACAAAGATTTTTAATGGACGAGAAAAAGTACGTTTATACTGCTTAGATTTCACATATCTCCCTTGGATGCTGCGAGTTCATATATTGATACTGATGATGATGAACCACAGATGGCCACTTATAACAGGTGTCTGCCAGATTTTAAGTGTCACACGTGTTAGTCAGTTTGACTTTGCACTGATCCATGAATGCTATGCTTACTAATGTCTAAAACCAATAATGAAATGCTTGGTAGTCATTAGTTCAGAAGTATGTTTTAGAAGGGGGTTATATCTCAAACGAGATGGCTAATATCATCTCGAGAAGCAGTGGAAAGTAGTGAGAGGCAGCATTTGTGGAGGATATTCGAAGTAAAAACTTACACGATGTTTGGTTATGCATTACGAAGAGAAGCAGGAGGTGTGATTTGTTCGACTATAACAGCCTACAAGAGCAAAAACCAAAAACTAGTTGAAAATATATTGATGCAAAATTGTTGGAGAAAGACTAATGGATAAAATTATGAAAACATACTTGGTTTGAGTTCATCAGGACTCAGGAGTGAGAAGCCAACTGCATCCACCTTTTCTTCTTTTTGCAGTTCCCAGTTTTTTTTTTTTTTTTTAGTTTTTTCCCCCCTTTGTACTTGTATAGTGCTGCAATAAAATCATCACTCCTGCATGCTAGTATGTTAAAATGTAAATTGTTCTTGCTTTCTTTTATTGTTGCCAGTAAAACTTTTTGTGTTGGTTCCTTATTTATGAAGCTGCCTTCAAGAACAGATTGTCAACTGGAACGAACACAGAACTTCTTGAAGGAATTGTCTGCAGCGTAATTGTTCGTCTGGTTAGAAGAATGTGCACTGCGTCAAAAGCAGAAGGTGAGCAAACCAAAAAATTGCCATGTGATGAAAGCACCTCATAGCAGAGATGACCATGCCTTTGTGTATTAGCTCTGTTATGAACTTACAACACACACGTACACACACTCATAGGTATGATCCTAAAAAGACCTTTTAAATTTGCTTGAGTAATGATACAAAGACGAGAAAAGTAGGACCAGCATACTCTTCCGACAGGACTCTTCTGTGAAAGTGTCTTCAAATTTCGGTTAATAGGAAGCCATTCTATCCTATATGGCTAAACATGGAACATTTTTCTTCCTCAAATATGATGTTAGCAATGACTTAATGTCATATTGTTCGATGTTGTTGCCCTATTCTCAGATACACTGTCAGACAACCCTTCTTCATACTCTTCAGTGGTCTTTTAAATACTCATCTTGTGTTTTCATTTTTCATATGTCTTTTCAGAATTGCATCACTTGGACGCTGATGTCCAGTTCCGCATTCAGCATTTGATTCGTAACCTTGGGAGTGAGTGTTATATTGGACAGCGAGTGATACTTTCTGTTTCTCAAAGAATTGCTGTTCTGGGAGAAAGCTTACTCTTCATAGATCCATTTGATGATGCTTTTCCCAACATGCATGATTGCATGTATATGATGTAAGTCTAGTACAGTAATGTTTCGGTTATCTTCCACTTGATTGTGATCATATGATACTATACTATCATACTACCTTCTTGAACATCAGTCACATGACTTATAAGTTTGTTTTCTTGCCCTTGCTTAGTTTTTGGTGCTTGGTCTTTCTGTACTGCTGACCTATGCGGCGAACTGAAGGCCTTTCCACTGATTTTTTTCCAGCAGTTTTATTTCATACATTTATCTAATTCTCACGCAGCTCTGTAAAATAATCTGTCATGTCGTTCATTCCATATACGCACTTTTGTGTTGCAATTTAAACAGAAACCGGCATTTCTCAAACCATCTCGGGATGATACTCCATGTCTTTTTCCTCTGATTTCAATTAAGACCAGTGGTCTACTTCCTCCTCTGTTGAATCATCTTGTCATCTCGTAAAACTGATCCATTCTTCCTTTTGCCGCAGTGTATGGGTTCATCAGAGTCAAATAGTTAATGGATCCCCAAGCCTCTTATCATTTGATGTCTTGAGGATATATGGCCTTGTTTAAAAACTAATACCTGATTCCTATAAGTTCGAATATGTTTATACTGGATTCTTCTTTTTAGCACTCAAATCATATACGGAACCTTTGGTGACATCCGCTATAAATTGCCACGTTTCTTGTATGGATGGCAGGATCCAGCTTATTGAGTTTCTGGTATCAGATTACTTACTGACTTGGTCAAGCAGTGAAGTTTTCGACACAAGTAAGCTTGCACTTGTATCATTTTAATTTTCCTAATGTTGTTCTTGAAATCGGTTAGTAATTTCCTTAAACTCACTTCATTGTCAATCATCGGCACACATAACACCAAGAAGCATGTTGCCTACGTTATTAATGGAAAATGAACTGGAATTGTTGTTAATATTATGCAGGTGGAAAAGAATTTTACTTGATTACCATTCAAACCTGTTTTTGTTTTGGACCAAGATTCTTATGTATGTGTGAACAACAGGGCTTTTCGAAGAAGGGGTGACATCCGTTCTTCATGCAAAGAAAGCGTTAGAGCTCTTGGAAAGCCGGAACGGGCTTTATGTGCTATACATGGATCGAGTGATTGGTGATTTGGGGAAAAAATCGAGTCAGATTTCATCAGTCCACACGCTCAACCCGGATATTCTTGCTAACCTGTTGCGCTGAAGCATGATATTCACCAAACAGCACTCCATTCAGCAATGCAGTCAGATTTCATCAGTCCACACGCTCAACCCGGATCTTCTTGCTAACCTTGTGCGCTGAAGCATGATATTCACCAAACAGCACTCCATTCAGCAATGCAAATAAGGTGAAAGGAACTTCTTTCTTTCTTTGTAAATTCCTCCTGTATACTAAGAATTGGAGAAGTTTCTGCTATTGCTGAACTATAAGTCTATAACCATGCCATTTTGTAAATTGTCTTTTTAACTTTTAAAAGGGATGATGTGAGCGTATCAAGTTACCATTAGACTGGTTAAAAAACCTAGACTAACAGTTGTGTCGTGTATTTCGCGTCCGCATCTGTGCTTCTTAGATTAAGAAACATAACTAACGGGATTGGCATTTTAGGACATACACAGGATTCCAAGTCGAAAGAGGCGAATGTACATACAAGTACGACCAATATAATTTTGAAAATTGTCGTTAGAGGTGGGTAGTAATTTTCTTATAAAAAATGTAGGTCGGCAAATCTACATAAAGGAGTTATTTGAAGTTTGGGCTGGTGGTCATCCTTTTGTCAATCCCAGTTATCCTTTTGTCAATCCCAGTTATCATAACCTGGCAACTTGGAAATATCTTAGATGCACATACTAAAAATAGTCACAAATGGCATGTGGCCTATTATAACTCTCGAAATCTTCCACGCCACGGAGGACCCTCAAGAGAATGGGACTCGAATTTCAAAAAGTTATCTTGCTCGTAATCATATTAGTTGCCTCTCAAACTTGCAAACTTAGCCAATGAAAGCTCGTTCAATGAAAGGGAAACCTTCTCTGAGGCTCCTGGAATGAAACCCTAGAAGAAGACGTAAAAGTTAGCCAACATTCATTCACAAACGTTGGCTGAGATACCACTTTAGGTTTCTCAAGGGATATAGAGTGAAAGGCAGATTTGGTGGAAGCACAAGTGTGAGAAGACTTGGAGGCGGCAGAGGTGGAGGACGTGGAGGAGGAAATTGAAGCGGAGTAGGGAGGTAAAGGCAGAAAGCCGTAGGAGGAGGTAAAGGCGGAGTCGGTGGCAAAGGCAAAAGTAGTCTAGGCAAAGGAGCTAAAGGAAGTAAAGGAGGTGAAGGAAGTAAACAAGAAAAAAAAGGAACAGAACTAGCAGCCACCACCGGAGCCGGAGGAGCCACAGGAGTAGCAGCCACCAGAAGCGGGGGAGGCCAACAGGAACCAGATCAGGTGCAAATGAACGTATCAAGTTTATGACCAATATTTCATGTTGACGAATGGGGAGGGATGCACCTCTACCAATTGGGTCAATCTTCTATTTCATTTTACTGCTGACATGAAAGTTATTACCTGAATTTTATCGTGGACAACTGATTAAGGTCGGATGGAAAATGATTTACCAACGGAGAACACAAATCAAATACTCATCTGGAATGTCGTGGCATTAATATTCTCAGAATTACATGTCTTGCTGCCAAACATTTTGGTTTGAATGAAATGAAACTGAAAGGCAACACGTTTTTGTATGAAACCACAAACATTCACGCTGCTTGTATAGCATTACCTTCCTCTATTTATCTCGTCATATTATGCTGGTTGATTTCATTTCAAGAAGCGTTGGAAAATAAAAACATACAAAATCGCGTCAATTCAAATCATCATAAATGGTTTCTTGTGATGAAGAGAGGCTTGGGGCAAGAGAGATCTATACGTCTAGGATGCATTCATTAGATAGCACTACGTGATCAAAAAACAATTAGATAGCAGTACCCAAGTTTCCAATGAGTACATTTCAATCTGAAACAAGCCTTGCTTTTCGGCAGTTCCAATTTCTAACCTAAAGCTTTCAAGCCCTGATGATCCAAACGTATTATTGGCTGTCTACAATACTAGAGGCAACAGCGCAGAAAAAGCTTTATATAGCTAGAAGTAAATGGCAATCCGTTCTATTAGTACCAGCAGTACAGCCTTTTACTGGGAAAACAATTCAAGGGAACTGCATTCTGTTCTATTCAATACGTTGACAGGGAAACAGTGGAAGCTTTCTTGAGGTGAAAATTGCATACTTCGAAACAGGGATGGGTACAAAGATCAAGCGTGGAAAAGGGAATTTGGCAACATAAGGCATTGGGCTATTGCTGGATGATCTGTGGCAAATAGGTCTGCAGCTTAATATGGCTCTAATGATTAGAGGGAATCAACATAGAGTGTGCAATGAAACAAAATCACCATTTCCCTGGACCAAGCTAACCTGAATCCCAACACAAGAATTGACTAACCGAACCTGAACCAAACCAACAAAACTCAAGAAATTTGTCGGTCTTTGCCTTCAGACCAAGGGCTATATGAAAATCTGAGTACAATTTCTCAGCCCAACAGTATAACCAAAAGGCGAAAGGCCCCACCGTGAAAACAAACACAGATACATACATATGTACCTACCAATATAACGGCTCATCATCTGCCTGAAGCAAAATCATACGATTCCGTCTCCAAGAACGGGGTGCTTTATGGCCCCAAAAAACCAAGGTCTTTCGCGCAACCCACAGTAAGCACACATGTATCACTCACAACCACAAACACACACACACATAAAAGCTAACTGTAGGTCCATCAAGATGAAGCATGATATCACCCCTTTACAGAACCTTAACCTTCAAAGATTGGTCTGCTCCAAGGCAATAACCACAAACCAAATATGTTTACTCGCAAAAAAACTTGCCATTATAAACAAGCATATATGGTCACTGGTTGGCACTAAAACTATCAAGAACTCACAGTTATAGGGCATTGTGATGCCCTGCAGTATTCAAATCTACTAAATCTGATTTTGATGATTGCACAATTGTCACAAGCACCAACCTGTAAGTACCCGTAAAGCAGACAAGTTTATGAAGTGTCATCCCTAAACTCCACGAGAATCACTACCTGCTTGTCAATGCACCCAAATTCCAGATCTTCACAAGTCCAGAAATTCACCAGCCAAACTTTTGGATTAGTATCCGTAAGAGCAGAAGCTTCTCCCATAAAATAGAAACAAATGCTAAGACAAGTCATCACATAAATATGAACTCGTACGAGCGACCTAGGCGAACCCAGAAAAAAATTATTAGGAATGTGGATGTTTTAAGGTCAAGACTTGTGTAGTGATCAGATAGACATGAACTCGCATGAACGGTGTAGGTGAACCCAACAAATTTTTTATTAGGAATGTGGATGTTTTAAGGTCGCTTTAGTTAATGATAGTTAGGGCCGTATTTCACTGCACAAGAAAAGAAATATCAAATTGTAATCTCCGATTTATTGAGCCACACATTTGAGTTGTTAAGATAACTTTCACTTTCCCACTAAATGATCAACCAAGAGCATAAAAATCAATGAAAAATGCCAGCCACAACTCACTGAACAGTGGCTACTGAGCAAAAAGTGTATCAGTATCTGTGAATACATATATAAGTGTGCGTGCACGCGAATAGTGAAACTCTTAACTTCCAGTCGACAGTGGTTAGCAGAACCGAAACTCAAATCGCAGTTTCACTATTTTTGTTCATCCTAATTAGCAAGCAAACACTTAAGACTACGAGCCACCACAATCATTCAGACCAAATCACTTCTAAAATCAACCTCCATAGTAAATAAAGAATAATAAAACCAGCAAGATTCAATTGTATAGCGATATAGCATAAACGAACATGCTCGAATTCAACCAATACATGAAGTAAACAGATTCATGGCCATCAGTTTACAGCACACTCACAAAAGAGACAGATATCATAAATTATTAGGCTAGTTGACCGTAGTAATCGCCGCCACGGTAGACGTCGCGATCGACGCAGAGGATAGCATAGAGAGCGTAAATTATTCCAGGAATGTAACCTAGGATTGTCAACACCAAACATATGAAGAATTCAACCTACAATCAACACCGAAGTATCAACATCAAATGCATATATGGCGCTATGAGAGAGAGAGAGAGAGAGAGAGAGAGAGAGAGAGAGATGAGAGGGGGCTTACGCTGCAGCAGCCATGCCTGAAGCAAACACCGACGGGAGGAAGTAGGATTGCGATTATTACTTCGCAGAAGAGCGCGCAACTACCTGCCATTGTTGAATAGAGGGCAGAGAAATTGAGAGAGAGAGAGAGAGAGAGCGCAAAGATAGGACTTCGGAGTCTTAATGGAGAAGAGAACAACGAATGGATGTGATCTGTCGGTTCATAATCCTCAATTTGACGAGAAGTTTTTCCGTGCCGGGTGGGCACCGGTGCCGAGCACCATCTCAGCCGTCCAAACGTATTTTAGACAGTTCAGATCTATTTGGATAATTTTTAAGTGTAAAATTATCATAACACATTCTCAAATCCAAACAGATCTGGACGGTCGAGATGCGTGGTCGGCACCACGTGTCCCGTGCCACTTGGCACTGAAAAATTTCTCCAATTTGACAGAAAGGCTAAGCTAGGGGCCGACTATTCGCAGTCCCGTATTTTCTCTCTTAGCCCATTAAAAATTTTCAACTATCGAAATATGTTTCGACAGTTATTTACCGAAATTGAGATACATTTTCGACAGTTAGTTACCGAAATTGAGATACATTTTTAGCATCCAATTACCGAAATATATGTTTCTTGTACATTTTCAACATGTAGTTACCGAAATATAATCTTGTTTTCAACAGCTATTTACCGAAATGTATGTTCGGCAGTTGTTTACCGAAGGTTGAATATATTTTCGACATGTAGTTACCGAAATATAATCTTTAGAAATTTTTAACGGACTTTAAGAGAAAATACGGGACTGCGAATAGTCGCCCCTAAGCTAAACTACGATGACGTGTCCCCAGAGGTATTATGTTTAAATACAGTTTCTCTTCTCAATGTTCTGGAAATTACACTGGCCTCCCCTATTCCCCCTGTTGACGTTTGTCAATTATCAGGATTTGCCCCCCATGAAGAAATACCACATCTACCCTCTCTCATTCATTCCAATTTCTTAAAAGTTGGCAAACTCGATACAAATGGAGAACAAATGTCATTACAAGAAAGTTTTGGCATTTACATTTCTTGGAAATCAACGCAGGAGTTGACCTAGTGATCAAAGACTGAGACTTAAGAGTTTGCTTCCTCTTAAGTTCTTAGATTCGAAATCTCTTAGGTACTATCAATCCTATTGGCTTAGTTCATAGAAAACTTTGATCCGACTTTAATTGAGATTTTTGCAAGTGGGTGGTGAAATTTGAGCTCCAGGATTAGTCGAGGTGCGTGTAAGCTAACCTGGATGCTTTGATTATCAAAAACATCTCTTGGTAATTTTACCAAAAGATTATGTACACTACTTTTGTTCCAAATCAACAACCTAGCCTCCTATAGCCATGTGAAAATCTGTTTTAGCTTCACAAAAGAATCTTACTGAGCTTTCAACTCCTGGGCTATAAGGAAAATCCGAATCTGGGCAAGCAATAATATGCAACAGTATTCAGAGGAGTGAATACAACTCAATTATTTTGGACATCACGTCCAAAATACATAAGCCACCCGGTAGTAATGGCTTCAAATATTACTCCCTCCGTCCCTTTTTAAATGTCCTGCTTCGTAACTCCAACTTATTAAAAATACATCATCATTATACCTTTCACATCAACTTTTTCCTCCACTTTCCCTAATTACCCACCATCATTATACTTTTACTCACTACCTTTTCAAAATGGAATCTACTTTTAGGGACAAAATAGGCAATTCACCAACTTTTACCCACTAACTTTACAAAATGGACACTTATTAAGGGACAGCCCAAAATGGAATACTGGACTATAATAAAGGGACGGAGGGAGTATTATTTTTACAATAAAAAGGGAGGTTGGGAAACAAGGCCCAACAAATACTCCAGCTTTTACAACAAAGGAACTCTTTTCTTGTTTCTCCGATGTGTTTTTCCCCCTCTTGATCGGACTGTTTCGTTCATTCCAACAATTTGTTGGCCCTATGCTTTTGCATCTGTTCGCCATCTAAACTTTTCCAATGCTCTACATCGTGCAGATTCACAAGATCTCAAAACAATAAGGTTGGCAAAGGCAGTCAATGGCATGCATCAGCTTCCTCCGAGGCCCAACAGCATCTGCACCCATATCCTTCAGTTTCTTCATCGTGAGATTCACCAACTGGAATTTGTTCACATTTTTCCCTTGAAATATCTCCACAAACTGGTGAAGTCCCAGGGATGCTAGCCAACGGCTCAGCCCACCAGCTCTTTGAAGCTTCCTGTCAAGATTTGATGCCCTCATCCTATGATTTACAAATGCATCCAGACCGATGAAGTTTAGGGGCCGCTTACTTACCCTTGAACCACTCCACACCCCAAGTGTTTTACGAAATCCAATATTCTCAACTTGATGGGCTCTTTTTGTTCCCACCCAAAAATCTTTCCTTGGGAGCTTTGACAAAGTTTGAATCGGACGAGGACTTCTTCTAGCAGTTGGGAAACCCTTGTTCGGAGCCAATGACACAGATTTCTCCCTATCATCGACTGAATGGAGGTGTGTCTCCGTTGGATATTCAGGTTGCGTATTGGTTGTTTTAATTGGTATTGCCCTCCCTTGAATTGGTCCTGAGTCTGGTGTTGTGGAGTGTTTGTTAGCTGGTAGAGGAGGGATAAGAATTCTCACTATCTGTTTCTTAACTATCACCCAACTTTCTTCTCCTGGCGGTTCTACCTCAGGGCCAATTGGAGTACTTTTATTGTTTGAAGGTGCTACCATCAACTGTCTTTGTTTTGGTTTTGCCATCGGGTGAATGAATACCTCTTAATCTGTGATAAATATAATATGTATCAATGACATCAATGGACACTTCGACAAGTAGAAAGATCAATCACAAATCTGAACAGATGCAATCTGAAACTCCAAGGATTGAAGAAACAAAGGTAAAAGAAACCAGGCATCCAAGGGATTTAATGTCATAAAAATAAGCATAGACGCAGAACATCCAGATTCTATATGCCCACCAAGACGAGCATATACATATGAAGAATAACTAAATGGCAAATGTCAAGCTTGTTCAAGATCAAGGGAGTATGCTCTATGGAAAGTAACCATTGAAAAGGAGCTAAACGCATTACCATAGAGAAACCATATTTTTGTATCATCAGTACAGCTAAAACACTGAAGTAGGATTAACATAAAGTAAAGATTTCAGCAAGATACAATAACGACACTATTTTAACTTATGTATGAAACAACAAATAAGGGGCCCGATTGGATGCAGCCTTAGCAAGGGGGATAAGCTTATCTGCCCGGATAAGCACAGAACCAAGGTTTGCCGCCGTTTGGCAGCCCATTTCGATACCCGGATGAGTTATGCCTGGGACTATTTAATCCACCCAAGGGGGGATTAAATATGGATGGGTTGAACCCAGTCCATAAATAATCTGGGCTTATCCGGCTGGATTTTGACCAGATTACCCCTCCTCATCCGCCCTTCCCCAACCCCAGTTTAAGAAGAAGAAGAACAGACAAATCCACCCAACAAATCACAAATGAAACTCAGAACTCAAACATAACCAGACAAATCAAACAAGCAAATTAACCAATACTCTGTAATTTACAGCACGACACCAGTTCAATTTACAGAGTATTATACCAAAAAGAGTTCCGATAAGTAGAGCTCTGGCGAAGAAACTGGCGGCAGTCAGCCGCCGCAGAGGGACGCAGAGACGGTGGTGGTGCCGGGAAATTGACGGTGAGCGCTGTAAGATGGTGGTGGAGGAATAGAAGGCGGCGAAGATTGAGGTGAGAGAGTGGAGTCTCAAAGCCCCCAAGAGAGAGAAAGAGAGAGACTCATTTTGGAAGTTGGGTTTTTACTCCCACCGTTCTAATCCCACCGTTTTGATCCCACCAACCCAATTCAATGGTGTAGAATAATGGAGAGCAATCCAATGGCCTCAAACAATTTTGAAAAATAAATTATTATAGTTTCATTATAATTAAAATAATTGAGTTTTGTAATTATATAATTAATATAAAGCATAATCTAATTTGAGATTGTAAAAGGGCAAAAAAGTCATTTGATGGTTTTTTTACATCATCTACCTAATCTTATCCCCCTCATCCAAACCAACTATTTTTTTATCTACCCTCAATCAAATCAATATGGGTCCACCCTCTATAAATAATACCCCCTACTATTTTATCCACCCTCCATATTTTATCCACCTCCTGCATCCAATCGGGCCCAAGCATTGTTGGGAAAAAAATGTAACATGATCACAATGTCAAAGTACAATGACCTGATATAGTTGACGCAAACTGAAATTCTTTCACATTGGAAGAACTATTTGGATTTTGAAGTGCTGTGTGATCCTCTTGAATTTCATTGCCCCTTCAAAGTTCTGAGAAAGTTCATATTTCAGAAAGAGTTGGAGAGTGTGCCAACTGAAGACAGAATAACGTCAATCAAATATTTATGCACATTAAGAGTTATGAGTCTAAAATTTAAATTTACCTTATACAGTATATGAAACCGCAACAAGCATTGTAGGCCAAAAGTATGACATGATGAAACTCTTAAAAACACTGACCTGAAATTGTTGAAGCAAACTGAGATTCTTTGACATTGGAAGAACTATTTGGATTTTGAGTGATGTGCTCTTGAATTTCATGGCCCCTTCAAAGTTCTGAGAAAGTTCATACTCCGTATTTTAAAACGAGTTGAAGAGTGTTTAAACTTTATTCTAGAATCTAAACTGATAGTAACTATTTTAAGTATCAAACACACAGAAAACTTACTTCCATATTCCACCGTTCGCCCAAAACAGGGGTAATTGGTCCTTCGATTTTGCCGCAGTCTTCTCTACCCTGCAAACAGATTGTTGAAAGAAGATTGCTTGAGATATTGGATGTTTTGTACGCAATTCTGAAGTTGTCCTCATGATTTGTAAATCTTGAAAAGAAGAAATACAACATTTTGTGTTCAAATTTTTTAGCACAGAAACTACAGTCAATCGTTTCGATGCAAAGTAGCTATAACACTTTCCAAAAAAAAGAAGTCAGACTTCACGAAACCCTAAAATCACCAATTGTGTAAGCATCAACAACGGATTGAAATACAGACGGGCAAAGGGTCCAAAGGACACGTAGCCGGGAGCGAGCCGGATTTGGAAAGAAAAGTGAAAGAGTAAGCCAAAAAATGTGAGCGCTCCTGCACTATAATCTTGAAAGTCTGGGAGTGCAAATAAATGAAAAAGAATCAAGATTCAAAGAAAAATCGCACCTTTTTTGGAGATTGGATCAGTCATTCGTAGCTCGCGTTCTTCGAAGAAGATTCAAGCGTCGCATTGAAGAAGATTCACAACAGTACACAGCGATTAAGGTGGAGAAAGTTATGTTCGTTGACGTTCATAATAACCCCCAAAATCGAAAACCCTAACCAGTATACACCTAAAAGCGACACCCCAAGAGAACGATAAAATCGCTTTGACCTCCGTAGAAGTAGGCAATCGAATTGGAATCAGGAACACCAGGAAGGAAAAATCAAAACTTCGTCGATTGAAAAAATTCAAAACCCTAAACACAAATACGTGCCAAATTTTTAGACAAATTACTTATCCAAAAAGTCTTTTTTTTTATATTTATTTTAGCCATCAACCACTCTATTTTACCTATACTCTACTCCTACTAAAATTAGTCTTTTTCATCAATATTCTTTATTCATCAAGAAATAAAAATAATAATTGCAACCATTATTGCTATTCTGCAAATACAGTGTCGAGATAATCCAAACCACTAATGTTGTTGGTGTCTTAGAGCATCCCCAATGGGGATGTAAAACTGGGTTCTATACTTAAAATAGCACCTGGATGCAAAAAATACCCCTCCAATGGGGATGTAAAATAGCAGAAATCTGGATGTAAAATGGCATAGATGGAAAGGGAGATGTATATTTCCATCCCCTTTTGGCTACAGCTATAAATTACAGGTCATCAAACATCATCAAATCCAACTGCAATACCAGAAAAATGGACGACAGGAGTTACCTGTATTCGCCGGATAGTTGGCCGGAATTTGTTCCTCGTCGCCGGTTTCTGCAAATATTCGCCGGAGTGACCAAAAAATGCCGGAATTGAGTGAGAGAGAGAGAGAGAGGTGAGTGAGGGATCTCGCCGATGAGAGACAGAGATATCAACGGGAACAGTCGGTGATCATCAACATAGGGGAGTTAGGGTTTCATCTCGGTATTCAACGGGAACAGTCGGTGAGAGACGGAGATATCAACGAGAGAGAGAGAGAGAGAGAGAGAGAGAGAGAGGAGGGGGGGAGGGGGGTTTCATCTCCTCTGGTTCGGAGAGAGAGAGAGAGAGAGGGAGGGGGGGGGTGTTTCCACCGATTGGTTCTCGTAAAGAGAGAGAGAGAGAGAGAGAGTAAAGTTGAGAGGGAGGGAATTTTTTTTTTTTCGGAATTTTTTTTTTTTCAAGTCCTCGATTACCGGATACCAAAATTATTTTTCTTGAATTAGGGTTAAGAAAGTTAGGGAAAATTAAGGAGGAGGTAAAACTAGTTAATTATCCATCTTTTTTTTACATCTCACCATTGGATAGGGATGAGTTCTATTTTACATCCAACTAACTTTTAACCACTTTTCACATCTAAAATAACTATCCATCCCCTTCTATTTTACATCCCCATTGGGATTGCCCCAGAGAAAATCATTCATGAAAATAAAAATCTATCTTCATTAAACATCGAAAAATATCATTCAACATCCTATTACTAAAAGAACTTTTTTGTTTAGATAGATGTTTGAAGAGGATGATTTTTTTTTTTTTATAGATAAACTTCTCAACAAATCATACAAGATGACTGGTTCAGATTATCCCATTATGAACTTGATGCATACTTAAAAATATTTTTCCACTCAATTAGAGAAACTCCAATGGGGGGTTGTCATAGTTATTTTCCAGCCCCAAATGGAAAATCTGGTCTCCAATGGGGGATGGAAAATAGCTTTGATGGTTATGGGGATGGATATATCCATCCCTAGATGCAAAGATGCATCACTAGACAGCTCAGCAAATCAACCAATTTACCAGAAAAATGGACGGCCGTAGTATACTTGGGTCGCCGGAAAATCTGCCTTAGCTCGCCGGATTAACTGAAAATCTGCCCATAGCTGAAAGCTTGAACGCCGGAAACAACGCCCACAGCTGAAAAGCTTGAACGCCGGAATCTGGAAAAGCTGAAATCTGCCCGTAGTTTTTGGGGGGATTGATCGAGAGGAGGGTTGAGAGAGAGATATATATATAAATATATATATAGAGAGAGAACGAGATATTGTCGGTCTCGATCGATCGAGAGATGAAAGGCGGGCGGGGGGGTTGTTGGTGTGGCGCCCGCGGTGGTTGGGGACCTGGGGTGTTGTGTGTGTGTGTTTTTAATCTTTAATTAAGTTGAATTAATTTGGGAAAAATAAAATGGAAAAAAAAAGTTTGTTAATCAATTTTTCATTCCGAAATAACCAATCTATGAATCTATCCCTCCATTTTCCATCCTCCCATTAGAGAGGAGGGAGTCTTATTATTTATCTAATTAACTTTTAACTATTTTTTTACACTAAAATAATTATCCATCCCCCATTAGACTGTCTCTTAGAATGGTTGTTTGTTGGCCTTTGGTAGGTCTTGAAAGAAAAAAAAGTTGAACCCTATAGGAGCATCCCCAATGGGAGATAGAAATCAGGTACAACCCGATGCAAAAAAACACGCTCCAATGGGGATGCAAAATGACAGAGATGGAAAATAAGATGGATATTTCCATCCTTATTTGACCACAGCTATAATTGACAAGTCATCAACCCAACTGTTTACCAGATTTTTGGACAGCCGGAGTTACTTGATTTCGTCGGAAAGACGCCGAAATCTGCAAGAACACGTTGGAATCCGCAAGAACACGCCGGAAGGTCGCCGAAAATTGATTTTAGAGAGGGGTTCGATTGCCGTCGCCGTCGGATTCAGCATTGACGGCGAGGGCTAGGGAACCGGCGGCGGATTCAACCTTCCGAAACCCTCGTCGAGTCCCTTTCCCTTCTCTACTGGGGGATTCATGATCAAATCAGAGGAGTGAGCTTCTGGTTCGTAGAGAGAGAGGCCTGGTTCTACGTTCGTAGAACCACAGAGAGAGAGAGAGAGTAAAGTTGGGATTTTGGCAGGCAACGGGTCTTTGATCCGACCGTTGCCCAACGGTCTTTTGATCAACGGATCAAATTAAAGCAACAGGCTTTTTTTTGTTCCCCACCTATAAATGTGTGTTTTTAATACTCCGTATGATTTTATATTACAAAAAATTCTTTCTTTCTCCACAAACACTCTCCAAAAAAATTAGTGTATCAATTATGGCGGAGGGAAGTCGTAGAGGAAAATTGTTCAATTCCGATCAAGATGAAGCAATTTGCGAAATTAATTTTTTTTTAAAAGTCCTCGATTACCGGATACCATAATTATTTTTTAACAGAAGTAGTACTTGAATTAGGGTTGAGAAAGTTGGGAAAAATAAAGGTGGAGGAAAAGTAAGTTAATTATTCATCCATTTTTTACATCTCACCATTGGAGAGGGGTAAATTCTATTTTACATCCAATTAACTTTTAACCACTTTTTTCATCTAAAATAACTATCCATTAGGATGCAAAAATACATCTCCAACATTTACTTTATTTAACACTTGAAAACTGAAATCAAAATAAAATTCATTAAATCTCGCTTCAGTCCTTGACTCAAAGCCAAATTAAATTAGGCATTACTCAAATGTTAAACTAATTAAATAAATGTTTACTCAAATTTTTGAAGCCCATTTTCTGCCTCTTAAATTTACAATTATATCAGTAATGAACTTTTTACTCAAATTGATATGCTTATATTTGAACTTGTCCATTGGGTGCTTCACACCAAATGAAATTTTTACTCAAATTTACGTAAATTTTCATTCAAATTCAAAGAGACTCAATTTTTACGAGATCAATCGTTCTCTCCTTCAATCTACAATTATGCCATTGGTGAACCATTAGCTGAAATTTATGCTTATTGTGTTAGCCCATTAAATTATGTCTAAAAAATACTTAAATTTGAGTAAAAATTTAGGTAAGCTAGCATTGGAGATGCTCTAACAACTCTTTTATATGTATGGAGATGGAGAAACTTACCAACACTTTAGTTAAGTGGATGCTCCAATGGGGCACTTGATCCAATAATTGTGCATCTAGCGAGAAGGTATATGTAATTGGTGTCTTTGCTAGCTCATAGGTTGAGAGAGAGAGATTAGGCAAGTGGGCGGCAGTAATCGGCTCGGTGGGCATTGCGATCCACACAAAGGATCGCATGGAGCGCATAAACTATTTTTGGAATGTAACCAACGATAGTCAAAACCACACACGTAAACAATTCAACCTGCAATAATCAAACACAAAAATATTACTAAGAATCATATACGCAGATACCTACGCATGTAGATATCGAGTGGGAGAGGATGACGGTGCTCCCGGTGCAGCAGCCATGCCTGAAACAAACACCAATGGGAGGAAGCAAGATTGCGACTATGATTTCACAGAGGATCTCACATCTACTTGCCATAGCAGAGAGAGAGAGAGAGAGAGAGAGAGAGAGAGACTACAAATTGGACTTCGGAGTTTAATGGAGAAGAGAACAAGTAGAGATGATCTTTCCAGGCTAGACAGACTTGGATCGTTCTGTTTGTGCTTTTCGGTGCTTTTAAATTTTTATTAGTGTGGGGAAAAATACATTGAATTCCCCTGAGGTTCGTGACTAATACAAGATCACCTCTCTGGTTAAGGAAATTTTACTTTCCTCCCCGAGCCTCACAACAGCGCAACATTGGATGGACGCACCAACAACGTACCAAGCACGTCGTTGGATGCAAACTACTCCATATTTGCTTTATTGAGGGGATGTTCCTGTTCGGTTTGGGTTTGTGAAAAGGGTTTTGAGAGTAACGAGTAGAGAGATATATATAGAGAAAATTTATTGAAAACTGTGCGCAGAAATTTTGAGACCCTGCTAACTAAACTAGACTAATAGTTGAGTGCTCCTTGTTGTTCGGATCTTGACCGGATCCGAGCTTCCCATGCTCTATGCTGTTGGGGAACTAAAACGAACAAGGCCACGTATGAGAAATTTTTTAAAATACATGCATGAAGCAAATAATATTGAATCAAATAAGAAATCAGATTCATTTTAAGTGTGATCCACATCACACTAATTTTGAATCTATAATATCTCATGGTATCCAACCAATCATATACCAACTCGACCCTTTTATTGAATGATCGGTGCTAGATATTTTATTGAATGAATCACAAAAAGAGAGTTCACCACTTGTAACACGAATTTGTGGCACACAAAATTATGGATCTTGAATTATTGTACTACAGTAGAACTAAACAACTAAAAACATCGAGAGAAACAATGAGTTGGAATAAATAGCCAGCTACGCGTTGTTGATAGGACGCCATTCGTCATCGGGATGATTATCACGTACCACAATGGCGTAGATGGCGTAGACTATTCCAGGAACGTAACCTAAGAGAGTTAGAACCAAGCAGAGGAAGAACTCACACTGCAACAACAACAACAATAAAAAACAATGAAAATTACTACATAAAAGCCCCCCAAAAGTTACACATATGCAAGCAGATACAAGTTTTTTGCACTACACGTGTAGTGCGGCCAATCCGGCCGTTCATCTCGGCAATGGACGGTTTGGATTTTCATCCGAACAATAGAGGGCTAGGATTTGTAGGAGTTCGGATTAAATCCAAGTCATCCATGCTGAGATGGACGATTGGATTGGCTACACTACACCGTGTTGTGCAGCGGGTGCACTACAACCCCTCCCATTCCAAGTTTTTTTTTTGTTTGTCTTGGGACACACATGCATGCTCTTGCGAGAGGGAGAGAGAGACATACGCTACAGCAACCATGTCTAAAGAAGACTCCCAGGGGAGGAAGCAAGATTGCAATTAAGATTTCCAAGTAGATCTCGCAATTGTTGGCCATCTTTGATCAACCCACAGCAGTTTGCACAATGGGAAAAGAGAAATGTAGAGATTTGAAAATTTGATAGTGAAAAGTTCAATACTGGAACCTTTGGTGTAATTGAGAAAATTAATAGGATCTCTGGTCTTTAGCGAAATATGTGCTCACATTTGAACGGGTAAAAGGCTATTGTGAGCACATGTTTAGTTGATATCTTTTGTTGAGTTTGGATAAGAAGAGTGGAGTGGTGGTCTGTTTGCTTTTTCCTAAACTTTCCATGAAACTGAAATGGATGATTGAGATTACTTAACATGAAATTGAAATAGATGGTTTCATGAAAAGTTTTCATATTTGTTGGGAAATTTCGATCCCACCCGCGCAACAGAAGCATAACGAAAAACAATCACGTACAAAAGGGACACACGAGTACGTGGTTCCCCAAACTCGGGTACATCCACGAAGAGAAAACAACTTTCACTAATATTGAATGAGTACAATGAGATACAAAATACCCTATTCTAGCTCTCAAGCTCTCGATATTTTTATCTATCCCACACTCACCAATATTCTCACACAATTTTGCTCTCTCTCTCACAATATGCTTTCTGCCGTTTTTCAACTTCTTTCGGCACACATGCACTGCCTCATTTAAATAGGAACAAGAGAAAGATCTACACACTTGACTCTTCATATTCCAAGCATCACAAATGCTCTTTGGGACTTCCCATGCACAGCCGACTAATTCTAGAAAGGTTTCTAGAGAAGGTCATTCACCAAACAACCAATCCATTTCACTGCTGAACACCACCGAACCAATTAAAACCAACTAACCATAATTATTATTTTTTTCTTTTTCAATATCACATGGCCAAAACAAACCCAACAATATTTTCTATCAATCCTCATCTGCTACGGTCCAACAACGGCATGGGACCCATTGCCAGTATTCTACATACTCAATGGGTGAATCTAAATGCACTCAAATAATTATGTCTTTCTACACTTGCATTACTATAAGATATTAGTGTCTTATTCGTTCAATGCATGAGACACCATTCGTGACGTTATAGTCCCGTTACAAAAAGTCTTTTCCCTTGTAAGAGCACCGTTAAGTATTTGAGAATTTTTTTACTGTAAATGTACGCTTCACTACAGAGTTTGTGACTATCGAACCAATGTATATTTCAAAACCAATCGTGAGGGTGCAGGAAGGACTAAGGGGTATTTTTGCTAAAAAAAAGTTAATTGGCTTATTTTTTTTTTATCTTTATTCAAAAAAATTCAAATTTTTTTGTGAATTATTAGTTTGTCTCGATGAGAAGAATCAGAAAAGTAAAAAAATTATTATCCAAAATCAATTTTTTTGAATAAAAGTCCGAAAAATCTGATTTTTTTGGCTAATTTGTCTTTATTAAAAAATTAAATTTGTATCGTAATTTTTTTACTTTTCTGATTCCTCTATTTGAGAATAATCAATAATCTAAAAAAATTGGACACTAAACAAATAAATGTAATTTTTTTGAATAAAAATAAAAAAAATATACCAAAACACCCCTAAGATCCCATTGGCCTAACTTTTTGATGATTTTTTGGAACGACCTTTTTGGTTGCTTTATTTAATTCTTACATCGTTAATGTTACCTAGACAGCAACTCAGAGGGGTGAATAGGATTGCTCATTAAAAATTATCAATTAAAAAAATTACAAAGGCAAATAACTAATTAGCAAATATAGAGAGAGAGTTAAGAAGCGCGAAACCAGATTATAGTGGTTCGGTCTGAATTTGTCCACGGTCCAGCCTACTCCACTTCTCTCCAAGTCAATCGCTTGAAGGTTCCACTAATAAAAATGGAATTACACCAGTAAACCTTGCGGGTGCTTACAATTACCGCCACTCCTAGCTTTCCGGAGGAGCTAGACAACCGCAAGGATTTGAAGTACAAAAATCCTCAAAAACCCCTTCCAAAAACAAAACCCCCTGTTTTTGGAATTACAAAACCAATGTTTGATTTCTCAAACACTTAATCTCTCAAAGGATAATAGAATTTGTAGCTCACAATTACAACACTCCTCAAAGAGTAGATATAACAATTTTGCTCACAAATCTCTCAAAGTAATTGTATAAAAAAAAATGAAGTACGTGTAGGAGAGGATGAATATTGCTCTGAGTGTTTTCTCTGGTGAAGCTTGGTATCTTTCTCTGGTGCAGAAGCCCTTCTTTTATAAGAAAGAAAATATGAACGTTGTATTCTTTCCGTTGAGACAAAATCTTTCTTTTGCAACACTTGATCTTCATCAAATGCACCTCATGAACGTTGAGCCGAAATCTACAGAAATTTTGATCTTCCACAACCCATATATTAACTGTGAAGCCTCAAAGTCATTAGTGGCAGGAGAAGAAACACGGTCGGTCGAACTTATTAATTATGGACGCCGGTTCTTGAGAGCAACAGAATGAGCCTTGGGCTATTTGCTTTTGACAAGTGTAGAGCAATGCAATCATCCAAACTGATCTATATGGACGCCAAGGGACTTTTTCTTTTTAAAGAAAAATGTACACAAGCTGTACACACATTTTGGTTTTGATCAAAAGAAAAATATTAGAAGAAATTGTTTCTTTTGTGGCCGGAAATGTATCAATATTGTATATCCCTTTTCAATAGAACATTTAAGTAGGGGTGAGCATGGTTCGGATTGGTTTGATTTTGTAGTAAACCAAGAATCAAACCAATACATACGGATTATGAATTTGGAGAACCAAACCAACCCACAAAAGGAATAGAACCAAACCAATCCAAACCATATAAATACGGTTCGGTTTCGGTTTAAACCACGGTTTGCTTTGAATTAAACTATCATCTTCAAAAAATATTTAAAGTACTTAAAATTACAAAGATAAATTAAAAGAAAACTTATATTAAAACCAATTCCATTCAAATTATCAAAACACATTAACTTCAACCAACTAATTAAGTAGAATACCAATAATTGCCTCAAGTCTTAAACTAAGAAAATGAAATACTAGTAAGTCACTAAATGAATAAACTAAGAATATCATCTATTAAACATTTTAAGATAATTTAACCAAATAAAATGCCAAAGATAATTCTTAAAAACTATTAAATTGAAATAAAGCAGCAAAAATGACAATGGTAATAATTAAATTATATATAATTGTATTATACAGTTCAGATCGGTTTGGAACCATGACCGTGAATGTGAATCCACAAACCAAACCATATAAAGCGGTTTCTAATTTTTTTAAACCATGATCAAACCATATTACTAAAAAACCGAACCAAACCTTTCGATTTGGACTGGATTCGCGATTTGACGGATTTTTTGCTCACCCTTACATTTAAGAAAATGAACTTAAACATTGTTTTTAAGAAATCAATTTTGTCATAAAACATAATCAAAATAAATTATTTCTAACAGTTAATCTCGATCAGATAAATTTTACTAAAAGTAAAAATATAAATTAAAATTGAAAAGATAATATATAAAAGAAAATTGATATTCGCGCTCCACCTTTTACTAATGACGCTCTATTTTATTCATCTAGTAACTTCAAGTTAAAATTGTAAAACTACAAATAAAAAATAAAAAAATCTCCGTGTAGACTAGTTGATCATTGTCTTCCCACGGACGACTCCTCTCTCTCTCTCTCTCTCTCTCCAACACCAGTCTCATGTCCACTCCTGAACAGAGGCCCTCGGAGTCGCCCCTCCCCCCCATTCCAGTACAGAGCATGGAATTCATGGGGTTTCGAGCAATCGAGAAGCAAGTTTCCACGACGTCGCACCACACTCCTCCTCCTTCCACCGTCACTCATTTCTCCGAACAACCATTCCGAGGTCCGTGTAATCCCTCCCCTACCTTTCCCCTCATAACAACCAATAACCTCACACATTATGAATCCCTAATAACAGACATAGTTTTTTTTTTTTTTTGTAGAAAACACTTTTAATGTTGATGATAAGTTGCCTTTCTAAAACGGGTCTTTTTTTGGGGATATGATCCTACTTTTTCAGCGGGGTATTCGGGGCCAGCTTTCGGACGCGCGGCGGAGTTGTTCCAAAACCCTAGCAGCAGCAACGAGCGAGAAGCGATTCTGCTGCGGGAGATCGAGAAAGAGAAGATCAGGCGAGAGTTAATCGCGGGCGAGATTTTGCGCAAGCGTGTTCTGCTGGAAGAGGAAGTGAGGAGGAGGAGAGACATGATGTTGGTGGCGGCCTTGTGCAGACCCCACGAGGGTTTCTCTCACTCATCGGCGTGGGCGTCGGATTTCGGACCTAGAGTCTCGGTTTTGGAAAGCAGAGCTATCAAGGAGAGACTGGCATTTTCATATGAGGAGAGGCTGCGGGGCTACCGGAATCGCTCCGGGATGGCGGGATTCGAGATGGTGCCGTTTCAGCGCATTCCGGAACGTAGGATTTCTGAGATCAAAGTCATCGAATCTTCTCTTGAGGTAACAAAGAGCATTTCAAATACTCACTTTCCTTTCATGTGACTGTATGTATGTAGGATTCTTATGTTAATTTTTTTGGAGATGTGCTGTATTTTTACCAATATCCAGATTTTTTATGAGGTGAATCATATCGTGTCATGTATGCTGTGAATAAAATAGTGATTGAACTTTGAAGTTAGTGATTTATAGCTAGCTGCCTCGGTCTTTTTGTATTTTACCTTTCTTTGGTGGAATGCAACTTGGAATGAGTTCCAACATTTGTGGTCCTAAAGCTCTTACATTCCTTGGTAGACAGAAACTTTGGTGGATTTCTGTGTATTTTTTGCCCCTAGGGTAGAAATATTTCCGCGGATGGTCTTATTTCTGTTGAGGAGCTGTCTGATTGCGAGGATTAGTCGCGTATGGTGCATAGTCAGGTCCTCAATTGTGTTTTTTGCTCGCTGATTCTGTCCTCTACCCTTGAATAGCTTCCTTATATTAAGGGAAAGTAATACCTGAATTTGGGATTTATGACTAATGACTATCTTGGGCAACAATATTTGTATTTGAGTTGGCCCACTTCATATTATTTGTGTCCTTAATGAAATGTATGGTAACGTGATCAGTAGTGGTCTCTTTTGGCATGTCTGTATAAAAAAATGGTTTATTCTTGTAAGTATCAAAATCAAAGGAACAACTGGGAAGTCTTCAGGCTTGTGAAGGCATAAGTTAAGTGGCTTACTTCCTTTGTAAAGATCAACTTCTCTCTCTATTGCTAAGTCCTCAGTGTAAAGAAAAGCGACAAACTAACTCACTAAAGATCAACTTCTCTTTTCTTTTTCTTTTTTCGCCATAATGAAAAAAACATTATATGGTAAAGTCATAACCAGAGAATATGACCCTAATAGAAATGCATCTATTTGTCTCATACACTATGGGGATGGTGAGAAGAGATATATTTTACATGCCAAAGGGACTGAAATTGGAAATACCATTGTTTTTGGTACAGGAGTTCCTATAAAAATAGGAAATGCCCTACCTTTGACCGATATGCCCTTATTGACATGTAATGAGGCCTTGTACATGCATAGGGTGGGCCTTGTATGTGTGGTCCTGCAAACTAGAGGTCAGCCATGAAGGGGCATCAAAGGCATTCTTTGGGAGCTTATTTTTCTGGACCATCAAATCTCTAATGGGTCGTGATAATCTTTGGATTTGTGATGTTTTTTATCTGTCGCTGAAATAATCTCAATGAAATTGCTTCGCTGATCCTTGCGTTCTAATTTTTCATTTGCATATGTACAGTGGGTGTGGATACTTATTCAGGTTTTTTTTTTTTTTTTTGATCAGCTTATTCAGGGTTGAGTGTCTTTTGATTGTCTGATGATTCTGTGGAAACTGTAGGAGAGCTTTGTTGCTACGAATTCTACGTATTATATAAACATAAAGTACTTTTACTTATCTTTTATCCACAGAAAGGAGTCACTAAATCAAAGTTATTTCACATGGTTGCAAATTGTTAGAGAAAGCTGTTTTTTCTGCTTTATTGTAGGTTAGAGAAGATCAAATTGTTCAATAGGTCTTTTCCCTTTACTATAGTAAGATATATGTCTCTGGGCCTGGGGCTTGTCTCTCATTGAAAGAGGGTGTTGATACTTGGTAGTGAAGTGGTACCTCTTTTTACTTTCTATTGTTTCTTCGTGGAGATATGTTTAGTTGCAAGATTTAGATACATGGATTTTAAAAGTGGAGTTGGGTAGTTCCTAAGGATAGCATGATTTCACATTATATATTGGATAGCTATAGCCTAATGCCAGATGGTGTCATAGAGTATTTCATGCCTAATATGGAGGTTTTTGCATAGTCAAAGGGGTACCTCGAATGACTAAATAGTTTGTTAGTTATGGTGCTGCCCAACATGTGGGACACTACACATTGCTCATATCCTTACCAAGCGTTCAAAGTTACCGACACATTTCGTCATCTTTTAAAACTAAAAGCAGACCTTGTAACCTAGGTGAGAAGCAATATGCAGAGTACCTGTTTGATCTTTGTAAACATAATTCTGCATATAGTATCATAGTTGGACACTCACTTTGTTATTTTTGGCTGAAACTTGCAAAGATAATGCCATCAATTCTCAAAGAAGTAGTTCCAACTAGATCAGACAATTAATCATCAGTGATCAGTAGGATTCATTTACTCTTTAAGGTGCTAAAGGACTTAGTGAGAAGTCTTTAAATTAGTTATCGGAAACCCTAAAGACATAAAACCCCTAAACCATGGCTCATGGGATGATGTATTTGAATGAAAACTAGAGAGGTAATTGCTCGACTTTTGCAGGCTATGCCAGGGCAAAATCTCTCTGGTGTGAAGCGTAAAGCTGGGACGCTACTGGAGGCAGGTGCTAGTGAGCTCCATTCGGTAGATTTGAAGAAAAAACCTAAAGAGGAGTGGAGTTGCTCAATTTGTCAAGTTAGTGCCTCAAGTGAATTCAGTTTAAATCAACACTTCCAGGGGAAGAAACACAAGGCCAAGGAGGCAATGGGACAAAGGGCAGGGGGAACAGGCAAAAACTACGCAATTGGGCTTTTCCCGAAAACCAATCGGTAGTGGCACAAACTGATTGACAGAAAAATGATCGAGGTGGATAGGAGGAAAGGAGCGTGCATGTGATTTGGGGAAAACACCACATTCAGATACTTGCCATCCTGAAATGTACATTTGGAGATTCAGTAATGGTACTGTTTGTGTAACTAATACATTGTATTTTGCATGTTCGTTTGGATTCAGGCTTTCATTTATTCAAGCAATCTCTCTCTCATTGCTCTCTCTACCAACTCTCGAACCTGAGACCTCTAGGTCCAAACTCCGGGCTCCAACCCAACAGGCTACAGGAGGAGTTGGTAGGCTTTCATTTATTCGGATGTTCATGTAGTTGTGTGCGTTGTAGAAAGGGAAAAGGGACAGTCCAAAACATCTGAATTTCGAAAACCCACAAACTGGGTTGGCCCATTTGAGTTTGGAAAGCCTTGTTTAGGGCATCCGCATCTCAATCGCTACCTCTCCTTCAAAGTTAGAATAAAGAGCAAAATGGAAGAAACTCTCCTGCATCAGCCTCACTCCCACCCTCGCTACTTCCCAATTCATGTAGCTTTGCTACAGTGTCTCGTTTCTTTCTGCGAGGCACTATTCATCACATTAACCATTATTTTACTATTTAATCTGTACTACACTTACTTTTGCCCGACGGAATAAAGAACATAACAAAAAATAATAATAAAGAATGAAATAAACAAGAATAAAGAAACAATAATTTTAATATAGAGCCTGATGCAGTAAACAATTTAAAAGTGGATAGCTAAAGTAATAAAGTGACTTTTTAAGATGTAATTTGGTTCAAAATTTGAAGAGGCTGGTGTGGATGCTCTATAAGTGAGAAGTGATTATGCTCCAGGAGCCTTCTACATACACATTTGTGCGGGAGTCCACACAAATGTCTCGCACACAAATATGGGATGTAGAAGGCTGTGGAACACCACGTGGGATGGAGAAGGTTCTGAGACACCACGTGGCGGTGCTCTAGCAGTAAATAATAATTTTCCGCAAGAAAGAGAAAAATAATACAGCTTCTACATTTGGGTAGAGGAAAAAATATCAAGAAAAGCAAAATAGAAAGTTTATTTTCGCAACTCCTCTTTATTTTTCGTAGAATGCGACTTTCCCTTTTTCCTTTGTCAGATTAAAGAAAAGGTTTTTCTAAATGTTTTTTTTATACTTCTGTGCAAAGCCGAGTTGGAAAATCATCAATTGCTTTCACCAAACGTCCGGGCGAAAAAAAAGTTTACAGCAATTCGGAAACATCTTTTCGTTACTTTCACTGGAAAAAAATCACCGACAGTGATACCAAACAGGCTCTCAAGCATTACAATACCACGATAAAAGAAAATGCTACCAGAATTTTACACAGCCCAATTGCAACTGTGTACCAGTTCACCAGAAACAGAGATGATATGGACACAAACCAATGTGGACAAATTTGGAAAAAGATGTGTTCGGAACCGTTTGGAACCCATGTGTATCGGACGGCGGATGCTACACCAACTAGGCAACTACAACCAGCCCCAAGAGCTGTCCGCCTAGGCTACTACCACCATAGAACCCACGTGTATCAGACGATGGATGCTACACCAACTAGGCAACTACAACTACAACCGGTCCCAAGAGCTGTCCTACTAGGCTACTAGCACCATAGGTCAGCATTTGCTTTGAGTGTTAAAAAGAAACAAAACATAAGGTATCTATATGGAATTATTCCAATTCCACATCAAATAATGGCAAGAAAACAAAATTTCTTGTATCCACCACCTAACTAATAGGACACAAATCCATGAAACAAACGGCAGGGATGGTACACACAAATTCAATTCCTTGGCTATGTAACTACCATTTCCAGCTACTGAATTATTTCAATTCCAATTCCAACAACTGCAAGATTCCAAATTTCCTCATATCTACCACCTAACTTATAAGTAGGAAACAAGGGGAAAATGAAAACCGAACAACATAGGATGGTGAAACCAAATTTGATCCCTTGGCAATATTTGTACCGCGTCCATCTATATACCACATATAAGTGCTATTGTTCTCCCTCCACAAGAAGATAATACACGTCGAAAAAAAATCCCCGGTACTATGACACCATTTTTTCCAAGCCCACTGCCAATGCAGGATCTTGACACCTGAAGATAGATACTTAAACCTCCAATGCAACCGGGTCTTGCCAAGAAATCTTCCTCTTCCCCACCCGATTCGGTCCATTCCCGACGTTCCGACACATCGCCAGTTTCAACTCGTTGTGCTGCTCATCGGTTCCCCCTCTCATAACAATTTTCTTCCGCTCCTCCATCGTCATTGGCTCATAATTATCCTGTAATTCCTCTTCCTCTCCCTGAAACACGAAGTCAAAATGCAAACACATGAGAACTAAGTAACAAAGAGCATTCAGGAAGTTTTAGTTCATTAACTTCTTTGAGAGTTTACCGAGATCTGGTTTAAGTCGAAAATTGGAGCTCGGCTTTGAACAGCATTCTCGCTCACAATGTTACTCTCCATTTGGTTTAAATCAAAAGCTGGAAATGGGTTTCGGCGAGCAGTTTCCATTCTGCTGAGTAACCTTTCCTTCTGGTTCAAATCAAGAACCGGCATTGGGTTCCGGAAGGCAGCACCTTTTCTATAGTATGATCTTTCCTTCTGATTTAAATCAAAACCTGGAGTGGGGTTTCTAAGAATAGCTTCTTTTCCAACTTGCATCCTATCCTTCTGGTTTAGATCAAGAATTGGATTTGGAGTCTGACTTGCCGGATACCTTTGACTCAATATCCTTTCCTTCTGATTTGAATCAGAAACTGTGTAGTTCACAGTTTTCTGCTTCATGTCATGCAGATAGCCTTTTTTTTTCTCGGAAGTTTTCTGCTTCACAATATTCCTTTTCTGAGTTACAAAATTTGGTGGGTGAACAATTTGTTGTCCCCTTGGTTGTCTAACAGCCTTGTTTTGCATAAGGTACTTGTATCGTCGTCGTAGGAACCTGGTAATCAGAATAAACATGTCATAAATATTCTTGAAGAAAGCATATCCCTGAAAGTCCTCCGAACAATCAACAAAGGGAATATGAAGAAGAAAATGGCCAAATTTACCATTGCATCTCGAAATGCAATTTGATATTTTGGTATCCTGTTGATTGTAATAAAGCCAAGTTGACATAACAACCGAACATGATTGGAATTCAAAAATAGAACCTACAACTAAAGTATAATAGTACTCAAAATTTTGCAGGACAAACAGAAGCATTCACTGATAAAATCAACCATAGATTTAAACAAATTCCAAATTAAAATTTTCAGATGCAACTTGATCATACAGAAAAAGCATATAAACAGTTAGACACTAAACATGAAGTAACAAATCAATACAACATTCCAAAGACATGAGCTACCCTTGAACTCGGATTTTAGGGGCATACGGTGTCCGGAAGTACATTAAGGTAAAGAATCATACCGGACTTCGGCCAAAAGAATTACTTTTCTCTGTTTTGTGCTCTCCAACTTGTTTCTCATGTCCTCAGTTTCCTGCACAAGTGATTGAAAGCAAACCATATTGATATCAGCAGAAAAGGGAGGAAAGAACAAAACTACTTCATTGAACCATGAAAGACAGAGAGATCAGAGGAGGAAAAGATCAGACCTCATTGTATAGCAAATAGTATAACAAAATAATTGGATCTAATTAGCTTCTCTTTTCTTTTCTTTTTTTAATGAATCTTGGGTTTTCATCCTACAAGACTAGGATGAAAAAATATTAGAGAAATATAGACTCTAACCACCAAAAATTGAAGTACTCAAGGGGAAGATTTTCCATCAAAAAGTGTACCCAAACCTTCCCCTCACACAAACACTTTTTTTTGATCCGTCATACAAAGTACAAACACTGATCATGTTAAGTTGTGAACTATACTCAAGGAAGCTTCAAATCCTAAAGAGGGAAACAAAAGAAAAAAATTCCAAAAATAATGCTCTACAACAGGATAAGAGAGAAATTCATCAACAGAACAAGAGCACATATATCAGATGAAGGAAACACAGCAACTGATTACATAACATAACATAAACAAATAGTTCGGTTTATAAACAATATATCTTGCGTTTCTTCCTACAAGACTCATATGAAGGAAGATTAGAACAATTAGACTTTACCCATAAAAAAAAATAGTATTAACAAGAGACTGAAAAAGCAAAACAAGCATAATAAACGCAAACCCAGAAGAGAAAAATAAACGAAATCCCTAGATCTTCAGCAGACATGAAGAAAACCCAAAGGGAAATTTTACCTTCTGCAACTCTCTGTAGTCCTGCATAAGAACCTGATGCTTGAATCTGGCCTTAGGATCCCCATACGCACCATATGTTGAAGGATCTATAGAATCTCCTTTCATCTTCTTAGACATCAGATCACAAGAAACTCAAAGAATCCAGTACCCAAGAAGTAACAAACTTGAAGAAGAGAGAGAAACAGAAAGATATATGAAGTAATATGGAGAGGGAGAGAGAGAGAGAGAAAGGGATAGAGATAGGGGGGAGGAAGGCAATAGGTGTGCAAGAAATAATAAAGGATGGGGGAAAGAAAAGAAAGGAGATGAGAAAGAGTCACGCTTTCCTGTTTTCTCTGTGAAACTCTGACCGAGAAAAAGCCCAAAAAGCCCATGTAAATCGAGGAAAAACATGCAGTTCTTTTGAGACAGTGAAGTGATGAAGATGGGGGGGTTGCAGAGGGGTATTTGTGGCAACATGATTTTGTTGGGTGTATGTATGAGGTGGGTATGGTTGGAGGTAATCTGAAGGCACCTCCTCTCTCTCTCTATGTTTCCTTTCTTTGTTTTTGTTTTTCCTCTAACATAAATTTTGGTCCAGCTGGGCCATTAGAGAGAGAGAGAAAGAGAGAGAGAGGTGGGTGGTGTGGACTCTTCTATGTTTTTGATTGGGAATTTCTCTATGGTTTCTTCTCCCTTCTTTCCTTGTTTATGTTCGCTAGGATAGAGGTTAGATGTACACAGAGAGAGAGAAAGATCTAGAGAGAGAAAGATCTATGATGTTGATGAGAGAGAGAAAGAGAGGTGCTGAAAAGGCAAGGGGAAAGGATAAATGAATGTGGGGGATTCTTTCTTGTTTCCTAGGCTTGAAGTTTGTGACGGCACGTGTGAATGTGATTCTTTTCTCACATTACTATTATATACCAACCCATTTGCCGAAATTACACATACACCCTTATGCTTTCTTATCTGTAAAGCTGAGTCATCCTGTCATCAACTTTTTTGGGCAACACTTTCCCAGGTTTCACCATGGCGATCAGTACCAAAAAGGGTTGACTTTCAGGAGAAAATTGTCCAAGTGGTCCTTGCACTTTGTTTTGTGTGTCGATTTGGGCACCAATTAGTGGGATGGGGGTTGCTGCCTAGCAGCACCATGCAAAGCGGGTGCAAAGCGTCATCTCGGCAATCGATGACTCGAATTTTAATCAAGCAATGGACGATTTAAATTTGTATACGCTCAAATTTAATCTTAGCCATCTGTGCCAAGATGATCGACCGAATCAACCGCTCGACACTGCTTTGCAGGGACCTATCCTTAGTGAGTCCAATTGTCCAACGTCTCATATCGAGTGCAATGCATCATCCTTATATAAAACATATGCTAGTATTTTTTGGTATGCATCTGTAGCTTCAATTTTATTTTATTTTTAGATCTCAGTAGCTTCAAATTAACTATCTTTGTATTTGTGCTACCATCACTACCTACCAAGGGAAGGGAGCAGCACCTCGGAGTCAGCTCATGAAAGTATAACTTTTGCTCATTTGACATGCTAGAGTCGTGTTATATTTGCCACAGCTTCAATTTTAAACAAAAACAATATTTGAGTCAGATTTTGAGAAGTTACATTTTGATGCTTTGAAATTGTGGTTTAAATAATGAACATCTTTTTCATTTGGGAATAGTAAATTCCCTGTTCATTTTGGATTTTGAGGGAAATTTTTTAGAATAATAAGTGGAGTGATAGATAATACAAGAGGTTTTGAGTCTCCCAAAAAACAATGCCAAGATTTTCCCCCTCTTTTTGAACATAGTTAATCGTAAGATTGTGACCAATGGGCTTCTAGCCTAGTTGGTAACTCCTGACTTTCCTTTGTGGGGAGAATAAGGTTCAAGTCATGAGAGAAGTCAAGTCGCCAGTGAGAATGTGTAATGCCTACATAATTTTTTTAAGCGAGTATTATGGGTCCTCCCAATTCGGTTAGTGGGTAGTTTTGTAAATTGATCTGACATGGAAGTACCCTCATGGCATATAGGTATAACCTTGATAGAATCTTTGAAAATTAGCAGAATCTTTGAAAATTAGCAGAAATGTGGTCCTTTTAAGATTATTCCAGTGATCTACTACACAATGTTCCCGACACTACTAATTTAGAACTTGTGTGTACGGAGTTCATCACGAAGAGCTTTCGACTCGTACAAATAAAAAAAAAGTGTCGCCTCGAGCTTGAAAACCAGTTCCTTTGAGGAATCTGTCTGTGTAAAGATATGTAATACATTGGGTAACGAGGCGTCACAGCCGGTTACGGGCCAATAAGCAATACGTGATAGCCTCATCGGCCGATACGCACGTGAATTCCCAGCACGCCGTTATTTTCATGGGTAACCGGCCCGGTCCATCCAAAACCCGTTGAGGAACGGCCGTTTTTTAAAACCGTACAGAAATCTGATAGGATATGGAGTGAGATGAAATAAGTTGATGCAAGTTTTCTTGATGTAGATGAGAGACATATTCGGGCTTCCTTGGGGCGTTTTGGGTAATTTGTTGGAGTGAAACAACAAAACCATGATGTCAAGGAGTTCTTTTTTTTTGCAGTGCTTAGTCTGGCTATTGGTGAATTCCCTTCACAACCCATGATCCAAGCACAGTTTGAGAAATAGAGGATTATTCGCGTCGCAAAGTACAAATATACAAAGCCGAAATGTGAAATTAAAATTTCACTTGACTCATTTAATTTTCCTCCTACTTGTGAAATGAGACGTGCACTTGTAAAATACAATTACCAATCTGAATGATTATGCCTTGTTTGTTTTACTTTTTGAAAAGAATTTTTCAAAAGATTCTCCCCTACTTCTAATCATTTCTGTCTCTATTTTTCTCCACTTATTACCCCTACTACTCTCATTAAAAAAAAAATCAAAAACGAAACCAAACAAAGCATAATGATTTCTAATCTAGTCACTTTAACCTACAAATTTGATAGGGATTTTTAGTGCTTTGAATTGCTCAAACATCAAGAAAAGGCTCAGAACTGTATTGTCTCTTGAGGGATCTTGTCAGGAAGAATTTGGTAACTCTCTTCCTTGCAAGAATGATTGGAAAAGAAGGAAAGCTCTCCTGGGCTGAAACAGAGGAACTTCATGCCCAGCTCCTCTCACTGTGGCAAAGGTAAGTCCTTTATAGACCTCAGTCCATCCTCCTACCTATGAAAGAAACGTACACTAATTACAAAACCATATCTTTCTTATTCTAAAATCGGATATTGATTCCGTCGGAAAAAGAGAGAGAGGTGAAAACGATAAGAAACAAAAAACGAAGTGACTTTCTCTTTCAGTATTGTTTCTGTTTTCATGTTTTAAAGAACAAGAACAATTGGAAGTTTGGAAACACTTTTTTTTTTTTTTTGGTTACGAAAACGGTTCTAAAGAAGTTTATCGTTACGAAAATGAGAAGGAACCGAATATTTATTTGGCAGACGTTACATACTTTTATTTAGTTGCTCATAAAAGACAAAAAAAAACACATGCAGAGCGACACAGACACAAACCTCTCACAATTACGAATGGATTTCACAGCTTGTGATCAGAAAGGGTGTGTCTGGTAACTTAGCACGTCAGATTGCGAATTTGTATAACTATTCTAATTGCAAGAAAGGCACTAATCTTCTTATGAAAATCAAACAGAAAATAGTTGGTACGCCGATTTCTGAACAAGGAGGATATGCCCAAAGAAGCGTGGATAGCACGTGCATTAGGTGGGACCTGCGCGAGATCCGCTTGCATTGGGTGGTTTGAATTTGTACCCTTAACTCTCTTTTTTCGTGCTTTTGAGAAATTAAATATCCGTAACATATCTCAAATCAAATTAGTTATAGGGATTGTATTAATTGGCATACCTGGGAGCCAGAGTACCAGGGGTACCAAGCAGTCTTAACGGTGAGATTGAGATGGCTCAAGGAGAATCTGGTGGCTGTCACTGGTACTACTGAATCTGTATCACCACTGCCAAATTTGAAACAATTTGACAATTTGTATTTGGAACAGAATGGCCTAATTAATCCTAATTTAGTAAAATATTTACCTAATTGATGCTGAGAAAACTGGAAATTAAGTTTACAAATTTAGTGTACCTGTACACCCAAATTTTGAGACCAGCTGCCATTAACTCCTTGTATGTGTGTAGCATAGAAAATTGAGAGTCTTGCCAATTGTTAAAAAGATCATTACTGCACACTCAAGATGTAAAAATTGAACGATCTGATATCAGTAGCCAAACATGCCTTTATGTGTGTGTTTCGACGCACAAGACGGACGCATAATTTCTTTGTTGGGTGGAATAACGTTCACAAAAAATTCTCAAGAAAATCTCAGGTGTTAACATGGTCACATACATGCAAGGGATAGAACTATGTATGCATACAATTTTTTAGGAGGGTAGTTACATATTTTCAAGAAAATCTCAGATGAGCAAGAGTTAAATTTTTTATTTTTATTTTTTTTAAAAAGGAGTTGTACAATCTTGATGTTTTAGAAGAATGGCTAAAGAACTTTTAAAACGTGGGAAGGACGGTCGTCTAAGCTTATCAATCTACCTCTCGATGTGTCCATACCTGTTTAAGTTTAGTAAATCGAGTAAAAAAAAGTGGGATGCTTTCTTTAGGGGTTGCATAATTGCACAAAGAAATTCAGCACAAATTCCAATTGAAGGCGGAGCACGCACCCTCTTTTAATGATAGCATCTTCAGGATGCAAAAACTCCGTGTTGTGCAAAGTTTGGGCTATAAATAAGCTGGGCTTCGAAGTATCCGAGCCCGACTCATTCAAAACTAGTCTAGCTCGAGCTCGGCTTGTTTACGCATGTGATCTACTTGTTCGAGCTTGGTTTGTTCACTAAACAATCTCTACAAACTATCCGAGTCTTTACAAACAGGCCGAGTTACAACTAACTCAAGCTCAACAATTTGTTTACTAGACGAGCTTATAAACTCGATCTCGAACTCGACTAGTTTACTAACGAGTCGAGCCCATAACGAGCCACGTAAGTGTTGTAATTAATTAGTTACCTGCAAGCAGTCCACTTATAAGGAATACCGGTGGTATTGGCATGCAGAGCCTTCTGAACATCTGGTATATTGTAGTACTTCTCTGCATGGTTCTCAGAGCAAGGATCGTAACCCGAAAGCACCCGACGACGTCGTACCAGAGTGTTCTTGAGCCTCAAAGAAGTGTGGTTCGTAGCAGAAGTCAAGCATGCGGGCGTGTAAATGCTGTAGGGATCGATGCTGCCGAACTCGTGGTTGGTCGCGTAGTTAACCGCGTCGTCGCACTGCTGAGAGAGGTTATCCGATTTGAAGTTGCAGTTTTTGAGGATGGATTTGTAGGTGGGATCCGAGATTATGGAGTGAGACCACCAGAACGTCACCGTCCCTACGGTGTCGTGGTAGTTGTCTGTCACTGCATTCCCCACCTGTATTACACATATGGTCCAAAAAAACAAAACTCACTCCACCAGGGTTAATTAATCCTGCACCGGTGTATTGCGCGATCCGAAATGTCCGTCTCGGCAATCGATGATTCACGTTTTATCTCTCGGTAATGGACGACTCAAATATGCAGGAATTGAGATGAAGTTTGAAGTATTGATTGCCGAGACGGACGACTCGAATAGTGCACTACAGGTCCCCCGAGAGTAACATAAATTAGGTGGGTGGGGGTGGGGGACTTACAATGAATCCTTTCAGATTTATGATTGGATGGGAATACGCTTTGTTATAATGGTGAACTTTCTTAGCCAGCTGCGGAACGTAATGTCCTATAAGAGCAAGTATATCCGATGAGGTAAAGTGGAATAAAAGCTATTTTACCTAATCAAAAAGAGAAAAGTACTCCTGCTGCAGCAGCATAGGTAAACACAGTTGTAAAATTGTCTCAAGCTACCGTTCTTCGGTAAAAGAAGCTAAGGACGGTTCAAAAGCTACCCAATTTTTTACTCTCTCTCTCACCAATCATCACTGGAAAAAATCTAAAGTAAAAGAAAAAATGATGTTTTAATAATGTGTAGGTAAAATAGATAGTATTGGTGTAGTGTTGAAAATGATGGTTAGCAAAATAGGCACTGTTCACTAGCATGTTTAGCTCAAATTTTAGCTAAACTGGTGTATTTGCTCTAAGCATCGTGAGGAAAAATAGTAAGTTATATATACTTTTTTTTTGTTCGTTTTAGGTAAGATGTTGGCATTATAAATTCTCAAATTTCACCCCTTAAATACTATTATGTATATGCCAACAGGCTTATAGCCTAATGACACTTCTTCACTTCTTTCACATAGAAGATGAGGATTCGATTCTCGTCAGGAGCACGAATACTGCTTGGTGTGGTGGTTGATGCCATTTGAGCTTGCCCCACTCGTATGGCTCTTAGCAGTGTCTTTTCAGGCTAGACATTCATCGATTGATAAAAAAAAAATACCATTATGTATATAGTTTCCACATAAAAAAAGGTGGGATTTTTTTTTTTATATACCTGCATAGCTCTCCCCGGCAATGTAAAAGTCTCTATATTTGTATTGAGGAAACCTTGAGAACCATCTTACAAGAAAAGCTAGAGCATCGCCAGCTGTGACACCAAATTGGACCATTAAAGGGTGGTGAGAATATTACAACTGATAATTAAATTTATGTTTGTATATTAGATAATTCTAATTAAATGCATCCAATTAATTAATTTTCTCCACAACCACAAATTAAAGATTTAAACTAGGATAATTAGTAAAGAACAGGAAGAAGCTCACTAAAAGGGCAGTTCACGTGATCGCAATCGTCCAAAAAGTATTTTTCAATGAACCAGATCTTAACTGTAGAATACTTTCAACCACTCTTGTCCATTGATTGTCGATATGAATGGTTGTAATCGAACTGCACTGTTTGCAGAGAAGCCGGGTCCTAAAACTATATACCCAGATAATTAATTTGTAAAGAAGTATACCAGTTTTCTTGTCCCCAGTATCCTTAAGGTCAGAGCTTGTATTTGTGTATGAGAAACCAACACCAGCTGGTGACTCCAGAAAAAGAAGATTTGCCTCTGAAAGTAATTAACAGAAGACTGTGTAATTATAGTGAAGAAATGCACATAATTACATTCATTAATTGTGGAATTAAGGGTTATTTGTTAGTTAATTATTTACCTCTGTTCCAGGAATATTGGTTGAGATAGAGAGATGAACCAGTTTTATTAATTCGAAATGGTCCTATCTCCTCAGATGCTCCGTATGCTACTGATGAACAACCTGGTCCTGCATACGAAATCATAATTATTAATCAAAAATGCCAGGGGCAAAGAAAATTTAACACGAAAGTGCCCCCGAAAAGAGCAACTAGTGGTTGAGATTCACTTGAATTTTATTGTAAAATCTCCAGCAATTTAATCTAGTACTGTAGTATTTATATTTGCCAAGCATTTGACAATGACCAGACAACATTCATTTTCGCCATCAATTACTCAGAAATTGATTTTTTTTTTTTTTTGGGGTCTTATTCATCTGTTTAGTCGTCCATGCATGTTAGCAGCTACAGGTAAATTTATTCCAGTAAATAACACCTATAATGAGGAAATAATTAAAATTTTCATTTTTGAAATTTGACCTTGGAGATCTCAATAAAAAAAAATGATGTTGACTGATTAGTGCTTAGGTACGTACGTAGCACCAATGCGTCACCCGTGAAATTTTCCGCTACGTGATTGGTTGGGAGTACCACGTAGACATGCCACATGATCGTCCGGGACTATTGAATAATTTTTCTTCTAGATTTTCATTGTTTAATTAGTTGTACAGTGAACCACGAAACAACTAGAAAGGCAATTCTTGGGTTTGGAAGCAAACATTTAATGAATTTCATGTACAAATTGGTAATATTCAAAAGTCAGCAGTAACAGTCACCTACTCTTCATGACTCTCATTACTTTCCCCTGCATTAACATTTTGCCCGCAGTGAGTAGTCACCTCTCATTATTATAAATGGGAAATGATTTTGTCACTTCTTTTTTTTTTTGTTAACGTCACTCCTCTGCAAGTGTATTTTTGCACCAAAAATATACTTGTAGGGAAGTGGCGTTAACAAAAAAGGGAGTGGCAAAATCAGCAACACACAAGATAGTGATGCATATTTTAATAGGAATTCGTGATACGATATTATTTATTTTCACCAATATAAAATACATCTAGCCGAAGCTAGTGTATGTAAGCTGATCCGAATACTTGATTATTAAAAAAAAAAAGAGGCATATGTATACATACTTCACTATTTTTTTCACCTCCAATTGTGTATTTGCATGACGATGCATTCCCCATTATCTAAAGTATCCATTAAACAATATTCAAAAAGTGAGTGGATCTAGCATGTTGCACATAAACCCTCAAGTTTACAAGCTTCACTCTAACCATGCACAAATAAACCTTAGGGCATGATTGTCAATTTCAGGACTCCAAAATTAATTAATGTGTGCTTAAATTAGTCCAAACACTCAACTATGAAGGAAAATTTTATACGGACCGACTATGGCATGTATGTAGAGAGAGTAGTCATCTACATATTATGAGCATTATATTGCTTATTCAAAAACACATGTTGTACAATCATGTGTATGACATATAACTGATAATGAGATAAGTTTTTGTTTTTTTTTGTTTTTTTATTTAACCTAATCGCCACTGAAATAATGCCTAGCGAACATGGTGTAAAAATTGTATTAATATTGAACTTATAGTATTCTATTTATTGGGTTTTTGAGGTAGTGGATTTTTTTTCCTTTTAAATATCAGATCAGAAAATCTACCCGAAGGCACATATCAGTTAAACCAATTAAACACATGGTCTTTTTCTTCTGTCACCAATTCTCATCCTGGCTTCATTACAAGTCCGAAAACTAATACACTTAGGCTCCATTCAGTTGTCGTGAATGTTGTGTGAAAAATATATTCTCGGAAAAAAGTGAAGTGACTCTGTTCTCTTGAAAAGAATTTTGCAGGAGAACTAAAATTCATTCCTTCTTGCAAGATCTATTTTGTAGGATAGTGTTTCACAATGAAAAAGTTGAAGCTGTGGGCTCTGGAACTTTTTCTAGTAATTGAACACACAGAAAATTACAAAAAAAGTTGATTTTTTCATCAGTTCCTGTCTTTTCGTGTAACTGAACGGAGCCAGGATCTGTGGATGATCAACATCAGTTGGGAGTCAGGACGAACTCCAGTACTATTCGTATACTACTTCTAAATTTCTAATCTCAAGCCAGCACACATACTGATACAGTTTATAGTACTCCTCCTAATCTTCAATATTCGAAACAAGAACAAAATTATGGGTTTCACAAAAAATTCATTCCAAGTTCAAATTAAAGACCTAGACACCCTCCCTCCCACTGCAATCATCATCTCTTGTTATACTACGCGTGCTAGCTTCAAAGAAGGAAGTAAACAGTGAGTTGAGCTGGGGGTACAAGCAAGCTTCTTTACAGCTTCATGAGAGAGAGAGAGAGAGAGAGAGAGAGAGATGCCGGATCTTTTGTTGCCAAAAAGATGAATAAAACAATCCAAGCAGAAAATTGATTTTACTTGGAAGCCACCCGGAAGAAAACTGACAAACAAAGAAAGTATAGCAAAATTTAAAGGGACTTTTATATACCCTGTTTCTCTGTTACTCAAATTTTAATATGGAGACAAAGAGATCGATCGAAGAGAGAGAGCATCTTTGTGTACTAAATAAAAAATATGAAAAATATAGTACCATTTTAAGTGGGGAAATCATTTCACTTTCGTTGGGGTCGTTAACGGATCATTTCTATTTTTGGGTACATCCGTACGTGGGTGCATGAAAAACCATAAAATAGTGACAGAAATCCACATCAGCCTCTTATCTTTCTTTTTTTTTTTTTATAATCTTTTTTGGATTCTTCCAAACATATAATAAAACTCTCTACAAATACAGAATTAACAGTGAAACAGAGAGATCACGGACCTACGTACGTAGGGATATTCCACCATTTATTTTTCCTGGAGGGTGGGTTTTCTTTTTAATAACTGGACCGAGCCTTGAGTCTCAATCAATTGAGGTATGCAGTGAAAACTCCTTTGATCCACTAAATTCTGGCAATCGGATCAAAAAAAAAAAAAAAAAACTAAATTCTGGCAATGGCAACGTGTTTTGTGATATTTAACAAATGCAAATCTTTTGGACCACCGGTTTTACAGTTAATTTGAGTCTGTGTCTTTCGAACCTTATTGTCATGTAATTTGTACTGTAATTATTAATCATATAAGTACCACATCTAAATACCTTATTATTCTTCTAACTACTACAACATCTATCGATCAAAGCTATTTTAATCTGTTCTCTGTAATCTCTTATTTTCTATATATCAGTGTTATCTCTACCATACCGCGAAAGTTTTCATTCTGTTGGAAAAAAAAAGAAGAAAAGGTTGCGGGCCTTGCGGCTGAGGGTGGTGGTGAGACCATGTTGAGGGTGGTGCCGTGGTGGTAATAGAGGTGCTTTGAAGAAGGCCATATATAAAAGTGCCTACTGCCTCCTCCGGTGGCACGTGCGAGAGAGGAGGACAGAGAGTAGGGAGCAAACACGTACCTATCCCCTCTCCGGTCTTTTATTTACCAAAACAAAAAGACCCCATTTATTTGGCCAGAGGTAGTTAATTTTTTGGCTTATCATTTTGAAATCATTAAAAAAATTAAAAAGGAAGTAAAAACAAAACAAATTAAGTGGGGTTTAGTCAATCAAATCATACTACCAAATTTCAGGGAGAATTGTTTGAAAATGTCTTGTACGTCCTTTTTGTGTTTTTTTGGGTTAGTTTAATTTATTTCCTATAATTGTTTTGTTTAGTCGACACTCGGCAGGCAATTTATGTGGAGTAATAAAAATGCAACAAATTTCAAGGAATAAAGTTTATTGTGAACAACCAAAGTGAGGGAAAATATTACACAAAAATCATAACATACGCATAAAATTTTATCTTCCTTTTCGATAAAAATAAATAAAATTCTAACTTTCTCATGAAATGGTTATCTATATGGAGTAATATTTCTACTGCTTCACTCTTAGCCTGGCCGTTGCTTTCCCTTTTCGGAATTTCAGTTGGGTTTCCAAACATTATTTACCCATAATACAAATACAATTTCCATGCTTAGCATCTAGTAATTCTTTCATTTCAAGCCAAGGATACCCTATAATCATGAATTTTCCGTGAAAGAAAGAGAGTTTTTAATTGGTTTAAATAAGTTTTGGTATATTAATACATTTGTGTAATTGTGTTCATATGAGTGTTTATAAATGTACGTACTTATAGGTCCCTCCTAAGATTTCAGATTCGAAACCTTTCAGATTGTACATATCAACTCTTTTGAGACCAGTTCATATACACATAACTTTGCTCTAATTGTAATTCAAACCCCACAAGTGGGTGGTGGGGTTAGTTCCCGAGAATGAGTCGATGTGCATGTAAATAGGCCCGGAAATAGGAGTTATAAAAAATGTATGTAAATTAAGCTCATGGAAAGGTAAATAAAAGGGGTAAAGGATAGAAAGAAGTCAATTTGCAGTAATTAATTAATTAAGTAAAAGAAAACTGACCTCCATTGAGCCAAAGAAGAAGAGGCCTGCTCTGAGGATTGGAAGTAGCTTCAGTCAACCAATAGAAGAGGGCTCGACCGTGTTGCTCGTTGACCGTAATGTAGCCCGAATACTGCGAGAATGCCACCGCGGGTTGACCCGGAAGTGCCGAGATCCGATCTCTCTCTTGCCCTTCTGTTGAACCCATAATGCTTATGAATGAAACAGAGAGTAAGCAAAACAATAGTACAGACCTTTGGGCTTCCATAGCACTAGCTACCCCTCTCTCTCTCTCTCTCTCTCTCTCTCTCTCTAGAAGACAGTTTCTGTGCTATGCTGTACTGAAGGGTATTTAAAGATTTAAAACTGAGCGAAGATAATTGTTGCTCCAGTGATAGGGTAGGAGGGAGAATTTTGAGTCTAAAATTTTTGTTTTATTTACTGCAGTACTTCTGGCAGCACATAGTGCATCTTCTCTCTCACCAGAGAAAGAGAGAGAGAGTTTCATGAGAGAGAGAGAGTTGTGGTGCATTTATTATGCTGCTTTTAATTTGCTTGGGGTTTGTTTTCATCAGATGTAGAGTTTCTTTAACTACCCTAACCTGATCAAACCCAATTCGGCTCATCAAGAAAGAGTTTGAATTTCCTGCCCATTGACATTGAGCCATACAACCGTTCTCCTACCGTTGACCGATTGCCCAGTGAAGTATGCTTTGACGCAGGTACGTTGAAATTGGGTTAAATATTGCTCAACCAGCTCATGATTGCGTCCCAATGTTTAGATTTGGAAACAAATATAAAGTGCAACCGTAAGGGGTGTTTCCAGTAGTGAATAAGTTGTGAGAAAAAACTCGTTGCAATCAAGTTGTTGGGTGTTTTTGGTAGTAAATAAGTTGTTGAGAAATGTCAAGTTATTTTCGGTAGTGAATAAGTAGTAGATGGGTATGTGAGTAAAAAAGTTCTCGAGAGAGAAGTTGTTGTCAAGCTGTTAGTTAGTGTGAATGAGATGGTAAAATGTCAAAACTTATTGATTAGTGTGAACGAAATGGTAAAAACGCCTACTTTAGCTCAGGGTCGGCTCTGTTTGCATAAATTAGGGGATTGTAAAAATCAATTCCTTAAAAAAAAAATACTATGAGTGTTGATAATGCCAAAATTATTTTTGTTAGTGTCAAAATTTGTAGTGCACGCATAAAAGACTTAACCATATGCAAGGTTCAAGTCTGTCATACATTACGATTTTGAAATGCATTGATGAATCGATCTTTAAGATATCGTCGAATCCGCTTTGTTCGTTTAAGAGTTTTGGATATTTTAGTTTTGGCAGTGGGTGGAGAGAGAAATAGGATAATGATTGAAAAGAGGGGTAATGAGTAGAGAGAGATAGAGAGGCAAATGAAATTGATAATTGGAGAAATAGAGTAATGATTAGAGAAAGATATAGGATAATAATTAAAAAATAAAGTTAAAATAAAATAAAAATAGGAAACGAACAAGGCCGAAGAGATGAGACTCACTGTTTGGTCAAATAGTGAACCAGATGTAACCCAAAGGTCGGCAGTCAGATAGAACTATTGCTTCATAGTAGTATATATTATTATTGCTTTGTTTTGTAGTAAGAGAGAAAGTCTAGCTGCAAGGATAAGATCTGCCATGATTTACGAGATATGGTTTCCTTTCCTCTTAATTAATTAATTAATTAATTACATCTCTTCTAATTGACGGCATCCCTATAACTTATTTTAAGGGTTTGTTAATATGTGTCCCTAAAACACATAATAAAACACTTGATAATTTTTATTAAATGAGATCCAACCTGCCAAGTCTCCAATGCTTGTTATTTTCATGCAAGAGCCGAATTAAATGCAGTCCCCATGTCTAGCTATCTTCCTCGATTGGGCTGAAGGTAGAGTATTGACTTTTACTGGCCTCCCCTCCAACCTGCCTAGCTAGTAGTACTAGTAGGAGTTTCTGAATTCATCATCAGAGTTTTATCTTGCCACTTGTTACATACCTAATTTTGGATTCCAACTTTCTAGGTGCTATTTACTCGCACCTACTCTTATGGAGGAGTAATTCATATGGCTTTTTGTCTCGACTTTAATCGGACTCTCCGCTAATGGACAAGGAAATTGGTCTCCGAAAATTAGTCGATGTTTGCGTAAACTTATCCAGACATTCTGAGAATCAAAAAAAAAAAAGTTTCTTCCCGATATTAGAGATAGATAGAGTACGAAGGTGGAGTTCCACTAAGGCAAAAAGGATTTTTTGGAAGGTTTTGTTCTTATTCAAAAAAAAAAAATCGTGTTCGTTAATTTTGCGCTAAATTTTTGTGGATTATTGATCCGTCTCTACGAGAGAAATTCTACCCAAATATTTTGGAAAATAACCACTTTTCAGCCAAAAAAAAAAAGTCGAAAAAAGTTGTTCTTGTTTGCTGAAAAGTGGTTATTATGGTAGATTGATCAAATAACCAAAATTGTGAACACTGCTAATTGTTACTCCTACTATTATGGTAGAATAATATCTGCAGCTTTATGATTAATTTTTTTGATATCATTTTATGTTTAATTATGTATATGGACAGACTATATATAAATCTATAAAAGTGGATATATATAAGAAGTGGAAGATGGGGATCCTTGTCTTCAATAGATGCAGCAGGCCAGGACAGTTAGAAAGTGCTGTACTAGTTAATACTCCTATGTTGTGTAGATTAGCTTGGCTCGTGTCTCAAGAAACCATAGGGATATTTTCAAAGGTTCCAGTTTGGACTGTGCCTTTTTAAAGTTGGATCCAATAGGAACTGTATATAACAAGTGATCCAATATTTTAGTGAATAGAACTCTGGTTGGGTTTCATTTATATAATGGAAATTAATGAATTGAGTATTAGAGAATGTCTATTTAGAAGTGCATTCAAGAGAATGTCTTCTATTTATAATATACCGTTAGAGATTAATCAACTCACGCGTACCTCGATTAATTCTCGAACTTTAAAATTAATGACCAAACAAAACTGTTTAGTATGTGGCGGTAAGAGTTGAACATGCGAGCTTGAGCCCGGCCTCTTGCTTGCTTGGTTCCAATTACGGTTATATATAGAGTTGTGTTCTTTTGCCAAACTACATCTCTTCAAAGATGCAAATAATTAGACGAATCATGCTAGCCATATCTAGAAATAATTGGAGATTGAAATAAGCTAGCTAGCTACTCGTATCCCTGTTCTATAGTTGAAGATGGGATTCAATCTAAGTCTCATACAAAACACAAGAGATTTTACCGGTCGTTTCCCGTCCGAGGACTGAGCTAGTTTGCAACTTCAATCACCTTTGGTTCTCTGCAAAATCAAAATGCCAATCAACAGGTATTTACCCTAGCTAAGATTTCTGTTTCCCAACTTCTAATAAAAATTAATATTGATGCTAATCAACGGGCAACATAGGTTTTAGGTTGGACCGTTGGAGCTTGAGGGTCATTAAAGAGTACTAGAATGGAAACATTTTTTCTCGGGTATTTGTTGGCCCACACCAAATCCAACTACTAATGCAACTTTAGTTGTATAAAGGAAATATCCATGAGGGCCAAGTTAGGTCACACAATTTTCGGCAGGTCCTCGTGCTTCTCTCAATTCTTACCCTCACGAATTGTAGTAGTTTATAATCTTTTTGATCGAAAAGCTCTTTCACTCCTGCGGTCTTTCTTTTTCTCCTAATCGCATTATGTCACGTAGAAAGAAGTATCGGGACTCCCAGGACATCACCACGTGGTGTATAGCACGGAGGATCGATAGCACAATTAGGCTAGCACCTCCCCTGAGTCCTGTCTGAAGCCCATTCACAATTCCACATTTATATGAAACTCACGATTAAGTTAGCTAGGCTACACGTAAGCCCTTAGGCTTTGTGAGTATGTGTAAGTTCGGGTGTTGTTTCAGACTTTTCCATCAAATAACGTTAAAGTACACACTTGACACCCTAAGTCTGATCCCCTTTATTGTTTGGGTTCACTTTTGCTTAAATTCTGAAAAGTTGATCAAATCTCCCTTTCTTTATGAATTATCAACCAACCTCAATCCATATCTTCTGGGGTGGGTATTGGATGATCATGATTAGGTTAGATTAGGCAACTTATTAGTCAATGAAATCCTAAGAAGAAGCAACAAGAAACATTAATTACTATATTGTTATCTCATCAGTTATAAAGTCAACACAGATTGCATGCATTGGCTATATATACTAATCAGAAGATTTAAACAATTTTAACGGGTAAATTATAAATTAGAGCTAGTCAAACACCTTTGTAATATAGCCCACAATTCCTTGTTAAAATAAGATTTTTTTTTTCTTCTTCTTCTTGTGATGTGAACAGTTATATATAGTCTACGGTCAAATGTTTGCTGTATTTGGCAACTTTAGCAAAGAGATTTATTGATAGTTTTTCTTTTTGAATTGATTTCCACACTCCCTTTTTTGATATTCACACTCTTTTTTTCTTTTTTTTAGTGTTGAAAGTGTATGTGTTTTTTTGCTATAAAAAAAAAAGGGAGTGTGGATATAATAAAGGGGAGTGTGAAAATCAATTCCCTTTTTCTTTTTGGGAGATGGATGTAATTCTGTATTTCCCCCTTCTCATTCAAATGATTTATTTTTCTCGGCAAAAGAATTTTTTTTAATTTTTGAAAAAGAATACAAAGAGTAAACGGACCAATGACAACACGGCAAACGCCACCATAGACCCAAAAAACAAGGAAGACAAGATGCCAATCAAGACCACAAGAACCCAATGGAAAAGGAAAAAACGGCCAAACCCAAATGATTAATTATGCGGTTGGTTGAAAGGAGTTATCACCTCTCCTCTTTATCTCTCCTGGTCCTGGATATCGTCGTTTATCAAAATGTTGATGGGATGGGATTCGATATTTCTTAAGAAGAAACAAATATTAGACTTATCATTTGGTTAGTATATATTCTCTAGGCATATGATTCACACATTATGCTTGAACTTTAGCCTCACCCTTTTGCATCGACACACAAGAGGCTTACATAGCTTATGTGTATTCTTTTTTTCCCAATATTGTACACTTCAGTAGGAGGTTAGTTGGTTCAAAAAAAAAAAATGGGAACTTAGCGGAAAATTAGTGTGTTAGCAACCAAAGGAGGTTCGATGTCTCTCCATAGATTCGAACCCCAGACCTCCCCCTTACAAGGCAAGAGGTACAACCAGATGAGCTAAGAGCCACATCTAGCTAGCATATGTGTATTTAAATGGTGCTACTCTAAACCTAAAAATATGGTATGAAGAGGTTTTTCTTGTTGGCTGAGCAGATGTTAATAACTACTTGATCAAACCTATTTGTCTTGAAATTTCTTTTTTCAAAATTTCACTTGTCATATTTGTTGAATAAAATTATAACTATATGATCATCATCTATATTCGAATTCGATCAACCGATCAAAATCTCTCTATTCCATCAACTTGATTTTCCACAGCATAATTTACTCCACGAACTAGCTTGTTCTGGGGTCTCAAAGCTCCTGGGCACGGTCTCCAATAAAAATTTTCTATCTATCTTTCTCCACTCATTACTCTCAAAAACCTCTCTCAAAACTCAAACCGACCAGTTCAATCATGTTATCGGGCTTGGCCTCATTTTGTAACCGTATCCGAGCTACAAGGCCCAGATCCAAGATGAAGATGCTCTACAAGGCCCAAATTCAGTTGCGTACGTATTAAACGTTAGTAGGAATTGCTGGCGTTTCTCACCCTTTTTCCGCTTCTTTTCTTTTTATTTTCTTTTCTCAGACGTCTCGGGTCTCCAACAGAAAACACAGGTATTTTGCCGTATTCTATTTTTTTTTTTTTTTTTTTGGGATCAATTTTCCGTTCTAATTCTAGGGTTTTATTTGTTCCAATTCATGTTTCTCGCTGAATTCGCTGATTGTATCCCGAGACTTTCTTCTCTTGTTATAGTAATTTTTTCCTGTAATATCTTCCCCCAACTTTTAACAACTAAACGCGTATTGATTCTACTCAATGAGGCTGAGATCTTTTTTTTTGAACTATTGAATACCTCTTTGGATTTCTGGGTTCATTAATTCAGACTCTTCGTGCGATTTGTTTGTGTGCTAAGACAACAAATTTAAAAATGTTTGTAACCTCTGTATGGGATCAGATTTTAATCAAACAGTTAGGAGATCAAATTTTAATGCAACTCCTTTGTGGTCTGTTTGGAAGCACTAACAAGGACGGAACCAGGATTTTACCCTAGCAATGGCGAAATGTATACTAAAAAAATCTAGTGGTGGCGAGACTATATAAGTTGGGCATAAATTTTTTTTTATTTACATATAATAATAATAATTGCATTTTCTAAAATTCCTGTCGTGGCGGTCGCTGCCACTAGACCCCCGGTCCCATCCTTGAGCACTAAGGAAGTGGTTGGCTAGGTGGAATAATTTAGGGAGGGAATGGTCGGTCGTTACCCTCCCAGTAGATTATGGCCATTCACCTAAATTGGAGAATTATGATTCTAGTTGCAATGCTAATTCATTTTTCTTCTTTTTTTCATCGAACCAAATGTAGGAATGAGCATGTCAACGGAAGGATATTTCACTGATGCTTCATTCCAGTGAACCGAATACAGATTTGTTTCGGAGAATTTGATATTCACTTTAGAGGTTTGGAATTTGGATGCTTGAATACTAAAGTTTTTGCTGCCTGTCTCTTTATGGTTTCGAAAGCATCAGTTCCAGTTTTGGGTAGTTGTTTGGGCTTGATCCGGTTTGGGGTACCGTTTAAACCTTTTTTGCACAAGCGTGTTTCTGAATATGTTTTGCTGTGTATTGGAGTAGTTTGTGCTTCATCCGGTATGGGGTACCATTGTAGTCGTTTTCGCACAAGCATGTTTCTGAATGTTTTTGCCGTGTATTTGAGTAGTTTGTGCTTCATCCGGTTTGGGGTACCATTGAAATCATTTTCGCACAAGCATGTTTCTGAATATATTTCGCTGTGTATTGCTCACTCCCACATTACTTGGGTGTTGAATGGGTTACGTCTTGCACCTTTCCACATAATAACTTAAACTTTGGGTTTGGACACAAAATTTCTTCAGTATTTTTTGTTATTTTGACCTTCATTTCAGGTCTTTGGTGGTGTTAATCTAGAATATGATTTCTTTCTTCAGGCTTTTATGGGTTCATTTCTAGCAATTTGGAACTCAAAATTTGGGGGTTTGATTGCAGGAAAGGTTAAGTTGATTTTAAAGATGTTAGAGCAATTACTGATATTTACGAGAGGAGGATTGATCCTCTGGACATGCAAAGAGCTTGGGAATGCTCTTAAAGGATCACCAATTGACACCTTGATCCGATCCTGCCTTTTGGAGGAACGTTCGGGTGCTTCATCATACAACTATGAAGCCCCAGGTGCTGCCTATACACTAAAATGGACATTCCACAATGAAATGGGGCTTGTATTTGTGGCGGTGTATCAGAGGATCCTTCATCTTTTATACGTTGATGATCTTCTTGCTATGGTAAAGGGAGAGTTCTTGGAAATTTATGATCCAAAGCGGACATTTTATAATGATTTCGATGATGCATTTCGGCAGCTTAGGAAGGAGGCTGAGGCTAGGGCTGAAGAAATCAAGATTTCAAAGCAGATGAGTCAACCTTCGAGTAATAACATTGGTAAGAAGCAGGGGAAGGTGCAGAAGTCTGGATTTCAAGGAAGCAATGAGAAAAAAAGCAGCGGAGTATCTGGGAAGGATGATGGGGAAAGTGACAATCTAAAAGTTCACAAAACAGCAAATGGGCATGCCAATGGCAATCATGCTGCAACTAACGAGTCACCCTTTAAGGGTATTGTAGATAGTAAAGAGAATGGGAGTTCCAAAACTGGGGCTTTCGATGTAAATAAGCTACAGAAACTTAGAGCTAAAGGTGGGAAGAAAACTGATAGTGTTGTTAACAAGAGTTCCAAGGAAGAGGCGAAGAAAAAGATAACAAAACAGAATCGTGTTTGGAGTGATTCACCTAAAGAGTCAAAGTTGGATTTTACAGATCCAGTGAGTGAGGATGGGGACCAGAATATTGCAGTTGTGGCAGCAAATGAAGGTGATAGTATGATGGACAAAGAAGAGATTGTTAGCAGTGAAGGTGAAACTGAAGAAGATGAGGAAACAGGGATGGATAAGGTTGAAACAAAGCAAAAAGGGTGGTTCTCGTCCATGTTTCAGAGGTAAATCTTTTTGCCCCATTCAGTACGACATTCGGTACTTGATTGGTTGGTTAATCTGTATAGTTACAGAAATAGTCAAATAGAACAGTCTTCGTTATGCATAGTAGAGCGCGCCTGTCTATTCGAGTCCTTTCTGTCATTGAATGATGCTTTTCTATTGCTACTATAGGTGTTTTCCTATGTGCTGTTCTGTGTTGAAGGTCAACAAAACATCAATAACACATTGCGATTATTTTTTGAATCAAGAATTCTTATTGCAAGTTAGTCGTCACTTTATAACCATACATATCCAAAGGAGTTATAAGGTATTGGATACTCTTACCGACATTTGTCACATGTGATGCTATGGAGTCACAATTTGGGAACTTTAGGTAGAGTCTCGACTCATTGGTGGATGTATGGGCTATCTCATTAAGCATTCCCTCAAATTTAGTGTGCTTATCTTCATTTCATTGGCCATTGCAATAGTTTACTATAATGATTGGGCCTATGGTTCAAGAATGGCACTGAGTGTGCAGACTCTCTCAGAATTGACGGTATCGCTGAGAATTCTGATTGTTAAACTTGCTGGAATTGTTTGGTTTCATAGGAGTTGTATCTGATTGCTCTTTTTCTCCACCCTCTGTGTGGATCAAGCTGTGCCTTCAAAGTTTCATAATGAAAAATGGATGGTTTCTATCTTTTTCTTTTATCAGTCAGATGGCTGATTATTATGGTAGTGCATTTCTGAGTTTTTGAACTTCTTCGGTATAAATCACCTTTCTCACACTTTGCTGTGCTTAGTATTGCTGGGAAAGCCAATTTAGAGAAGGCAGACCTAGAACCAGCTTTGAAAGCTCTTAAGGACAGGTTCATGACCAAGAATGTGGTATGGTTCCTGCTCTCTGCTTCCTCTGCATGCTGATAATTTCCCAGTACAACTCTACAATGGCTTCCTGCATCAATTCTGATGTATTTAGTGTTCTCAATCTTACCGTCCGCTCATGGGGATTTTCATGTTATGGCACTCTTAGGCTGAGGAGATAGCTGAAAAACTTTGTGAATCCGTGGCAGCAAGTTTGGAAGGTAAAAAGCTTGCTTCCTTTACAAGGATATCTTCAACAGTGCAGGTATGGAGAGTTGATCGTTTGATTGTATAAATATTATTGTTGTTATTCTAACTTTTCGCTTACGCGTACCAAGGCATTCTTTAGTATTGTTTCTTTTGCATTTTTAGTTGTGGAAAGGTCAATAAACTTACTGGAAAAGGAGACAGTATTAATGATAGGTAATGATGACTTTCAGGCAGCAATGGAAGAGGCCCTTGTCCGAATTTTAACTCCTAGACGCTCGATTGACATATTGAGGGATGTGCATGCTGCTAGGGAGCAAAGAAAACCATATGTTGTGGTTTTTGTTGGAGTTAATGGAGTTGGAAAATCTACCAACCTTGCTAAGGTCAAGATTTTTTGAAGTTTTGACATTTTTGAAGACCTAATTTTAGCTAACAGGCTGTCTTTTGATGTGAGTCTGCAGGTTGCTTACTGGCTTCTTCAGCATAATGTCAAGGTTATGATGGCTGCATGTGATACCTTCCGTTCTGGAGCTGTGGAACAGTTGCGGACTCATGCACGAAGACTTCAGGTATCAGAAATATGTACACTCTCCGTTCTTTGGTCTATTAAATGGGGTAGGGATTTAACAAAGGAGACTCCTGAAAGTATGATTTGCATTAGCTTGACTGTGAAAGTTGATGTAACTATCTTGCTTTGCAGATCCCTATTTTTGAGAAGGGCTATGAGAAAGATCCTGCAATTGTAGCAAAGGAAGCAATCCAGGAGGCCAATCAAAATGGTTCAGACGTGGTTCTTGTTGATACAGCTGGTCGAATGCAGGTAAAATTTTTGCTTCAAAGCTTACGTTTGTGGCTGTACACAAGCATGTTTGAGGTGATAGTGTGTTGTTCAAGCTTGCCTTGACAACTTTATAGGGTTCAAGATATGTTTTAAGTTTTTAACCATGTGACCTTATCTGAATGAGTTCCAATCATGCCCATCACGAGCCCAGCTCGAGGTATGTATCTTTTGTTAATAAAAATTTGGAATGATCGAGATTACAAAAATAAACAAGTTTTAGAATGTGGTCAAGCTATTCTTCTTTACATAGTGTGCTGAGTCTACTGACCTTAAAAGCTTTTAAGGAGTCAAACAAAGCTCTAGTAGCTTGGTTCAGTTTACACCCTTATTTAATTAAGCCCATTATTAAAAGTTAATATACTTGAATGCAATATTGTTGCAGCATAAATGAAAGGATTCATAGGCCCTGAGTTAACCATTGAATGTGTTTTCTGGAAGTTACTTGAGCAACGCTTTTTGCAAGTGATGTTATGCAGAAAACCAGTTGTCCATATGGACAAGGGGATTCTATTGTAGATAGTCCTACCGCCTTTGCATTTTTCAGAACTCATGTTTTTTTTTTTTTACAGGATAATGAACCATTAATGAGAGCTCTGTCAAAGCTTATAAACCTCAACAGTCCAGATCTTGTCCTGTTTGTTGGTGAGGCATTGGTCGGGAATGATGCCGTTGATCAATTATCGAAGTTCAATCAGGTTCAGTCTCTGACTCTCGATACATAGTAGCTTGCATTCATACGTGTTTGTTGCATGACATTGTGCCCCATTTTGTGGTCTCTTGCAGAAATTAGCTGACCTCTCAAACTCTCCAAATCCCAGACTGATTGATGGAATTCTGCTTACTAAGTTTGATACCATTGACGATAAGGTATGAATTTACTGCAGATGGTTCTGCTCACTATAATCTCATCTTCCTGTTTTCTGTTTTCTTACATAAATTTTCTGGAGAGCACAACAATTTGTTCGCCTCACTGTTTCCATGAACTGCTTTCAGGACTATTTCCTCAAAACTATCCACTCATAAGAAAAATGTTGAAAACATGAAATTGCTATCGAAAATGGGTGTTTTTGAACTTTTTATTGTTTTTAGAACCGAAGACATGAAATTAAAAACTGAAATCAAACACACAGAAAACGAACACAATACCAAAAGATCTTCTTCAATGTTCTTGAATGTCTCCAACTTGATTTCCAAAGCCTCAACCTGCAATGGCAAAATATAGATTGATCGACCCACCTCTTATCCTGCATCTAGAAAGGTTTGAGGAATTTACTTCAATCCGTCAATCATGCAGGTTGGAGCAGCATTGTCAATGGTATACATATCTGGAGCACCAGTCATGTTTGTTGGCTGCGGACAGTCGTATACGGATCTCAAGAAGCTCAACGTCAAGTCCATTGTCAAGACACTCCTTAAATGAACAGCAAAAAAATGATGAGCAATGAGAATAGGAAAACAGGAGCTCGTCTCACCGCCCCTTAATTTCCTTCTGCTTGCTATGTTGAAGTTTATTGTGAACATCTCTCTGCTTGCTGCAATCTGTGTATTGTCCCCCTTTGATCTCACTGCTTTGATTTTGAAGGTGAATTAATTTGCTCGTTCTGAAACTTCAGTTTGTTATGAACTCTCTCTCTCTCTCTCTCTCAAGCGCCATGAAGAGATGTTTTCATAATTGGGTTAGGGCATGTTTTTTGCTGTGGTTTTTGTTGAAATTTTTTACTTATTTTTTTTCATGAGGATGGAGACTGGATTTATTACCAGCAGTTAGTGATGGAAAAGGACTTCATGGATTTCTTTTGTTTCTCATATTAACGTGACTCTTCGAACATTTTCTTCTTGTTATTTTTACTAGAACTATCATTTTAGAATTTGTTTTCTTAATTTCAACCTTCTTCTTCTTTACGGAAGCGGTGCAAACATGGGATTTACCTGAATATATATCCTACAAAAAGGAGGAGGAAACCCATAATCCGAATTGCAAAGAGCGAATTTATTGATGCAGATGAAAGTGATCTACCGAATCTTGACCCAGAAGCTCCAAAGATACCGTTATTAACTGAACTACCCAATGAAGATAAAGTACCCCATCAAATGATGAAGAGATTGCCTTGCTGAGGAAACCCTCCAAGCATGGGAAACAATGAAGAGAGGAGCGAAGAAGCTAACTAATGGGCGTTTATCCGGTTAGGGTTTGTGGATATTGCAATGAGGTTCATGTGGGGGCATGCAGACACAAGGCACAGAACTGTAGAGCCTACAAGCATCAACAACGGAACGGGCAGCACGGGTGGCAGAAGGCAGTGATCGACGATTTGATACCGCCAAGATACGTGTGGCACGTTCCTGATTTGAATGAGCCAGCTTTGCAAAGAGAGCTTAGGAACTTCTATGGTCAAGCCCCCTCGGTGATGGAAATCTGCGTGCAGGGTGGTGCTGCTGTCCCTGAGCAATACAAGCCCACTATGAGACTGGATATTCCTACAACTATAAAGGAAGTTGAAATGGTTGTCAGATGATTTGTATCTTCTTTCCTTTTCCTTTTGGTTTTGATTCAATTGTAGAATGTGGAACGTGATTGTCACCCAAAAAGAGTGCTGACAAACATATTCGAAGTAATCCTGCTGTTTAAAATGCTCTACAGTCCTCCTTTGTAGCTTTTTGTCAAACATTTAGGTCTGGTTGGTGCAGTAAGCATGTCCCAACAAAATACCCAAATACCAATGTGATGAAACCATGTAATTCCGATTATCAGGTCCAACTTTTTATCAATAGTTTATACTTAGAAACTTACAAAATGAACGAATTAGATTATCAGGATAACGGGTTATATAATCAAAACGCCCACGAACCAAGGTACAATCTAGTCCATTAATAAAACTTGAGAGCATCCTTTCCCAAATTATGAACTCTATCACTGCCACCCACAAGTGACCTAAAAGAGTGGGTGTATAGCCATATTTTTCATTCAAGAAATGGTCAACATTGCAAAACCACCCATCCTAAAATTAATGGCACCAAAGACCCTGTCAACTAGCCTATAGAAAAGTTTCAATCATTGTTCCTCTCCATCCTCTATCCTCCACTTGTCAATCATTCAGCCTCTTCCACCCCCTATTTCTTATGCCCACCTCCAATTATCTCCTTTCTCCTTTAATTTCCATCTAAACTTCTTAAACTACCCCAAAACACATGCATGCACAAATAGTCGCAGAGAGAGAAAAAATGTACTGAAACCAAAGGAAAAAAGATGAGTTCAAGCAATGTGAAGGGGGCGGAGATGGACGCGACGCCAAAGATGCCGTCGCCGGGGCCGCACACAAAGGGGGTGCTCCACCAGCGGCGCAAACTTCCATTTTGCCCCGCGAGGATGGCCGTTGGCGGATTTGCAATCGTGCTGACACTTGGTTACTTCACCTTGTACTCCAAGAAAAAGCCCGAAGCCACCGCCATCGACGTGGCCCGAGTGGCTACCGGAGTTTCTGCTGCCCCTGAACATACGTACCCTCGCAAGTAGATGATCGAACCCGTCCATTTTGTTCACATACTTTCATGGATGTAGCTTGAATGTTTTGTTGTTTTAACTTCTTTTGTATTTTCGTTTTTTTGTTGGATTGTTTCAAACATCCCATGTTGTTCTTACATTTTGTATGGTCCAATGATCATGACAAATAATTAGAGTTCACATGCATATGCAAATGTTGATTTTTCCCATTTTCTGTATTTTGATTTGGTTGGCTAGAATGTTTGGCACAAAACTTCTCCTCATGTTATCCCGTCCCACATATCAAATAACTATCGATTCTGAGACATTCAAATAACCTCAAGTGGGACTCCTGTTGTGTTTTGTTTAAGGTTTGAAATTTGATCGATCATTTTTTTGTTACTTTGCCACAAGAAAAACGGCTGGGATAATCTAGAGATGGTAGAGGATCTAAAGAGCCTACAGATTTGGACACAGATTCAAATAAGTTTGTGTTTGCGCCATTTAATATGGGTAAATTTCATACGGAATTTGATTCTCTCTGGTACTTAACTTGGACCGGACAGGACAATCTAAATCTGGATTATCCATTGCTATTTGCTGCAATTAATGGCTCGGATTTGCTCAAAGACTCGTCTCTTACCGCCTTACCGATAGGATCTTTGAGGGGACAAAAAAAGAATCTTTAAACAAATCTGACCAATGTATGGTCCAAATTTGGACAATCTCGTCTGGTATAAAACTTGGACCATTGATTATTTCATTGTATGAGCAGAACTTGTTTATTGTTTCAATTAATGGTTCAAATTGGCTCAGACGGATCAAAAAATCGAACCATTGATTTGGACTATCTCGTATAGTACCAAACTTGGACCGAAGAGAATTCGAACCCATTTCATATTTATCGCGTGAAATTCAAGTGTACAAACAACTCCTCCAAATACGTCCGTGCTCGATTCACATATTTGAATATCTATCTGAAAATTGATTTTAGCACTTCACTTTTAACAATTGACACTCCACTTTTTTGCCTTTTTTCTTATTTAAAATTACATTAATACCCTTTAAAGTGGATGAACACTAACAAAATAAAAGAATAATTTAATAATTTTACACGAGATAAAAAGACAAAGTGTTCCAACGTCATTCTCTGACTTCAGCTCACGGACTCCCTCCGGTTATAAAAGTGGCGAATAAAATTCTGTCCTTTTTTTTTTTTTTTGGGATCAAATTCTGTCCTTATTTATTATCCTTTTTACTACTTACTACATTTTCATCTCTCTCCCTCGCCTACCTCTCGCAGAAGAGCACGCCCCAAGTCGTACCTCTCTCTCTCTCTCTCTCATCTCTCTCTCATGGACTCCAAGTCGTAACTGAATCTGAATATTTCCTCTGTAAGTTAAACCCCCAACCTCTCCGATCTTCTCCGCCGCCTCATCACATCTAATTTCACGCCATCACTATCTCCCTCTGTCTCCTTGCACATGCATCGTGCTACTCATTTTAGGTTTTGTTGAATACATGTTAGTATTTTTTTTATTTTTTATTTGTTTAATTATCCTTTTCACGGTACATCGAGGCTTGAATCTGTCCACTTTGTGATTTTTGCGATGAGTTCTTACTATTGCTTGTAGTACTTGTTTACCGTCTTACTGCTCTCGTCTTCGTTCAGTTCATTTAGGCGAAAAGGCGGCGTGACGAGATTGGAGTTTTACTGAATTAGGAAAGATTTTGAATTGGAGGATGTGAGCGTCAATGAATCTGTTTGTAATGATTGACTGACGTAGAAAACGAAGGGATTAAATAAACAAGCATATAGGATTAAAAAGAAAAAAAAAGAGAGTAAAATTAACAAGCATATGTCCCGTGACGATTAAGGGGAGGTGAGACTGTGATAGGACGTGCTAAATTAAGGTTATTGTAATAAGGTGTAAGGGGAGGTGATACTGTGACAGGACGTGCTAAAACAACGTTAGTGTAGAAGGGAGGGTACTTTTGAAAAAGGTTTTCTTTTGGAGTCCTTAAGACTTGAGAGTCTAAGGTATCTATTCGAATGACAGTCAATAGTCTTTTTTTTGGAAAATTAAGGAAGGAAAAGGAGTGAAAAATATAATTTAGGTAGAAAGAAGATTGGAGAGAGAAGAGGGGAGTAAAATTGGAGAGGTTATAAGGTGAAGTTAATTCTTCTTTATTTTGTCTTAGGGTAGAGTGCCTGAGTGCCATGTGGATTACACATGCTTGTAGATGGGTTGCGGATTTTAGTAATTTTTTTTTTATTGCAACTATCAATTAGCACATCAAACGAGCTAATTAGGATTGAGTCTTGGAATTTGACCATCTAGCTAACAATTCTGATTAATTAAACGTGAGGTAATATGATAATATTAATAAGTTCTTTCGCAACGACCTTACAGTTTGATATTAGGTAATTAACTTGAAATTGGATTCACGAGTAGTTTCGTTTTTATGATCAATTTCTAGATGCAGATTATATGAGCTACTTTTTGATGGTTTACTATTTTACCAGTACAACCATTAAAATAGATACCTGCCTGGAAACCTGGCGTTGATGGCTAAAACCCATTCTTGAAGGACTAGAGAGTAGTTTTCTTGCCATAAAGCAGATTATGTTGTTATCTTTGTGCCATGTAGATAGTTCCTTAAATTCGACTTTGTTGCTGGATGCAGTTGGTATTATATAACTGTTGAATAAAATGTTCGATTGTGGTTCCAAAACACAGTTTTTGGGTGGCCAGCAAGAGAAATTCGTAAGGTACCACATATTTTTGCCTCACTGTTCTCTACTATAACATAGGAGTTCATGAATTATTTTTAGTTATTTACTTTTATTTTGCAAAATCTTTTGGTCCATATCTGGTGCGTTCCATGAACTTACTTCTACATGGTAGTTAGTACTCCCTCCCTCCCAAAATAAATGTCTAGTCTGCAAAACAAAAACTTAAAAATAATACGAACTTTTCAAGAAAAATTTAAACATTTTCCAACAATTTACTAAATATCCATGGGTCCTTTTAATTTACGAAAAAAATAAGAATTTTTTCTTGTAGAAAACGTAGTATTTTTAAGTCCTCGTTTTGCGGACCGACATTTATTTTGGGACGGAGGTAATAGGTTTTTTGTTTTTTTTGTTTTTATAATTCAGGTGTTCATGCCAGCTTACCCACACCTCGACAAATCCTAGGAACCAATCCCATTGTCAACTTGTGGGGGTCCCAAATAAAGCCAGAGCAAAACTCTATATGGACTTGTCCCAAAAGAGTTGATAGCACCTAAGAGATTTTGAACCTGAGACCTTAGGAGGCAGCAAACCCCTAAATCCCCGGGCCTTGACTTCTAGGCCAACCCCTTGGGGTTTACCTGCTAGTTAGTAGGCATTTCTGAGGGATAAAGAATATAAATTTCAAATGTTTCATATTTACAAGGTTCACTTCGCTTCTAATATTAGCCATGTTGGCTTGATATTTTCAGGTTGGATGACTCGGATTCTAGATTATCATCACCTTCTACTTCTGCCGGAATGAACAAATGTACATTTGGCATTGAAGGGTTAGCACGGGGCGGTCATGCTGCTAGTACCCCTTCAAAGTCCTTCAAGAGAGGGATGAGAAAAGGATCTGAGGGACTGAAGTCCATTGGTCGATCACTTAGATTTGGTGTTTCTCGAGCAGTGTTTCCAGAAGATCTTAAAGTATCAGAGAAGAAGATATTTGATCCTCAAGATAAATTCCTTCAGTTGTGGAATCAACTTTTTGTTGCATCATGTATTCTGGCAGTATTTGTGGATCCTCTGTTTTTCTATCTTCTAGTCTTCAATCAGTCGTCCGAGTCGCCTTCGTCGCCTTCCTGTCTAGATATAGACCGAAAATTGGCAATCATAGCTACAACATTCCGAACAGTAATTGATGCTTTCTACCTTCTTCACATGGCACTGCAATTCAGAACAGCTTACATTGCCCCATCTTCTCGGGTTTTTGGACGAGGTGAACTTGTGATAGATCCTGCTCAAATTGCTAAGCGATACCTCCGGTGCTATTTCATCATTGATTTTCTTGCTGTTCTTCCCCTTCCACAGGTATAGACTTACTTTTGCTTTTGTAACTTCTACCATTTCAGGCTGCATGCTTGCCTTTGTTTCAAGTTTTTGGCAACGGGGTTCCACCCAAGGACGAGTTTCTTATATGGTTATTTCTGTTGTGGGCATCTTTTATGTTGACAGCTAGAAGCCTAGAAGTATGAAACTATACCTATTCTATGATTTATTTTGCTTCAAAGGTTATTACTATCCTTGATGTCTATGGATTCTGCATTGCTCAACTTGCGAGACATGCTTAATCAGGCTTTTTTTTTTTGTATCAAGATTATCTAGTGTATCATATCAGTATCATAGGCATGTGTGGAATATGATTGGGGCATGATAGGACTTGCCCAGAGCAATCTTTTGTGGACAATAAGGATGCATCACAACTGGAATGCAACTAGTAATTTGTTATAACCAGTAGCTTTTGATCAGTTTACAGAAAGTTCTGAATGACATTTCTGATTTTACAGTAGCTATGCTACTTTGATCAGAGGCTACATACAGTTTAGTTGATGGCAAAAGGAATTTATTCTTGCCTCCTTTTCCTCCTACCTCCCTCCCCCTTCTCCTTCAAAACAGGAAAAAAAATACATGGTAATTACCTTCAGCCCTCTAGTGGCTGCAACATACTTCATGTTTAAAGGCAGAACAAAGGCCTCTATGCAGTCCACGGCACCACTGTTGGCACACTGATAGGACTGACGCTGAGTAATATCTCCACTGATTTCACAAGGACTGCAACATGAAATAAGTTACATTGCTCGGTTGCATATTAGATCTGAGTTGCAGGATATCAGTAGGGATAGTTTAACAGTACTTTTCATTTTGTGCAGATTGTGGTCTTCAGATTTCTGCAGATGTCAAAAGGTTCAGATGTACTAGCAACAAAACAAGCATTGCTTTTTATTGTCTTGCTCCAGTATATTCCTCGGTTTGTCCGAATCCTACCCCTAACTTCCGAATTGAAAAGGACTGCGGGTGTCATTGCTCAAACTGCATGGGCTGGTGCTGTATACTATTTGCTTTTATACATGTTGGCTAGCCATGTAAGTGACTCTTCATGTCAGGAGGCCTTCTGTCATTTTTACAGTTCATTTCTCTCTTTTTCACTCCTCGTGTTCAACAAACGAAACCTCTCCAAAGCATATTTTTGTTGCTATGTGCTATAGATGTCTATTGTATGATTATTTTATGGTCGGTTTTGCTGAAATCTTGCAATCATAATTTTGCATCGCCTTGATATGGATATGATCTTATTGATGACCTCTGATTGGAGTGATAGCTATTGCAAACTGAATTCTTTGTAATCCATTCTAGTGTAGCTGCTGTCATTTATATTTGTCAAACAGCCATTGCGCATTAAATGACATATTTCTTCCTGTTGGATGGATCTTGCACAGATAGTTGGGGCATTCTGGTACTTATTATCTGTAGAACGTTACGATACATGTTGGCAGAAGGCTTGTAAGAATGCTAGTGTTCTATGCCATACAAGTTTCTTATATTGTGGCAACCAGGAGATGGAAGGCTATGATGCCTGGCAGAAAAACAGTAATGCAGTTCTTACTAAAGATTGCCCTGTTAATGGTGATAATGATAATCCACCGTTCGATTTTGGAATCTTCAGCCAGGCTTTGTCGTCTGGCATTGTTTTCTCCAAGAAGTTCATTTCTAAATACTGTTACTGTCTGTGGTGGGGACTGCAGAACTTGAGGTTATTAATCCTTCCTATTCTTGAATAGTTTCGATTTTGAAATAGCGTGTATCATCGTTTATCTTTTTACTTTTGGGTTAGACAGTTTGGTATGATTATTTTTCATGACCCTTTCTGTTGAGAACTTCCGATTTGTGGCTCTTATCTTACGACTCAATTCAATTTGGACCTTTTTTTATTTGAAATCAATCTTATAAATGCTTATTACTATGTGATTTGTGCAAAACTCATGTCTCACGATTGGTTGATTATAAAAAATGCAATCATTTCATATAAACAGTGGTACATTACGGTGTAGTGCTTGAACACTGGGGGCAGAAGATGGTCTTGAAGGTAAAGATGAAGATGTGCATGTCCATTCTAGGTTTTTGATGTACTACTTCTTAAGCTTAAGTATAGTAGCTTGGGAGCTCAATTATTTTAGATACTTAGTGCCTTCAGTACAGCTACTTGCTATCTAGTTGGTCTGGTTCTGCTTAAGGTGATACATATTCTTTCCAACTCTTTATCTGCAGTTTAAAGTATATTGGGTGTTGAAGCATATCAATGTTAGGTACTTTAGTTCACTGTATGCGTAGCATTGTATATGGGCAGAGTCTGATTTGGCATTGCAGGCTGTTTGTTGCCCTCGTCTGCATACCACAATAATTGCAACTGCCATATCTAACATATGTTTATATCTCAAAGAATCACTACTTATCATTTATTCTGCTCTCTACAGTACTCTTGGCCAGGGACTTCAAACTAGCACCTATCCCGGAGAGTCGATATTCTCCATCGCATTAGCCATATTTGGGCTCATCCTCTTTGCTTTATTGATAGGCAACATGCAGGTAACGTTAGAGCTATCTTGTTCTTCTATGATGGCAATGTAATTGAGTTTCAATCTTCCATAAATCAAAATTTCTCTCTTCGTTTTCTTTTGGTGTTGCGGTATTTTTGGGGTTAAACTATTGGGTTTTTGAAGTTTGATTGCTATTGGACTCAAGGACCACTAATCCATGGATTCAACTAATGGTGCAATTGTTTGTAAAACCCTAGTAATACATAATGTTGCCAACCCTAACTCTTCTTCCTCATTCAAAAACATTGTGAAATCTGAGGTTTTGAATCCCAAACCGTACCGGCTGGTACATACTGGTATCGTCCAAATCCGGTACCCTACACTTCTAATTTCGTTCCGGGTCAAATACCAGACAGCACCGTACTACTTTTAAATTTATTTTTTCTTTCCAGTACCGGACAACACTGGACAACTTTTCTTTTTCTTTTTAATAAATGTGTATATTATGCGAATAAATTCTTTCATGTGGAAAAATAACACTAATAGTGATAAATCCGAAACGGTACCTAGTATCTCACTGGTATCGGTATGTACCGTACAGTAGGAAAATCGGTACTCTAGCAAGTACGGTATTCAAAACCTTGGGTGTAAGTTGTCGACGAAAGCATTCATGTTGCACCACTAAATTGGTGTCATACTGTCGTGCATTCTTTGTGTATTTGCTTTATTCTTCATCGTGCTTATATTCCATAGGTCTTCTATTGTTATAGACATACCTTCAGTCTCTTACTATTCGGCTTGAGGAGATGAGGGTCAAAAGACGTGACTCAGAGCAGTGGATGCACCATCGATTGCTCCCACAAGATCTCAGGGAGCGGGTAAGACGGTATGATCAGTACAAGTGGTTGGAAACACGTGGAGTAGATGAAGAGAACTTGGTTCAGAGTCTACCAAAGGATCTTAGAAGGGACATCAAGCGACATCTTTGTCTGGCTTTGGTGAAGAGGGTAATTTTTCTCTCCTATTTCATTTGCTTCTGATGCTTATAGCCATTGGCATCAATGTCCGTAACATTCTCTCCAACAGTAGCATATTCAATGTATCCTCATTTGTATATTAATCTTCATGTATTAATAAAATTTATGATTTGTCTTCATATATTATAAAAGTCACGATTTTTGAAGCTCCAAATAATTAGGGAACACGATTTCCATCCTCATCCCCATGGACCCCAATCCAAGAAGAAAACCAGGAAAACAAAATTAGCATTGCTGTTTACTTTTCGAATTTTGCTAATCTTTGCACAATTTTAGATGTTGGAACGAGGCTGTAACAAGCTTAGGTCCTGTTCGACTTGTGGGCAGAAATACTCCTATTTCCAGTTATATGTGAGCGAGATTTGCCAACCATTGAAATGCATAAATATTTCCTTAGTGTTCTGTTTTTGTACTTGAATTCATGGAACCAACTAAAAGTATATGCCTTTCGGGTGCAATCTCTGCTTGTAGGTTCCTCTGTTTGAAAATATGGACGAAAGGTTGCTGGATGCCATTTGTGAGCGACTAAAGCCATGTTTGTACACAGAGAGCACCTATATAGTTCGAGAAGGAGATCCAGTTGATGAGATGCTTTTCATCATACGCGGTCGCCTAGAGAGCGTGACCACTGACGGTGGAAGAAGCGGATTTTTCAACCGAGGTGTACTGAAAGAAGGGGATTTTTGTGGAGAGGAGCTTCTAACATGGGCACTAGACCCCAAATCTGGTGCTAACCTACCATCTTCAACTCGAACAGTAAAGGCTTTAACCGAAGTGGAGGCATTTGCCCTGATAGCTGAGGAGTTGAAATTTGTGGCGAGTCAGTTCAGGCGGCTCCACAGTAGGCAAGTTCAACACACCTTCCGTTTTTACTCTCAGCAGTGGCGGACTTGGGCGGCTTGCTTTATCCAGGCAGCGTGGCGGCGGTATTCGAAGCGGAAAATTCTGGAACTCCGTCGGAAGGAGGAAGAAGCAGAAGGGTTGGCTGGAGGCAGCAACAATGGTGGTGGCGTTGGAGGTTCATACAGCCTTGGTGCCACCTTCTTGGCTTCAAGATTTGCCACGAATGCTCTTCGTGGGGTCCACAGGAATCGAAATCTCAAGAGCGCGAGGGACTTGGTGAAATTGCAGAAGCCTCCTGAGCCAGATTTTACTGCTGATGCTGATTGATTTTGTATATCTTGGGAATGCTTTTGAATTTGAAGACCACTGTTGTAAACTTATAACAAGATTTATTAATCTACCCATATATCATATCATAGTTGTCTTGGTATTGCATATTTTTTTGGATCTTAACATTTTCTGCATCAAGAATTTGAGTTTGACAAGTCTCACAAGTCATAACTTTGTTACAGTAGTCACCGGCAACATTTTGGGAATCCATTGCATGTTGACCAATTTTTAGATTGGTTTGAGCTTTTTCAATCGCATAGGAGTGCAAGTGTATATGGTCTTTTTGTCTTATGGCCTTTTATTGTATACAGGCGGCATTTTCTTAATGCCTCTTTGGTATATACTCCTTTACTTATAAAAAAAATTTGGTTGACCATTGTTTATGCGATACATACACTTTCAGGCATTTGGTTGACGGGACTATTAGTGAATGAATATATATCACGAATATATAATCCTACCTCCCATAGCATTTATCCCACATTTTTGTAGAATCGTATATATATAGAATCGTCAATATCCAAACACATAAATTGATTCAATGCACCTATCCGGCCAAACAAACGGGCTTTTTAGAGATGCGGTGGAGAGTGGAGGCTGCAAAGCTGCATTCAAAACGAAAATTATATGGCTGATTTTACTTTCCTCATCTTCTTAAAAATTAGAAGTAGTGAGCTTATTAGGCATGGCAGACCTATGTAGGCTTATTGTTGATCTTGGTTGCACTCAGTTTTCAACAATTTCAAAACTGCAAAAACCTAATGGTAAAACGAGTCAGCAAAATTATTATACTCCACTTCACAAACCAACCAACAATATCCCCATTTCACTTTGGAATTTCATATCAAATACGCTTGTATTCAGGTCATATTGGCTTACCTCTCCTAATTCTGGCCATAAAATACTTGAATAAATTTCAAATCCACATGTTTAAACCCCTGTTCAAGAACACGACAACTTAAAATGGCAGAGAATAGCTTTCATTCACATGCGAGGATCCAGAAACAAATACAATTCCTTCAACCAAACATTTATCTGGCAGAAAAACCATACTCGGGACACGGGATAAACAAATCATACCCGAACATATTTCACGAAGGAAACAAAGGCAAACATAAAAAGATCGAGTTTTTCCAGGACAGATACCTTCGAAAAATAATATAAAAATACCTGTTGATAATACAAAAAATCCTTCATCCATTCTAGAATAGGCAGCTAATGATAACAGGGATCTTGCTTGAGCATCCTCTCAAAATGCCTCAATACAGAGCGACAGGGAAACAAGAAAAACAGAAACTAAACAGAAAGGAGAACTAGGACACATCCAAAGTACCCGTATCAAGAAGTTTATAAGGAAACAAAAAGAGAGAATTTCTATTGTTGAAGGTTTCAAAACTGACGCCTTCAACGTGAAGATAATACCCTTCTGGTTGCACAACTTAATCAATCTTCACCGATGAGTAAATGAGCCTTGTGAACCAGAAACACGCATAGAAACCAATTGTTCCGGTGAGTGCAAAGAAAGCATAGGAGGCAATCAGCATATACCCAAAGTACAAGACCCCAGAAACCGGCTTTGTAATCTCAAGCTTTGTGAAGAAGTAGAAAGCAGCATATAAGAACAGGTATAGAGCCGAAGATCCAGAGGTCAGATACGATCTCCACCACCAAAGGTAGTCCTCACTGCACAGCTGGAAATAGCATAGCACAATCGTAATCTCGGCACACGTAATTATTAAAATGACGAACACGATGAAGAGAAACCCAAAAATGTAGTAGAATTGCTGCAACCAGATCGAGGTGAGAATGAAAAAGAGCTCAATGAATACGGCTCCAAATGGAAGTATGCCACCAATAAGGATAGAGAAAGCTGGGTTCATGTACCAAGCCTGTTCTGGAATCTGCCTTGGGATTTTGTTAGTTTTCACTGGATCCTCAGGTGCTGGTTTCCTAAACCCTACATAAGCTCCAACAAAAACAAGTGGGACTGAAATGCCAAACCATAAAACCACCAGAGCGAACATAGTTCCAAAGGGAACGGCTCCTGAGGATTTCTCCCCCCAAATTAGAGCATTCAACACGAAGAAAACAGCAAATACAGATCCCGGGAACATGAAAGCTGTTCTGAGGGCGATTTTCTTCCATTCTGTTCCTTTGAACATTTTGTAAAGGCGGGCAGAAGAGTATCCGGCAAATAGGCCCATGAATACCCACAGCAGAAGCATGGCTGTCATCAAACCACCTCTATTTGAAGGAGACAGAAACCCAAAAACAGCAAACATCATAGTGACAAGTATCATTCCGAAAAACTGGACGCCTGTCCCAACATAAACACACAGGAGATCTGAGTTTGTGGGTGGTCTGAAAACATCCCCATGAACCAATTTCCAGCCTGTCTCTTCTTGGGCTTCTTCCTGGGTTTCTAACTGATTGTACTTGGAAATATCGCGGTACAACGTACGCAGCATGATCATTGCTACCATTCCAGAGAGAAAAAGGACAATCATCAATGAATTGACAATTGAGAACCAGTGAATTTGATCATCGGCCATTAGAAGATAGGTATCCCATCTATAAGCCCATTTCACATCACTGTCCTGTATAGTGGAAGAAGAGGCAAGAAAATTGTAAGAAAACATTAACAGGGATGTTATTTTCTTGAAGTATGAGATCGAGGAGCTTACTTCAAACTCTACATCATACGTGAAGATAATTTCCTTCTTATCTTCAACCTCTTGAGGAGATTCTGAGTTGGTAACCGAACGTTTTGCATGGGGATCACAGGTTGCTAAACGGGTTTTGTCACTCCATTTGCCTTCATATTCATGCTTAATGCTGTAAAAAAGTTGTGAGCAACAGGTACAAGAGATACCTTTTAACACTACAATGAGGAAAACTGTGATGTGTATAACCTGAATGGTTTGACTTCAAACCCAACAATCCTCGCAGATTCTGTTTGTGGATCCTTGTGAAACTTTACTGTGAATGCCAAGTGGTTATGGATGAAGTACTTCTCTTCCTTGGTCTGAAAATAGTGATGTTTAGAGAAATTCTCATCTAAGAAACTACTCAGACTAAAATTTGCAGAAAATTGAAGAACAATGTTATGGGTTTGCTGCTTACTCCAGTATAATGCCCTTTCAGGCCAACATGAAAGCCATGTTGATAAATAATAGCTGATTCTTGATCCATCCTTCTAATGGGAACAACGAGAGGAAGATTATCCAGAATCCTACAAAAGATGCAAAATGTATGAGGCCTAGATTTCCCAAAACTTGAGCAGTATGCAATTCAATTTTGTATTCAAGGTTTCAAAACAAGCAACTCACATGTTCACCCGATATTCATCATCTATCTTTTCCCTGAATGCCTTAGCAGTTTTTGCATCAAGTATTACACGGCATAGAACATTGCACATTTGAGGTTCTCTCATTTTAAACTGCAAGTGTACAACTTCAATAAGCAATTTAACAACACATTAAGAAGGCACAAAGGGCAAAAGAAAAATATTTGAGAATAGGATCTGACCACATAGGGAGAGTTTTCAATACGATCGCCACGAAGGACTTCACCAAGATTTTCAGCACTGTCAACTATTTTCTCGGGAGGACAGTAAGGAAGTGAATAGTAGGAGTATGGAAGCTGTGTTTTTGTAGAGGTCAATTTGTTCACTTTCACCTTCAAAAGATCCCCCTGTAACAAATAGAGCAAACTTGAAACATCCAAATATCTCAAATTCTCAATTGATAGCTCATGAGTCATAACAAAACCAAATAGAGTCCGAGATATAAGCTATCGGATTAAGCATCCAGAAAACCCACTCTGTCACTAATAACAAAACCTGCACAACAAACTGCGAATCCAACAAAGGAAGCATGCACTTGCGATACACAAACTTTAAGGATCTCCTGCATGTGTATGCTATTTATACTTCAATACACAAAAGTTACAAATTTCACAAATCCTGCACGCTTGAGAAATGAGATGCAACTGAGACCCGAGGAGAATTAAATTCTAGAGTAATCACCGAAACCAAGTAGGTAACTTCATTCCTAATGAAACTCATAACTAGATCTTAGTTCAAGCACCTTCCACGCTTGTGATTCTAAAATACATCAAATTACTAGGAAATAGCCATAACTCTCTCAAATGTGCTTCCAATCAGCCAAAATCTGGAGCATTACCACTGTTTAAGGCTTTATTACTGTAGTTAGGGGACTGGGTAAGCTTCTTTAAAAACAAACAAAGCCTCACCTACTACAATATCTATATAAAAGAACTAAAGTAATTTCATCTGCAGACGTTTTGGTTTCACAATATGATTCACCATTTGGAGTCCAAAATCAAACATCGCAAGTGTATAAATCGCACAGAAAAATTCTATTAACAATAACACAAGTCCTAAGATGTAGTTTTTCGGATATATTGTGCACCAACAGAATGCATTCAGCTTCATATAATCTATAGAGCAAAGAACTCATTACCCAATAATGACACCTGATTCACGATCATAATAAGTAAGGAGACATATCCTTTTATCAATATTAACTGACTTAGGGGCGCAGCAAAGAACCTGTAAATCCATCCAAACCAGCCCAAACCGATCAGTTTGGTTCAGTTTTATAGTTGTGGTTTGGCCCTCATTTAGAAAATGAAAAACCAAATTAAATTGTCTGGTTTGCAGATTTATTCTTGCGGTTCTGATTCCAAACCGACTCAAACCACAATCTACAGTACATTTTGTTGATATTTTATTTAGGACCATTAGATTGTAATAAGCTCAACCATGATACACTTTCCTCATATATTATTAATATAATATATATTTTGTTCGTGAGTTTCAAACTATTTTAGTCACTTTTACTGATCTAACTTTATTTTTTCAAATGCTTTTAAAACAAATAATCTCAACTCAAAGTAAACGATGGTTCTTCTAATGATTTGCATTGGCCCGGTTCTACGAGTTTTACAGATTGGTTTGGTTCTTGGTTTACCACAAAACCAGACCAACCCGGTCCGTGCTCACCCCCACAGTACAAAAACCAATACAACACACACAAATACATGCAGAGTACCACACACTAGCCTTATTACAGTACACTTCCATAAAAACAACAGGGAAAAAAAAAAAAAAAACCCGATTCAACATTCAGAAAACTCATCGCTATGAATTAAAAAAACAGTAATCGAATGGATCTCCAAGCCCTAAACGGAGAAAGAGCAGATATTCACAAAATTCAGGTCAAACTGAGCATTTCAAATATCCATAACGCCACAGACGAAACAGATCTGAGACCAAAAAGTCCACTAGGCAATAAAACCACATGATAACAGTTAGGTCAAACCACAGAATCAACAAGATCTAACACCGACACATAACAAAACACCGATTACAGGTGACTTGCCTTCTGGAAATCTTCGGGAGCTACACCGGGGAGGTAGAAGGAGTGAGATTGGACGAAGAGAATGATAGATATGGAGATCCATAGGTGTAATCCGAAATGAGGTCTTCGAGTCGACATCATCTCCATTTCACACAGCCAAAAGAAGATGGAAGATCTAGATCCAGTTATACGCTCGCCTGCCTTTACTCTCTCTCTCTCCCTCTCTCTCTCTCTCTATCCTTCTCGAAGTCGCATATATATCTTTTTCGATCGGTCTGGTTTTTGGACGGCAAACAAGTCGTTGGAGGATTAAAAATACAGAGAGAGAGAGAGAGAGAGAGATGTGATAACAGATGGTAATGAAAGCTCAGATCGGCCGTTGATCTTTTATGGAAAGTGGAGGTAATTTACGGATGAGATTAGATCCCGGAATAAAATAGGAGCACTCTAATTAAGATTGGAAAAAGATTTCCATTGGAATTCTCCGTCATTAGAAAAAGACAAGGAACTGCAAATTTAAATATTTTTTTCCTTCGTTTTGTTTTTGTGTGATTTGTTCGCCTTTTTTTAAAATTTTATTATATTTGTGTTATACTCCCTCTGTCCCTTTATTACAGTCCAGTATTCCATTTTGGGCTGTCCCTTAATAAATGTCCATTTTGTAAAGTTAATAGGTAAAAGTTGGTGAATTGTCTATTTTATCCCTAAAAGTAGATTCCATTTTGAAAAGTTAGTGAGTAAAAGTGTAATGATGGTGGGTAAGTAGGGAAAGTGGAGAAAAAAGTTGATGTGAAAGGTATAATGATGATGTCTTTTTAATAAGTTGGAGTTACGAAGCAGGACATTTAAAAAAGGACGGAGGGAGTATATTTTTTAGATTAATCATCCGTCTCGACGAGGGAAGTCTCAAAAGTAAAAATGTATCAAACAACCGTCTTTTTTGTCCGAAGTGTCGTCTTATATGAATTTTTTTCAATATCGGTCCAGAAAAACTATTAACTCCAAAAATTATGAAGAAAAGTAAAATAAAAAATATTGAAATAAGTTCTGGAGCCTTAAACCCTTCTTGTTTTTTTTCCAAATATGTTTATTCCACTTTGGAAAAAATATGTACTCCAACTCTTGTTTCCACATTTTAGTCCACTTTACCAAATTGAATCACCGAATATACCCTTCTTCTTTCGTAGGATAAGAGAAGAGAATACCAAGTGGAAATGATCCTCCTTTGTGTTAGTTATGGAAACGTTAGAAAACTTGAGGAGACGAAGTACGTACTAGTGTAGTTTGGAGAAAAAAGCTACAAAATCACTTGGAGCTAGGGATTTCTTTGCAACAATAATTCTACAATCACACGCATCTATTAACAGGTAATTGTCGGTGAAGCGGAACCAATGGATAAGGGCGCCAAAGAAGTTGAAATAAGACCAAGCCCTAGTGCCAAGAACGAGTGAACAACACCTGCACAAATTCGCTCACCTCAACAAGCTTGTACAAGTGTTTGCGGATGGTTGTAGCGAAATTGTTCTCGCAAATGCTTTCATTGGGGTATTTTGGAAAGAGAAAAAAAAAGAGAGCCGGTGTTATAGGAACTCAAGATAAGAAAATGGAAACTGACTTCTGCACTCCCTTTTTTACCACATACTCTCTCTTTTTTGTCTTTATTTGGTGTGAATTTACTATATTGCCCCTTAATGTGTAAAAAAGTGAACTTATAAAAAGATAAAAAGGTAAATTTACATGAATAAAGACAAAAAAAGAGAGTGTATGTGGTAAAAAAGGAGAGTGTAGGGCTCCGTTTGTTTGGGTGTAAAATATTTTCCAGTAAAATGTTTGACCTATTTTTCGGTGTTTGGTTGTGTAAAAAAATGAGAAAAACATTTTACATGTAAAATATTTTCCATTAATTGGATGAAAATGATTTACCCTTAAATCTTCCGTAAGTTATTTTCCGAAATGAACCCGCTGCCTTTTACTGCAATTATCACTGCTCAGTTTCCTCGATCGTTAGTCCTGACCCACGTTCAATTCTAATATTCTCAGATCTCTCCACTGTTTAAGCCCTCATCTTTCTCTCTCTACACTATTTTGTTGATTTCTGAAAATATTTTCAAGTATCAACCAAACACCGAAAAATAAAAAGTTTGAAATTTATTTCTTGAAAAAATATTTTACATGGTAAAACATTTTACATCGAAACAAACGGAGCCTAGAAGTCAATTCCCTAAGAAAATTATAGTAGTATATTTTTGGGTAAGTAGAGTACATTGTATGTATTCTTTCTATGTAACTTAGGAGTATGTTATCCACTTAATTATTTGTTGAACCCGATACAACCAGCCAAGTCAACGGCTTACAATTTAAAAACAGTCATTTGGAAAAAGCATTGGAGTAATCATAAATTAATCTACAAACCCTGACAGCCTGTCCGTCAAGTAAAACAATTTTTGTTCACTCTTCTTCAGAACAACTCCACCCAATAAATAAAGGAAATCAAACACTCTATTGTAGTAAGAAATGTGGGAAGATCACAGTGCAGAAGAATGTTAAATAATCTGACAACGCGGTTTATGAGAACTAGTACTTGCAAGCTCGAGTGGTCGGGTGCTTGTTTTGACTCTTCGAGGAGTAACCATTCATGCAGCGGCCGGCAAGGACCCGCGTCTCTCCGAGGGGCAAATTCATCTAGTCTTAGGTTCAACTCTCCTAACTCCTGCTAATTAGAGGTGTCAAATGTGTCTGTCGTGTCGTGCCGTGTCGTGTCATTCAACTTCCGTGCCAACCATATTCCGTGCCGTGTTGTGTCAGTTTACTTCATTGTGCCATGTCATGCCGTGCTTTAAGTGTGTCTTGCTGGGCCATTTTACTTTATCGTACCGTGTCGGGCTGTGCCTTTTTTAAATCGTGTCGTGCCGTGCCCGATTAATTAATCGTGACGTGTCGTGCCGTGCCTTTTTTAAATCGTGACGTGTCGTGCCGTGCCTTTTTTAAATCGTGACGTGTCGTGCCGTGCCTTTTTTAAATCGTGTCGTGTCGTGCCCAATTAATTAATCGTGACGTGTCGTGCCGTGCCTTTTTTTCTCGTATCGTGCCATGCCTTTTTTCTCGTGTCGTGTCGTGCCATGTCTTTTTTATCGTGTCATGTCGTGCCATGCTTTTTTGAATTGTGTCGTGCCGGCCCGTTTACTTAATCGTGTGTCGTGCCGTACCGTGCCGTGTCTTTTTTAATCGTGTCGTGCCGTGTTGTGCCATCGATTTTCGTATACACATCACCAACCGATTTTCGTCTGAAAAAAAAATATTCCCAAAAAAGACACATTCCTGTGCCTCTAATGTTCTTAAGTTTGTAACCTTGTAGTATTCAATCCTACTTTGAGGCGTGCTAGCAAAAAGAACTATCTTTTTTGCTTAAAACTTTTATTGAGACTTGTAAATTTCAATTCAAATGGGAAAAAAAAATAAAGATTTGGAGATTTGGAGATGCTCTAATGTTCTTAAGTTACTAGTATAATGCCCGTGCTTCGCACGGTTTCGCATGCTCATTAGATGTTTTGGTATCGGGAAGTGTTTTGAATTGTCGTAGTGATGATAGTAGAAAAATATTGAGTTGTTATTAAAGCAGAAATGAGTTTTAGTTTTTGAAAATAGTGGAGTAGGCATTGGAGAGACCAACACTGAAGTAATTGAACAAAATGAACAGTATGGATCGTCATAATTGTGTCGCAATCGTGTGGCTAGCGTACATTGGACTATAGCGGAATACATTAGTTTAGAATCAGATAAGTTGGATGTATAAATTTGAAAGGTAGCTGCAGACTCATTTTTTCGAATGTTCGATCTAAACCGTTACGATTTAAGATCTTATCAAATTTATCATTCTCCCCTAAATAGGTGATAATCGTTTGTCGGAAACCACGTGATCGGAACATATTCGGTGCTTCCAAAGGCGTTAAAGTCCTATAATGCACCACTTGAGGGCTGCCTGAACTGTTTTTTGAAAATTGGAACAGTCTATCTTTTATGTGGGAGTGATTATATCATTCATGCAAAAAATAAAGTAAATTGGTTATCGTTATATATTTGATCGCACATAACAAAAAAATTCCTATTAATGAATCTACGTCCCGATGAAAGGGCTTCGAAAACCCGAAAATTTACACGAGTGATTAAAACACCAAGAACAAAAAAAATGAACAGTATGGATTGTCATAATTGTGTTGTAATTGTGTGGCTACCGTACAAGAGGCCCGTTTTTATAGAATAGAATTATATAACATATATATTACTTGTTCTAGTTATAAGCACAAAAAGATTGTTGGCCTTGGTGGTTTGAGATGTGTGTCAAGTCCCCAAAGACTTGGGTTCAAACCGCATAGAGATTATTTTTTTAAAACCAATTTTTTTTCTTATTTATTATTAGTTGTTCCAAGTAAAAACATAACATGATTAATGGCCTTGGTGGTTTGTGATGTGTAACAAGTTCCATAGGACTTGGGTTTGTATCACATGGAGGTTTTTTTAAAAAAAATTAGTTTTTTTTCTTATTTATTTTCTATGTATTGTTTTTTAAAAATCTTTATTAGATAAAACGCAATGTATATCAGTATATGTGTAGTAATTGGTATATTATCATGTTTGACTTTTGATTCAAATTTTCTTAATCATATAAATTATTTTAAAAGCTTATTTTACTTAAATAAAAGGAAAATATTAATAAATTATTGGATTATCAAAAAAATACATAGAAATAAAGTAAACTATAATCTGAAATCCCTTGTTTATTTAATAACATTTTTTTTTGGTTTTTCCATGCCTCGTGCCGTGTCTAGCTAGAACTGTGTCGTGCTGTGTCATGATTCATGCCCCATCCCACTTCCGTGTCGTGCCCGTGCCGTGCCCTTGTAACCCCTCACTTCCGTGCTTGTGCCGTGGCGTGTCGTGCCGTGCCCGGCTAGAACCGTGTCGTGCCGTGTCGTGACTCGTGCCCCATCCCACTTCTGTGTCGTGCCCGTCTAAGACCGTGTCGTGCCGTGCCAGGCCACTTCCGTGCAGTGCCTGTGTCGTTCCCGCTCACTTCCGTGCCCGTGTCGTGCCGCGTGCCCACTAAGACCGTGTTGTACCGTGCCAAGATTAAACTGTGCTTGTGGCATGCCGTGCCGCCTTCAAACGTGTCGTGCTCGTGCCATGCCCGTGTTGACCCGGCCCGTGTTGACACCCCTACTGCTAACACTCCCAAACAAAAAAAAACGGGTTATAAGTTTAAGTTGAAACCTTCACAGGCGGTTACTCAAATGGAGGATCAATTGTTTTGAGTGCGCTTCTCTTTATCTTACACCCCATTATATGCCTATAATTTTAGAAGTTAGGGTTAAACTGGATTGAGAAACCCAAGGGAGGTGAGTTTGGCAATCCAGTCCGAAGTATTGCAAGGCCAAAGGACTTGACGGCCCGTGGTATGTTTAAAAAATGGCGATATTGCCCTTGCAGTAAATCAAACATGACAGTGCCTTGCCTATTCACTACTAGTCGCGCCTTAATCTCAATCCCAGTCCCAATCCCCTCTTGACTACCAATCTCCGTTGTCATATAAATACCTACGAAACAAAGGCCTAGATATTTGATGCAATAGCAAGTGTTGTATGCAGGATGATAGTTATCCAAGGGAATACCAAAATGGAAAATATGGAGTTGCATAAAAGAGGATGACAATTTATTGAGAGGTTCCATGGCGCCAATGCCGACTTTGAACATAGAAAAACCCAAGTATATTTTCACAAGAATTCGAAACATTCTATCTTTGATAGCTCACTTGCTTGACTAAACACAGGCGAACAACAAAGAAATCAAGAAATAACCCACAAGCCCAAAATTAATATGCAAGGACCAGAAAAGGTACGAAAAAAGGTGGGGGAGTCAAAATATAGATAGCTCAGTTTGCATCTTGAGAAGGTGGTTCAAGCAATCTCACTGTCCGGGGAAGCATAAACTCAGCAAATATCGGATAGTGAGAGGATGGATAGTACCCGTCCATATTGTCGTTCACCACTTCACATGAAGCGGGAACCAGAGATCGACCTCTGAATAGAATCCAGTCCACGTGTAGATCCTGAGTTTGGCGATCCCAGCAGAGGCAAAGAGCTCGGAAAATCAACTTCAGGAATTCAAGTGCTCCCTGCTTGTCACCTGAGACTCAAATTAGAACAAGTAAGGTATGGACAGTGTGGTTTCAACAGGGTTGTCATGCCACTAACAGCTCCTTCAAATTGTGAGAAGGGTGAGAAAAAAACGAGTTATTCTCACCAAACCTCTCAATTTGGTGAGACTTCAGAGATAAACAAAAGACCAGTCTAATAAGTCCCCTATCTCTCTTCATTTTCACCATTTCTCACCCCTTTCATTCATCCAAACAAGTGAAAAATTAAAATTTCTTCCCCCCCACCATTTTTCACCATCCAAAGGGTAAGGGATCATGGATACGTGGAGTGATCTGGGAATGGTGAAAAAAAAAAGAGGGGGCAAAAGATAGGGAAAAAAAAAACTAGAGAGGTTTGAAACTTTGAATATCTTTCGCAGAAATTTAGTTTTCCCGTGATAAATCTTGATTCAAGTACAGCCTAAAAGAGCGGTTCACAGGTGAGAATTTTGTACCTTTGAAGCCATGATAAGTGCGAATGAGAGAGACATTCTTCCTCACCCGAGAGTTGGGCCATGCATCCCTCATATCACCTACCACTCCATGCTCCCTGTGAGCAGAGTGCCAAGAAAAAGGACAAAAAAAAGGAGCAAAAAAGGAGCAATTGTGCAATCAGTTGCCTGCCCAACAAATGGAAAAGTCCTGTTTTGTACAATAAAAAGAAAAAAAGTGTAGTGTTTTCCAGAATGGCAGCTGCGCTTTTTGCTAGGCTTAAAAAACAAGTTTTACAAATGAAACATCAAAATGACTGTATCTGTATCGCAGAGAATATCACGTGTATACAAGTCTCGTATTCGAAGATGGAGAATAAAAAATTATAATCAGATTATTCCTAGAAGGACGCAATTAGAGACATCAGAACATGGAATTTCCCGTTAAATTATCTTCAAAGGGCCAGTTCTCACTTCTCAGCACATATCAGGAGAACAACAGACAGACACTGTACTTCTGCAGAGATGGATTGCCAAAGAAACAAGGTAGTATCTATGCACCACAAAGACTGCAATCAAAGCTAAGTCATAAGCAAAAGATGAACTTAGCCACCGTCTATTTTTTTTTTTATGAAAATAAAAGCAGTAAAACTAGAGTAGTAAGATGATATGGGTTATTTCTCAAATAAGAATGCCGTGATGCAATTGCACTAGGATTGCAATGCAAATAACTTCAAATAACACAAACATTTTACGGTTTTTACCTCAACGATGAGATCAGTTGGTGTTTCCAAAACCATATATAGGAACTACTTTTAGTTAATGAACAAATTTGTTACTCTCCTACGCTAAACATGACCTCAGTATTATTATTACCTTCTCTATTGTATTATCGATGGAATTACCGATGCAGCAAAATATAACCGCAGGAGTAAAATTTTTCCTATCAGCAGCAAATACCCATGTCAAGGATGATACCTAGATCTGCCAAGAAGAAAACGTCCTGTAGTTGATTCCTTTTGTGTGTTAAATCCTCCACAATATACAACGGGTAAGGTAGGAGGCAAAGACGCGATATGCTGCCATGTGAGTAAAGCACTTCTCCTACGGGCTCGAGGACTGAACTCATCCATGATTGTATTTACTATCTCAAATGAAAAACCTGGTGGCTCAACTCCTTTTAGTTGAAATGTGTAGACATTTTGTCAAGGAAAAACATTTATAACAAAAAAGATAAATTCAAAAAATTGATTTGGAACAAAATATCACGTTAAAGCAAAAAGGATATCGCCCACGTTGCAATACAAGGAACTTCAGAGCCCCAAGATGTGCTTCCAGGGACTGAAGGTGACTCTGACAACCAAAAGGTCCCACCTTCTAGCAGCTCTACCTTCATTTATTAGGGACAGAGAAAGAAATTTATCAAACCTAATCTATGAAACTATATCTTCTTGACAAAGCAAGGGGATATAAATGTCATGATTGGAGAGAAACGGAAACAATAAGACTATAAGAGACCTTCTCCTTGTCGTAAAAGATGGTGCAATGTTGGTCTGAAGTGTCTTCAGCTCCTTTTCTCGAAATACCAAATTGATCATAACCTAGTGGATTCAAGAAGACAAGTCCAATGGTTTCTTAGTTCGAGACAAAAAAATAATCAGCTCTGAAGTCGTCAAACATTCATAACAAGTTCCGTCGTTACTCTAACCCGCTAATAGCCAGAAACAGATTGTTTACAAAGTTTATTGACATCTACTTAACCCCCCATCCTGCAATTAACACCAACAAGTTGATTTTAAAATATATTATATCATAGCAGTGATCAGCATTAGGAAGTTCAGGGGCATCAGAGGCAGTCTATAATCATTAGATGAAAGCATTAATCCCTTTTCATGGCCTAATTGAGAAGATCGAATCCCCAGTCACAGCCTGAAAGGAGGGGTTTAAGTTATGATAACATCCACAATGTCATCTAACAATTAAGGAATAATTCACGACACATAACCGCACTTCTCATCAGCTCGACTGGCATAGTCAAGATTGCCTAATTTCAATTATGTGACACAAATTCCAAAATTTTACCAGTAACAAGTAAATGAACTACCTTGCCCTTCTACAGTTATATGTTTTGGGATGGACAGAAACGAAATTGCCACTGATATTACCTGGCAAGCCCTGTTGAAGATACTCCAACTGTGAACTCACACCTGAAAACTCAGAAAGAAAGAGCAAAGACAATGACAAGGAAAAAACAATTAAATAAGATGTCAGAGAAACTAAAATAACACACCTGAAGCAATAACAACCAACCCAACAAACTCCGAGAAAGCGAAAGGAAGGGGGCTCAAAATTCAATTTTCCCCTTAGAACATCTTCACCATACCAAATTATGAATTAAATGGATTAAAGCTTCATTTGATACGAAGTACACCAAACGATATCCAAGATTTAAGCACAAGTTTGAGTCAAATCTTCGCAAATTCGTATATTCGAAAGCCACTACTAACATGGAAAACTTTGACTAAAGAAAAGATTCTCCCTTCGGAGAAGGATTTGGAAGGTTTGTAACTCTTATCTAAGTTTGGGTCAAGACTTGATTCGAGTAAAGAACCAAATCGCAGCACCATTCAAAGAAATTGTTGATTCTTGTTCAATCAATTCAACTGCACAACTATTTAAGATCCAAAAAAGAGGCAAAACCCATCACCAAAACACAAATGGAAACTGACCCAGATCACCCATTGCAAGAACAAAGCACAAATTCACAGTCAAGATCCATAGAAAGACATGTACATATATACCTTGTTGGGTACAGAGGATGTTTGGGGAGTAACTGGTAATAACGCTGAGACACAAATCCCTCCTCTTCTGCCACGAGTTTGGACTGTCCTCCGGCTGATCTTCAAGAAGATTGAAGGTCATTACAGTGAGAGAAACACTCATTCTGTTCTCCTCTCTCTATCTATAAACTTGTCTATATCTATATCTCCTGTCTCTATGTCTATACATACATGATTGTCAACGAATACAGCAAGTATATTTAGAAAAAGAAAAGAGAGAAGGAGAATTTGGTTGAACAGCTCCAAAGCAAAAGGTACCACCTTGGAAAACTCGGCATTATTGTCTGAAACCAAGAACAAAGGTGCGGGTTAATCAGAGCAACTACGCACGTGTAAGCTTTAAAAAAAAGTTTTCCAAGAAATAGTACTCCTACGTGGACTGGGCTGGTCTTCAATTGGGCCAAAACTTAGACCTGTAATTACTTACTAGTGCATGCCCGTGTGTCTGAGGCAAGGCTCAAACAATCATTACATGTAAATAAATTCCGGACTCGCAATTTTATTTTTTCTTCAAATTCAAATCATCCCGCAAATCATGGAGTGAAAATTTTCCATAAATCTTCACAATTTCCGTAACATAGTTTCTTATTGAAAATTCAAATGAGATTTGGAGGATTTTGATATTGGTAGACGTAAAAAGATAATGTCAAAGAGAATCCAATTCGAATGGAAGGATATGATTACTGATCATCCTTTAGAAATTTATCAAAGGATGATCAGTAATCAAAGGATGAGATTACGAAGAATTACTCTTGGCCGCAAAAAATTAGTCTTGGCCGTGAAGAATTACTATTGGCCCCAAAGAATTACTCTTGACCGCGAAAAATTACTTATGGCCGCCAAAAATTACTCATGGGTAATTCTTAGCGGCCAAGAGTAATTCTCTACGGCCATGAGTAATTCTTTATGGCCAAGAGTATTTCTTTGTGGCCAGAAGTAATTTTTTGTGAACTTCTAATCTCAACCATTGGTTTCAATAGTTGGGATGAAATTTCTTTTTTTATGTTTTTGTTTGTATCCCCGGAACACTCATATATATTATTCAAATTAGCACATAGAGGAAGAGAGGATTTGGAAAGTTTTGGTATTCTTCTCACTATTTATTTTTTTGAAAAATCACAGAAACATTAATGTACCATTATTAGGAGTAAATAAACCCACTAATCTCAACCATTGCAACAACTTGTCTTTTGTTAAGTATAGATGGGTCCTATACCCTTGTGTTATTTACTATAGATTTTTGTTAGCGGAACGGAACCTAACTAATTGAACGATGAGGTTTTAATTTGTTCAATCTACACATTACGCCGAACGGTATACTACCGTCCACATCCCTAATGATCGAAAATGTACCGAAACACTGATACATACAAAGAGGAAGAGGAAGAGAAAGAAAACATCCGATTGTAGGTAAACAATGAATTTCGTTGATTAACCAAGCAATATCATCGACTTGCACCAAGGGATTGGGTCTGCAATTTTTTCTTTACTACTCAAAAGGGGGTGGAGTAGGGGGCAACCGGCGATAACAACCTCCCCTGGGCGCAACCATAAAAGACTCCTGACCCGCGGTTTTAATCGTTTCTCTTACCCCTTTTTTCCCATGTAGATAATTCCACAGATTCATGATCCCAACAAAGAAGCTAGAATGCCTCCAGTATATCCTTTACTCTTGCAATCACCTTACAGGCTAAACACTCAGAAACCATTGAGTAATTATATTTATGAACACATTGCTCAACAAACCCCCCCCCCCAAAAAAAAAAAACACTAACCATGATCCAGATTTCAGACAATAGAAGCCCTTTAGCATGAAGGGACAATTGTTTTTGTCCTTTTTATTTCTTGGAAAGAGAAGAAATGGTTCTAATTTACTGAAGCAAGCTTCCACATTCCCAATGCAATGTCTAAACTGATGATGACTTTCATTCCTCTGAGCTCTCCCTTCAGAAACAAATTCTTCTCTTTTCATGGCTACTATCTGTCGGAGCCGTTTCCCCTAGAACAGTGAACTCTAAACCGAGATCAAGAAGAGTTTTTCAGAACCCATTCCACCAGAGTTGAAATGCCGAATCCTGTTCCATTTTTCTTCTTATAATTCCAAACAGGGCCAGACATGTCAATGTGCATCCATTGAACCTTCTCGTCAACGAACTGCAAAGAGTTTGCAGAACCCGAAATTAAGCAGCAAAAAATAGAACAGCCACACAAGAACACAATGAGGGTTATTTGATAACTGTAGAAAAATACTTCAATCATGAATTCAATTTCGGCTTTAAATTATAGATTATAGATTTTAGTGGAATCGAATAAACTTGTTCGCAATAAATTGATTTTATCCATTCTCTCTCATAGAAAACCCTGGAGCCCCAAATAACCCCTTACACAAGACACCTAGAAGGCTAGAATATAGGATTGACTCGAAATATACACGTTTCAAATGGGTGGGAAACAATCCAACTAATTGAATGCAAAGTCTAGCAACAAAAAAGAACTTCAAACAACAACATGCTCAAAAAGAGTGTAAAATTCGAATTTTCTTATCACAATTTTGTGTGCAATCATCTTTGCAAAGCAAGAACATGAATAAAGAGGAAACACTTGCTCTACATATGACAGAAAACACTCAGTAAGGGCAAACACAAACAATTGTCAAATGGAGTTACCTGTTTCAAGAAAAGAGCTGCAGTGATGGCACCACCTGGACGATGGTCACCAGTATTGACCATATCAGCTACTCCTGATTTCATGGATTCCCAATAGCTTTCCTCCAATGGCATCCTCCAAAGTTTTTCCCCACTGATCTCTGAAGCTGCAAGTACCTCCTTTGCAAGGTCATCACTAGGTGTAAAGATACCTGTTATTTGAACATAAGATTTTCCATCAAGAAAACTTAGTAAAAAGAGGGCTCGAGTTGTAAATTTTATTGGCCTTTCTGTCAAGGAGTGCGATTGACAATTGTAGTATGTACTAAATGTACCGCATACAGTCACCATCTAGAAGTAATTCCGAAGGGAATCTAAAATGTTCAAATTGTTGCCAAAGCCATTGTATTTAGTTCTCCACTTTTTAAAACAATGATGATGCCATGTACATTTCAATGACTTCAAATCATATAATGAAGTTTTTCCGTAATGAGTACTGTTCATCTTTCCTTTGCAATCTATCTTCAGCATAACACTCAAAACTCAGATGATTCCAACCAGGAATACTATCATAATTCATGACCAAGAATGTCAAAAGTAGATACCTGCAACTGACAGTCCAAGAGCAACTCTGCAGGCCCCAGTTAATGTTGCTAGGTCAACTATCTGCAAAACAATTGAACTACAACTAAAAAACCAAACTACACATACAAAGATGGATAACTCTTTCAAACTGTTACAACTTACAACAATGAACCTCTAATTGATCTTTTCGCGCACAGTGACACAAGTTTATATATTATCCCTACATGTCTTGAAGAAGTTCCAGACTTGCAGTATTATAGAAAAGAGAACTTAGTCTGTAAAATACAGAATTGACCATACCAAATTTACCCCCATCGGTAAGAAGCACTAATTCACCAATTTTATCATTGTGTTTTTGTTGGTGCCAAAACTCTAGTGCATAAAAGTCTTGTACACTACACATGGTACAAGCCTTTTGTGCACTAGAGTTTTGGCAGTATCATTTCCCTTTATCATTAAACCATATCTACCAAAGGGGCTCTTCCCATAAAAGACTATAAGTACGATGTAGTGTGGTATTAAACTTGTTTAATACCTTCTCTACGCCTTGGTTACAGGCATATACCAAAGCATCTGCCAATGTAAGTCTTCCCTCTGCATCAGTGTTGTCGACCTACAACAAAATAAAGCCAATAAACATTCATGACTGATTAAATCATCACACTTATATAGAAAGGCAAGAGGAAAATTCCAGTACATCAAAATTTCAAACATTTAGTAATATAATGCATAAAAATTTGAGTCATCTAAAGCACATATAGTGAATTTGTGATCCAAATGGTATTATCAGAAGCAAATGGCTCCTCGCCTATTGTCTTTACATTATCTTCTTCAACCTCTTCAGGAAACAAAAGCATACTTGCTTCAACTTGTCAGTTATAGATTGTCAATCAAAGGAACCTCCCCTATTCATGTTCTCTGGTAATATTACTCAACTCTTGTAACTCTGGTATGTTTCACTCCATATGATTTCAGCCTCACCAAAAAATAAAATAAAAATAAAATCATCGTATGTAGAAGATACCCAATCATTATAGTTACACAAAAAATGAAGTTGTCCATGTTTTCCCTCTCCACCTAAGTTTTCCTTTCTCTTTCTGGCAAATTTTTCAAAACTAATAAAAAATTGTTGTGAATTACAAAGTCACATAGTAATTAGATCCGAAATATGGCAACGCAAAGCAAAAACACAAACATCCTCCTGGAACAGTAAAGACTGCAATAAATAAGGCCTTATCTGGAACAGTTTTCCCCCCAATCAGCTTCCACAGTTCCACGTCGTATCATTCTCTAATAACTGCATCCTAGATATTCATAACCAACTATATGAAGGGAAAAAATGACAGAACAAACTTCTAAAGGCACCACTAGATGCCGCAATTCAGGACCACTCTCAATCTATGAAGCACTAGTACTGCCAAAACGTTTCCGTGTGAGTACGGGTGCGGGTTCTGGTACAGCTCCTGTAAGGCTGCATCCTACCCTGTATGCAAAAAACAATCTGAAGGCTTTTCTCATTTTAGTTCCTATGCATTAGGCAACACAAGCATTCTTCTCTCACCATAATAGGTCTTACATGTTAACAAGGGCTTTAGAGATGCAGAGGTTGCTCAATCAATATTATTTTGTGCTTCTGAAACTAGAACTGAGGAGACTATCCACATTTCTAACTAACTTCCCAGAAACCAGATCGATTTGCAATATGAAAAGCACAAGTACTGTACAAATATGCGATCTTATGCAATTGCACCTGAGATTGAGTCCAAGCACTATTACCATCGTTTCTCAACGTCTTCAACCGATAGTACGCGGACACTCAGATCCATCATCTGACCTAACACATGTAGCATGCTGTTTGCCTACGGAAATTTTCACACACTAACTCCTAAACATTAGCTGAATTTGTGATTGTAACAAAAAAAATTCATGATATGGAATTTAAGGGGAAAAGCTAAGACGCGAGGAAAAATCATGAGTCATTTTACCTAAAAAGAGAATGATAAAAAACATCTGTAAAAAGACAACAAAATAAACAAGTCATTTAATCCTCCCTTAAGCTAAATAAGGTAATTTGTCTGGAAAATACAAAAGCATACCTCAATTGTCTTTCCATTAGAGGCTGTGACAATGTCTCCAGGCCTCATACCAGTTCCGCTTATCATATTCTCACAAGCTGCAACAATGAAATGAACCTGCAAGTAAAAGATTCACTACTAAGACAAAATCATATTGATTGACAGACTGGATTGGCCAGAGGTTGAAAGTTAAGGAAGAAAATAAATGCAAGACCATGCAAGTGAAAACTAATTAAGATATAGTTCCCATCACAAAATTACAGGCCTCTACTCCTGGTGGTTTTATTTGACCAAGAGCTTTTGCTGCACCCAAAACTGCTGCTGAACCTCCCATGTCTTTTTTCATGAGCTCAATTGTACAGTCAGGTCCAGTCTTGATGTTGTAGCCACCACTATAATAGCAAAATATACAAAGCCAATCACCTATGTACATAATACAGGTTCCAAAAGCATATAATAATAATCACCCCCGCTGTCATTTTTTATGAATATTCACTTACTTATTAAATGCAACCAGTAACAGAAAAACATTAAATGCGGATAGCGACACTAATACTGCAGAAAAAATCATCAACTAGCTAATCATTATAGCTATCCAACAAAGAACCTCAAATTAACAAACAGCCCAAATCTGCACACAGTGTTCATCTAAATTCTCCCAACAAGGCAGCAACTTACTCCCAATAATGCCACGTTTATCTGTTTCAAATAGATAGTCATAAAGTTCAAATGTGTACTCACCTGTCAAAAGTCAATCCTTTCCCCACCAAAGCCAACTTGGTTTTAGCAGGACCACTCGGTGGTTTGTAACACAAATGGATGAAATGTGGAGGATTCGCTGAAGCAGCAGCTACACCAAGGTATGAACCCATTTTCAATTCTTTGCACTGCTCTGCATCCAAAATTGTCACAGAAAGAACATCGCTGTACATGGAAGCAATTTTTGAAGCTTCTTCTGCTAGGACCCCTGAGATTTAAGAGCAAAACTAAATCGTAATGCAGATTATGTTACATTGTGCAGTTGCACCAGTAGAGTCAATAACGGAAGAAAATCATAAAGCTAAATGAAAGGCACTACAGATGCACTATGCGGATAATGTGATAGGACACCACCCAATAAAGTTAGAAAGTGCAAGGAAGATAAGAAGAGAGTATATTGTAGAACAGTAGAAGGAAGATTACAAACCAGGGGTGAGCACATTGGCAGGTGCATTAACCAACTCTCTCCCAAAAATTATCCCCGAGCAAACATCTTCTGCATACTTAAGTCTCTTCTCTAGCTCAGGTCCAGCTCCAAGACCAAGAATATCCACAGATTTCAGCGCTGGCTTCTTTGACTCTGACTTAAACCTGCTATCTTCATGAATCCCCAGCACAGTTCCTACCGCATCAAATCATTCCACCAAGATTCACCCATTATAAATCCATAAACACGACACAAAATCAATACCAACAAGAAGGAAAAGAAACAGAAATAAGTACCACATGCTTTTGCCGAAGCAGTAGTGAGTTTTGAGTCACCAGAGAGACCCTCAGGAGAGGCAAGTGAAATGGCCACATTACTTGCCTGAGAAGTCTTCGCTGCCCCGGCAACAGCCTCACCAAGACTCCGATATGCAGTGGTAGCTGAAGTACACTGTCCAAGCCCAATTAACCCAACCCTCTTCGACCCAAGACCAGGAAGCCTAAGAACTGTTGACTGTCCAGCTTTCCCAGAGAAATCTTCCTCTGAAGAAGCTTCGGCCAATAAACCGCCCAAATGAGAATCAAGTTTCTTCAGGATCGGGTTTTGGAATTTCAAGTTCTCATCTTTAGCCATGTCTTTCTCTGTAACCCCAATTGCAAGTATATCCCCTTTCCATTCCACCAAATCGATCTCTTTTGCAGCAAACGAGATCTTTCATGGTTTTCACAACACAAACAAGCATTATCAGTTGCTCACCTAATGTATATGAAAAACAACAACAATTGAACCTAAGTATGCAATATGGGTCTGATATAGTTCATCCATCTGACCAGGTGTGATAACAATGCCCTCCTGCCTGATTCGTTAAAACATCTACTTTAAAGGAGACCCACTTTGTTGCTTTAGCAAATTAAAAGGTTATCATGCATAAACTGTCTTTGAAAATTGTTTTCGACTTCTATGGGCATGCATGGGTGAAAAATCAATTGGAATCGTAGCAATTACAAAAAATTTGTTGTAGTTAAGATTAAAAAAAAAGAGGGCAAGTTGTAGCAATTACGAAATTACATATCCCTGCTACACAAATCATAACATCCTTCAGTAAAAGAGAGTGAAACCCGTAAATCCATATCATCTATTCAACTACTCAACAAGAATAGCCGATCAAAAAAAAAAAAAAAACTACTCAACAAGAATATTAAAAAAAATATACGAATGTGGAAAAGAGGATGACCCATAAACAGAAATTCACTATCTACTGATCTAAGCTCAGAACAAACAGACAATTAATAAAAAAGCGACATACAAACATAAAAGAAACCCAATTAGAGATTGTGGGTACTGGGAGAGAGACCTTGGGGGGTTGGATTGGAGCAGGATGAGTGAGGCCGAGAGTGGAGCGAGAGAGAGACTGAGCCATGCGCTGCGTCCTAGTGCGAGAACACAAGGGTGAGAGTGTAAATGAGAGACGAAGAAACGGGGTCGATCGCAATTTTGTGAAAACAGAGGAAGAAGAAGTTGTAACAGTCGCGGAAGCAAGGAGAGAAGTCCAATTGACTACGGTGGCGGCCATTTCACAGTGCGCGGGTCTCTCTCAATTTATTTGAATTTTTTTTTTCCTTTTTCTCCCCCAAAAAACTATGTACATTTTTTCTACTTAGTTCCTAAACTATTAATTTGATGATTTCATCCCCTTAACTATCATACCGTTTCCTACTTAGTCCAATAGATAACGGAAGTTAGAAATTTGGACGGAAAATGTCATGTAAGACCTGTTTGGGATCCAGTAGAACAGATACTTAATTATGAGAGCCTTATAAATAAAAATTAATTATGAGGATAAAATGATCAGGAAAATAAAATCTTCGTACTGGTTTCAACAGATTAAAAATTAGAGCATTTAATTTTTTAACCATATTTTTTAGTATATAAACCTTCTTAAAAAATTAAGTGCTCGAATTTTCAATTTGTTTGAATCGGTATTAAGGTCTTATTTTTCTAATCATATTATTCTAAAGAGTGATGATTAATTTTTATCTCTAGGGCTATCATAATTAAAAATCTATTTATTTGAAACCCTTTAAAGCAGATAATTGATTATGAGAACTCTATAAACGAAAAATAATTATAACCTTTTAGTATAAAATGATTAGATAAATAAGATTTTCTCCCCGGTTTACACGGATTGAAAATTAGAGCGCTTAATTTTTAACCATATTTTTAATATATAAACAGTCTAAATTCTATACAAACAACTCGGTCTTTAAATATATGTGTTTGTCAGTCTCTATAAAATGTCTCGCAAGATTCTAATATATGAACCTTGTAAAAAAACGAAGTGCTCCAATTTTTAATTTGTTTGAACCAGTGCGAAAATCTTATTTTTCTGATCATTTTATCCTAAAGGGTCATAATTAATTTTTATCTCTAAGGTTCTCATAATCAAATATTTGTTCTATAGGATCCCAAAACAGGGCCTTACGTGATTGCATATCCTTAACTCTTGCAATCACCTTACAGGCTAAACACCCAGAAACCATTGAGTAATTATATTTATGAACACATTGCTTAACATACCCCCCAAAAAAACTAATCATGATCCAGATTTCAGACAATAGAGGCCCTTTAGCATGAAGAGACAATTGTTTTTGTGCTTTTTATTTCTTGGAAAGAGAAGAAATGGTTCTAATTTACTGAAGCAAGCTTCCACATTCCCAATGCAATGCCTAAACTGATGATGACTTTCATTCCTCTGAGCTCTCCCTTCAGAAACAAATTCTTCTCTTTTCATGGCTACTATCTGTCGGAGCCGTTTCCCCTAGAACAGTGAACTCTAGACCGAGATCAAGAAGAGTTTTTCAGAACCCATTCCACCAGAGTTGAAATGCCGAATCCTGTTCCAGTTTTCTTCTTATCATTCCAAACAGGGCCAGCCATGTCAATGTGCATCCATTGAACCTTCTCGTCAACGAACTGCAAAGAGTTTGCAGAACCCGAAATTAAGCAGCAAAAAATAGAACAGCCACACAAGAACACAATGAGGGTTGTTTGATAACTGTAGAAAAATACTTCAACCATGACTTCGATTTCGGCTTTAAATTATAGATTATAGATTTTAGTGGAATCGAATAAACTTGTTCGCTATCATAAATCGATTTTATCCATTCTCTCTCATAGAAAACCCTGGAGCCCCAAATAACCCCTTACACAAGACACCTAGAATATAGGACTGACTCGAAATATACACGTTTCAAATGGGTGGGAAACAATCCAACTAATTGAATGCAAAGTCTAGCAACAAAAAAGAACTCCAAACAACAGCATGCTCAAAAAGAGTGTAAAATTCGAATTTTCTTATCACAATTTTGTGTGCAATCATCTTTGCAAAGCAAGAACATGAATGAAGAGGAAACACTTCCTCTACATATGACAGAAAACACTCAGTAAGGGCAAACACAAACAATTGTCAAATGGAGTTACCTGTTTCAAGAAAAGAGCTGCAGTGATGGCACCACCTGGACGACCACCAGTATTGACCATATCAGCTACTCCTGATTTCATGGATTCCCAATAGCTTTCCTCCAATGGCATCCTCCAAAGTTTTTCCCCACTGATCTCTGAAGCTGCAAGTACCTCCTTTGCAAGGTCATCACTAGGTGTAAAGATACCTGTTATTTGAACATAAGATTTTCCATCAAGAAAACGTAGTAAAAAGAGGGCTGGAGTTGTAAATTTTATTGGCCTTTCTGTCAAGGAGTGCAATTGACAATTGTAGTATGTACTAAATGTACCACATACAGTCACCATCTAAAAGTAATTCCGAAGGGAATCTAAAATGTTCAAATTGTTGCTAAAGCCATTGTATTTAGTTCTCTACTTTTTAAAACAATGATGATGCCATGTACATTTCAATTACTTCAAATCATATAATGAAGTTTTTCCGTAATGAGTACTGTTCTTCTTTCCTTTGCAATCTATCTTCAGCATAACACTCAAAACTCAGATGATTCCAACCAGGAATACTATCATAATTCATGACCAAGAATGTCAAAAGTAGATACCTGCAACTGACGGTCCAAGAGCAACTACACAGGCCCCAGTTAATGTTGCTAGGTCAACTATCTGCAAAACAATTGAACTACAACTAAAAAACCAAACTAAACATACAAAGATGGATAACTCTTTCAAACTGTTACAACTTACAACAATGAACCACTAATTGATCTTTTTGCGCACAGTGACACAAGTCTATATATTATCCCTACATGTCTTGAAGAAGTTCCAGACTTGCAGTATTATAGAAAAGAGAACTTAGTCTGTAGAATACAGAATTGACCATACCAAATTCACCCCCATCGGTAAGAAGCACTAATTCACCAATTTTATCATTGTGTTTTTGTTGGTGCCAAAACTCTAGTGCATAAAAGTCTTGTATACTACACATGGTACAAGCCTTTTGTGCACTAGAGTTTTGGCACTAACAAAAACAGTTTTGGCATTATCATTTCCTTTTATCATTAAACCATATCTACCAAAGGGGGTCTTCCCATAAAAGACTATAAGTACGATGTAGTGTGGTATTAAACTTGTTTAATACCTTCTCTACGCCTTGGTTACAGGCATATACCAAAGCATCTGCCAGTGTAAGTCTTCCCTCTGCATCAGTGTTGTTGACCTACAACAAAATAAAGCCAATAAACATTCATGACTGATTAAATCATCACACTTATATAGAAAGGCATGAGGAAAATTCCAGTACATCAAAATTTCAAACAAATAGTAATATAATGCATAAACATCGGAAAAGATATGAGGACCGACGGTCCCCGGACCGAAATCGTACCGACGGCCTCGGTCGGCCGTCTCCAAAAAAAAAAAAACGAGGGAGCCTACGCGAGAATCAACGGCATCCGATGTGTGTAAGGTACTTGATCAAGCACCCTATTTTTCGTGTATATACATATATACACGAAAAATAGGGTGCTTGATCAAGTACCTTACACACATCGGATGCCGTTGATTCTCGCGTAGGCTCCCTCGTTTTTTTTTTTTAGAATTTTTGGACGGCTCGGATCGGCCGTCCGGTGGCCGGAGACGGCCGACCGAGGCCGTCGGTACGATTTCGGTCCGGGGATATATACACGAAAAATAGGGTGCTTGATCAAGTACCTTACACACATCGGATGCCGTTGATTCTCGCGTAGGCTCCCTCGTTTTTTTTTTTTAGAATTTTTGGACGGCTCGGATCGGCCGTCCGGTGGCCGGAGACGGCCGACCGAGGCCGTCGGTACGATTTCGGTCCGGGGACCGTCGGTCCCAATAGCATTACTCCATAAACATTTGGGTCATTTAAAGCACATATTGTGAATTTGTGATCCAAATGGTATTATCAGAAGCAAATGGCTCCTCGCCTATTGTCTTTACATTATCTTCTTCACCCTCTCCAGGAAACAAAAGCATACTTGCTTCAACTTGTAAGTTATAGATTGTCAATCAAAGGAACCTCCCCTATTCATGTTCTCTGGTAATATTACTCCACTCTTGTAACTCTGGCATGTTTCACTCCATACGATTTCAGCCTCACCAAAAAATAAAAAAATAAAAATCATCCTATGTAGAAGATACCCAATCATTATAGTTACGCAAAAAATGAAGTTGTCCATGTTTTCCCTCTCCACCTAAGTTTTCCTTTATCTTTCTGGCAAATCTTTCAAAACTATAAAAAATTGTTGTGAATTACAAAGTCACATAGTAATTAGATCCGAAATATGGCAATGCAAAGCAAAAACACAAACATCCTCCTGGAACAGTAAAGACTGCAATAAATAAAGCCTTATCTGGAAAAGTTTTCCCCCCAATCTGCTTCCACGTCATATCATTCTCTAATAACTGCATCCTAGATATTCATAACCAACTAAATGAAGGGAAAAAATGACAGAACAAACTTCTAAAGGCACCACTAGATGCCGCAATTCAGGACCACTCTCAATCTATGAAGCACTAGTACTGCCAAAACGTTTCCGTGTGAGTACGGGTGCGGGTTCTGGTACAGCTCCAGTAAGGCTGCATCCTACCCTGTATGCAAAAAACAATCTGAAGGCTTTTCTCATTTTAGTTCCTATGCATTAGGCAACACAAGCATTCTTCTCTCACCATAATAGGTCTTACATGTTAACAAGGGCTTTAGAGATGCAGAGGTTGCTCAATCAATATTATTTTGTGCTTCTGAAACTAGAACTGAGGAGACTATCCACATTTCTAACTAACTTCCCAGAAACCAGATCGATTTGCAATATGAAAAGCACAAGTACTGTACAAAAATATGCGATCTTATGCAATTACATACACCTGAGATTGAGTCCAAGCACTATTACCATCGTTTCTCAACGTCTTCAACCGATAGTACGTGGACACTCAGATCCATCATCCGACCTAACACATGTAGCGTTTGCCTACGGAAATTTCTCACACACTAACTCCTAAACATTAGCTGAATTTGTGATTGTAACAAAAAAAAAATCATGATATGGAATTTAAGGGGAAAAGCTAAGACGCGAGGAAAAATCATGAGTCATTTTACCTAAAAAGAGAATGATAAAAAACATCTGTAAAAAGACAACAAAATAAACAAAAAATTTAATCCTCCCTTGAGCTAAATAAGGCAATTTTTTTGGAAAATACAAAAGCATACCTCAATTGTCTTTCCATTAGAGGCTGTGACAATGTCTCCAGGCCTCATACCAGTTCCGCTTATCATATTCTCACAAGCTGCAACAATGAAATGAACCTGCAAGTAAAAGATTCACTACTAAGACAAAATCATATTGATTGCCAGACTGGATTGGTCAGAGGTTGAAAGTTAAGGAAGAAAATAAATGCAAGACCATGCAAGTGAAAACTAATTAAGATATAGTTCCCATCACAAAATTACTGGCCTCTACTCCTCGTGGTTTTATTTGACCAAGAGCTTTTGCAGCACCCAAAACTGCTGCTGAACCTCCCATGTCAAATTTCATGAGCTCAATTGAACAGCCAGGTCCAGTCTTGATGTTGTAGCCACCACTATAATAGCAACATATACAAAGTCAATCACCTATGTACATAATACAGGTTCCAAAAGCATATAATAATAATCACCCATGCTGTCATTTTTTATGAATATTCACTTACATATTAAATGCAACCAGTAACAGAAAAACATTAAATGGGGATAGTGACACTAATAGTGCAGAAAAAATCAGTCAACTAGCTAATCATTATAGCTATCCAACAAAGAACCTCAAATTAACAAACAGCCCAAATCTGCACACAGTGTTCATCTAAATTCTCCCAACAAGGCAGCAACTTACTCCCAATAATGCCACGTTTATCTGTTTCAAATAGATGGTCATAAAGTACAAATGTGTACTCACCTGTCAAAAGTCAATCCTTTCCCCACCAAAGCCAACTTGGTTTTAGCAGGACCACTTGGTGGTTTGTAACACAAATGGATGAAATGTGGAGGATTCGCTGAAGCAGCAGCTACACCAAGGTATGAACCCATTTTCAATTCTTTGCACTGCTCTGCATCCAAAATTGTTGCAGAAAGAACATCGCTATACGTGGAGGCAATTTTTGAAGCTTCTTCTGCTAGGACCCCTGAGATGTAAAAGCAAAACTAAATCGTAATGCAGATTATGTTACATTGTGCAGTGGCACCAGTAGAGTCAATAACAGAAGAAAATCATAAAGCTAAATGAAAGGCACTACAGATGCACTATGAGGATAATGTGACAGGACTAAGGACACCATCCGATAAAGTTAGAAAGTGCAAGGAAGATAAGAAGAGAGTATATTGTAGAACAGTAGAAGGAAGATTACAAACCAGGGGTGAGCACATTGGCAGGTGCATTAACCAACTCTCTCCCAAAAATTATCCCCGAGCAAACATCTTCTGCATACTTAAGTCTCTTCTCTAGCTCAGGTCCAGTTCCAAGACCAAGAATATCCACAGCTTTCAGCGCTGGCTTCTTTGACTCTGACTTAAACCTGCTATCTTCATGAATCCCCAGCACAGTTCCTACCGCATCAAGTCATTCCACCAAGATTCACCCATTATAAATCCATAAACGCGACACAAAATCAATACCAACAAGGAAAAGAAACATAAATAAGTACCACATGCTATTGCCGAAGCAGTAGTGAGTTTTGAGTCACCAGAGAGACCCTCGGAAGAGGCAAGTGAAATGGCCACATTACTCGCCTGAGAAGTCTTCGCTGCCCCGGCAACAGCCTCACCAAGACTCCGATATGCAGCGGTAGCTGAAGTACACTGTCCAAGCCCAATTAACCCAACCCTCTTCGACCCAAGACCAGGAAGCCTAAGAACTGTTGACTGTCCAGCTTTCCCAGAGAAATCTTCCTCTGAAGAAGCTTCGGCCAATAAACCGCCCAAATGAGAATCAAGTTTCTTCAGGATCGGGTTTTGGAATTTCAAGTTCTCATCTTTAGCCATGTCTTTCTCTGTAACCCCAATTGCAAGTATATCCCCTTTCCATTCCACCAAATCGATCTCTTTTGCAGCAAACGAGATCTTTCATGGTTTTCACAACACAAACAAGCATTATCAGTTGCTCACTTAATCTATACGAGAAACAACAACAATAGAACCTAAGTACGCAATATGGATCTGATATAGTTCATCCATCTGACCAAGTGTGATAACAATGCCCTCCTGCCTGATTCGTTAAAACATCTACTTTAAAGGAGACCCACTTTATTGCTTTAGCAAATTAAAAGGTTATCATGCATAAACTGTCTTAGAAAATTGTTTTCAACTTCTATGGGTGAAAAATCAATTGGAATCGTAGCAATTACAAAAAATTTGTTGTAGTTAAGATTAAAAAAAAAGAGGGCAAGTTGTAGCAATTACGAAATTACATATCCCTGCTACACAAATCATAACATCCTTCAGTAAAAGAGAGTGAAACCCGTAAATCCATATCATCTACTCAACAAGAATAGCCGATCAAAAAAAAAAAAACTACTGTACTCAACAAGAATATTAAAAAAAAATACAAATGTGGAAAAGAGGATGACCCATAAACAGAAACTCACTATCTACTGATCTAAGCTCAGAAAAAACAGACAATTAATAAAAAAGCGACATACAAACATAAAAGAAACCCAATTAGAGATTGTGGGTACTGGGAGAGAGACCTTGGGGGGTTGGATTGGAGCAGGATGAGTGAGGCCGAGAGTGGAGCGAGAGAGAGACTGAGCCATGCGCTGCGTCCTAGTGCGAGAACACAAGGGTGAGAGTGTAAATGAGAGACGAAGAAACTGGGTCGATCGCAATTTTGTGAAAACAGAGGAAGAAGAAGTTGTAACAGTCGCGGAAGCAAGGAGAGAAGTCCAATTGACAACAGTGGCGGCCATTTCACAGTGCGTGGGTCTCTCTCAATTTATATTGAGTTTTTTCCTTTTTATCCCCAAACTATGTACCATTTCTCTATTTAGTCCCTAAACTATCAATTTGATAATTTCATCCCTTCAACTATCATATCGTTACATACTTAGTCCAATAGATAACGGAAGTTAGGAATTTGGACGGAAAATGCCATGTAAGGTCTGTTTGAGGCCCTGTAGAGCAGATACTTAATTATAAAAGACTTAGAGATAAAAATTAATTATGATCTTTTAGGATAAAATAATCAGAAAAATAAGATCTTCGCACTGGTTTCAACAGATTAAAAATTAGAACACTTAATTTATTAACCATATTTTTTAGTATATAAACCTTCTTAAAAAATTAAGTGCTCGAATTTTCAATCTGTTTGGATCGGTACGAAGATCTTATTTTTCTAATCATATTATTCTAAAGAGTCATGATTAATTTTTATCTCTAGGGCTATCATAATTAAAAATTTGTTTTTTATTTTGGACCCTTTAAAACAGATACTTGATTATGAAAGCTCTAGAAACAAAAATTAATTATAATCTTTTAGCATAAAATGATTAGATAAATAAGATCTTCGCACCGATTTACATGGATTGAAAATTAGAGCGCTTAATTTTTAACCATATTTTTAATATATGAATAGTCTAAATTCTATATAAAGAACTTAGTCTTTAAAAAAAAAATTGTACGTGTCAATCTCTGCAAAATGTCTCGCAAGATTCTAATATACAAACCTTGTAAAAAAACGAAGTGCTCCAATTTTCAATATGTTTGAACCGGTGTGAAGATCTTATTTTTCTAATCATTTTATCCTAAAGAGTCATAATTAATTTTTATCTCTAAGGTTCTCGTAATCAAGTATCTGTTCTATAGGGTCCCAAACAGGCCTTACGTGACATTTTTCGTCTAAATTTCTAATTTTCGTTATCTATTGGACTAAGTATGTAACAGTATGATAGTTGAAGGGATGAAATCATCAAATTGATAGATTATGGACTATGTAGAAAAAATGTGCATAGTTTGGAAGATAAAAAGAAGAAAAAAAATCATTTATATTTACAACTCCATAAAATTTAGTGCGGACTTAAAGAATAGTCCTTGAGTTCAATTATTTGTAAGTTTTCATCCGGCACTTTTTGAACAGTTATGTTTTCATCCTTTTAGATGATGAATTATCTATATTACCCTTTTAATATGGATATTCATATGTAGGTGTATATTTTCTTCCTAAATTAGTGGGATTCTAATAATTGTAGTTACCTAAAATTATAGGTTGATTAATGGATAGAAATGGGGGGAATTTTTAATTTTCAAATTTTAAAATCTTTAATGGATATATTCTAAACCATTCTCTCTCTTTAGTTTCGTGAATTTTTGAATTCTTAGTTTTCCTGAATTTTTGTAAATTGGTCGTATTATATTATAAATTTATGTGAATATGGTTTGACAGCCAATTTCACAAAAATTCATTATTTATTTAAAAAATACGAACACAAAATGTTTTATTCATGAAAACACATGAATAAATTAATCGAAAAAACATGAAAACACGAATAAATTAATCAAAAAACATTATTAAAAAAAACATGATTACACCATGTATTTAATCGACCATGAATTACATGAATAAATTAATCAGTCATATTTTTCATGAATACACCATATTTTATTCATGAAAAAACAACAATATAAAAAATACACCATGTTTGAAACGAAAAACACCATGAAATGAAATACACCATGTAAATTTTTTACCACAACAATATCAAAAATTATTCATGAAAACGCAATAATATAAAAAATACACCATGTTTGAAACGAAAAAATGCCTTGAAACAAAATACACCATGTAAAACTTTTACCACAACAATATCAAAAATTATTAGGAAAAAGGAAGTAAAGGGGAGTGGATTTCGATTGTGGGTTACATCTAGGGGCATGGAAAAGTCTCGAGTTCCTCGAGCAAATCCTAGCCATGCTGTCGTACTATTCCCTTGCTGGAACCGACGGTGGCTCATCTCTCAGCTTCACTGGCGGAATGGGCCTCCAGCATCTGTTTATTCCGTTGGACTTGAGCCTCGATCCGATCGAAACAGGAATTGCATCTTCCCCATGCCCCTACCGCCGTAGCCGATTCGAGTATTGCCGCCAATCGCCATGATCTATTCCTTTCTTCAATCTGCCTGGATGTTCCGCCAACAATGTCGTCGTTCGCCTCATCGGCGTCCCATTGCCTTCAATGCATCTGCGTCTCTATCCATGGAGAGAGGAGAGAGGGTGTGAGGGAAGGATATGGCCAGCAAGGACCGCCGACGGTGATGGGGCCGGCGTGGGTGTTTGAAGAGGGGGGGGGGGGGGGGGGGGGTGTTAGGCTTGTGGAAATTTCGGAACCAGAGGGTTTGGTTGCCGTTTTCGGGGTGGAAGGCTTTAAATATGGGGATTACGGGAATATGGGTTGCCGTAAATAATGGTTAGGACCTAGACTTTAAGATTTCATCCCAAAGTCTGCGCTACTATATATATATAAGGGTAGTTCTAGGATTATTTTAAAATGGGGATGCAATCATAACTGTTCAAAAAGTACCGGATGAATACTTACATGGAATGGAGTTTGAGGATGAATATTTAAAAACTCCATCTAAGGGGCTGTTCGGATTAAAAAGCCCAGTGGCTTTCCCGGGAAAAAAAGCCAAAAAGCCACTGTGGTTCTGCGAAAAAAAGCCAACCAGCCAATCAAGGTGCAAATTGGACTGTATGTGTCAGAATGGTACTGTACTACAAAAGCCAATAAGCTAGCAAATTGGCGGGAAAGCCGGATTTCTTTTTTATCCGAACAGCACCTAATACGGTAGTCAAGTTCTTACAAATAAAAAAAAAAAATACTTTAGTTGAGTTGTTTTCACTAAATGAATTTTAATTAATGGATGTGATGAGAATGACTTGTCTAAAAATTCTTTAAAATATAGGCTTTAATCTATTTGGTTCATTTAGTTTAGGGAAAACTCCCCATAAAATGTCTAACCTTTTTTCCACCGCACATTTATATGACTTGATATGGGGTCAAGATAAATACTTAGGTCTCATGCCAATCTATGATAGAAAATGAGACTAGGATACCACATGACGATTCTTAAGAATATTGAATAATCTCTTGTCTATTTGTCAATCGTTAGAACCTACCCTTAGGAAAACGGAAGAAACATCACATCAAAAACACCTCTTATGAGGCTTGAAACCTGACCTCCACTAAGGGGGCCTTTGGACAATGCCATCGAGCTAGAAGCTCGTTGGAACATGGAAAAAATAACAGAAGAAAGAGAAAATAATACAAATTAAGTATTGAAAACAATAAAATTTTCTTGTACGTACAATTTCTTTAAACTTTATTTCTTGATTATTTTTTCTATCTTTCCATCCTTCGGTTTATTTCTTTTCATAACTTCCAAAGAGAGCACGAGTTTTCATAAGGAGTTACTAATAGTAGTAGCTATTTTTTCAGTTTGTTTTTTGTTTCATGGGCTGAGTTGGTGATAAATTACGAGATGAAAAGAACACCTTTCCTCTTGTTTGAGAAACAAATTAGCCGAAAATGGTGATACATACAACTCTCTTATTGAGATACTAGTACGTTTCTTCCAAAACATAAGATACGATGAGATCGAGTGCAAAATCTTAATAAATTCTACCTTAAATATAAAATAAATAAATAAAACTCCGAACATTGGAACATGTACCAGATAAGTCTTCAGTAGTGAAGGTCCGATTATATTACTTGAAAGTACGAAACTAGGTTTCCTTGATTACAATCTTGCAACATGTAGTAGTTCAGTAATGGCAGACTAGTAGACCGCCAGTTTGATGTCACAACAGTTTCAGATATCGGAACGATTAGTTCATATTACCACTAAACTCCTAACAGGATACGATATAGAGATACCATTCATATGAATGTCACCATGCTGTAAAAGCAGGGTTCCTTCCGAGGGATCAAGAAGGTAGATGCCTTCTTTCCTTTCCCATCTCCAGAAGCCAGGAACCAGGTTTTACTCACATGGGTAAACACAAAACCATATTTAAACAGTTGATTAAACACTCTGTTAGAACATAGGAGTTGTCTGCGGTATAGCCACGGCTAGTGCTGTAGGGGACTTCAGTTTTTGGTGTTGGGATGAAATCTATTTAAGCTGAGCGCGAATCGAGATGCGTGCGGGTCAGCCTTTTTAGGGTTTCGGTCCATTGTATGCTTATGATATAAAAGCAAAGTTAGGGCTGCCTCCTTTTGTAAACTCTGACATATTTTACATCATAGTGAAACACCCAGCACCCCGTGGACGTACGATTAAGCAATCAGCTTAAGTCGGAACCACGTAATCTCTGTGTCTTGTTCTTTTCTTGCTTTATATTGTTTTCTGTTCTTGGTTTGTTCTTCGATTGTGTGTATGTTGATCGTGGGTTTGCGCGCTTGAATCCCCAACAACTGGTATCAGAGCTCCGGGTTAGGAGACATAGGGTTTCACGCAATGGCAGAAGACAAAGTCAAGATCGAGAAGTTCAATGGTACGAACTATGCTTTATGGAAGATGCAGATGGAGGATATTCTGTATCAGAAGGATCTATATCATCCGATCAGCGGCGTTAAGCCAGAAAGCATAAAACAAGTAGATTGGGATATTTTGGATCGCAAAGCTTTGGGGACTGTGCGATTAACCCTCGCGCCGTCGGTTGCGTCAAATATTGCCAAAGAAAAGACTACAGCAGATTTGTTCAAAGCCCTAGAAAAGATGTACGAAAAGCCTTCAGCGGTGAATAAGGTATATCTTATGAAAAAGTTGTTTAACTTAAAGATGCTGAAAATTCTAATGTTGCTGAACATCTCAACGAATTTAATACGGTCACGAATCAGCTAGAATCTGTGGGTATTAATTTTGATGATGAAATTAGAGCTCTTGTTTTACTATCAAGTTTGCCAGAAAGTTGGAACGGACTTGTCGTGGCAGTAAGCAATTCTTCTGGGTCTGAAAAGATAAAACAGGAGGATGTTGCTGGTTTGATATTAGGCGAAGAGGCTCGGAGGAGGGTATCGGGTGAGGATACTGCTTCGGGTTCAGCGTTGAGTACAGAGGATAGGGGCAGGTCTGCGAATAGGGGAAACAACAAGAACAAAAACAAGGGCAGAGCGGCTTCAAATAACAGGGGCCGCAATAAATCTCGAGGAGGAGATACGAAGACTGAGGAGTGCTTCAACTGTGGTCAGAAGGGGCACTGGAGGCGAGATTGTAAGGCACCAGCAAAGCAGCAGAACGGGAAAAATCAAGGGGGTAAGAACACTGCTTATGTATCTGATGAGTCTGATAATGATTGCTTGATTTGTTCGTTGGATTCTCGCAGTGAGTCTTGGATTGTAGACTCTGGAGCCTCATTCCATGCTACTCCACGCATGGATGTGTTACAAAATTATGTGCAAGGAAATTTCGGCAAAGTGTATTTGGGCGATGATGAAGCTTGCAGCATAGTTAGGAAAGGAGATGTACAGATTACTCAGACAGACGGGACAGTTCTGAAATTAAAGAATGTTAGACATGTGCCTAGTCTAACACGGAATCTTATTTCAGTGGGTTAGTTGTCAGAGGGTGGAGTTGTTACATCATTTACTTTAGACGCATGGAAGATGAGCAAGGGAGCCTTGACTCTTGCTCGTGGTAAGAAAGACGGAACCCTCTATGTATCTACAGGTACATATAGTAGCATCGCGATGGCAGCAAAAGGGATTGATTGCACTACGTGGCATCGTAGACTGGGTCACATGAGTGAAAAGGGGATGAAAGTAATGTTGTCGAAGGGAAAGTTACCAGGTTGTAAGTCGCTGGACTTGGAGTTCTGTGTTCTCGGAAAACAGAGGAAAGTCAGCTTTACGAAGGTGGCTAGGACCCTGAAAACAGAGAAGCTGGAGCTTGTGCACACCGATGTGTGGGGCCCTTCTAAGGTAACCTCTCGTGGTGGTGCTAATTATTTTGTTACTTTCATTGATGACGCTACTAGAAAATTGTGGGTTTTTTTCTTAAACATAAGTCTGATGTGTTTAGTGTCTTTAAGAATTGGAGAGCACTAGTTGAGAATGAAACAGGAAAGAAATTGAAGTGTCTGAAATCAGATAATGGTGGCGAGTATTGTAGCGATGAGTTTGAGGCTCATTGCGCTGCGGAAGGGATTCGTAGGATAAAAACGGTCCCAAGAAAGCCAAGGCAGAATGGAGTTGCTGAACGCATGAATAGGACGATCCATGAGCGTGCGAGGAGCATGAGGTTACATGCTGGGTTGCCTAAGCAGTTCTGGGCTCATGCAGTAGATACGGCCGTGTATTTGATCAACAGGGGACCTTCAGTTCCTTTGAATTGTGGATTACCAGAAGAGGCTTGGACAGGTAAAGAGGTAAATTTATCTCATTTACGAGTTTTTGGTTGCATTGCTTATATGCATATAGAACTGGCAGAAAGGGGTAAACTTGATGCTAAGTCTCGTAAGTGCGTGTTCATAGGCTATGGTACTGATAGCTATGGTTATAGATTGTATGATTTTGAAAATCAGAAAACACGCAGGAGTGTGGATGTGGTATTTAATGAATCTGCTCTGTATAGAAACAGGAACAGTCAACCCGAGGAGGCTGAGGAAAATTCAGACTTGGTAGAGTTTGATGGGATCCCAGACAGCAAAGTCCTGCAGCCTCAGGATATTAATACCGAATCCATTCCACAGGAAAATCCACAGACTCCCCCTCCCAGGAGATCTACACATGTTGCTAAACCTCCAATACGTTATTCTCCATCTTTACATTATTTGTTGCTAACAGATAGTGGTGAACCAGAATGTTTTAAAGAAGCATTGCAGGTTGAGACCAGGGAGGAGTGGGAGCACGCCATGGATGATGAGATGGATTCTCTCTCATCAAACCAGACTTGGAAATTGGTTCAGTTGCCCAAGGGGAAGAGAGCTTTGCACAACAAGTGGGTTTACAGGATTAAGGAAGAATCTGATGGTAGCAAACGGTTCAAGGCAAGGTTGGTAGTGAAGGGTTTTGAGCAGAAACCAGGTATCGACTTCACTGAAATTTTTTCACCTGTTGTGAAGATTTGTACTATCAGATGTGTTCTTAATATTGTGGCTGTTGAGAACTTGCACTTAGAGCAGTTAGATGTAAAAACTGCTTTCCTTCATGGGGACTTGGAGGAGGACATCTATATGCATCAGCCAGAAGGTTATGTTGTGGAAGGAAAGGAGAATCAAGTGTGCAAGCTTAAGAAGAGCCTGTATGGGTTGAAACAGGCTCCGAGACAGTGGTATAAAAAGTTTGATACTTTTATGACTAATACGGGTTTCAGTAGGTGTCATGGGGATCACTGTTGTTACTTTAAAAAGCTTGGTACGTCGTATCTCATACTTTTGTTGTGTGTAGATGATATGCTTGTTGCAGGTTCAAGCATGGATGAGATTGTGAATCTCAAGGCACAACTGTCCAAAGAATTTGCAATGAAGGATTTGGGTTCTGCGAAGAAAATCCTTGGGATGCGAATTAGTAGGGACAGAGCAAGGGGAAAGTTGAAGTTGTCACAGGAAGAGTATGTTAAAAAGGTGCTGAAACGTTTTAACATGGAGAATGCTAAGCCAGTTAGCACACCTTTGGCAAGTCACTTCAAGCTTTCGAGTGAAAGGAATGCAGTAACTGATGAAGAACAGAGCTACATGGCGAGTGTTCCATATGCCTCGGCAGTAGGCAGTTTGATGTATGCCATGGTTAATACAAGGCCAGACATTGCTCATGCAGTGGGAGTTGTCAGCAGGTTCATGGCAAATCCGGACAAGGAGCATTGGGAAGCAGTCAAATGGATTCTGAGTTATCTGAAAGGTACTACGGATTTGGCTTTGTGTTATGGGGGTTCTGATATTTGTCTGCATGGTTTTGTGGATTCAGATTTGGCAGGGGACATTGATAGCAGGAAGAGTACTACTTGGTATGTATTTACTTTAGGGAGTGCAGCAGTTAGTTGGGTCTCACGGCTACAGAGAATAGTGACTATTTCCACGACAGAGGCAGAGTATGTTGCAGCCACAGAGGCGTGCAAAGAGATGGTATGGTTGAGGAGCTTCATGAAAGAGTTGGGTAAAGAGCAAGACAAATGCAGACTGTTTAGCAACAGTCAGAGTGCTATACATCTGGCGAAGAATGCAGCCTTTCATTCAAGGACCAAACATATCGATATAAAGTATCACTTTATTCGCTCTCTGTTGGAAGAAGGACAGTTCACTTTGGAGAAGATTCACACAAGTGAAAATCCGACAGACATGTTCACGAAGGTGGTTACTGTGGGGAAGCTGAAGGCTTGTTCAGCTTCCGTGGGTCTCCAAGCTTGAGTGGGAGACTGGGTGCTGGTGATGTTTATGATTGGTGGTGTCTAAAGATGATCGTTGATGTATATTTGGAGGTGCCGCTGTAAACAGTTTTCAAGTGGGAGAATTGTTGGGATGAAATCTATTTAAGCTGAGCGCGAACCGAGATGCGTGCGGGTCAGCCTTTTTAGGGTTTCGGTCCATTGTATGCTTATGATATAAAAGCAAAGTTAGGGCTGCCTCCTTTTGTAACTCTGACATATTTTACATCATAGTGAAACACCCCAGCACCCCATGGACGTACGATTAAGCAATCAGCTTAAGTCGGAACCACGTAATCTCTGTGTCTTGTTCTTTTCTTGCTTTATATTGTTTTCTGTTCTTAGTTTGTTCTTCGATTGTGTGTGTGTTGATCGTGGGTTTGCGCGCTTGAATCCCCAACATTTGGGACCAATGTCCTTAAGGGCACAGATCTGCTCTTCTCCCATGGCAGACATGACGGTCACAACAAGGTCCTTTCCTTCATGTCACCGAACCCATCTTTAATCTACACAGCACAAAAAAAAAAAAACAACAAAAGCTAATGTATTTAGAATCCAGAAAGGAATCCAGTAGTTCAATGCAAAAGCAAGTTTTTTTTTTTTTTTTGGATCCGCATGCGAAAGCAAGTTGATTCGGTACAATATACACCTGAGTGACCAGAGTGTCATCAGTCGGGAGCCTCAAGTCATCCTTGGTGTTTCCATTTTCAGTCAAAAGACTCACCTAAAAGAAATGCAGATTCCGTTGGTTAACTAGGGCTCTCTCTGGATGAACGCAACTTGTGAGCCGACGTGAGAAATATGTTTGTGCATGCAAGGAAGTACTTAAGTCTTAGAATACTGGTTAGAGATTTTTTATAGCCCATGTATTCACGCATACATCTGGGAAATGTAATTTCGTTGCAGTCAGACAGAAGAAAATAAAAAGGATAAAAAAAAAAAGACAGAAGAAAATAAAACAAAATTACAAGATAGATGTGGTCTAAGTTATATGAATACCGAGAACACATGGGCATGAAAAAGTAAGATAGATGTGGTCTAAGTTATATGAATACCGAGAACACATGGGCATGAAAAAGTACCCATATGCCATGTTATACTTACTTCTAGAGAATTATATGTATAACACGAGTGCTTTGTGCCTAAGGGTTAGCCACACCAGTCATCTACAATCCAATTTTTCTAAATAAACAAGAAAGACAAAACAACCTGTTTCTGTTTGCTGTCAAATGGGCCTCAAGCCCTGAACCATGGTTTAATGCACATCGTGTAACATGAACTGTAGTACCTCATTGCTGCCCATTGCTAGAACATTAAAGATAACTTACAAAACCATCTTCAGAGATGTCGATCAGCTGATAGTCAGTACGTTAACTTGGGGAACCTGAGAACGAGGGACAGTAAAGTATCCGAGTAAATAGTAAAATCAATTATCAACAAAACATGTGGAGAACTGAAGGTAAAAACCAGAGGTCATGCAAAGAGTTATGCCCAAGTCAAAATACATGCAAGAAAATTATAGCATGCGAGAAAAGTAGAGAAAAGAAAATAGCATGGTGATACGTCGCAGTTGTGGGATGAAGGGACAATATCTTCAAGCTTCTTGCCATTGAAAATATCAATTCCCACAAAGTGGCACTTTGCATGTCCATGTTTGCCTGTCTTTGAGGTGGAGACCTCCACAACCTGTTTAAAGAACAAAGCCACCCAAGGGATCACAATTACAGAGGGCCGCAAAGCTTACACTCAAATCTACAGGCTACAGCAGTAGAATATAATGCGATCTAAGGTGGAAGAAAACTATATTTTACCTAGCTGGGTCGTAGATAACACAACAGACTACTATAAACCACAAAATGACAATCCACAAAATAGTTTTGAAGGGAATGCCGTATTATAATATTCGGTAGGAGTAATAAAAATAGGAGGAATTCACTGTGTTAAATTGTTCTTCCATCTCTTTGACCCTTTCAACACAGTAAGTTAACAGGGTTTAGCATTGGAGAAATGTAAACCAAACCATTCAAGCGACGTGGGACAATATAGGACAATAAGTGAGCTTCCCTAAAACAACCCCCCAAATTTTTTTTTCCTAACATGGGCAACTTAGCATCTACAAGAAAAATGACATTTCTGCCCCAAGAGATTCATGCGAGGTTGTTACAATGTTACTCCCCTATGTGAGAAAAAACTAATATTGTCATTGCATACAAAATCCAGGTGGCCCCAACGAGCTATTACGTACGCTTAGTTTCTAGGAGTTATTACTAACTTCTTCTTTTTTTTGGTAAGTAGGAGAACTACTTATTACTAACTTATCATAGAAGAAGAGATTATTGAAATTGATAATACAAATGTGTTTCCCATCCCAATGGCGGACCCACCCCAGTTATGCGATCTTTGATGGAGATTAATGTAGGCTCAGATAGATTTTGGAGCTGGAATAGCTTAGAGATTGACTTTCTGAATATCTTTGTTAAGACTCAACTGGAGAAATAAAACAACCACATTAGGACTTTGTGACCCTCAAGGCCAGCACAGTGATTAGCATGTGAAGCAAAAGAAATCAAACAGAATTTAATAGAATCGAGAAATTTCCTGTTTAGTGGACTGCACCTACGCCAACCGGGAAATGTCCTCCTGTTACTGTTAGTGTAATTTAGTACTACTATTTCTGAATTGAACCAAGACCAACCATCAATTCTCCATGTCTCTCATCTATAAACAGTCAATAACTTTTAAGTCTTTAGCGAACACAATACCCAAATACTCAATCTGCCAAATTGAGCAGTTAGCACCAACAGTATGTCCACCATCAGTTGATACATACATGAAGCATGCAAATATAAATCAATAAAACTGCAATCAAGATCCGTAAAAATGAACACAAACCCAGATGAAATTTATCCAAAAATTACAATACCCAGAAAACAATCAGAAGAATAAAGACGACTGTGATGAGTTAATAAATCATAGTAACAGGTTAGGAGAGAGAGAAAGAAAGAAACCTTGCAAGGCCTGTTCTTGATGACTATATAGCCATTCTTCCGAATTGTTCCAGCCTGCTGAGGGTAGGTCTTTGAGGCCCCTGCGTCGGCCTTCGACTCGAAGTGATGCTCCTCGTCCGACATCTCTCTCTCTCTCCAAAGAATTTCTCTTTCTAAAGAAGAAGGTTGTAGAAGATTGGACGACGACAGCACTCACTATCTGACGCAACTTCCTTAGAGCATCTCCAATCCAATACTCCATTTTTGCCTTCATTTCTTCATTTGAGAGTATCAAAATAATATATTTTATTGCAAAAGTGATTTTGGAGGAAATCTAACTCCAACCCAATACTCTATTTCTACTTCTATTTCTTTAAAAACTCATCCCAAATCTCAAACTTCCCCACTTTCCCTCCAAAACTCAGATTTTCATTTTTCTAACTTCATTAAAAAAATACTCAATATGGGTCGTATTTTAAAGATATTGTACATATCTTTTGATTGGTACCAATTTATAAAGGATTAGTGTATCAAAACTAATTTGATGAACAAAATGGGATTTGGTGAGGGTGAATAGTGAAATGGAGGAGATCCTCCATTTTTTTCTCCATCCTCCATATTTGGAGTACCAAACTTGATCCTCTCAAATGGAGGAGAAAATAGAGGATGGGTTGGAATGGTATTTCCTCCAAAAATGATCCTCTCAAATGGAGAAATAGAGAAATGGAGGGTGCATTGGAGATGCTCTTATGTTGCTTCAGCGGACACGTTGGCTTTGTTTGGTTTTTAGGAAAAGTGATTGAAAGTGAGGGAAAGAAAATGAGAGGGAAATTGGAGTATAGGAGAGAAATTGTACTATTCACAAAATTTAAAGGGAAAATTTCTTATATATCCCTTCGACTTTGATTTAAAATTCAATTTGGTCCTTCACCTTTTAATTTGGACATATAAATACTTCGACTTTCCAATTGTTTTCAATGTCATCCTTTACATGGATGGCGTTATGTTTTTGGACGGAAAAAGACCAGGTGCCCAGCACGTGCCCCCTTTCAAGGGGTATTATTGCCCATTCCCCCCCCTCTCTCTCTCTCTCTCTCCAATTAAACCCCATAGCCTTCTCCCCCATCCCTCCGCTCATTCCTACATTGAAACCACTACTTAGATTCAACTATACCCATTCTCCCCTACTAGGTAAGAACCCCCTAATCCACCCCCCTTATTTAGGAAGAATTCACCTCCCAATCTCTTTTTCCATCTCTCTCTACATAAGAGAGAAACTCGCCTACCCATCTAACCTCAATCACTAGATTTCTTGTAGAGAGAAAAAGAGTGATAGACAGAGAGTGAGTGATAGAAAGAGATATATGCTCTGTTTTCACTATTTGGGTCTCCTCTGTTTTCACTAAAATGGGTAACCCCTGTTTTATTCCCCCGCAGATTTCTTTTCAAAGCTCAACTAATTACAATTGAAAAAGAAAAATCCAAACAAAAAATAGAGACTATCCACAATTGATAAGTCTAAAGATCCTAGAATCCTGTAACCAAGCATCACAAAGGGAACTGTTGGATGCCATAAACTTGATAGAAGAAAAGGAGCTGAGTTTAGCATCGACCAAGATTCCTCCTGGAAAACCTCTCATTTCCTCGCCGAATAAAAATGACGTCGTTGAGTTTCCCCCGGCCCCGGAATCTTCCACGGCATTTTTTTCCCACTCCAAAATTAAAACCACAAAATTTCTAAAAAAATTCTTTTCCCCTTTTCAAACAAACCAGAAACTAGACTTATCTTTTCCAACAGTACCTCCCGGAGGCGATCGATGCCGTGTGGGTCCCATGCCCGTCAGAATCCCTTGGCGACCGATACTCGGTCGTTTCATTCATCTTCCCATTTTGTTGCCTCATACCCGTCACTAAAATACCTCGCTCAGCTTCCGATTACACGACGTCGTTGGAAAATCCTCACCGGAAACACACTCCCCTTTCCACTTACCCGGGCCGACCCAAGATCCCTATCATAATAGTTTTGTCTCTCGGGCCAGATCCCAGTATCTAGATTGAGCACTGAGAGAGAGGAGGTGAGGAGGAGGAGGGTGAGGGAGAGGGGAGAGGGTGGCCGGAGAGATCCCCAGTGAGGCGCCTGGGTTTTGTCGCTTGATATACCCCTTAAAAGAGAGAAAGAGAGAGAGGAATGGACAATAATACCCCTCAAAAGGGGTCAGGTGCTCTTTTTCCGTTAAAAAATATAACGCCATCCGTGTAAAGGATGACATTGAAACCAATTGAAAAGTCGAAGTATTTATATGTCCAAATTAAAAGATGAAGGACCAAATTGAATTTTTGATCAAAGTCGAAGGGATATATAAGAAATTTTCCCAAATTTAAATTCTTCTATTTTCTCTCCCCTTTCTCTCCAATCCAAACAATTGGAGGGAAAATTTTTAACTTTTCTCTCACTTTCCCCTACTTCCAAACAGAGCCTGTAATTGATAGATATAATACCGGCCGTTGGATCATTTGCTGAAATTGTCATCATATTATCATCACCTTGTGACAATGTATCAACGATCATGGGAAGACGCGTGGCCATATAATTATCTTAAACTTTAATCTTTATACTGTAGAATTTCTGAGGAGATCATTAGAGATCCATGTAAGTTGGCTCGGACACCAAGTGTTGATAAAAAAAATTTCTCTCCCTAACGTCAGGGGCGTACCTAGGATTTTATGGCACTGAGGTCCAATATTCACAGCAGAAAAAGTTTTGTATTCGAAAAACTATAATTGGTTCATTGCCAACTTGTTTTGGTTCGTTTGGATCCTAGTTGCATATGATTATCAGTAATCATGGATGTCAATTTAGTTGGAATTCATTGGAAAGTGTGCTTCTCTTTATGATGACGTCATATCCTGGTCCTGTTAATCTTTGTAACTTCTATTCAAATTAAAGATTAATAGAAAAATAAAAAAGACATATGCATTACTTGAGTTAAAAAGTAGATGGGAACAAAAAAAATAAAAAAAATCAAGCGCCGGATGAAACAAGTTAGGCAAGATTGTAATTTTTCAATACTACTTTGGACAAAATATAGAGATGAGAGTACAATGTCACAGGGCAACATTACCAAAACATCCAAAACACACTTGGTATGGGCATGCTGTGAGCAATGCATTGCTCACGGCATGCCAAGACCAAGAGTGGCCAAGGCATGACTCATGGCATGCCAAAACAAGGGGAGGCTGTGAAACTGCGAATGGCTCATTAAATCAGTTATAGTTTGTTTGGGGTGGCCAAGGCATGGCAAGCCGATTGAATGTCACCGGGCAAGGCAATGCATTGCTCACGGCATGCCAAAAGAAGGGGTGGGGTGTCAGAAAAGTTACCACAGGGATAACTGGCTTGTGGCAGCCAAGCGTTCATAGCGACGTTGCTTTTTGATCCTTCGATGTCGGCTCTTCAATATAAGCATATCTCTGTGGAGAATTCTAATCGAGTGGAGTCAGGTGACCCCGCTTGCCTCTATGTAGGTCCGCCCATGCCGCTAAAGTAGTAATTTGGACCCTCTTTGCGGTCTTACGGGGAACTTGATAATCCAGTTTAGGATATTTATGTGTTATTTTTTGACCCACTTCAACGATCAAAATCATACTACTATACATTTGGAAACTCTTCATCATCAATCGCAACAAAATCATGTTATTAATCGGATATAAGTTCACAAGAATTATTTATCTTGAGATCGATGAGCTCTCTATCGTGTGTTGCACATTTTTTTCAAGAAGAGATAAATTTGTTCTACAGTTATATCGATTTGATGCCTAATCAACGTTTGACAAAATTGGAAAAGAGAGAACGATTTTCATCGTCAAAGTATGTCCAGAAAAAAAAAAAAAATTCACAAAGCCTTCGCCAGAACCACATTGGGCCAACCCAACTCCCCTGTTTCATTGGGTCAGCCCATCCACGCAATGCGGACTCAGTCCACTTTTTCTGCAAAGGCCTATGCATGTTCATGGCCTGTGTTCGGTTCACACTTCACTTTCAGAAGTTTTCTTTCTTTTTGGGAAAATGATGGCCAAAGTACGTGTTTTAATAATTAATACCAGCTAAAGACATTTTCAGCATTAACAAATGTTCTCAATATGTCATTGGCGGGTATTAATTATCAAAACACGTCCTGGGCCGTCATTTTCCCTTTCTTTTTCTTTTATCCGATTCAGAAGTTTAAGGACCCTAAACTCTAAAAAATCTTGAAAAAAATTAGATAATTGTATGCTTAGTATCCCCTTGATATGAACCGTAGAAATCGTAGGGCTTGTTGAGAAGAGCATTCAGGAAAAAATTTATCTTTATTGGACATCGATAGGTATCAAAATAGTTCATTATTTTAAAATAATTATTTTAGAGTTTAGGACCCTGAAATCTGAATGAAAATTTGAACGAATTAGATCAATTACTTAAAAAAAATCCATTTGGGCTAAAATTTTTCAAGATCAATTGAATAATTATTTTAAAATTATTGAACGGTTTGGATCGTTTGTGCGGGACTTCTAAGTGAGTCCCACACAACCATGTGCAAAATTGGTCCTTGACTTGGGCTGGCTCCATATGCAGTAAATTATTTGTCACACCAAATGAAAACAAAAGTGTAGCGTCACCAGTGAAATCTGGAGGGCGAAAATAAGCCACCTTCCAAAAAATAAAGACCCTTTTTTTTTTGGGGTCTGTTTCATGATTTCCTCGATCTACTAGTCCTATACTCTTATCCATTGTTAACTACCAGTCCTCTGTTAAAAGAACTGTGCTATACACACAGATAAATAGGTAACAGATCTTGCATAGATTTTTGTGTGGGGCCCACTCTCACACAAACAATCCAACCCGTTCATTAAATGTAAAACATTTTTTCAAGGGCCCCTGTGAAAAATCAGCTCAATCCGATACCTATAGATACTCGATCCAATCATCAGACTTTTCATCCGATTTTCAGAATAATGAAATGTTAAATGACTGGATCAAGTATCTATAAGTATCAGATTGAGCTAATTTTTAGCGGGGGCACTTGAAAAAATGTTTTATATTTAATGAACGACTCGGATTGTTTGTGTGAGACCCGTAATGGGCCCCACACAAAAATCTTTGTAGAATCTGTGTACAAGCCTGTGTCAAGAGACTTGTTTGTCTGTTCTAAAGGACAACCTTAGCTGTAAGGTGAATAAAACTACTCACAACACGAAAAATTAATATTGCTCATATATTCTGTGTCTGCAGGTAGGAAAAAAAACCCATCATTTAGCTAGCCCAAACACATTTGGATATGAATTTTTGGAGGGACTCATCTAAAAACAAAGAAATTAAACCCTTGCCTTGGTGCAAAAAAGGAATTACTTACAATGCCCAAATCTTTCCATCATATTCTCTCTCTTAGTCCACCCTCACAACGTATTATATGTATACATTAACAGAAGTAGAAGACATCTCACAACATCATTCATCCTATGACTCTTTCGTCTTCTTTTCTTCTTTTTTTATACTATGACTCAGTTGTCCGAACCAGTATTATTTACGCTCACCTCGACTAATCTTGTGGACTAATCCCACCGCCCACTTGCGGGGAGCCTAATCCCGAGCAAAACTATATATGTTTGGATTTGACCCAAAGAGTTGATAGTACCTGAGAGGTTTCAAACTTGAACCTTAGGAGAGAGAGAGAGCAAAACCATAAATCGCAGGCCTTCACCGCGAAACCAACCCACCAAGCCTTACCCTTTCACCTGCCATTCTTCTCTTTCTGAGTTCAAATTCCCTTCATCTCAAAAGTTAGTTGGTATGCGCTCAATCACCAAGAGAGTTGCTTAGGCTACGTGGAACCCAGCGACCAATCAAGTGGAAACAGATGTACTATCTATTTGTAGCTGATTCTTCTGTCTCCTGAGATATCTGCAATTCTGGATTTATGGTAGCTAGCTACGTGCACATATGAGTCATATGAAACAGAAAATGAAGCATGTCAGTTTCAGTATTTAGGTGGACAAATGACGCTGCAACAAATGTTCGATCTGCTCTTATTGACTTTGTTTGTGGAGTATGGATAATATATGTCTGGTTTTGCTTTTCTAGCTAGGCATGTGCATGGACTTCTTCACAGAGAGAGAGAGAGAGAGAGAGAGAGAGGGTTCTTGTAACTTCTCATGTCTTCTAGACTATATCCCGGGGTAGTTACAAAACCCATTATTATCGTCATCGGGAAACCATACAATTTAGAGTTTCATAACATTTATTGATCGAACGAAACAACCGTATTCGACCCATGAGCGCAATCACTGTTTTCGGTATCAAAATAATATTGTCTTGCACAAATAATCCTTAAGTATTTATCGTGGTCGAAGTGAACAATTTGAATCATGAACGAGAGTTCGGGATAAGATAAGCCTGCGGAAATATTGGGGTCACTTTGAACAATCCAGGAACCAAGTTTTGGGGTCTCTTTGGAAGAACCTCTGCCCTCCTAGGCGATACTGGATAGGGTACCAACTAGATCAGTGCTCTCCAACAGGAATATCATCAAGGACGGCCAACCGTTATCCTGCCCTTTGTGCTCCTTGTAACTAGAGACTCCGGATCATCTGTTCTTGTACTGTCAATTCTCTTGAAATATCTGGTCTCTAATTCTAGATTAGTGACATGTTACGTGGGTATATCCTAATTCCTTGACAGATTGGCTCTATGGTGGTTTGACAACAGGTTAAGCAATTTGGAGAAAAATTTGTGGGAAGCGTCTTTCTATGCTACATTGTGGTCTTTGTGGCTAGCACGGAACGACTATGTGTTTAACAATGCAACAACAAGTATTGAGGTGGTGGGGGAATTAGTGAAAACTAGAGTCGCAATGTGGATGAAGACCAAGTTTGAGATCAAGATCTTTTCGGTGGAGGAGTTTAAGTTGTTTCTTGATGGTATTCGTAAGCTCAAGTTGTAGTTCATGTTGAGGTGTTCAGTCTGTCCAACTTTCTGTTGGATGGGCTAGTTGTGTTTGATTTCTTTTTGTTTTTCTCTTGATGTACCCTTTCGAGTTTATATAAAAATTTCGTTTGCCGAGAAAAAAAGAAGAGATAAGCCCGCGGAATGCCCAATCCCATTTGGAGTGCTCATGATCAGTCCCACCCCATTGGTCTGATCACTTTGATAGCGGAAATTCTAATTGCAATTACAGATTTGCAGGAACCACGCAAGGAAAAATGCGTTTGAGTCCATTTCGGATCCCAAAAAAATTTAGAAAAATATCCATAAATTTTTGAATATTATTTTATGGAGCCCTGTAAAAAATCAGCTCCAGCGGATATCGGTAAGTATTATTTTTGGATTCGTAGGGGCGAATAAATTTTTTTGGGACCCGGAATGCGCCCAAAAGCGTTTTTCTTTACGTGGTTCCCTGTAAACCTTTCCTGCGAATAGCAGGGCTCCTTTGATAGTATTTCGACTTGTACTGCCCACTTGACAATACGTCACTTCCCATGCGTGTTTGCAGTACTGCCCACTAGTATTTCGACTTGTACGTACTCTAAAATCATTCACACGTACACAAACACTTGTAGTGCTTACCAAACAACAATATGAGTGTGTTTAAGTGTTTTGCGTCCACAATGCATGTGAGTGTGTGTGTGTTTTAAGTGATTGCGTGTGTGTTTGGATGGTATACGCTGCAAGTGCTTGTGGATGTGCGGTGGTAATTAATAAAGTTGTAAAACTAGTACTATTTGAAAGTCCAATTAAATTTGCATATAGCTATTTGTGATTTACATGTTACGCATTTTTGTCACCGCTTCATGAAAATCGAGCCCCTGGTTGACGAATTATTATTATTAATTCTTTGGTAAAGTCAAATGTACATGTGCATTATGGCGTGATACAATGAACCAACTTAATTAAAATATTCATGGAATCATATTAATATTGCAGATTGTGAAAACAAATCAAAATTGGATACCTCGCACAAAATTTTTCAATCCAATTGGGACTAACTCAGTTGATCAGGATTCTTGCAGCTCACTAGGAGGTCAAAAGTTCGAATCTCTCCATCTGCGTATGTTCTTCTCTAATTAGATGAGATTTTCATTTCTTTTTTTGTTTTCTTCCTTATGATGAGCTTATTTTTTGTATTGGTTGAGTTGTTGGGTTTGGTTTGGTTATCTCGTGGACTCTTACAATTGATGTAGTGTCCCGGGTTTGTACTTTTTACTTCATACATAATGTAAACGACATCTTCTATCTATTGGAAAAAAAAAACCAAATTCTTCCCTAGTTATTAAATTCAGGGCCTTTTTTTTTGATCGACAAAAGATGAATTTTATTAAAAACGGAAAAAGGGGAAGGGGATCCAACAAATAGTTGGACAATACACCATAATGGGACTTCATTGTCAATCTGTCGCTTGTTTTCATATGGCACTTATATTGGACTTTGCGGATTTAAATGTTCAACAATAGGTCTATATACCCATAATTAAAGCAAAAAATATTTCGGAAGATAAAATTATAAGGTGCAAATTCAAGTTTAGTTTGGAAAAAACGAAATGAGGTGGTATTTTGAAATTTGGTTTGTCCATGTAATTAACATTCTTCATGCTTTTCTCTTTGATCGGTTTTAAACCTTTCTCTTCATCCTTTGCTTGATTCTCTTCTCTCTCTCTCTCTTGGCGAAAGATAATACGGAGTATATGCACGCAAAAAATGAGCTTGGTCGGACATCAATAAGTATATTAAAAATTGAATTTCGGTTTAGGAAATGGACTGCCATAAACAATTTAACTTCAAAATCTATGACCCTTCATTCTGTAAACCAAAATTCAAGTTTTGATATACCTATCGATATCCAATCAAGCTGATTTTTTCATGGGTATACTACTCTACGTGTTCTACAAGATGAACGGTTCAGATTATAACAAAAAAAATCTTGTAGGACCCACATGCGATGGTGGAAACCCCATGGTTTCCACCTATGGCGGATAGAATTTACACTCTTTTGGAATATAGGAATTAGGATGAGGGGACAATTCACAGGCTTTTGTTTCTTGATAATACGACTCATTTTACGCACATGAAGTGTTGTTGTCCTTTGCATTCGGGGGAGTTTTTCTTTTCTTTTTGGTTTTTTTGAATTTTGTCTTTATTTTAAAAAAAAAACGCGTTTAGTAGTCTTGTGCAAAAATTTTGTGGGTTATTGGTTCGCTTCGTTGAGACAAATCGAAAAAATAAAAAATTATGACTTTTGTCCTCATTCTTTTGAAAATATCCGAGATAAAACAAACAAACAAACAAAAAAACCCACAGCTAGCCCCAAAACCCCCGGTTTTTTGAGTTTTACCTAGGATATTTCAAAAAATATTAAGGTAAAAGTAAAAAAAATTACTTTTTCGATTATTCTCATCGAGACGAATCTACAATCCACAAAAGTTTGACGCAAAACTAATAAACGCAAAAAAAAAAATTAACTAAGGACAAAATGCTCAAAAAAAAAAAACTAAGGAAAAAACAACGCCCGAGTCTTGATCAGTAATCAGGGGCAAACATTAGAGCATCTATATCTATATACTGCTAGCTCACTTTTTGAATCTTACGTACTACATAAATCTAACGGTACGTCTAGGGTTATCACTTATCACCATAAATCCTACAGCTAAGATGGATGGTAAAATAACTTAAAAATCCAATTGCTTACCAAATAAATCCTACGGCTATGATTATGTTTGGGAAAATTCTGCCGTTTAAAAAAAAAATGTTTGGGAAAATTCTCATTATCAACTGAATCGTTTGTTCACCACATTTATTCGTTGCCATTTTTAAACATTCCCTAGCTAATATATATTTCTCATATGAATGGTATTTTCCTTTTCAGAGCATTGTGTTTTCTATCGGGAAAGCTTTCGGTTAATATCTAAGCCTTCGTAAGAAAAATGGAAATCAACATTTATTTTTTTATTTTTATATTCTATAATTATGTCTACACTGAAGAGAAAATATAAAATTCTTTATCTTTCTTTGAGCTTGGAACACTAAAATATAATCTGTTTTGGGATAGTAAAATATACGGAGTAATTAGTTTTTTCTTGAAAATATTTAAGAAAAAGGTCAAAAAATTTCGTCAATGTTAACGGGTTGGCACAACGCAACCCATTAATGTTGACGAATTTTTTTGAACAGTCAAAATTTCATTTCGTCAACATCTTGATTATTCTTTTGAACATGAAGTTGTTACTCCTATTAATCTTGTAACATTTTCAAGATTAATGAATTTTTTTTTGCCGTTAAAAAAAAAAACGAGCAATTGCTAGTGTTGATAAATGATGATGTAATAAGAGCCCCTTATAATATGGGATTGGGAAATCAAGATGTGACGTAGGGGGCCCACAATTTCATCTATTCTCTTAATCATCTTATCCTGGAAACAAAAATTCGTGGCCATTAATCGAACTTTATACAAAAATGGTATTGACGTATTTTTTATTTTTTACAAAATTTAGAAGAAGTTTTATTGCCAAAAAATACCATAACATCAGGGGTTACTATCCTCAGAAAGAGGATAAGAAGCAAGGGAGATAAATCTCACACATCTTGGCCACATCACAGAGATACTAGCACATCTCACAAAGCCGCTCACCAACAACCAGTAACCACAAAGGAAAACACCCACAACGGGGTGAGAAAGACTCCCAAAGGGGAGAAAGACTCACGTAAAAAACCCTAAAGTAATACACTGAAAAACATAAAACAGAAAACCCTAGCAACTGCAATTGCTGCCTCGGGGAGAAAGACCCACGTAAAAAACCCTAAAGCAATACACTGAAAAACATAAAACATAAAACCCTAGCAACTGCAATTGTTGCCCCTCCTCGTGCTCGACTACCTCATCCCGACAGCCTCCACCGCTAATATCAGAGTAGATCCGCAGCAAACAAACCAAACCGGGAGCAAACGAGTCAACTAGACCGCCACCATCCGTCACACACCGGCGAGAACTCCCTAAGCCATCATCCCATAAGGGCTCCATGAAAGCCAGAGGCAAAGAACCACCTCCAGCAGTGCCGCGGCCGCTGGCACACCACCACCCCCTCCAATGTCCAATCTGGGCCTCCCTCTTTGCTTCAGGCCACCGATGTCCGACTCCATGGCGATTCGTTGCCGCTGCAAGCTAAAAAATAATCCTTCGAATGCGGCAAAAAACAGACGCGAAAAGGATACAAGGGGAGAGATCTAAGGGAGAGAGAGAGAGCGGGGGAGGGAGGGGGGTGGCGCCGCCCCTCCCCAGGGAAAACCCTAGTAGTTGATTTTATTTTCTGAAAATAGGATTAGGGGAGGGCATTGATCTCTCTATTAGGCTTTAATTAGTCCCACAATTACAGGGGAGGGTCAATTTTATGCATGATATATCATCTCGAATGATTTGAATTCATTATCGTCTAATAATTTAGATAATTCGAGTCATTTCATTCATAGATCATACAGAGTATGCATAAATCATACATGCAAAAAGATCAGGCAAAATGAATGTCTAATCAAATCACATGTGTCTTGACAAAAAAATGATGGTCTTGAAAAAACAAAATAGTCACATATTTTTATTGATTGGTCACAATTAATCTCATGAGGATCAGGTAGTCTACTCTTCTTTCTTTTTTTAAGATAAATGCGGTTCATTGAAATAATTATTATTGAACACGGTACGTATTAAGTAATACACTTTAAAATGTAGGTCACGAATTCACAGCATACCATCCAAGTGAAATCCATTTTGTATCAACATCACATAACTAATTATCATAAGAGAGTTCTTAATCCGTATTTCTCGTATCCAAATAGGGATGGCCATCTCGGCCGATCCGTCTGTATCGATCCGTTATCTGTCCCGAACGGATCGGATTTTTCGGATATCGGGGCGGATTCGGATTTATTTTTTTAAAAAAAATTCAGAGATCGGATTGGATTCGGAGGTAAGTCTGCCTCCGATCCGATCCGCCCCGAATCCGATCTCCATCCCCGATCCGCCCCGATCTGTCCCCGAATATCCGAAAATCTATTTTTTTTGATCAAAAATTCGTCTCCGATCCGCCCCCGAATACTCTTTTTGATAAAAAAAAAATCTGATTTTTTTTTTTCAAATTCGGATATCCGAATCCCCGATTGGATCTCCGTTCTCCATTTGGGGCGGATTCGGAGGACCGAAAATATATCCGATCGGGGATCAGGGCGGATTCGGAGGTCGGATGGAAGGTTCGGATTCAGATATGTCAATATCCGCCTCCGATCCACCCCGTTGACACCCCTATATCCAAATGTAAGAGGTTTCAAAATAAATGTCCTGGACCCCAATGTAATTAATTTTGTCCAGCCAAACACGCAAAGAAATTATGTGGAATACGAAATTACGAACATATCGGTTGTCATGTTCGTTTACATAAGCACATATTAATTGGTGTTGTCCTTTCAAATGTCTAAAGAAATAACGAGTGAACCATCTCTTTGCAATTTTTAATTTTTCGACTTGGCAGGAGCAATATTTGCATGAATTTGTGAAGCACATAAATGTAATGTTTTCCAGTAATTTGGCGGAGATATTTTTAATACGAATTCTACGAACTAATTGATGAATTTCAAGTTTCCATTTTCGTCTTTAAAGATGGTTACTTGACAATTGCTTTTACTCTTTTTTGCCATTGTGTTGCTTTTGTCTTCTATTACCACATATTTGAATTTTATACTATTGAATTTTTTTATTGCTCCATCTAGTTGATTAAAAAAAAAAAAAACATTGTTAAACATCTGCAACTGGGGTTGGGCGTTTTATGTGTTCTCGTGCATAGAACGGACTCACGTACGCTTGTATACAGATAACGAAAAGTCCCTTTAGGATCACGCGATAAAGTTGGAACGATAGAGATAATCAAAACACTCCTAAAGTAGTATGTACCGTAAAATGTAAATACAGCGTGAGTGAAAACTATTAATACAGCGGCTGTAGGGTGGTGGTTGGTCGCGCATTCATTATCAGGGTTGTTGCTGTCCCCGCAGAATTGCCATGAGTCATCTTTAATTTCAGCACACGCTCAATTAAGTAATTGGCTGGAAACGTGTCTGATATTTGTCCTGTTTGTTTGGTTAGTCCATCTTTGCATTTCCAAGCAATTTCTCACTAGTGGTATAAACTGTTGGGAACATTTTAATTAAAACAAAATCTTTAGGAGGAACCGCCCATCTCCCACTTTTATAAGAGAAATAAGTACTTATTTTTTGAATTAAATGTGATGTATCGTAAGAGAATGACTAGTCTCGTAAACAGAAAAATAATAAGTATTTAAAAAATAAAAACCTTAGCGAAAAGGACCTTAGTATAGTAGACACGTATTTCACCATTTTTTAGTTGCTTTGGAACTGTTACGACCACTACTCGCCACAACACTATAGTAGAATTAATAGAGACTTTTTAACCTTTTTTTTTCCCTTGGTCAACTATTCCATTGCGAATTTTAAGTTAACTATTGGAGTAATTTTTTGTTGATAACCGAATGTTTAGACTAGCATGTGCGAAGTTAACTAAATTTCTGCAAATCATGTTTTTTGTCTAAATTTTTTTTAATCATAATTTCTAAAACATACTAGAAAATAAGTTTTTACTTACACAATAGTAATAAATTCTTCATAATTTTTACCATAGAGGATCATTTGTTGTTTTAAGAGTCCTCCAAGCTACAATCCCTTTATTATTTTACTAACTTTTTAAGCTAGAGTCCTCCAAACTACGATCGCACTTTTTTTTTTTTTTTTACCGTAGATAGACGATGGTTATTATTTTAAGAGTTCTGTGAACTAAAATCTTCTACTTGTAGTCCAAAAAAAATATTCGTGTTTCATCATCACTAGAGATATGTTTCATCCGGTTAACTTCATCTAGGCCATAATTACCTGGTTAGCCCGTTCGAAAATAAAACTATTAAAGTTAAATAATTTATCAGGGATGACCTGAAAGGGGCTCTAATTATCTTCTATAATTAAAAAAAAGTAAGTAATGTCACTAACAAAATGATATATTGCCTCGTTAATTATTCAATTACCAAATGAATCCTACACGTGTCCAAAACCAAATATCCCATCCACGACGTCGGCTTACTCCGTTTCCTCCAGTGTCCAACAAGATAGCAACACGTGTCCCCTACTCCGATCAACACAAACCGTCCGATCCAAGCCCCATTCCCCAAGCCTAAAACGGTAAATTCACCTCAAACCGCCTATATAACATAACGCCCTTCCTGGAGTCCCCACAACCCAGAAGAGAGAACCAATTATCCCTTTTGTAGTGCCAGTCCGGGAATGCATAGAGATGAGATTTGCTTCGTTTTCTAATCCCCACCCCGCAGCCACGGCCAAGAAACCAGCCGGCGACCGTAATTGCCACCGCAAACACGTCGAGGACGGGTGAACAATCCTGTTTTGAGCAACTCTTTTTTATTACTATCACTACCACTACCACTACCACTACCACAACCACAACCACAACCACCGCTGTCAGTAGCTTTTTTACTCTCAGCAGTTCTAATAAATAGTACTATCCTAATTGTAAAACCTCGGTTAGATGGCCGGCGACAAGAACTTGCTACACGGGAAGTACGAGCTAGGGCGGCTGCTAGGCTGCGGCACGTTCGCCAAGGTTTACCACGCGCGGAACCTCGTATCGGGCAAGAGCGTGGCGATCAAGGTGGTCGGGAAAGACAAAGTGATCAAGGTCGGCATGACGGAGCAAGTGAAGCGCGAGATCTCCGTCATGAAGATGGTGAAGCACCCCAACATCGTGGAGCTCCACGAGGTCATGGCCAGCAAGTCCAAGATCTACTTCGCCATGGAGCTCGTGCGCGGCGACGAGCTCTTCTCCAAGATCGCCAAAGGGAGATTGAAAGAGGACGTGGCGAGGCACTACTTCCAACAGCTGATCTCCGCCGTCGATTTCTGCCACAGCCGTGGGGTCTACCACCGCGATTTGAAGCCTGAAAACCTCCTGCTCGACGACGACGGTAACTTGAAAGTCACCGATTTCGGTCTAAGCGCTTTCAACGATCACCTCAGACAGGACGGGCTCCTCCACACCACGTGCGGCACCCCTGCCTACGTGGCGCCGGATGTGATCGGGAAGAAAGGCTACGACGGCGCTAAGGCGGACGTCTGGTCGTGCGGCGTGATTTTATTCGTTCTGTTGGCCGGATTCTTGCCGTTCCAGGACGATAACCTGGTCGCGATGTACAGGAAGATTTACAAGGGCGATTTCAAGTGCCCGCCGTGGTTTTCGTCCGAATCGCGACGGTTGATAACGAAATTGCTAGATCCAAACCCTAGCACTCGCATCACCGCTGCGAAAGTCATGGAATCGTCTTGGTTCAAAAAATCGGTTCCGAAAGCTGTGAGGTTGAAGGAGGAGGAGAGGAAAGAAGCGTCGAGTTTCGAAGATTGTTTACAGAAGGAGAAGAAAACAGAGACTTTAAACGCGTTCCACATAATTTCATTGTCGGAAGGGTTTAATCTGTCGCCGTTGTTCGAGGAGAAGAAGAGGGAGGAGAGAGAGGAGCTGAGATTCGCCACGACGGGGACCACGGCGAGCGAGGTGGTGTCGCGGCTGGAGGAGGCGGCGGCGAGGGCGGGGAAGTTTAGCGTGAGAAAGAGTGAGGACAACAGCAGCGTGAGGCTGCAGGGGGACAAGAGCGGGAGGAAAGGGAAGCTGTCGATCGCGGCGGAGATTTTCGCATTGACGCCGTCGTTCCTGGTGGTGGATGTGAGGAAGTCGAGTGGGGATACGCTGGAGTACGACCAGTTCTGCAGCAAGGAGCTGCGGCCGGCGTTGAAGGATATCGTATGGACCTCCTCCCCTGTGGCTCATAATGCAACCCCTGCTTGAATTGGTGTACCATTTTGGAATAAGAATTTGTTATTTTAGGTCTTTGAAGTACGGAGTAGTATATTACGGAGTATTATTAGAAGAACATGATGGGCTAAATTCAGTCTCAGAATTGCTTTGTGCTTTCAATTGAGTCTGCATTTTAATTCAATTCATGTGTTTTTGTGTTGTACGTAAATATTACTACTAGCAGAGTATGTTTTGGTCTTTGGTTGAAATGGTGTTTGAATCAAAAAGTTCAATCTTGAGCATCATGTGGGCGGTGGAATTGGGCTGCTCTGCTTGAACATCAGAGATGTCGAAGAAAAATGTATATAGGTTGGATGAATATAAAATGCAAATTTGTTTTTTACACTAATTTTATATTCTCTTATCAATTATGGTGGTTGGGTTGTTTATTGAGATGACTTTTCCAATGTCCTTTTCTAGGGGTTCTATGGGCAATGGTTGTGATGATTTAATGGCTTTCTTAGGCTTTAAGTAATTATTTTTTAAAAAGGTAATATCAAGCTCAAAAATAATAGGATTAATGAAGGGAAATAATATTAACACTCCAAAAATTGATGCAAGCACTCCCAAAAACAAAGGAAAATGACTTTGGAGTTACACTGATTTTGGAGTGCCTGCATCAATTTTTGGAGTGCTAATATCATTTCCCTTAATGAAATTTAAAAATATGTAATATGGATCTTGTTTACGGTGCAAAAAAAATCAAGAAATTATTTTTCATTTAAATTATTTTTGAATTTAAAAATATAAAATAAGTACTTATTTTTTAAGAAGATATTCTGGAACTGACTCTTATGCCTCTGGTAAGTACACTGAATCTCTTGACCCATGTGTCTGGATGGTGTAATTACTTTACTTATAGTTGGACAATGTTGACCGATAAGGTGGAGAAATTTTTTGGTGTAAATAGGGTACCGCTAACGTGGTATTTGTTCAGCACATCTGAGACGTCCAAATATGCAATCGACGGCTTGGATTGCAAGGTACCGAACACATTTTAAAAAAAAAGGAAAAGAAAAGGAAAAAAGTGTTTCAATCTGAGACGTCGGTTGCATTGTTTGGACAGCAATGATTGTGTGATGATTTGAGTTGCTTTCTTATGCCTCTGGTCTTGTAATAAGTACACTGAGAATATTTGTGTTTTGGACTTGGGGGAATTGCAGGACAGTGGGAAGAGGGGCAAAAAATACCCAAGTTATGGACCAGTTTTTAGGAATTCATAAGTCATGGGAAAGAGAATATTAATTCTAAATACATGGTTTTGAAGACAAAAATGCCACTCCCCTAAAATCGTTTCACTTTCATACCGACACCCACTAGATTCATCCCAAAAAACACGACGACGGCTAACAACCCCCAAATCATCCTTTCTCTGAAGGAAATTGGAAATTGATACTGCAAATCAATACAAATCCATAAACAAAAACACTACAACGGTGACGATCGAGGAGTTTTCTACAAATCAAAAATTAGCCACTCCTACAAATTAAAACCCAATCCCACAGATCAAACCAAAAAATTGATACTACCCATTCCCTCAGATGAAGACGCACGCTGAACTCCATTGACGCCAATCTGGTTCCACTCCGCTGATGCCAACGCCTTCCTCGACGCCATGGCCGGCCCGACCCAAAAGATCCAATGCCCATGCCAGAGATGGCCTCCTCTCACGACGGTCAGGTCGAAACACTTGGTCAGGTTAATCCTAGCTCCAGCGTAGCCCTTTGCCGCCATCACCGTTGTCGAGATGAACACCAAGAGGCCCAACACAAGCCCAACAATGGAACAAACAAGAACTTGGCCCATCTTCTTCACTTGACGTCCATCAAAAGCCATCCAAATCGAAGCGAAAAGGAACACGAAGGAGCATATGATCTCGAGGCAGAGGGCCGGGCTCGCTCGACGCCGTCGACGATCTCCTGCCCCTCATCCTGATCTCGACTCCCGCCTCCGATGACAAGCCCGTCGCCGCCTGCCTCGATCACGCCGACAACCTCCTCCAGCAGTCCATGTTCCGAAGAGAGAGAGAGAGAGAGAGAGAGAGAGAGAGAGAGAGAAGAAGAAGAAGAAGAAGAAGAAGAAGAAGAAGAAGAAGAAGAAGAAGAAGAAGAAGAAGAAGAAGAAGAAGAAGAAGAAGCAGCTTCGTTGGCTGCGTAATGAGAGAGAAGAAGAAGCTTAGGGTTTCAAATGTGTGTGGGTATATTAGTCTTTTTACATGGCCCTTTCCATGTATTACAAATTATTTTTATCCGTTTCATATTTAGATGAATTCTATGAAAACTAGTCCATCAGTTGGGACTTGTTTGCTCCAACGGCCGCTCAACGGCAATTCCCCCTTTGGACTTTGGATGGTATAATTACAGTTCTTGGCTGGACAATGTTGACTGCTAAGGTGACCTTATTCACACAATATCTGGCTGCTTGGAAACGTCTCCCCTCTCAACGGTCTCTCTATCCACACAATATCTAGTGATCACAAAAAAACATAATTTTTTTTTCTTTCTTGTATTTTCCACCACTATCTCACTAATCAAACTGTGAGAATGTTTTAGTAACTACTCCGTATATATTGAACGTGGATAGACAATTTGGAAGTGGAGGATTGAATAGTGATGATAAGAGTATATGTCATTAAATTGTCCCGGACACGAGACACCTGAGTTATGAAAAATGATTTATATCATTATATGTACTTCGTAGAAGTCTCTGTAACAGGAGTAGAATCACTTGTGAAATATTCTAAGAAATTATATTCACATATTTCCTCTGTCTCAATTTAAATACTCTCTATAAAAAATCGTGTATCTTTTGACCTTAAAAAAAAAAACAACATATTTTCGTAATATTTTTCAAACTAAAAAATTAAAAATAAATTCTGCGAAAATACTTTATTTTTTAGGTCAAAGTTACACAGTCTCCTCCCATAGGAAGCATTTAAATTGGGACAGATTCACATTTATCCATCCAAACCCCATAAACGCATTCTTGAAATGGAGGATGACATTGATGAGAAATTCACATCCTTAAATGCAAACATTGTTGAATGTGAGTGGTGTGTCAATTGGTCCAGCACCCTTGCCCCATTCGTTTGGCTTGAGTTTGTTTTCCACGCCTGCCCCTCATGTGGGTTTGATTCCTCGTTTTCCACGCCTGCCCCACTCATGTGGTGGCCTCCCTTTCCCCTTCCCTCTAACAATTAACTCACTAACCCGCGGATGTATATTGCTAACCCACGGATGTATATCGCCTGTGACCAAAAAGGAAAAATACAAACAATGCCTGGGAAGAAGATCTTGTGGGACCCGGGGACCCTGCCGAGCGGCACCCTGCCGAGCGGGTGCCAAGCGACCAATCCGGCCGTTCATCTCTGTCCAAAACACTTTTGGACGGCCGAGATGTGCTCGGCACCCCTGCCAAGCACCCCTGCTTGGCAGGGTCTCCCGTTCCGATCTTGTGGGTGGGATCTTTTGGTTGCGTATAGAAGTAATTATTGACCTGGGTTAAATCTGTTCACATGTAAATGAAGTCCTTGTCACAACTTACACATACATAGATAAGCACAAACTTGAAATTCAAAAGCTTTGCTACACTTCTGAATGGTAAAGGACAATGGAGACAGACAATATGATAAGGTGAGAAATCTAAACCAAACACCCAAAATATCCCAAAAAACTAGACTTTTTTTAAAGTTTTACTAGTACTACTACTTACCTATCTCATTCACCTCAGAATCTCTCTCTCTCTCTCTCTCTCTCTCTCTCACACACACACACACACACACACACCCTTATTCATTTCAAACTTGAAGGATGACACTGGCATTCTTCAAGTACCAAATTCTATTACAGAAGATAAATTTGACAAGTAAAGATAAATTTCAAAACCATTGCCGACAGATAACTCCCAAAAAGAAAACACTAGAAATAAGATTGGATGGTCAATCTTTTGTGTTCGACTAATTCAACTACATTGGATCCTCTTATACGAGGATCCTTGAGTCTTGTAGGATCACGAGAATTCGGTTGAACAATACTAGATGTCGATTACTACAAAGTGAACGGCTCGGATCGTCGTACGAGACTACGGTAGGTCAGTGGCGGAGGTGTGTAAGGACCCGAGGGTGCCCCGGCCACCCCCCAATTGTAGAATTTTACTAATATTATATATGTAATATATTTAGTGTTAATTAATGTACAAATCTCTCAAAAACTAAATATTTTTTATTTGATCTAGTGAAAGATTAAAGTTATTCCACATTGTCATGTTAAATTTTCTCAATTTATTCATAGACGAGAATAAGCACACATGAGCATAGTAATTGTCGGCAAAAAAAAAAAACCGAAATCATGCCATCTACACACGATATGCTGAGTACATTTCTGAATGAAAATACTTTTCTTAAGTCGGCCCCCTTCATCTAAAATTCTGGTAGGTATTTTTTTTCCACTTCACATGAGAGATCTTTACACGAAACGACCATCAAATGTATTTTCTTACCAATTGATAGTTCTTGAAGTAATGTCATACTACTAACTAACATCAGGTAGACCAAGTCATTCTCGATTCCAGCTCAATGCATCTTACAGCTGTATTTCGAAACACAACAAAATATAAAACCAAAAAAAGAAAAGGAAAGGGAAATGAAACCAAACTTTGCATGTGGTGCAAATCAAAATTATGGTAATCGGTTTGAACCAACTTGCATTTGTTTGGCAGTAAGTTAAAAAGCGGCCCACCAATCTTTTTTTTGTTCCTTCATTTCTATCTTCACAATGTCCCACAGCAAATGCCCTCCTAGCCCTTATGGTTGAGGAAAAAACACATGATTTTGTCTGACATAGGATTTTAACTTGCTTTTTGTGATCGTAATTGGATATTTGTTTTGTATGCAATAATTGTAAAGGATGTACAATAATAACATGTGCATGTCAATGTCAATTAATCCTCTCTCAAATAATTGTACTTTTTCTATACGAGGTCTACCGCTAGTTTTTTGTGGAGTGCACTCTTTGCTTGGGATATAATTCTATCAAAAGTGGAGTTCCAAAAACCAACCCTATATCCAATTGATTTTTGCGCTCCACTTTTTGAGTGCAGATAGTAGTGCGAAAATCAATTTTCTTTCGGAAATACAAATAAAAAGAAGACGGGGTTAGTTTTTCCTATCTTTGTGAGCACCAAACATGCACTCTTGTAACATTATCGGCTGCACACACGTTGAAAATTTTCCCAATTCACTTGAAGTGGTCTAAAGTTCGTTGGGCAAGGGAAAACTAATGCAATGATTAATCATTTTTCGAGAAAGTAAATATAGCTAGGCGTAATGGCCATGGACCACCTTATATATTCCGGCCAATGAATGAAGAAATGTTTCCAATCTAACTCAACCAAAAAAGAGGAAAAGAAAACTTGCTTGCTACATAATTCTCTTTGTTCATTTTTTTGTCTACGAATTCAGAATTGAAGAACAGCTTATTTAGTACAAAAGTTGTTAATTAAGCAATAAAACTTGAACCATACCCAAGGGAAGAGAAGTCATTTAGCTTGAAGAGAAGTCATTTCGTCAAACTAAACGGACTAAATTGTATTTTTAGTGAAGGGATGGAGCTAACAAGAGCTTTTGTAGGCCCCGAGCATCGTACGCTAAGGTAGTCATCATCTGGGCTGGTCGATAGAACCAACACTCAATAGTACCGATGGACCGATGCTAGACTTCCTTCTTTTTGTTTCGAGGTACCATCCTTTTCAGTCTCTCGTTTATTTTTAATTTTTTTTGGGTACAGCGGAAATGGTAAGTCTCTTGTTTATTGCACTAAAGAACTAAATTAATCTTTTTGTTTGTGATAGGTTTTAACTTGCTATTTCGGGCTTTCGATTATAGGGTCAAAACCAGAAATTAAAAAAAAAAAAATTGTAACTGGGTCAGGAAAACAGTAATAAAAAAGAAAGAAAAGAAAACTCAACAAAATTTTAAAGATTGCATTAAATAGATACTATCACTTAATCAGACATTAATTAAGAAACGATACATCAGGCTTAACAAGAAACAATATTTTAAGATTGGATTAAATGGTTGACAATGCTTCTTTTCTTCCTAATGTATGTATATATCTGGGGAAAGATAATATTCAGATTTCTGGCCATTTTTCAATTCTCTCTCCATTTGTTTAATTTTATTACATGTAGGGCCTCAAGATATAAATCATTAGCAATCAAATCCACAATAATTGAAACGTTGCAAGATGATTTGACAAACCTCCCCCAACCACCGGACACTATTATTGGCTTTTTTTTCCCCAAATTATAATCAAGATAATAAATCTCCATAATTAAGTTGTTAAGGAATCTAATCTCAATTGAGAGGATTGATTAATTCTCCTCCCATCATCCGGGCTTCTTTCTTGAGTATACTCTACTTAATTAGGTGGTATCGTGAAGACTATAAACGAGCCAAGTCAAGCTTGTTTCAAAACTTTCTGATGATTCGGTATCCGTCAAATGAACCGACTAATCCAGCGACCAATCCCATAGTTCACTTGCAAGGGTCTAATTGAAGCTAAGACAAAGTCCCGTATGGACCATCCCAACATAAATTTTGATAACACGAAGGTGAGAGCCGAACCCCCATACCAAAGGTTTCTACTTGTTTGAAAAACTTAACAAGCTTAAATCATGTATCCACCATCGACTAGTTAATGAATGCTATCTAGAGCAGCATAATTCATCAAACAAATCATTTGTAGATCATCATGTAGACTTACCAAATGAATGCTATCTAGCGCATCATGTACACCAAATGGCGTACCCATTTTTTTTAAAAAAAATTCATTTAACCACCCTATGTGGTTGATTTATTCAAAAAATGGATTTTAGAAACTGAAGTAGGAGTACTAGAAAGTATCCCCCCCTTGTACCTAAAACATCCTAACACACTGTCTTTCATATGAATTGTTATCCCAATATCCCTACAGAAAAAATCAAGACGACCGAATAACCCTAACCACATAATCCAACCATCTGATGACGGTTTAGAAGGGTAACAGTCACAATGAAGCACAAGCACAGATTCAAGTGACTAATTCAAGTAATTAGTCAGTAGCTTACCAGGCCAGAAAACAAACTTCGTCTTTAAGCACTTCTTAGCACAACTTGGAGAGAGTGAAATTTCCAAGATATTGCCAGTGTTTTACTGCCAAAAGCAATCAAAATGTTACATACAATGATAAAAAAAATCAAAAAAATTTCTTCTATACATTCATAGGAAAGAATTGCCTGTAAACAAAAAAAAAAATTGAAGCATCTATAGCACAGTTTCTACAAGGGAAAAAAAGAAGTCCACTACCTAAGTTCTCATATCGATTTCCCTATCAACAATATTCTTTCATCCAATCACATATTTGGGATTTTTCTTAACATGTTTCTCCTAAGGCTGGGGTTGAATTTCGGGATCCTTGGCGGAAAAAGAAAAGGAAATGGATCGTGAAGCTATATACTGCCTATATTTATCTTTTCCCTTTTTGGACCGTCCATAGCGCAAATTTCTCCGCAAATCCAAGATCTAAACACAGATTATGAGAATCTCAGAGAAACTTATAGAGGAAAGAAAAGAATAACAATTTTGACACCTTTGCACGGATAATGAAAAGAAGAGCAACCACTACAATGGCAAAACCCTCAGCCAAGCATATTCCAGTCACTATATAAACCACATAAGTTCTCTAGGAAAGAAAGAAAAGGCTCTGCCAATGAATACGAGAACAAAAAAGAACAGGACGAGGGTGGGTGGGTGGGTTATGCCGTCTATTAGACATAAATTCTTGAGGATTATGCCTTCTATTAGAGAGCAAATCTACAACTCCCCCACTCAGACTGGGTAACGAAAGGGGAATGCAATATGGCAGGGGGAAATTTTACTATGTATTTTTAGCAAGTTAATCCCAAAAATGAAATATTTGTCTCAACATTTCAGTGGATGGAACCGGTGCTTAACTAGTTGAATTCCCGGTTATTGTTTGTCTGGAACAGTGCTTTACTAGTTGAATGCCCGGTTACTGTTTGTCTACTACTTCCATTTGAAGTAGATTCTCCCGGGATTTCTTCTTTGCAGCAATGTCATACCAACATTTGTTATTTGAAAAAATCCCCAAAACTTCTCATTCAACTTTCCTGTGGAAGCTAAATAAAAAGCAGCTTACCAGAACTGAAAATGCACTTCGACTCCCGGACACTACTTTGAAGGAATAAACTTCAACGCCACGCATTCCAGTTTACATTGCGCTACTTCAAAATATTGACTGCCAAAAAACAAGTACTGATGCATATAAATTTGGAAATTTGCTTTGGGACAGAAAAATGACTTGTTACAATAGCTTCAACATATGCTTCCATAATTAAAGGAAACTCCCTATCAATTTCAATATGCTTTAATTGCAAAATTTTTACCAAAAAGAAACACCAACCTGCAAAACGAGCTCCACAATTGATACCCATTGTACCCTATATGTAGCCTCCCATGAGTGCTGAATTCCTCTAAACGTTCTTCTTCCTAAAGGAACTCTTCCACTAAAAATATTCTAGTGCAAAAAAATATTTAGGACGGAAAACTCATGTTTTCTTCATGATACATGATAGAGGAAATGACATCTAAGAGGGCGGACGTGTACATGTTAAGCACTCCCGGACACGTGTCACGTATTTGCCCAAACATGTGTCCATATCTTATTTCTACATTATAGAACCCAATTACCATGATTCAAACACTTAGGGAGCACATGCTCCATTACTTAACACTTGTACGAAAACATTACAAGTTGGGAAACTAACAACTTGTGATCAAATGGTTACCAAATAATTCTTTTACCAAAATGGTTGAAATAAGTATAATTTATCGTTACTTAATCCTCTTTCTGAGTAGGTAGAATGTAAAAATGATTCCTTGCCATTGTGGTACGATAATTTTTAAGTTATTTTAAATGTCAAAGATCAATCAGTTATCAGTCTAATGAAAGCATGTAATATACATTATTTACTGTGTCCACACATCGTGGTTTCTAGGCTTTTCCTGACATTATCGTGCCAACTTGTTTGTGTCATGGCTAGTACCCATTTCTTGAGTCCAAGTTAGTGCTTCTTAGAAGTCAACATCACTACTACGGTTCCGCTCCATCACAATCTCACTCACGCAAGGCGTGTCAACCTTTTTCTCTGAACAACAACATGTGTCAACCTCACTTCACCATCTTCATGTTCACTCCCAGATTTGATTTAACAATTATAACAATCATGAGTTAATTTCACAGAATGCTTGCACCATGGTAGAAAGACCAAAAAAATAGCTACTTACTCCAGCAGCCCAAGAAAACATAAAACCTGTTATACCTTGTCATATAAGACCATTTGCAGATAGTCTGTGGTTTCTATCATATATATGAGATGCTTGATTGGAATAAGTAATTGCTTCTGTGTAAACTGGATGCTTCCTGAATCAGCATTTGAAGTCATGCTTGGATCTTATACCCAGACCTGGGGAAGAATAAGCTATAAAGCTACATTAACAAAATGAGGCCCATGAAAAAATAATAAGGAAACCTAGTTGACAAGTAATTTATGAACAATTGTGGTAAAATCGCTGAATAAGCTCATGTAAAGGGCACAATAGGTGGAAAACTAAGCAAGTATTGGGCAACGAGATAGTTTTTATGTGTAGTTAAACAAGGAACTTTTAGTTGGGACCCTCTCCTTAGATGCAACATAAATTTTAAAAGCAAATGAAAACCCAAAGAGAATGAGGTGGTTGCTAGTAAAGAAAATATTTTAAGCTAAGAATGAACAAGCCCACTTTGACCATTAAGAGCTGGTAACCCTTTCCCAGTCTTTGCTACTATTGCATTTTGTCTCCTCGTATACATACTATTCTGTTCTGCGATTAATGCAAAAATGCAAAATTATGTCCGGATATTATCCATTCCTCACCACAAACCAAAAAAAGAGGTAAGAATTGCATTCCTGAAATTAGGGGTGCACACTGCACACGGTCGAAATCGGTTGGTTTTGTACAAATCCAATGACCGAACCATTACTCATGGTTCCAAGAAATTGAAATCCAAGACCGGACCAAAAGTCCTACAAACCAAATCGAACCAATGCACGGACCAGTGCCAGTGCCAGAGCCAGGATCAAAGTCGATAGGGGCCGAGCTATGAAACAAATGTTAGTACGATGATTTTTCAAGATTAAACGTAGTCACTTCAGTTTTTATGGAACAATTTTGATCACTTGAAAAATTAATTTTGAGTATTAATGTTGCATCATAGCCTTCTACAAGCAAATATCATTTCAGCAAGCATTAGTCACCAAAATTTAATGAGTTCAAAATGAATATTGTTCTTACTTTTAATTATGGTTGAAATCTTATAAGTAGTATTTTTTTCATAATATCTACTGAAATTAGGCAAAATCCATTTAAACAATAAGTTGGGTGGGGTCGGGGACTCCTCTGGCCCCACAATAGCTCTGCCACTGCATTTGATTCATGGTTAATCCATGATTCCAAACTTTTAATGTATTTCACAAAAATAACAAGATAAGATGGAAGCAAAATTGGAATTAATAGGGAATTTTTGGCTGATTATCACAATTATACAAATACAAATAACAATTAGCGATTTTAACACTTGAACATATACATTTGAAAAGGAGGCTCTGGTAAAACTACCTTGTATAAGGCAAAGCTATTGACCTACGACATTTAACTTGCCTATAGCCAATCACCCAAATACAGCGTAACAAGTACTCCCTCCATTCGGATTTAATAGTCTTTTTTTTGGAGTTCGTGCCATTTTTCAATCAATTATATCTTATAATTTATAATGTTTTATGTAATTTTGAAAACATTGTCTTATAGAACTAACAAAGATCTACGAAACAAGATCTATATTAGATATAAAATTCATTACCAATTTAAAGATATAACTCATTCTTTACCCGGTTAGAATTGAACGAGTGACTATTAAATCCGAACGGAGGAAGTATCAACTTGTATTTGCTACTCTAAAAATAATTGCTCCTAGCATCCAACTTGCCATAGCACAAGTTGGTGTGACCTCAAATTGAAGCCATGAAGGCTTTTTCCTAATCCGAAAATACCCTCATTCAAATCACACGAGAGAACTGCTATGCCAGTTACAACTTAGGCAAAGTGGTAAGTTTACAACCCAAAGACCACCTGCCCCACGTTTCCACTACTCCCACACACAATTCCCTCAAAAACCACCCCACTCCTTCTCTTCTTCCCCGCGCACAAACTCTGAACTCAGGTTCTCTCTCTCACACACACACACGCGCGTGCGAAAAAACTCTAATGCTATGTCTCTGATCGAGGTTTTTCGGAGGGGACAGAGACACTGTGACCGTACTCTGCCGCAGGTGGGCCGATCAAGGTTTTCGAAAGGTCGGAGACACTATGACCATACTTTGCCGCAGGTGAGCCAATTAAGGTTTCCCGTACTTCGGCACGCAACTTTTTTAGATTTTTGGTGGGTCAATCAAGGTTTTTTGGTGGGTCGATCAAGGTTTTTCGAAGGACCCAAGACACTGTGACCGTAGTCCGCCGCATGTGGCCAATCGAGGTTTTCGGAGGGCTAGAAACCCATTGATAATAGACACTGTAGGTATCTGCAAATTCACAGTTTTCTCTTTGTCCATTGGGTTGAGGAAATGCTATATATCAGCATATGTATCTGCTAGAGGTTGGGGCACTTGCGATTCATGTGCAAATTGAATTTTGCATGTTCTGTCAAAATTCGATCAAAGCGGGGAGCAAAATTCGACAAATGCTTTCGTTTAAATGGTTTCCTAACCTTTTTTGTCTGGCAACACTTTTCAGGATAAAAGGTATGTGTTCATCTTTTTGTAGAAATAAAAGTCAAAACACTCTGTTTACCAATAACCTAAACATAAAAAAGCAAAAGGTGGGTTGCCACTTTTTCTACCTCACCAATTGATCAAAGTTAAGACTCTTTTTTACCTCACTAATTGTACATATTATTGTTTGGCTGCCACACCCATATTTTGTTACCGGAGAAGTTAATTCTCTTTTCTACATCACCATCTGATAGAAGAGTACATAGGTATTAGATCGTGGGAAAAACGGCGGCGGCAACGGCGGCATTAGCATGGTAATGTGTAGATATGCATATACATGTTAATTGTTAAAAATATATATATGGACAGTTCAATTGAATTTTCAAGAGTTTAATTGTTGTTTATTTGTTACAATAGGTTAATACTAGAGGCTGGGGCAAGTCAAATTTTGGCAAAATTTGCCCAACATAGCTTCCTGTTTATTGTTTGACCCAAGTTTGGCAATAGCTTCCTGTTTATTGCTGACCGAATTTTGACAATTTTTGTGCCTCTAGTTGAAAAGAATGCAAGACCAAAATTTCCTATAATCATTCAAAACAACGAAATATCTTCTCACTTAGGTTTTCCTTATTTTCTTTTAGCTTTCTTCCTATTGCTTTTGCGTGAGAAAATAGTGTGTAAATTTTTCTATGCTTGCTTTCTCCTCGATGTACCCCTTTGAGATTAATAAAAGTTCCTTTTGCCGAGCAAAAAAAAAATAGTGTGTAAATTTAAAATAGGTAAGATTATTCACATAGTCAAGTCATAAAGCATACACACACAGAATCTATCCCTAAACTAGTACTCATATAACTAGTTCTATAGCTAAACCTTGTAACAACGATCACAACATTTGGTCCCACAAATACAAATGGCAGCACTTTTCTAGTAGAAGCAAGTTTACATTAAAAACAGACTATCAATACCTGTTATATCCACTTCTTCCAATTTGTTTGAGCTGAGATGGGGAAAAAGGTAAGACAATTAAACTTTCACCTTCCTTTCCTCTAACTTACCCAATTAAGGAAGGGACAGCCCTTTATGCTATGGAAGTAGTATTTATCGTTACGGCATCATACAAACAAGAAACTGAGTGACAGGTAAAAGAATTTATCGTTATGGCATCATACAAACAAGAAACTGAGTGACAGGTAGAAGAAAAGATGGAAACATTCAGTTCCATAACAATGGGAAGTTCTGATTATATTAATTCAATGATCTAGGAAATGAATTTCCACAATGGAATATAAAAAAAAAATTGAATCAAGCCCATCGCAATATGTTTAATGCATCAAGGAGATGCATCTCAAAATTGTGCTAGATATAGCTAAAAGGATGATAAACTACTCCAGCTGTCCACAAGCCTGAAGCCTACAAGTAAACAATACTCCCTCCGCCCCAATTTGTTTGCTCATTACGGGAATTCTCCCTTTTTATTGACTAAAAGTTTTGGGGTTGAAAAGTGTTTAAATTTCCACAAATACCTTGGTGTATTTAACTTGGTATTTCCTTCACCTCTAAACTAAAGGGGGTGAAATTGGGTTTTGGCCTTTTGGTGTTGCTAATTTTGAAAAATTGCAAGCAATTTGGGACGAAAAGAGTAACAAATTTTCACATAAACACTGCCCAGGGAGATTTCTTCACTAGGACAATTCGAACTGCATAATAATTCCCAATCCATTGCATAGATAAACATGGTAGCTTCCAGTTTTCTTTTAGGATAACATGTTAAATTTTCCTTCCAATTGTCTGTCAAAATCGTAAATACACATTTCATACCACCATCGACCCTCAATTTTCATTCTCATCATGAGCTTCAGTGGCGACCGCCAAATGTAAAAGCTAACTACGTGCAATTCGCATATATCCCCACCCATGAGTGCATTTTAGTAGTAGTGGTTTGCTCTATCAGAAGGAAAATCATTTGCTGACGAGAGGCAACTATTTCTCATCTTAGTTCAAGTTGTTTGATTTGCACAAATGAATACATAGAGGGATGCTGTTGATTTCCTTATTTTAGGAAAATGAGTTAATGGTGTACTTGCACTCAATCAAATTCCTTGATAGAAATCAAAGAACAAAAAAACCTTGTTTTTTTATGGTAGACATTAGTGATGCATTTTATGTGGTTAGAAGTAGGGCATGGTGAGCTGGCCTCAATCAAACTTTGTAACATTGACTGGAAAATACTATTAGATGCCTTACTATTTAGATGATAACTATACATACATAGTAATTACTACCAATAAAAATTCTCCTTTAATAAGCTCTAGCTAGAAAAGTCATTACATCAAATAAGACTTAACATTACTATTGAAAGGAAGCTCAACTAGAAGACACCCCAACGGCTTAAGTCGTATTCTCCCATTAAAGATTTTAGGTTCAAATCTTCCTAGTTTATCTACCTAACAAAGCCAAGCAATAAAAGAAAGAAGGAGAGATTAAGATGCTAGACTACTAAACAATTATACCTATCAAAGAAATGCTCTAAGAATAAAGCATGTGAAATGAAGTTTGAACACATACACACTCCTAATGAAGCTCCCTACAAATCCTAAATTGGAGTCATAACGTAACTAAGTTCCCTTGGCCGAATCTACTAACCTTAAGCCGCATAATGCATGAGCGCGACAGTGAAAACATCTTCCAAAAACATTCCTAAGCCATTAAAATTCATGAGAGTGAGACCGGAGGGTCCTATTGAAGGATTCTATGACTTATAGCTCCAAATCATAATCTAACCAAAAAGGCATATTAAGGCCACTATAACTGACAATGGAAATCCAGTTGCTTAATCATTCTATGATAATGGCTATTTTCCCCCTAAAGAAGTATGCCTTATATGCCCTTTCATGGCTACAACGTACACAATTCGTAACTAACTCTACAATATCATAACAAACGCACCCATACTGTATAAAACCACAACATCTCGTCACTCAAACTTTTCATATGGTACATTACTTTGAAAACTACTCCTATAATGCCTTGTTCTTCTACAGACAATATAATAAGCCATTCAAGTTTGGAGTTCAATTTGTCAAAGCTCCATGACATATGGGCAGTATGTATCCTTGACGTCCCTTCAGAGAAACAGGCAATACATCTAGCCCCAAACAATTAAAGTCGAAACATAATTTTTAAGCCCTAAGAATAAAAAATACATGAGGGATCAAAGTCAGGCAACAATTAAAGTGTATGCAAAAGAAGCACTCCAGTTAGCCAGTAACGACCGAAAGAAAGAAAGAAAACTAATATAAAACAAAAGCACTAAACAATATTCAACCAATTCTACTAGAAAGAAAGGTCTTCTAAATATCAAGGATTTATGAAGAGATTACGGAGGGAAGAGGAGGGGGGGGGAAAAAAAGTAATGAGAAAGATGAAGTGAGAAGGCTAAATTTATTCTCAGATTTCCTCATCATTTTCCAAATTTTCTTCTTTTCCTCAACAAATTACTCCACAAATCCATGAAACAAACACATCCTAAAGGAAAACAAGGAGTTACTTCTTGTTTCTAACCTGTATAATCGAAGATTTCTTCTTCGTCCATAGTCATGAGTGAAGCATCCAAACCTTCCCAAGAGGGTCTTCTTCCTCTCTCCTTCCACCAAGATAGCATAACATAAAAAAAAAATTATTAATGAAGCATTCAGTAAATAACAACTAATTATTCGTCAAAAAGATGCTTCTCATGAACACACGCTCCCTCCTTTTTTTTTTCATTTGCTGAAATACCCATTTTGAGTCAAATACATTGAGGGAGTTTGTTTGTATACTTGATTGAAACACAGGTTTTGAAGGAATATCACAAACTACAAAAATTCCGTGCTCAAAAAGAGGAGGAGAAGAAAGGCATGGGAATTAGGAAATCATACTACCAATTCCATCATGGTGGTGAAATGAGAAAAGAATCAGAAGAAAAATACTCCTAAAAAGGGAAAGGAAATAAATACCCACACAAGATGAGAATGGGGGAAAAGAGAGGAACAAAAATTCACACAGTTTTCCATGGAATCAGGACAGTAACCAAGCGTACCTTCAAAAACCCCACTTCCTCCTCTGCTGTCCAACACCAACATTGACGCATCAAAAGTCACGCTTCCACAGTTCAAACAGCCTCAGAATTTTATATATATACTATAAAAATAAGGAATAGAAATAGTAGTATTTTTACATACACAGGACAGGAATGTTAAATATGTACTATAGAGATAATATAATGAATCAATGATTAAAAAAAAAAAAAGTAGGGAAACAAATAAACGACTTCGGTGGGTGTGGTGGCAGTGTGTTGTATATATCCAATCGTCAGTCCCACCATGATCCCATCTTCGAGAGAAATCCAGAGAGAGAGAGAGAGAGTAATGATGGGCAGGAGGAGAGTCCAGCACAGGCGGAGAAAACTGACAGAAGAGTAGTGAGCACGCACCACACAATAGTATACTTCTTCTATACCATTGCCAGCCGTGTGTGCTCACTCTCTTCTGTCAATCTTAACCGGCAAAACCCCCCACCCTCCCTCTCTCTTCTCTCTCTCTCTCGAAACACACCCATATTCATTCGAGAATTAGGGTTTTTTCTCAAGTCAATCACTTCACCCTCTTTTCTTTTCTTTTCTTTTTTTGTTCTTATTCTTCTCCCTCTCTCTCTCTCTCTCTCTTTTTCTGGAGTCAATCCGCCGGGGAAGGGAAGGGAAGGGAAGAGTGAAGAGAGACGGTAGGGTTTGAGGGAGTGAAACTGAAAACTGAATGGGAGAGGGCGGCGGCAGAATAGAAATCGTTCACTATCCAAACGCACGCTTGTCGTTTTTTGTTTGTTACGGAGTATATAGTACTAGTACTAATAATAAATTACTCCAAGAAGGAGCGGATCACACGGCGGGGGGGTCATGCCGAACTTTAGAGATAGGAACACTGCTACAGCTACAGCAAATGACGCACAGCAGCCGTGCGCAGATCGTTTTTGTGCCCGTCTCGGGTCTCGCAAAGATGATCGGAGCCGCTCATATTGTTCAAAATACTTCGTTTAGAGTCCCTGTAAAAAAATTCATCTCAATTCGATATCAAGAAAGACGTTTACGAATCATCCAACTTTACTTCAAAAAAACAATCTGTGTGCATCATTTGCTCTACTTGTATCTTTACTGGATAGATAGAGAGAGAGAGGGGTTGGGGTTGTCGAGGTACAATTGGTGGATGGGTGGGTCGTGGCTACGTGGTGGGATTGTGTGGAGTATGGGGTGGGGGTGGGGGTGGGGGGGCGTGACGTTGTGATTGTTGGCTTAGCCCTGTGGTGCTGTGGATGAGTTTGGGCCGTTGGATTAGTGAGGGCTGGGGGGTCCCCCTTTTGCTTTGATGGGGTGGCTGAGAGAGCAATGGGATTGGGTCAAACTAGGGGGACAAGGAAAGGACTTCACTCTTTCAGAACATGACGCCTTCGTTCGTGGGTTTGGAAAAAAAATTTCAAACTCAAATCTATTCATTATCTATATTTTTAATAATTACTTTTATTTCTCTCTTCACTTATTATCTCTATATCTAATTATTAATCTCATTTCTCTCTCTATCTCTCTCCACTTATTACCTTTGTCCCTAATTATTATTTTATTTTCTCTCCTCATTCGTTACCCAAAAATTTTTCAAACCCATAACCGAACAAGGCAGAAATACAAGGAGGCAAAATCCCCAATAATTTCATGCTTCTCACTCTTACATCATGGATTTTTTTAACTACTTTCATCATTCTTTGTACCATCTTAAATCAACAAAAAAAAAATAGTAGGAATTTCTATAATCGAGAAGAAATAATAATTCATAAAAATTAAAATGCGAAATTCAAAAGTACAACAAAGACAAAAAAAAAAAAACTGAGCCAAACAGCTTATTTAAGCCAAACCATGCCTAGCTGTCTTTAAAATTATAAAACGCTCGAAAACAATAATTTACACAACATTGTTAATTTACAAACATCTCCCTCAAAATTGACTTGGGTTCCTGTGGTGTACCGAACGCTTGGTAAGGTTTTTTGAGTAATTATCATCTTCATTTGAATCAACGGCTCGAATCTCATCTTGGCAACTAACAATCGAGAGCCGTTCATTGCCGATATGAGATCCGAGCCGTCGGATGCACGATCCGACGGCTCAGAGGTGCACAGCATAGCCACTGCACAACACCATCCCCAATCTTGAATTGGTAATTCATAGAGTTTTTCGTTACTAAAACAAATAGGCCAATTATATGCTCATACCCTACGATTTAAGTGGTTATCAATATTTCACTACACCAAAGTTATTTTCAACTATAAAGAGTTGGACAAACTCAACAAAATCAAGGGAGATCGGATTCTCTGTCCGACCCGCCTGTCCCACCCCTCTCGACCGTTGATTTACGAGATCAACGGCCAAGAGGGATGGAACAGGCGGGTCGGACAGGGAATCTCAAGGCAAATCAAGGTTCGTATTGTATAATAACATATCAAATGTCATTTTTTATACTAGCACACAACGACTTCGTAGTGCATGGCTACACTACATCGGCTCTAGGCCCGATAGTATGTACTAGCATCGTTTTCATGAGATATGAAATTAGTTACTCCAGTAGTAATATTAATCTAGTGAAGCAGTGCTACATTCAGTGGGTGTAAACAACATTGTAGTACTAAGACTAGTAACTATTGTATGAGTTTCTTGTCATTCTTTAAAAAAAAAAAACATTGTAGTATACTAAAAAGAGTGGTTTCACCACATTTTCATCTAAGGTTGAGCAAGAAGTGAGGGCTGAAGCGTGCAGTTGTGTCCCATCTCTCCATCCGTCTCGACAATCAGAGAAGAGTTGTTTTAAAATTCGGACCGTCCAAAACAGTTTTGCATGGTGAAATTGTGCACTGCTTCACGCTACTGTATTTTGCTCACAGCAGCCCACCGCTTTCGGTTGGCCAGTAGGTGTATCTTTCCTAGGGCTGTAAATGAACTGAGCTGTTCGTGAACTATTCGAGGCTCGACTCGGTAAAGGCTCGTTCGAATTCGATTCGTCTACTTAACGAACCAAACCTGAACCTCAATTTTAGGCTCGTTTCATAAATGAACCGAACATGAACATAGTAGTATTCGGCTCGATTAGGCTCGCGAACCTAGAGTATATGTATATCATGGGGATTTTATATAGTTACATAGTGAAAATTTTAAAACTTGTACAAGTCTAAACGTTTACCATTACTAAAAACTTACTTAGGTATACGTTTTTATCAGTTTATATGTATATAAACGTATTTATGTACGTACTAAAATTTTTACTTGTAGCTTTAGACCTGTATGAGAGCATAAATATATGATATTATTGGCTCGTTAAGGCTCGTGAACAAGCTCGAGTTCGACCCAAACCTAGACAAGCTCGGTTCGAGTTCGGTTCGTCGTACTTTTCATTGAGTTCGGCTCGAGCCGCTAAAAAACTTAATGAACGAATCTGAACATTCTAATATTCTGCTCGATTCGGCTCATTTACAGCCCTGTTATTTATTCTTTCCTAATCGTCCGATTAATTCAAAACCACTCAAAAGAATTCAGAACATTTGACGGTACCATAGTCCTTTCGGTGTCCTTCCCAAACCAGTCCTTTATATGGTACCACGCTGGAATCTAATTAGTTGGCAATAATTCATGAACACACCCGTCAAAAAGGAAAAAATAATTTCATTTGGTGTTGGGGCGCAACCAAATAATTACTCAAGCAATGCTATTGTGATTATCTTTGAGTACTATGTTTTGAGTAGCGCGTGATGTATCCAGTGTCAGTCCTAATGTTTGGGTTATCCAATCCCGACGTCAAACTTGGTTGCCTAGCAGTATGATTTTAGCCTGAATTACATTAAGATGGCAAAATCAAAATGTAATCCAGTTGGTGCCCAAAAATTATTAAAGTATTGGTAGAATGTGCCCAAAAATGGAAGGGGTTGCCCAATCCCAAGGTCTTGTGGGTTCATCCGGGCCGGCTCTGGATGTATCATTAAAGTATTGGTAGAATGTGCTCTACTACATGAAAAATGAAGCATATTTCATAAATATATTGGTGACACATCACATAGTTCTCAAAGATGTCACTGGCCAAAATATTACTCCTTCCGTTCCAAATTGAGAGTTCATTTTGGAAATTTGAACTATTTAAGGGGACATGCAATGATTACACCTATAATGTCTATCATTTCCACCATTACCCTTATATTCTACCTACTAAATGACACTTATATTCATTTGTGAGAGACACTTTTGGAAAATCACTAAATTTTTTCTTCTATTTTTGGAAAACGATCATCATTTTAGAACAATTCAAAATAAAATAATGGACTCTAAATTTGAATTGGATGAAGTATTTGTAATTACTCCTCCCTCAAAAGTCTACCAAATAGGGGATGCTTTTGAATAATAATTGCTCCTCCCGTCCCTCGGAAAGACTCCCAAGATGGGGATGTTCTGATGAGTACTAGTAGTATTTACTCCTCCCTCAGAGAGAATAAATACAACGGGTACAGTGCACAGATCAGTCATTTACTAATCAGACGTGCTACTGGTACAGATTTTAAAATCTGCGCGTACAAAACTTTTTTGGGCCCATTTTGAAATTTTTTTTAAATGATCGGAATCGTTTATTTTATTTAAAATATTTTTTTACAGGCCCTACAAAAAATAAGCTCAATCCCACATCGATTAGAACGTCTACGAAACTTTCCATTTTGTCCTTTAATTTAGGTTTGAATTCTGAGACGAAATGTAACATTTTGTAGACGCCATAAACGATATGAGATTATGCTTATTTTTTTCAAGGACCGTAAAAAAATTATTTTAAAATTTAAACAAAATGAGCGATTCCAATTATTTTTTTGGAACCCAAAATGAGCCCAAAAGGGTTTTTGTACGCGCTGGTTAAATCTGTACCATTAACCTTTCTATTTGCCAATTTCAATTTTTTTTTTCCAAGTATTGTACGTAAAAGATTAGCTTAATGAATAATCCAATGTTCTAATCTTTTCGTTATTGTTTTTCAATTTTTTCACAAGACTGTTCGAAAAATTATTTTGAAATAAAAAATACAACTGTGCTATTCACACATACAAAAACGACATATCGAAAATAATTTTGTGGGGTCCACTGTGGGTCCCACACAAATCTGAGCCGTTTATTCAGAGTAAAATATTTTTCCAAAGGCCATTAGCTCAATCCGATACCTATAGATACTCGATCTAATCATCTAACTTTTCATTCGAATTTCAAGATAATAAAAAGTTAGATGATTAGATCGAGCGCCTATAGGTATCAGATTGAGCTGATCTTTCGAGGGGGCCCTTGAAAAAATATTTTACATTTAATGAACGGCTCGAATCGTTTGTGTGAGACCCGTAGTGGGCTCCACGCAAAATCTGTGTTCGATCTGTGTCATTTTTGTCTGTGTCAACAGAATTATTGTACTGTACAAAATAAGCCGTGACCATACACCCATAGTGGAACTGTTCAGAAAGTTTCCCAAAATGGGGATTTTTTTTCTACAGTATTAATTGTTTTTTTTTTTTGGAGAAATAAATGGGGATGTTTAAATCTTTGATTTTATCACCAAAAGTTCACCACCACCACCACTACTACTACAGTAGTACTACAAGTTCTGGATTCCTCTGGACCAACAGTACTCTTCAGTACATTATTGGGTAGAATTGCATCAGAGCCGGCCCTAATTTTTCGGGGGCTTAAAGTGAAAATTAAAAATAGGGTTTCTTTTGTTGGACTATAATACAGTAAGAGATAAAATAAAAAAAAGTAGGAGGAGCCCTTACAATTCAGAATTTTTTGAAGGCCTAAAGCGACTGCAACACATGATTTAACTCAGGACCGGCTCTGAGTTGCATGTGGAAAGAAAGGAAGGACTGCTTCCAAATCAAGTGTATGTACCTACCTGTCTTTGGCATAGTTCTAGATTAAAGTTCGTGTATCTCTCCTTGTTATTGTCTCTCCTTTTCTTTTCTTTTTTTCAAATGGATCAATGTCCAGGTCAATTTGGGCGCACCCCAACTAATTCTAGGACCTTGAAGGTAACGGCCAAGCATAACCCCTAGTAGCCCAAAAGTTTGGGATGATTGGTCTCCGTGAGATTTGAACATGCGACATCCTGAAAGACAAACACTTAACGAAATAAAAATAATATACTCTCAGTAGTTTGTTTTCTGAAAGCAATCAAATAACGAAATAATAATATGAAATTATTTCTTAAAATAGCTATGTATTTTCAGCCAACGAAACAATTTTAGTAAAATTTAACTATCTTGTGAATTCCTGGGCGGTCGCAACAAAAACTCAAATTTCCCTGAGTCATAAGATGAACCAAACGAGTTCTGCATCATGAACATTGTACAGCACGCACACATCACTTAGACGGGTTTTATAAATTCACGTAGCAAACTCTTGTGAGGATTTTTATATTTCTGGTCATCCCTTTAAGTCTAGTCAGGAGGGAGGGGTCCTCAAGGGACCGTGCATGCACTTCATTCTATAATTTGGAATTGTAGTGAGAAAAAAAGGACAATAAAAAGGAAAGGGACATGACCTTTAATATGGAAATTATGCAAACAAAAAGTCCAAGAATACAAATTTAAAAGAGAAAAATTCAAAAAAACCCCTGAACTTTGAACCCAATATCAAATAGGCACCTGAACTTAAATAAACTTCAATTGAACACCTGAACTTTGAATCCAATGTCAAATAGGCACCTGAACTTAAATAAACTTCAATTGAACACCTGAACTTTTACTCCGTTATTCAATTTACCCCCTGCCGTCTCAATCCGTGACTTTCCTAACGGCAACTGCTGAGCTGGACACTAACAGACGTTATACACATGACTGGGCTCAAATGGGAGGGAAATAGGATGAGTCATAGGTTTTTTGGAGGGAAAATCCAAAACCCTAGAAAATTTCCCCCATTTTTAGATCTGATTCATCTGTCTTAAAACAGAGCATGTGGTCTTCACCCCCAATATTCTCTTCCATAGCTTCAAATTCTCTATTCCTTACCATTTCCAAAAATCGTTCAAACTCACACAATGAATACCATTGGTAGTACTAACAAGAGCTCCCAAAATGCTGAGGACAAACAGTGCATCCATTACGGAACCCAGAAGGTGATTCGCACCAGTGGTGTTTGGGGAAAAGGAATTTTTTTTGTTTTTGTATGTGGTAGAGACAGATTTTTCTTGTGTTTGGGGAATGAGAAATATTTTTTTTTGGGGGGAGGGGGGGTAGTTTCTTTCTGGAGGAATAAGGAGGTTTTATGTGAATGAAAAAATAAGAGCTTTGCTCTCGGCCTTTTGGCTTGGGATGGAAGGAGAGATGTTTGGTTTTGGAATGAGAGAAACAGAGATTTGACTCCCTTTCTTTTTTCTTTCAGATCCCCCAAACATGCAACAAGAGCTGCTTTTACAGGAAAGGAAAACAACAAATAAAATAAAATAGGGCCAATGAATTTGCGTGGCCCATGTAACGACCCGGATTTTCGACCCAAATTTTTTTAAAATAATAGCGTTAATATTATTAGATCTTAATTATTATTATTATTTTTATATATATCCTTTTCCTTAATAGATAAATACAGAAAAATATAATTATCTTATTTATCTCTTTTATTAGTTGCATGCATGATTAGAATTCCTTCCATCTCTCCATCTCCTATTCCTACTCGATCTCTACCACTCCCCTAACCATATTTTCGTCCATATTCCGTCCCCATCGAAACCCGAGAATTTGAAACCTTTTCAAATACGAATTATTCACCCTCATCGAAAATTCTCTTATAAATAACCCTTAAGCTCGACCCTAGGGTTCACCACGAAATTCCTCATACCCTACCAGTCCAGAAAAGAGAGAGAATTCGAAGAAAATCGAACTCCAATCCATGGAGTTTTAGAGAGAGAAAGAAAGAGAGAGAAAAGTGGGTTTCGTGTCTACGATCAACCGAAACTCAAATTGATCGTTCCAATCACTTCCCTCAACCCCAAGCATCTCCAGACGTCATCCAATTCGAGCCCAAGGTTCCCCGATCGAAGAAACCGAAGTCTTCTTCTCCAAACGTTCAAGATTCGTTTTAAATCAATCCGACCCGATTCGAGGTATTATAATCCCTTCCAAACACTCCTCTAAGTATATTTAATGTTTTTATACTTAACCCATAGTCCCTTACGATCCCATGCATCGAAACCGAACCAAAACAATAAAAAAAACGATTTCTGACATGGAGTTTGCGGCCGCAACCTTCGGGTTGCTTCAGCCGCAAGAACCAGGTCTCTGACATTGCGGCCGCAAGGTCAACCCGGTCAGACCTTGCGGCGGGTACAGTTTTGTTCCGAATCGGTTTTTCGACATCCCGAACTCGATTTTCGAATCCCGATCTATTTTTCCTAGACTTCTAACATCTTAAAGATCATAACTTGTTAATTTCATATTTTTTTATTTTATTATCTATTTATTAATTATTTATTTGATTTCATGTAAAATTTTGTAAACGAAAAATCCATACGACTTTCTAAACCATTTTATAAATTCCCGTACTATTTTTTTAAGATTCTTTACATCTCAAAGATGATATATTGTTAACCTCAACATATCTTTTTTATTAAAATAATTTATTATCCATTTATTTTACCTTTGACAACTTAAAATATTATCTTTATTTCTTTTTAATGATTCCGTGACCCTCTGGACCCACTTTTTGATATTCGAGCATGTTACGTAGGACCGTAGGACTCCTTTTAGAGCCATGCTACTTATTCTAGTGTTGTTATTTATTTATTGTATTTATTATGATCATTAACCAATTTATTTTCCTAAATAAAAATTTATATAAGCCTAGATTATATTCTTTTTAATAAAACTTTTATTCAATAAAAGTTCCTTACTTCATTAATAACTTGTTGATCATACAGGACTAAGGGCAACGGCCCATTCATAAAAGGTTATGTGATTTAATGCATATTGTTTATTTCAACTATTATTCTGTTTGCTTAATTATTATTTCCAACCGCTGATTGATATGTTAGATTGGACCCTAGAGACATGGGGTGGTATGCGAAATAGAAATCACCTAGACGATGATAAGTAATGGATGAATTGGAAAAGTTTTTGTTTTAGATTGCCTGCAGGCGTGATTTTAAGATATGATGAGATACGTGATGAGATAGAGTCCTGGCGAAAGTCCAGTGGAACATCCAGAGTCCTGACGAGAGTCCAGTGGAACATCGAGAGTCCTGGCGAGAGTCCAGTGGTAATTTGAGAGTCCTGGTGAGAGTCCAATGGTAATTTGAGAGTCCTGGCGAGAGTCCAGTGGAACATCCAGAGTCCTGGCGAGAGTCCAGTGGAACATCGAGAGTCCTGGCGAGAGTCCAGTGGTAATTTGAGAGTCCTGGCGAGAGTCCAGTGGTAATTTGAGAGTCCTGGCGAGAGTCCAGTGGAACATCGAGAGTCCTGGCGAAAGCCCAGTGGAACATCGAGAGTCCTGGCGAGAGTCCAGTGATAATTTGAGAGTCCTGGCGAGAGTCCAGTGGAACATCGAGAGTCCTGGCGAAAGTCCAGTGGAACATCTAGAGTCCTGGCGAGAGTCCAGTGGTAATTTGAGAGTCCTGGCGAGAGTCCAGTGGAACATCGAGAGTCCTGGCGAGAGTCTAGTGGTAAATTAAGAGTCCTGGTGTGTTCCAGTGATAAATTTTGATGATAAAACCTGGCGGTGGTCCAGCGATATTTTGTGATGATAAAACCTGGCGGGTAGTCCAGAGATATTTTCTGTTGATAAAATTTAGCGATGGTCCAGTGATGTTTTGCGATGATAAAACCTAGTGGAGGCCTAGCGATATTTTGTGACAGCAAAACCTGGCGGGTAGTCCAGAGACGTTTTCTATTGATAAAACCTGGCGGTGGTCCAGCGATGTCTTGTGATGATAAAACCTGGCGGTGGTCCAGTGACGTTTTATGTTGATAAAACCTGGCGGGTGGTCCAGTGAAATTTTGTGATGACAGAACTAACGGGAGTCCAGTGGAAATTTTGATGTGGTGATTAATATAGGCAGACCCTAGTTATGGTCTGGGCGTGAATAGTTTTCTCTTGTTGTTAGGCTATTGGACAGAAAGGAATAAATTCATGTGTGATACTTCTATTTTACTTTCCTGCATTAATAATATACGGTTATCTGCTAGCTGTAATGTAAGAGGGGTGGTTGGGTTGGATTATTCTACTGGGTGATTTATCACTCACGGATACGTCTGTATCCTGGTAAATCGATTGCTTCGGCGATCAATTTGCCAGAGGGCGCAGGATTCAATGGAGAGGATTCAACGATGGTGCAGTTCAACACAAGAAGAATATCAGGAATAGAGATCGAATATGCTTGGGATTCGTATCAAGCCTAGAGTCAGCTCTGAAGTTAATGTATTTTGAATCGGTAAATTTATTTTGAGATTGTAATAGACCTTTATTTTGGAAAATTATATTTATTTAGCAAAATTTTCTTAAGAAATTATTTTATTTTGCTTTCGAAAAATCGGGGCGTTACAGCCCATGTGGTGCCAACTTCAAGAACCAATTAACCCCAGCTCAGCGGTTGCTGTTAGGAAAGTCACGGATTGAGACGGCAGGGGGTAAATTGAATAACGGAGTAAAAGTTCAGGTGTTCAATTGAAGTTTATTTAAGTTCAGGTGCCTTTTTGACATTAGATTCAAAGTTCAGGGTTTTTTTTGAATTTTTCCCAATTTAAAACACATTTATTTCCAGAACTGGTGAATGCGTGAAGACTTCGTGAGAATCCAACAGTTTCGGATACAATTGTGTTTAAAATTGTATTTCAAAATTGTATCCGTTGCAGCATTTGCTAAAAGACTGGTACAAAGACTGCATTTGGACGTTGTCCTTCCTAGTCAGAATCCTAGATGCTTTTTGCTCGTTCGGATATGTCGTAGTACAAGTAATTTATTACTACTCCGTAGGAAAATGTTTATTGACAGTTAGTACATTTTTTTTTTCTCGTTTTTTTTAGCTAACGTTCCGATCCTTTCCTACAGCAAAAATGCTACTTACACAATTTCAAACACAACAACTTATACAATCTCTCACATACATGTGGACCACATACATACTAATATGTGTGAGCCCCACATGCATATGAGAGGTTGTGTAAGTTGTGTTTGAATTGTTATGTAAAAAGCATTGTCCTTCCGACAGTCACATGTTATCCTAATTTCAGTTATTTTTCTTGTTATAAAATGCGGCATGAGTAAGCCTTGTTTGGATGGTGTTTTAAAATACTTTGCTTATGATCCCTACAAAAAATAAGCTCAATCCGGTATTGGAAAGAGCATTTACGAAACATCCAAACTTTGTTCTAGAATTCAGGAACATCCAAACTTTGTTCTAGAGGGACAAAGTTGGACGTTTTGTAGGTGTCTTAACCGATATCGAATTGAGCTTATTTTTCGTAGGGACCATAAGCAAAGTATTTTAAACAAATTGAGCGACTCTGATCATTTTTTTGAGACCCAAAATGAGCCCCAAAAAAGGGTTTGTACCCACTGCTACAGACAAAAAATTTTGTCTGTACCAGTAGCACCATTCTATGAATAATGAGTGTTTTTTGAGTTAAAAATATTTTTTCAAAATAGCATCCAAACAAGACAGAAGAAATTGAAAACCGAATCAACTAGTCAAACAAACCAAACTGAGCTATTATTATTTGATATGATTTGATTTGTTTTGTAAAATATCCAAACCGAAATGTCCAATTTGGCTTAAAAAATGTCTGAATCGAACCAAACTAAACCATTTACACCTCTACTTCTGGGAGTGTCGGAGCGGAGTGCTCCTAGAGTATCACCACATGTTGCTCTACGAGCCACTATATATCATCACAAATTCACATGAATCCATGTATACACTTGGTCCAAAATTCCACGTGAATGTGTGGCGGTAGAGGTCATTTGAGCACCACGTGCATGCGGGGTGCTCCAAAGTCCAAAGGGCTGGTTGGGAAAGGACACCAAAATGACTGATGTTTTGAATTTCATTTTATTAGTTTTTCAATCAACAATTACGGATCCGGATCCAACAATTATTAGTACTAGGAGAATCATAATAACAGGGTTGACATTTGTCGGTAAAACTAATAAATGTAGAGTCCCATTTTAGGAGACTATCCAAGGTACTGTTCGTGAATTATTGCCATCAACGTAGAGCACACCAAAAACTTGGTGTTATTAAAAGCTACTGCTAGATTTATAGGAGTATTAGTAAGTAGTACTAACACGCATTTCTCTTCAATTCCCACTCTTTTTCCATCGTAACTCAGAAACGTGGTCCTTGACAGAGCTCAATGGAGAAAAAAGATTCATGTAGCCGACCCCAATTGATTGGGACATAAGGCTCGATTTGGTAACTCAGAAAGGTACTTCCTCAGTCCATTTTTTTTTTCATTTTCAGCATGCGTGTCATTCATAAATTAATTACATTTTTCGATCTATAATATTTATGCGATTTTAAATACCGTTTTGTAAGTGGCAAAGGAGGAGGAAGATATCGCCGAGAAAGAGGAGGGTGAGATTGCCGAGATTGAGGAGAGTGAATTTGATGAGATGGTGGATGATGCCTCTCTCTCTGTGGAGTTTTAATCATTTGTTTCCTTTGCTTGTTTTCTGCTTTTGGGCAAGGGCAAGGCTTTGCGCAAGTTTTGCAGTTCTTGTTCGATTTGGTTCTGGGTAGTTTTAGCTAGCGCGTTGGTTTTGGTTGTGTTTCTATTGTGCACAGATTGGGCTTTTAGTTTGTCTTCAGCTTTCGATTTGGGTTGGTTTCCTTCTGCTGATATAGGTGCCTTTTGGTTGGGTTTGGAGGTGTTTGGTTGTCACGTTTTGGGTGTTTTCTTTAGAGAAAAGTCCACTTTCACCCCCTGTGGTTATCGTCATGTGCGGATACACCCCCTGTGGTTTAAAAGTGTGCACATAACCCCCTGCCGTCATGTTTTCCATCCATATTAACGGAGGTGTATCTCACACACCTCTAGAATGTAATCTGAGTTGTTCATAATGTATTAAATAAAGAATAGAGTATCTCTGTAAAAAATCATCTTAATCAGCCATCAGTAACCCAGTGATCTAATTTTTAGTAAATTCAAATTTGAAATTTTAATTTCATAACAAAATCGATTTGACCATAAGTTTTTCATTTTTTGATTGACTTGAATTTTGGCATAGACGTAGTACTCGTCAAAATTTACAATATCAACGGTTTGGATTCAATTTTTGGTATACGGGATGGTGTGGTTAGATTTAAAAAAGAAGAAGAATCAAGGGATGTGATGGGGGTATAACGGTCTTTTAACGTTGTTTCCGTTAATATGAATGGAAAACATGACGGCAGGGGGTCTATCCGCACAATTTGAAAACCACAGGGGGTTATGTGCACACTTTTAAACCACAGGGGGTGTATCCGCACATGGCGATAACCACAGGGGGTGAAAGTGGACTTTCCTCTTTTCTTTATGGTGGTCCTTTTTGTTAAAATTGGTGTCTTGCCTAAGTTGCCTTCCTATTTAGGTTCGATTGGGCTTTTAGTTTGTCTTCAGCTTTCGATTTGGGTTGGTTTCCTTCTGCTGATATAGGTGCCTTTTGGTTGGGTTTGGAGGTGTTTGGTTGTCACGTTTTGGGTGTTTTCTTTATGGTGGTCCTTTTTGTTAAAATTGGTGTCTTGCCTAAGTTGCCTTCCTATTTAGGTTCTTGAGTGTCGACTGCCGTTGTACCATTGATACGTTTAATCTTTGTATTTCTTGAACGATTAGTAAATTTCTTTTGCCCAAATAAAGAATAGGAGTAAATTTCTTTTGCCCAAATAAAGAATAGGAGTCATACAAATTTGATGAGTTTAAATAGTTTCTATCAGTATAAATCCAACTAGTTGGCCCATCTAGAAAATCCACATTATCAACAAAAGGACTATTCTCAAAAGGCGTAATAAATAAAAGGGTTGTAAAATGGTACACTGATGCGCGATTACGAGAAGGGAAGTGATATTGGCACTCCAAAAATTGATGCAGGCACTCCAAAATCAATGTAATTCCAAAGCCACTTTCATTTGTTTTTTTGAGTGTCTGCATCAATTTTTGGAGTGCCAATATTATTTTCCTTAGGAGAAATAACTATCCCAATAATTCTCATTATCGGAGTAGTAGAGTAAATGAAATGAGACTCTGAATTCCAACCCATAATCTAATTGTCGGACCGCTTTTTCACTATTTCTCCTAAAATCAATTGATGTTAAGAAGGGTTTCAATTAAGTCTTTTATGGCATTTGACATCGCACCCGCAAGTCTGTTTTTAGAGCGGTCGCAGGGCCGAGTGATATTGTGTATGGGGCCACTCCGAGCCCAACACTAATGATTAGCATAAAAGGACAATAATAGCCCAATAATTCTCATTATTGGGCCAATAGAGAGGACTCATTGGTTCTTTTCGAGAAATTTTTCAGTGCCGAGTGGGTACCACGTGGTGCCCGCTCGGTGCATCCAGACCGTCCATTTTGATTTTGGACTGCTCAAATTTGGAGAGAGAAAGAGGAGGGTAAGAGGAGAGAGAATATTTCAATCTGAGCCGTCCAAAAGTGTATCGGACGGCTCGGGAGTGCCGAGCGGGCACCACGTGGGATATACCTGCTTGGCACTGAAAAATTTCTCGTTCTTTTCAAAAAAAAAAGAAGAACACACTGGTTTTAGCCGTTAGAGCAAAACGGAAGACATCATTAAGTTTTTAGGTCCGAAAACCGGGTTTTGGGTTATAAAGGTCAATTTTTTGGATGAATTTTCTTCTCTTTATACGCGCATTTTTAAGAATTCCTTATTTAGTTTTCAGTATCCACTCGGCACTGAAAAATTTCTCGTTCTTTTCAACAAAAAAAAAGAACACACTGGTTTTTGCCGTTGGAGCAAAACGGAAGACAGCATTAAGTTTCTAGGTCCGAAAACCGGGTTTTGGGTTATAAAGGTCAATTTTTTGGATGAATTTTCTTCTCTTTATACGCATTTTTAAGAATTCCTTCTTTAGTTTTCAGTAAATCCATCCATGAAAGGACTCAAAAAAAAAAATCATGCCAACCAAAGTTGACCATTATTTTGAAGGATGATGCTATGGTGTCCCCGATAATTTTGGAGACACCGTAATTTTTTGCATAACTTCACCATTGTGAGCATAAATAAAACCCATTACAAATATAACAGAACCCAAACAAAACATAACAAAGGAATATCCAAAAAACCAATCAAGGCATAACAAACAAGTTATGCCTTGTTAGGTTTTGTTATGTTTGTAATGGGTTTTGGTTATACTCATAATGGTTTTGTTATGCCAAAAGTTACGGTGTCTCCAAAATGACCAGGGACACTGAAGTCATTCCCTATTTTGAATCACTATTCTCACGCTACAAAGTACAAACCACAATAGACCTAAGTCACATAATTCATGTGCGCATGCATGAACGGAAGAGCAAACGTGAAAACGTCTTCGAAACACGTCCCGAACTTTCAAAATCCGTGAGAGCGAGGACTAAGAACGGAAGCATAGAGTAATTTCAAGGATTACGTGACTAAAGTGATAGACGACTCTAAATCACTATAACTAGTAGTCGTCGAACTGATGTCTCAAGCCCGACATCAGGATTAGAAGCAGCCGAACCTAAAAAAACCCCGAAGGCTGCATCAGTAAGTTTAGGCCCAATGGGTTGTCCAATTGGGTTAAACAGCCCAATAAGAGCAGAGCAATTGGGCTAAACAGCCCAATAAGAGCAGAGCCAGAGTTTTCAATGTTGTTTCAACTTCAGCTTCAAGAAAGAGGAAGACACCTCTCCCCCTCTCTCTCTCTCTCTCTCTCTCTCTCTCTCTCATGGCACTAGAAGGCTACGCCCCGCAGAACCCAGAAAAAGTGTACACCGATGTCCTGTCGGAAGCTAGACAAGCTTGCTACAAGGTATTGTCCCATTACTTTTCAGTAACTGTGTATTTACGTGGGTATTTATACTTTACTTGTACACTTTCTTAAAATAACGCTAGAAACCTAGTACTAATGATCTTTGAAACTTTCGATACCCACAAGGCTCGTGACGAATTCTACGCGTGTTTGGAGAGGGAATCGAACAAGAAACCAACTGAAATCGCCACCGTCGGACTGCTCTACCCCGTGGAATGCAAGAAATGCAGGGACAAATTCGTCAACCAATGTCGACCCACTTGGGTAAAGTCTTCGAATTTTGATGAATACAATAAGACTATGATCACTTTTGGTGGTGACCATTTTTTGGATACCAAATCAATTTTGTCTTTGAACGGCTATGAATTGTCTTTCGTGCATTGGTAATAGCTAGCGGAGTGCGTAGCGGTAGCGGGGTATCGAATGATACGAAGCAGGGATCGGGAGTTGTGATCGTGAATTTTTTAAAATTATTTATGGCGACAGAGCACTTGAGGCTGCCGTAGCAGTCACGTATTGCCGCTGTAGGGGCCATGGGGCCATGAAGCGGAAAGAAATGATACGCATCGGGAATCAGCCGATACAAGGGCAAATTTTAGGAAGCACCGGTATAGGGAGGTATAGTCATGGTTGTCAAGGGTGAGAGGCGCACCGAGGCACAAAGTCCTGTTGGGGCCTAAACAAGAGGTGCAAGGCGAGGCGAGGCGCGCGTCTTTTCGAAGCGAGGTGCACCTATGCGGAAAAAAATGGGGAAAATAGCACACCCATATTCATATGAATTACAAACACAAGTACAACACTAGTTATCCAAACCCTAAAATCTCTACTGTACAGCACTTGTAATCCACCAGTCATCCAAACCCTAATTCTTCATTGCCTCAAATTTACAAAGCACAATCGAACATTTGAGGAAGAAGAAGATGATGGACTCTTTTGTTTACATAAAGATTAGATTTTTACCTTGTGTGTATGTGACTGAAGTCAATCGAGAGAGAGGGGAGAAAGATGAAGCACTAGCGTCGATTGTCGATACCAAAGTGAAACGAGTTGGAGACTGGGTCGAGATAGAGACTGGGAGAGAGAGGTCGATCGAAGTCGATCGAGATAGACCCACGATCCCCTGTTTGCTTCTTTTGCTGCTGCTGTTCGATAGGGATCCCTGTTTCTCTTCATTTGCTTCTGTACAATAGAGAGAAACTAACGCCGGAAAGGTTTATTGTTTATCCTAATCTTTGATCCAACGGTTGTGAAAGAGTCGCGCACCTCTCCGCCTTTCGCACAGTTGCGTGCCTTTTGCGACTTGTTTGTGCTTCTTTCAACACGCGTCGCCTTACCTCATGCGAGTCGCAGCTTCTGCGCCTTGCACCTAAGTGCGTGCCTTTGACAACCATGGGTGTAGTGGTATCAGAGGACCGAAAAAGCGCTTTGCGACCAATATTTAACTCCATAACCCCACCTATCATGTTTCTTAGTTCTTACCGATGCAGAAATTACAACTCACTTGGTATCCTAAACATAGTTACCAAATGTGGTCATCGTAGCATTTATATGTTGGTTTTGATTTTCTCTTATGTTGTTGCAGCTTGGGGTGTTAATTCTTGGGCATTTGTGTGTATTTGAATTTGTACAGGTGAAGCATTTTGATAGGCAGTACGCGTCGAAGAAGAAGAGGCTTTTGGATGACAATGAGTCCAGAAGAGGTCCGTTGTCACTTCCACAGCCTTACACTTTCAAACCCAGTAGTTGATTCATTGGTTTATAGTTTATACGAATAGACATGTGGCTGTTGTTGAAAAATTATTTCTAGGCTCGGCATATTGATGAATTCCAACTGTAAAGTGAATAAGTTTTGGATTGAGATATTTGGGCTCTACGGCTGATTTCGTATATGGAAATGTTAGGATGTGCTTTACTGAGTGAGTAGTTATGGTACATCTGTTGAAGGTGAAACCGGGAAAGAAATCATGAGTTTTTTTAATTGTTGATTTCACGTTCAGGCAAATCCAAACTTAATAGTTGTATCAGTTGCTTATTGATTTGTTTTGGGAGTTCTTAAGTTAGGCTGTGGCTTCATTGGGCTAGGTTGGTACATTTTGCCAGGGGTAGGAGCTTGGCCCCTGTGGAAGAGGGAACTGAAATCTTTTTGTTGGTTATCCAATTCCTGGAAACCTGCTGGGTGGTTTTATTGCTTTGAATGTTCTCTATTTCATCTATGATTTCACTTCCCAATCGATTGGTAAAGCTTTGTTTGGTTTGATATGTGTATCTGCATATGGTTTGTGTACACCATCTGGGGCATTTATTTCTCTAGATGTGGATTTCCTACGATCTCATTATCGTTTGTTATTTAGATAAGTGACGTACAATTTCTTTTGGCCATGGTTTGGATATTCAACCAAGGTCAAACGTTCATGAAATTACGGTTGTGGAACCATGTATAACAGGAAGCAACTTTAAATCATGAGTATGAGGACATAAGAGACATCTTTTCCAGGATATGAAGAAGGAATTTTCTATGATGAACTTTCTCTTAGGGAGGTAGAAATATAATACGCCAACCCTATATTGTTTGGAACAAAAATTGTTCAGGTTGGAGGAACGAGAATAGAAACGTGATATTTCAGGTAGGATGACCAAGCTTTTTGTATTTTACTGCTAAAGTTTCTATATCTCTTGACTGTAGATTTTGATAGGAAAAAGTTTGGGATTACTATGGATCGCTAAATTTACTTTTTTGGAACGTATTCACACCACATTGGAACTTGCTTTCGAGAAGTTGTAATTGTTGCATAACCAACTTTGATCCTTGGGTTATTGAAGATAGAATGTTAACAAAATTTGATCTTGTTCATGAGATGTTCATAGAAATTTTTAGTGGAACCATTGACTGCAAGTGAAGATTTAAACGAATTCCGTTGGATGACATTTCAATAATATTTTGATAATGTGAGAAAAATAGGGGAGGGGGCTGGGCACGAGACATGGTGATCTCTACTGGTGAGTCCAAGCAATCACCATTGAAGTGCCATAATGATAATTCTGATTGGCAAACCCTGCCTAAGTGATCTGTTTGATCTTGAGTTTTCTATTCTACCTAGTCAGTAACGATTGCGTCATTTTTCCATGAATGTTTACATCTGGATACACTAAGGTGTTTTTTCTGCTTCCAAAAGCTCATTTAACCTATAAGCACGAGAATCCATTGCTGGAAAGCCTACACTGTTTTGGTCAGTCTTTTGGAAACTTTCTGAAGCTTCCATTGAGCATCAACTCTTGGGATCCTTACTTTTCTTGGATCTTTAATTCCAATGTTCTTGCTTATGTGTTAGGAGTATATGTCGACCAAGACTTTTTACAGTACTGATTCTACTGAATTTGCAACTACCTGCGTACTCTTTTTTTTTTTGTTCAATTTCCTCGGTGCATTTTATGTATGGCTGGGTGAAAGGTTTACTGTCGACTTGCTTGAGATATTGCATTGACCAGTCTCTTAATGTTCCCATGTGCTTTTGAACACTTGCGTGATTATATCAAGTACCAGTGGGGTTTGCTGATCTTGGGTTTGATAATAAATATAACTCTACCATCCAATCACTTAGTTGGATCTCTGTGTGTGTGTGTGTTACTTGCTGTGGTATCTATTTTTCTAGGGACTTGATGTCTTAAACTTCATACCTACTATTCATTTAGACTATTCTTGGAATGTCTATGGATGCCTCCATCTTATCAATTTGACTTACTTTTTACTTTATATGAAGAAGCAGCAGCTCACTTAGAATGCTTGTCTTATTCAATCATAGATTACGTGTCCTGTGTGATCATCTTTATCTTTAGAACATTGATTGCTATAGGAAAGATAAGGTGTTTACTTTGGGGTTAGAATACTCATAATGTAAGAGAAGGTGCATTTTCATAATCACAGCATATAAAATACGGTAAGAAAGCGTGTAGTTTTGAGACTATGGACTTGTTTGCCCTTATATTAGAACACCATAGGCTTTGAGCTGTTAGTATGGACAGGCCTAAATGGGTGTCGGGTTCGTGTAGTTTTTCTTGTTGGTGACAATTGAACGACACGCCTTGGACAGTCATGTAGTCTTCTCGTACACTATCTAGATACGGTGTCTGACACGTTAGGGAGTTTTTGATTTATATTATTTCCATATCCTTGTCAGTATCCGTATCTCTATTCATGCTTATTAGGCTTCCAGGTTTGTTTCAGCACAATTCTTGCAATTTGCATATTGGTTTTAGGAGCAAAGAGTTTTTAAGGTTTAGGTGCGTACGTGGGACATATACTTTGGGGTAGGAATTAGATTTTAAAGCTGCTTTGACTGAACTTGAGCTGAACCATTAGCCACACCCACTTTTATCCTTAGTTGCTACCCACTCATCATTCCCAATCCTCAGCTTCAAATCTCTACCATCTCCTGTATTTCATGTCTCGTCACCTAACAATAGGATTATAGAATTGATAATGGCTAGATGTGAGCATAATTTAACCCTTCTAAATAGAAAATATCGAGTGGTCCTTTCGATAAACTATGATATTATCTTCCTTGTGCAGTATTCAAGGAATTCTTGTTTCCTGGCTTTCTGGGTGGGTCTTGCAACTAAGAAAACCTTGCGGAAACGCAACTTATGTATTATTGTAGATAAGGACCTTTTCTTTGGTAAAAGATATATATGACTTTGGAGACTCTTTTTTCATTTTGGAAGTTAATAAACATGGTGTGTTAGTTTCAATGGATTAATTTGCACCCATTGCCTGTTTCATCATTTCATCACTTCCAAGGGGTAAAAACACCAGCGTCTCCCCAAAATCCTCAACAGAGACGCTGGTGTTTTTTTTCTTCTTGTTTTTCCCGTCAAGTGAATGAGAGAAGTTGTGAACACGAGGACGATAATGTCAAACACGGGACCGAGTTTGTCAAAGATTATACTGTATCATGTTTTGGGAAGAGTCCAAGTGAGAGTGTCAACTGGGCTAAGCCCTAATTGTCTCATTTGACGCGATGAATTTTCGGAAAAAGATGATATACAGAATCATTTTTACAATTCGCCTAATATGAACACTTTCGAGTCTCCATCAAAGTGAACTGGTCTAAGTCTTAATTTCACCATTGTCTCCACTAGTTGACTAACGATGTGAACCTGTTCCATTTGAATCACAAGCAAACATTTCACTCCGAAACAAATTTGATTTCTTAAACACGTTTTTCTTTTTGTTAGAATCTTTTCCTGAATTTTGTCATCTTTCTTGCTGGGCCAATTACCAAATACTGATTGCTGGTTGGACTGGCTGGGAAGAAGAAGAAGAAGATGATGTGAGAATGAGCTTTCACTGACTAAAATAAGTAAATAAGTACTTATTTTTTAAATTATAGGTGATGTATTGTGAATTAATTACATGTCTAGTAAAGCAGAAAATAAGCACTTAAAAAATAAGAATCTTAGCGAAACGGATCCTTAGTTTGAACTGATTGTACAGGAGTATCTTTATTGTTTGAATTGTATGTATCTTTCTTTCTATCACCCAGTCCCCCCGTAAGTAAACACTATCCTCACTTGCGATTGTCTTAAACAATGAGTGGTTTTTCTTTTGGGAGTTAAAGCTCTGGATTCCACTATTTTAGCCAATCAATTCAATGGGCGATGTTCATCCACTTACGAGGTGGGTGAGCAAAATTAAACTTATCTATGATTTCTATAATTTATGTACTATTTAGTAATCTTAATCATTCTCGTCACTGAAGATTTGTTGATCGTTGATTGAGGCATACAAAACTTTAGTCACTGAAGATTTTTTGGTCGTTTTTTTTTTTTTGATCCGCAAGATTTTTTGGTCGTTGATTTAGGTTCAAACGCACAAATGGACCGAAACATCCGGTTATTAAAAAAACACCTTAATCCCCTCGTAGTAGCTCCGGGCAAGGCTCATAAAACAAAAGTTAATCTCATATTTGGCGAGATCATAAAGTTCTTTGCAAATGATAACAATAAACATAAACAAGATTTACCCATTTTAAGTAAAAATAAACCCAAAAAAAAAAAAAAAATTGGGAAAAAGGAACACGAGTCGAGGAATTTGATGGTGGTTGGTTGGTTGGTGTTGGCTAAAGCTTAAGCCAAGTTCTAAAAGTGAATCCGGCGTCGTTTCCAAAAAGCCTACGACGGGCGTTGAAAGTAGAAAAACCGAAACTCCTCTTTTCTCTTTTTCCTTTTTCCCTTTACTCGTTAGATTTTAAATACCAATGACTTGTCTCCATCACAAACAAACGGAGCCGTTACGTCAGTGCCAGGTCAACGCAGCCATTCACGGCTTGGAGACGGAGGCGGCGTCTTTGACGGAACCGTCTGCCCCACCGCCGTTGCCCATGGCGGCGGAGCTAACGGTCAAGGCGGAAATGCTGGGGGAGGAGGGCCCACCGAAGCCGTCGTTTCCTCCTACTCCGTTGGATCCGAGGAGTGGGTGGTGGTTGTTGGGGATCATGGGGTTGCGAGAGTGACACGTGGCGGTCGAGATGGCGTTGGCGAGGGAAATGGGCATGAGGCAGAGGCCTTTCCCTTGTAGGTACTGCATGGCGGACCCCATGTCCTCTTCCATCAGCTTCGCCACCTGGTGCTCCGTCACCGTCATGGTGGTCTCGTTGTTGGTCGACGCCGACGCCGCTTGGGTTCCGTTGGTGGTCTTCCCTCCGGCTGTTAGTGCTGTACAGTCACCGCCTCCCTACAAGACAAAAGTAGAGAGAGAGAGAGAAAAGTGGAGAGGGGGGAAAGTGGGGTGAGCGAGCGTGCTGCTTTTGATTCGTCGTGTTGTGCTGATTAGAGAATTGAAAAAAAACTTGGATGAAAAAGAGATTGTGGGGTTGGGGTGTTTGTTGTCTGGTTTCTAGACTTCTTTCATTGCTTTTTTGCCCCCCCTCTGTTTCTTTTTATGGAAAGCTCAAAGCATAAGAGAAAGACATTCAGTATTGGTTTTCGTTTGCTTAGGGCCCCGTTCTAGAACTAAAAATAAATATTTATTTTTTTAAAAGATATTTTCAAGTTCAAAAATAATGTGTTTACGCGAATAATTTTTCTAGCAATATGGATTTTGTTTGATAAATCTTATCGAGATCTTTTATACGGTGCAAAAAAAATAAAAAATAAAAAAATTTATTTACATTATTTTTTAGTTTGAAAATGTCAAATAAGTACTACTACTTTGTTTCTTTTGCTTATTTTTTTTATTTATAATTGGGAGGTGATTTTGGCACTCCAAATAGCCAATGGCACTCCACCTTTAATTTTATTTTCTCACATGATTAGCACACAAAGTGGAGTGCCAGTGTAAAAACTGAGGTGCCAAAATCAATTTAATTTATTTAAGTAATAAGCAGGACACAAGATAAGCAGAAGTCAACAAGGATACGAGAAAGATAGCAAAAACAAGCAAAAGTTAAGTTGGAGAAAACTAGTGTTTAGCTACGAAAAGACAAAAGCACAACTACTGAGTTTTTTTAATAATCAAATGTGCGGGCTCGCTTGCGTGCGCCGCGTCTAATTTTAAGGTTTTGAAGGTAACGACCTGCCAAACCCTCTAATAGCCCTAAGGTTTGGAAATATTTGCCTTACGTGAGATTCGAATATGCGACATCATGAAAGATGATCACTTATTTGCTTTCTCATGCCTGATTGGCTAAACTTCTTAGGGTTAAAGCACAACTAATACCACGGTTGCCTATTTTTATATGAATAGAGAGATAACAATTTTTGGCCAAAATAACATTAATTTACAAGATAAACTCCAGTGGGCTACAGCTAACTAAAAGTTGTTAAGTCGATAGCGTGTAAGCAAGAGCCAATAACCAAATTTAGTTTCCTGTAAGGTTTCAAATATTTATAAAAGTTTTGGCATTAACAGAAAACAGTTTTAGCATTATCATTTTTCTTATTGTTTTCAATTACAGTTTTGACAGTCACAAAAACTGTTTTGGCATTAGCAACACCCAACAATAAACATAGAATAGCAAGTGCCTATTTTTGGAGAAATTTGTGCCAGGTGAGTACCACGTCACCCGGTTGACGTGGTATCCGAGCAACACATCCAGGCTATCCAAAAGTATATTGGATAGCTCAAATTGAAACACTCTCTCCTTTCACCCCAACACTCTCTCTCCTCTTTCTCTCTCATTTTTCTCTTTCCAAATCCGAACCCTCCAAAACCAAAATGGACGACCTGGATATGCCGAGCGGGCACCACGCGGTATCCGCTCGACATTGAAAATCTTCTCCTATTTATGTTCTAGGTGTAGGCAAAATTGTAGGTGTACATAGATACAGGTGTGTAGAAATGGGTAAAAATTGTAATTTACCTCGGAGGACATATCAGCAACAAGCGGTGCAACAGCTGCAGCACCCCCCAACCTGCTCATACTCAGAACCTGAACACCAGAGAAGGACCAAGAAAAGGAATTTTAATAGAGTAACCAAAACTGACCAATTAACTGGGAAGCCGTTTCTTGAGATATAGAGTACTTGTTTTTAATATACGATTAAACTTTTTCGCCCATGAAATTTGTCAACCCAATGGAATCGTTTACGTTTTCTATGTTGAAACAAAAACATTTTGGATCTGTTAGGAGTATTATATTTGTACACAGAGGGAGAGAGAGAGAGAGAGAGAGAGAGAGAAGGGGGATACTTTGACTTGGAGCTGGAGGAATTTGACATAGTCGATGATCTCATCAAGCATTGAAGCCTTGTCCGTCTGTCATTCCATTAAACCCACCAAGGCGATAAGCTCATTAGTCAATTACTACAATTTAAGTAAAACTCAGATTAAAGAAATCATAAGAAATAAACATACGTAACTTCCCATTGGCAGGAAAAAAAATATACTCCGTATATATTAACATCTTTACTCGGATCCCCTTTTTTTCTTTTTACCCCTTTTGATGAAGGCTCGGATCCTATTATCTGTGTCCCAACTTTATTTGAAGAAACACGGAATTCATGCGAGCAATATCGGTACGCATACTAAAAGTTGAACCAGCAAAATAGTCCGGTGATTAAGATCTGTATCCCAACTTCATTTGAAGAACCACGGAGTTCATCGAAGCAATATCGATACACATACTAGAAGTTGAACAAGCCAAATAGTCCAATCATTGAGAATGAATCAAAATTAATCGAGATGGACATAAGTTGACCTGAACATTTGGATACTTTTAGCCGGAAAACAAATAAGCACCTCGTAAATAGGATACTAAACACAAGCTAACAGTCCCTTGGATGGTGAGAAACGGTGAGGTAAGAAATAAAAATTCCTTTCTCACCAATTCTTGTCATTTTTTGGTGAAATTGGGTGGAAAATGGGAGAAGCCAATAAAAATATTTTATTTTTGTATTTTTCTTTTCATTTGTCACCAAAATACCTCATCAAAGTGAGTGATTTGGTTAGAAATTATAATTAATAATTTCTTTTCTTTTCTTATGAAATCACTCCGTGGGAAGGGGCTGCAAAATCCTCAATTGTTCTGTAATAGAAAAATGGGATGTGAAATCACCTTGTTAGCATTAGGTACAAGTTCCTGCAGAGCTTTCATCCTCTCCGCAATTCGCTCTCTCCGTAACTGCCACAAAAAAAAAATTCAAAGCCCTTGTTATACGTTTCAGTAAAAAGCACAAGAAAACAAAAAACAAAAACTGAAAAAACAAAAACCACGCGGAAACAGATGACAGCGAGATCGGATCAGAGGAGAATATTTGGCATCCTACTCTTTCAGCGATGCTGTGAGGATCAGTCGCCTGACCCCTCCGTGCCCTCACTCTCTGTCTTGGCTGCCCCACTCCTCCCCCTCCCGCCGGAGTTTGGTTCACCACCCCCACCGCTGCCGCCACTCCGTAATTCTGCGCCTGCATCGCTCCTCCCTGTAAATTAGCCCCAAACATTGTACTATAATCAAACAATTTACCATCCTACCCACGTAGATACAGACAAGTGCGTACACATATAAAAAATTACAGATGAATATACTATATGGTTACGTAATTACTGACCTGAACATGGTGGAAATGTTGTCCAGTACTGAATCCATTATACAGAGCTTGAACTGGACCATCGTCTCCCTGAAATAATGATCAACACAGTTGTTCAGTACTTTGTAAATTCAATATTCAGTCACATAATACGCCTGCGTAAGCTGGAGCCCGAGCATGAAAACGTCTAAAAAAACATTCCAAACTACTACTACTAGAATTCGCGAGTGAGGGAATTGAGAGCGCAAACGCAAATTGAGGATTGATAACGGGAGCGGATGAAGGATTATTTGAGTAAGGTAACGACGACTAACCGAATGGGGAGATTTGAAGGAGGAGCCGTCAGCGACGTCGTCGCCGCTTCCACCTAGACTCAAAGGCATCAAGCAGGATTCGCCACCGGAAATCCCACCTCTGGACTGAAACAACAACTGCTGCTGAAGCAACAACGACTTGGCCGCCGGAGAACTCCCACCGTCGCCGTTGATCTGGTGTTGCCGAAGCTTCGCGGCCAGAATCGCGGACTGGTCGTGATCGAAATGGAACTGATCGTCGGGCGTGGAGGCGGAGAGGTCCCACGGGGACTTAGGGTTTGTTCCGGCGAGGTCGGGCGGCCAGGAGCAGGAGGGGAGGGTGGAGAGCATTTGGTCGAGGAAGTCGTCGTGGGACGGCGTCGCTGGATCGAAGTGTTGAATCTGATTGTTGCTGGTGTCGATCTGTTGTTGTTGGTGGTGGTGGTGTTGAATGGTTTGGAGAGACATTTGGGATTGGTTTAGGACTGATTTCAGGGCTTGCATTTCTCTGTTGCAAGGCTGCATAGCTTTCCTACGCAAAACAGAACAACATGTTAAGAGAGTACATCGGATATGGGTATTGCAAGGAGAAACAACATGAATTCAATGCATACCTGAGAGAGAGAGAGAGAGAGAGAGAGAGAGAGAGAGAAAAGTATACAAAACTTAAATGAAGAGTCTCTTTCTCTTCTATTTCTCCGGTATCGTATGACTTTTGCTCGCTTGTGAAGACTTATATAGAGAGAGAGAAATACTCGACATGAATACATTATTATTTTTGTCGAGAGTCTCGAGACGAGTCTATAAACCATAAAAATTTGATGTAAAACTAACAAATACGAAAAAAATGAACAAGGACGAAACAACACAAAACGCCAAAAAGCTAAGAGGAACGGAGCTTAGTGTTTGAATTTACTCCAATTTTCATTTTGAACTCTATTATATAGATCTCGACTGTTTATTTTGAGAATAATTTTAATATGTTATGACAATTTGTAGCAGGTAAGAGACCAATCTTAATTATAACATACTCTCAATAAATCAAGTCCGTTAACTATTGGAAAGAGAATTGGAATATAGATATGGGTTCAAACTTAAATTCGAAGCCGTTTGATGTGTGTGTGAGTCTCACAAACATCTCGTGAGGCTCATGTGTTCGGATTCATGCGTATCGGTCCTACCCGGACACATCTGGATTCTATAGCATTAGCGTTGTGCTCGTTTGATGCATCTGACGATTGAAAATATATAATAGCAATGGTGAGAAATTAAGTCATACTAAATAGCATGAAATAGTCTAAAATAGGACATGAAAATTTAGAGAAGCATTAAGACTACAAAAATAAAACCGGAAATTGAAGTAAAACAAATCCCCATTAAAAGTGGGAGTGGGAAAAAGTAGTTGGTTATTTTTTGAATTTTAATTTACCCCACTCCCCTGATCTCTCTCTCTCTCTCTCTCTTTCTCTCAAATTAAAAAAAAAAATTCAAAATCTTGAGAACTTACCCCATTCCACTAATTTTTTCCACTTTTTTCGTTTTTTGGATTTTGTCCTTATTTGAATTTTTTTCGCGTTTTTTAGTTTTGTGTCTCACTTTTTTGGTTTTACAAGACGAATCGGAAAAATAGTTTTTTTACTTTTATCCAAATATTTTGAAAAATAACCACACACACAAAATTGACTTTTTTGACCTCTTTTTTTTTTACTTTAAAGTGGTTATTTTCTAAAATATTTGGGTAAAAGTAAAAAAAATTACTTTTCCGATTAATCTTATTGGCACAAAATAAATAAGTCACCAAAGCTTGACGCGAAACTAAAAAACACGAAAATAATGCAAATAAACCCTGCACGTACACTCTCTTTATTCTCTCTCACGAATCGTGGCCCGTGAGTATGTGCTAATGGTTAGGGTGAGATAAATTGAGTTGAGTAATACGGAGTAGATAATAATAACGATCGAAATCCCACTTTCTTCGTTTGGCGCGTCAAGCCCTTGTTATTTTTGTGGTAACCACCAACATATATTTACAGTGAAAAGCCCTAACCATATTTGTTTTCAGTTATAAAAAGAGAAAACTCAACTCAACCACTTTCCTTTCTTCTACTAATACTCCAATAGAGTGTTTGCACATTTTTAGGATGGGTGGGGATAGTGGGGGTTTTGTTGTAGAGATTACTGTTTTGCCCATAATAGTACTAGTTATTAATCACGCGTTAAAAGTAGTTGTAAATACAAATTGTTTTTTAAGGGGCAATTACAGAGCTTCAAAAATCGTTATCTCTGTTTGATTTAGTTAGCATTATTCTGTGGAACTGGTGTCTGTAAAAACCAAACTAACCGCGCGCCTTGTACGATCCAGGACACTCAATCCATGAAAGTGTACGGGGAAAAAAATTGATGGTCAGGTTTTTGAAGAATATGTGGTTGGAAAATTAAAGGGGACTATAAAATATATTTCTACGTACTAGTAGGTTTCTAGTATTTTTGAATCTTCCACAAATTCAAGTTCTATACTATTGTACTTTTAACGTTCCAAACTCATGCATCATGCATGAATAAATCGCTCTCCCCGGCCAGTACTCCACTCTCTTCAACCTGTTTGCAAAAATCAAAACATACTCTAACGACATAGTAAAGATATTATGAAATCGGCATATGAAACTCCAATATCGTACTACATTATTACCAAATCGAGGCTCGCGTAAATTGGCCCGGACACCTGAGTTATAACTAAAAAATATCAACAAGCTCACAGCCTTTTCTAAAGGGAGAGCTCGGATAGATAATACTCCTCTGTTTGACCTCGATTTGCTAAGATCCGACAAAGAATGTTCAACCTTGATTACCATGCTGCAAATTATAGTAGGAAATTAACCCATTGGCACGAGATCCGGGAAAATATTATACCGCATATTTTAATATCAATTAAGTGATAATTAAAGTCATGAAACCATGTTAGTTCATTCTGAAGTGAAGATGGTCTTAATTGTTTTCTAGGTCCATAATCACTGTACCATCTAAGATCTCAACGATATATCATAATAAAATGAATGAAAAATAAAGATTCCAGGCAGCCAGTTTTAATAAGCATATCTTTTTCTTTTTACCAGTATATATTCTTCTGGGTTTCTAGTTCCTAAAAGGAAAAAGAAATTTAGGCTTTGTTTAGAAACATGAGAGGGAACGTGATAAACAGAGGAATTAACGTAGGTCCGTCATTAAGTCACACCATAGGATTTATAAGAAAATTCCCAAATCGATTTTTTATTTTTTTTTGGGTTTTACAACTGACTTATTGTGAGCGGGCGAAGCATGTTGAGCGACACTGAGGCAATTCGCTTACAGAAGTAGTACGGTAAAAGAATTCGATACGGAACGCTTCCATCGTCTAAGCAAATATCATATCTGAATGCTTTTTTGTTATTAATGTTTTTACTTAATTATTGATATTTTTCCACCTAATACTAGCTCAATTGTCTGTTGATGCTACAGGGGTTTCCTATCCTACCCCTAGAACTTGTCCTATTTAGCTCACTAATTGACAAATCATGTATTGCAGATAGTAAAAGAGATAGAGACGAAACTAATTGGAATCAGGGGTTGATGGATTTGGGCGTAATCACATAAGTTCCTAGTTTCCCTTTTTCTTGACATGATTTGAGCCCATAAGTGAGGGGTGTATGTATTATGGGTTACACAGCTAATATTCACCAGCAGAGAGAGAAAGAGAGATAGACATATTAATGGGAGTAGAATATGCATTAACAAAATCGGGGTCGGGCCGCGTAATTGACTACGATTCGATTTTTGGGGTCAAATGTCAAGAAAATATTTTCTTGTGAATTTTTTAGTCTCGGTGCGAACAGTATACCTTTGATCAGACCGAAAAAGAGATTAGTCGACGTGTACATAAATTGACCCGGACATCCTTAACCCCCGACAATCGAGGGGGAAAAAAAAAACACTCATTGACAAAGCTAAAAGATGTATAGGTAGATGTCCTTGTCTTGTACCAATCACATTCCCACTTTCTCTCAGGTACTGAGAAACTGCCTTTACACCTCACCACCTCCACCAATTTTTAAGTGGGTAATTTCGCATTCAATTTCCAAAATTCAGTTTACTATATATACGAGCATTTGTTTACAAAAAAAAAAAGGGGTTAATTTTGATGTTCAATACCTTTTCTTTTTATTTTCTCTTTTTTCTTCTTCTTCTTTTTGCGTGGCACTCTACGTCTCCTAGACAACGAAGAAATTGAAAACGACTAGACAAAACTCCCAAAAAATCTGGAACTAAAATAATGCTTTCACCATAATTACATGGGATTGCAATTCGCGCAAGACTTTATATATGTGAGACTTGATAGAACAGCTGTGAATTGGATTCTTGATGAAAACTATAGAGTATACAATTTCATATCTCGTATCCTTTCTAAAGATCAAGCATATAGAGAACTTTTAAAAAATTCACTAAGAATGTCAAAATCACATCAAGAAATTCAGGACCATGAGAGAGAGAGAGAGAGAGAGATGCTTTTCATTATTAAAATGTTTATTATTTTAGTCAACTCTAGAAGAAAGTATGCCCGTCCAAGATTAAAGATGAATTTTAATGACACAATGAACTGGAGATCTCTCATGGGGAATTTTTAAGAGTGGTGCTACTGGTACAGATTTAATATCTGTACCAGCGAGTACAAATGACTTTTTGGGCCTCTTTTAGGTTTCAAAAAAAATGATCGGAACCGCTCATTTAGTTTAGAATACTTTGTTTATGATCCGTGCAAAAAATAAGCTCAATCCGATTTCGGTAAGGGTATTTACAAAATATCCAACTTTGTCACAAAATTCAGGCCTGAATGCTAAAGTAAAGTTGGATGTTTTGTAAACATCCTAACTGGTACCAAATTGAGCTTATTTTTTATGAGGACCATAAACAAAGTATTTTAAACAAAATGAGTGGTTCTGATCATTTTTTTGTGACCCAAAACATGTCCTAAAAGGCGTTTGTTTGCACTAGTACAGACATATCATTTCTGAATTTTTAAACAGAAAAACATAAAAAGAAAAAGCTAGCATTTCATCTCATGGCTACAAATCAATCAATGACTACTATTTTGGTTTTAGAGTTTAAAGGGCCTTTTCCAATGGGCTCCACTAATTGGACTATTGAGCATTATTTAACCAAAAACATATCCATCATCAGACCTATACCAACTCTCCTACAAGAATTTGTCTCTGATCTAAAAATATTACTTTCTGTTATTATATTAAGTTGGGATCTGATCAAGTTTTAGTATATCAACTTGGGATCTGATAAAGTTTAAACTAAGGATAGAAAATTTGGTAATAGGAGAGGAGAGATTCCCCAGTTTAAATTTCCCATGTCAAATTAATTTTTTATTTTAATTTTTTTGGATAATGCAGGATGTCCGAAAGCCAGCTTACGTGTACAGTTTCACACGCTTATGCGTGAGGTGGCCTTAAGAGTTGTTAATAAGGAGAGTCGAACCAGAAATTTTAGAAGGGAACAAACCTCTAAGTCTCATGCCAAGAGGTTTGCTGTTATTCCAAAAGCGGATTTTGGATTGGCTCAACTGACAAGGGGAATATTCTCACACTAACCTGTTGTAGGAAAACAACTTTTTTTGCTCTTCTTATAGGCCTCTACATGATTCTGGGCCGGCCTAACTTGTGAAAACATACCCTTTCCCATTTTGAACAACTTCAGTTCTGTATCCGGGCCCGATCCAAAAACATAGAGAGTTTTCTGGGAATACCATATATTTTTCCAGCTAACGTTTGTATCGTTAATAATGTTTGAACCCAGTCAAATGCATGCGAGTACATGATGCCTATTACTGGACAGTCTAGACTACTACACTTCACTTGTTTTGGGAATACCGAGACATGGGGACAAGAATTTTTGAGAATAGCAGATTCCTGACCAGAACAATGCCACTCTTCATCTGTGGTAATTAACGTGTTCTTTTTGACATAGCCGATGTCAACCCCAAATAAAACTCGCGTTGGGTATGTACAAAGCTATCATATAAAGCGATCATTTAACACGAGAATGTCATAAACTTAACCGAGGATAGCTGTTCTTAGAAATCTCAGCATTATCCATTATTTGCTCATAGCTGATGGTAAAAACTGGCGATTGATCTCATATAGCTACAACAAAAGTAATCTATTGAAATTTATTCTGCAGTGGAAGTTAATGGGGGTATTAGCCCATGGCGTAGGAAGGAGTTGGCAAGTTGATCACAGTGGTCTTCACCTTGGTCATCAGGTTTATGCTGTTGGTGACCCCTTGTGATCCAATTCCACTGTCCTTCAAACCCTGCCAAAAGCAACAAAAATGTATCTCAATTGGCTAGTCACCATAGGACTATAGAGAATACTCAATACCCTTTTCAAGGCTGTGTTTTGGATATTAGTTTACGTCGGGAAAAGAAAATCAAACAGATTTGTGAAGCTAATCTCTCTTCTTTTTTTTTTGCCCCTCGCGCTTTCCCCTTTGTTTCTTATTTTCCTCTCTATGATCCCCTCCACACTTGAGATCCAAACACAACATAAAATGAATATTGCTTCGCAGGTCTCTAGGGAGTTGTAGGTCACCTGGAATGGGAAATGATCTGGGCCCCGGGCTGGTGCCGAGTTGATCTGAATTGTTCCTGACTCCATGGCATCACTGATCAAAATAGCTTTGTTGATGTCTCTTGTGAAGACACAGCCCTGCAATTCAGTTGCATTTATGATCAGCATCTAATTAGTGTCATTTGGGGTTTCTATTGTTATGGATTGTGTTAATAACAGTCAGTTGGCAGTGGTTCTTAGTATTGAAGGGCGCGAGAAAAGTGATTGCAAGCACGTGAAAAGTGCTAAGAAATATGTATAGATGTTTCGGCGCTAAGGGTCCCCAATTTGGACATTTTCCTCAGCAGTCCACTGTGCTGTTGTTACTTGATAGCATGATCCTAAGGCTATTTTTTCGCATCCTATGATTTAGGTACTGTCATAACTATATACCAGGCGAAAAGAAAGGAGAATTCATTCTATTGCATTCTTGAAGTAAAAATCAGACATATAAACTCTCAGAAAATTAAAAATTAAAGGAAAGTAACCTCTACTTAGTAGGCTATCTTTTTCCAGTTAGTATGAATATTCATAATCCAATAGTTAATGTTTATCATCATAAGTGTTGTGCTAATTGATGCAAAAAATGTTAGATGAGGACAACCAAATTTTCAGAAAGCATCTACCACATCATAACGCACTCGAGTGGAGAAAGGAAATACTAATGTCTATGAAAAAGACGACATAATTGAGCAGGCAGTTAGTTAGATGTAATTTTCATGATAGTTGTAGATTCTGAACTTGTTGAAAAGAAGAGGAAGAAAAAGGAAAAGAACTGCTTTTTAGATAGTTGTCTTACCTGGAGGCCGAAATTGCTTGCATTGCAATGGTGAATCCCTTCTTCAACGGTGTTGATTCTAATAACAGGCAAAACTGGCCCAAATGGCTCCTCCCACGCGATCCTCATGTCAGGACGGACATTATCCAGGAACAAGGGCCAAATAAGGTTGCCATCCCTCTTGTACTCTTGGCAAAATGTGGCTCCTTTCTTTTTAGCATCCAAAACCAACCCTTCAATGAAATTTGCAGAGGATTCTGTGACGACTGGAGTGATGTCACAGTTTTCCTCAGGCGGTCCCACAGTCAACTTTGCTACTTTGGCGTTCACTTTTTCAACGAGGGAATCGGCGATGGATTCCATGGCCAAGACAACCTTCACAGCAGTGCATCTTTGACCACTGTTACAAATGTTTGTACCAAGCTTGAGAAGTTTTACATGTTGAGTCTGATGCAAAATGGAAGATAGATGTATCCTAAACAAGTAGTGAGAAGGCCCCACTAATCTCATTTTCGAACCACAAGGAACTTGACACTGTTTGCAAAAAATGAAGCAAATTTCGGTTTCTCTGATGATTATGCAAGTTAGCTTGTATCCGACGTGGCTCATTAACACTATCCTTAACATGAAAAAGATGAATGCTCATATGACAATCCTCAAGTGGCAAGACTATTGAAGTGGTGCATAACAAAAATGATGGCGGCAAAATGCCCCCCACCCTTAGCCCCATTGATTGGGATTGCATTGGTGCTGTTATTGTTGTATTGTTGTTGTGGCCAAATGCCCAACCTAATTATCTAAGGTTGTGTTTGGATCATGGCTTTGTGGAAGGATTTGACAAGGGAAAGAAATGGCTAAACAGTTTCACAAACCACTTTCCTTTCTCTTTGTCAAAATTTATCCAAGATCCAAAGACAGCTGAAACTAGTTCGACAACATAAAAATGTGTTTGTCTGCACATTGTCAAGAGATCTTTTAACACATCACATTCTCTAAACTCGAGTATATCGGGAATTCAGGATTTCTACATTAACAACTACCACATCCCCTTCGCATGTAGCATTTGAGATTACCAAACAGTTGTCCACAAAAGGTTTCATTCACCTGTAGGAGAAACCTCCTTTTATAATGTTTGCTGCTACCAAATCAAGATCAGCATCTTCAAGCACAATACACGCGTCTTTTCCTCCCAGCTCCATCTGTAGAGGAACCATACCTGCTTTCTTTGAAATTGCAACACCAGTGTCTCCACCAGTGAAGCTGCATAAAGAAATTATGAAACTAGGGATGAGTAAGAATATATAAGGTCCTTTTCAAAAAAAAAAGCATATATAAGGTGAACGAAGCAAGAACTAAAGTAGCACTAAGGAAAAGAAAAGAACTTTGATTACCTTATACAGTTCACCCCCGGATGCATTGTGAGGAAATCACCAATCTCAGAACCTTTCCCTGTGATACAGCTGATGAGGCCCTTGGGAAATCCAGCTAAGTGGAAGCAATGAACCATATGAAGGCAGGCCACAGCACCCTGGATGAAAGTTCAGATGAAAATGATCTCTTTCTAACGGCTGTGGAATGAACCAAGCTAGTTCAACTCATGTTTGGTTTATTAACAGTTCACTCGTGATTGGCTAATTATGAAAAAAAATTACCAAATCTGAAAGCATTTTGAAGTTTATTAGTTATCTCATCTCGGCTTGATAAGTTTATAATGCATTTAGACTAGTTAACTCGAGTTCAGCTCATGATCGGCACAAATGACAACAAGTCGAGCTCAAACACATCTAGATGCCTGTTAACTTTTCGATCCAAGCTTAAACTACCCACTACTGAGCTCGACTTGGCTTACAACCCTGGTAACATACAGTTTAAATGATTGCGATACTAATATAAGCAATGGTTTCTTGGCCATTTTTTTTTTGGTCTTCTAAGCAAATTTGTAAAAGTACTACATAAGCAAATTGGATAATATTAAAGGCAAAAGGAGTCCTAAATAAATTATAGCGAAATAATCTTACCTGAGTTGGAGGCTTGAGCACGAGAGAGTTTCCAGCAATAATAGCAGGAGCAATTTTGGAGACAGCAAGGTTGACAGGATAGTTGAAGGGCGGAATGGCCAGCACAACCCCAAGGGGAATCTGCAATCCCGATCAGTTGAACCACAAATATTATTGAACGTGAATGAATAAGAAGTTCATCACAAAAGTTACGAAGCAATTACTAATGTGTTTTATAGATGAATTGGGAAGAAATAGTTCATAATGTGTACAAATATTTTAGACGTTAAATTTAAGTCAAATCTGAGTTCAAATGCAGTCATAGGGGCAAGCACAACAAGACGTGCAACTCTCTATGGTTCTGATCACAGACGGTTCTCCGGTCCCAATCCCATTTCTAGTGTAGTAGTGTTCTATGTTGATTCATACTACGACTGTCCCCATACCCAAACCCCGGCCAAATCCCATTTCTCCTATTCACTGAAAATGTGACAGAGATGGGCATTGGAGCGGGAGAAGAAGAGTATCTGGCCTCTAGTAATCACTCCTTATTCGAAAGCTTCCATTAACCTATTACAAGGTCTAGTTCCCGCATAATCAAAGATCATTTGTACACCATACCCAATTCTAGCAAAAGTACGCCTAATTGACTGGAAGTTTTTCATCCAATTTCCAATATAAAATACGTTTTCTCAAACTCTCTCATCTGCAAAAGCCTGTTACAGTCTCTTTCATCCGAATCCCTTTGACACTACATTATCTCTATTGTATATCAACAATTAGGGCAGATGTAAAGGAGAAATACACCAAAAAGTACATGGGCAAGGAAAGATCTCAAATTTGATGGTAGAAGAGTAAGAAAAGTACCTTCGAAGTAAGGCAGTACTTGGTCCTCTCATTTCCAGGAAAACTATCAGACACTAAGAACTTCCCCTCTCCAAGAATCCGGACCCCTTCTTCAGCACAGTATGAAACAAGATCACCAGACCTTACAACCTTCGCCAAAAACCCACAATTCAGATCACTCAATCAGCTTCAAATTTTGATATTAATTGGTTAAATTTTTTAAACAATTCAAGTACCTCAGTTACTGAATCTTTTGCTGGCTTCGCGATTTCCTTCACGAGGCACTCTGCAATAGGGGCTTTGTGCTCTTTGAGAAGAGCTGCTGCCTTGTGAAGGAGCTCGGCTCTCTTCCAAAGCGGGGTTTTCGCCCATTGTTTTTGGGCCGTTTTTGCTATTTCCATTACCTTGTTCACCTCTTCTTGTGTGCAAGCTGAATTGAGGCCATAGGATCATAATTGAGTAGTTAACGTTCAAGAAATGCAAGATTCAAGAAAACACTTGATTGTTTCTCATTCTGGTTCAGATGGGCTGATGGGCTACACACACACGCTAGGCTACAATAGTTGGAACATAGCTTTTGAGACTGAAATTCGAACCTACTTCAGCCATCTATTTCTTCTCAAGTCTGTGTTTGAATCATGGATTTGTAAAACGATATACCCAAAAAATTACTTATTTAGCTTTTTCGTCTTTAAATTTTTTTTATCGATGGAAGTCAGTATTGTTAGAATAGTTAGATTAGCAACTCCTGACCTCCTTTTCTCTGCCACCTAAGTCCACCCCTGCAGTACGTTGGGCCAAAGGCCTCTTGGCTTTTCATTTTACTTTGTTTTCTCTTTATTCTAACACTGTTTGTTTGCTGAAAAATAGTATTAGACAGTGAAAAGGAAAACGGGTATTGCATCTTAAATTTACCCGCTACTTTCTGTGAGAAAAAAACACAACTTTCTAGGATTCCAAGAAACAAAAGTTCATTAATTATCAACAAGAACTTGAAGAAAACCTAAATCCCCAACTTCTCATCTTACCAAACCAGAACTAAATATGCATAAGCATACAGAGTCTTAGACCTTGTTCGTTTGGGATACTCAAAATTCCTGCACATGGTCTTCAATAAATTTATTCAATCTCTCTCTTTCCAATCATTACTCTTAAAAACCTCACTCAAATTCCAAACCAAAACCCAAACCGAACAGGGCCCTAGTATTCTTAACCATGATATATATATATATATATATACACACACACACACAACATGGTAAGCAAGTTAATTGATGATTATTACTACCTTGAACCTTGTACTGGGTCTTTCTTGTAGTTGGATTGACAATAGCCACAGATTTCCCAGATGAAGATTTCTTCCACTCCCCATCTGCGTAGTACTTGAACACATCCCCATCAGTAATCTCTGCAAATAATCCGCTCCCAGCCATTGGCAATTACCCAAAAACTCTCCCCTGGCCTCCTCCTAGGCGGTTCCTGGTGAGAGAAAGTAGAGAGAGGAGCAGAGAAATGGTGACTGGTAGAGCTGAGAGAGAGTGTGTGACACTGGTTTGTTGTTTGGTGTGTGGTTGATATGGTCTATGTAGGAGGAGCGTCCAAGAGGGGATGATTATTTAAATCAATAAAGTTTAATCAACTCGTGTACGGGTTTTGTGTATTTGTGTGCCAACAAAACTCAACTCGTGTTAAGTATTTGTGTATTTGTGTGTGGTTATAAGTTTTAATTGGTTGAAATGGTGTGGATTCCACCATAAAATGATATCATGCTCATCATGTAATATATTTTTTGGTAAGCATAGCATCACTTAGTGGAATCCACACAATTTCAACAAATAAGAGGAAGGGTAATATTCAACAAAATTGCACTCCACTTCCACACACTCATAATATAATATGAGTGTGATGCAGTGTGTGTGGGGTCCATCCATATTGTGTGTTTAAGTGTTTATACGTGTTTGTAACATTATTGTATTTAAATTGTTTTTCACTTTTTTGAGAAATTACACATTTATGAAGTCAGTGCTGAGGGTTTCTAAGACATGACGTCAGGGCTGAGTGTTTTTCAGTGCCGGGTGGGCACCCACCCACGTGGTGCCGAGCACCATCTCGGCCGTCCAAACGTGTTTTGGATGGTCCAGATCTATTTGGGTAATTTTTAAGTGTAAAATTATCAAAACACCCCTTCAAGCCACAAACAGATCTGAGCCGTTCAAAACACGTTTGGACGGTCAAGATGCGTGCTCGGCACTGAAAAATTTCTCATTTCTAAGACATTTTTGGCTGATTAAAAAAAAAGTCAGTTCTGTTTACATTTAAAAAAAGGAAATAATAATGTCAAAACTGTTTCTGTTAGTGCCAAAATTTTAGTGCACAAAAGGCATAATATGCAATGTATAAAACTTTTATGCGCTAGAGTTTTGACACAAAAAAAAATAATTTTGGCATCAGAAACTCCATAATTTATTGTATTTTCCTAGGGTAGGTGAACTCCACATTTTGGACTCAACGGTTACAGGCAGAAGTTAGTTAGCCTCGTTTTTGTTTTCATTTTGCCTGCTGCCAAGTGGGCGTACATTTTTTCTTCCTTTATTTATTTAGGCTACATTAGCACGTGTGCACCCTCGTTCACTTACCATGGAACCGACTCAACCCACGTCCCTCGAGCTAATCTCTGCATCCCTCTCCACCATCGTTATTGTGCAGTTGGCAAAAAGAGTCGAATACATGAGATCATAAAAGAGAACAAATTTTAAATTCTTCAAGCCTTCACCACCGGGCCAAACCCGTAGTGTTAAATGCTAGTAGTTGTTGATTTAGGCACAGCCTTAAATTTGTCCATAGTTTAGTGCCTATACAACTCTAAAATGAGATTGGTACCTCTCAATTTGAGCCTGGGGCCTAATATAGAGAGTTCGGTGTGTCTGAGTAATTGAATAGCAAATATTATAGTAGCATGAAAATTTTGGTTCCAAAATTCAAAAAACAGCAAAAGTGTTGGTTATCTTTTGTTATGCCATTGGAAAGATAATTTAGAGATTAAATGTGAGTTCCTTATTAAAATCAAACCTGGCAAACATTATTTTTCGAGATTTTGATTTTACCTAACTTGTGAGCTACTACATAGCTTGTTTGGTATGGACCATAGCTTCTTTAAGGCTCCGTTTGTTTGGACGTAAAATGTTTTTTGATAAAATGTTCTACTTATTTTTCGGTGTTTGGTTGTGTAAAAAATTAGAAAAATATTTTACATGTAAAACATTTTCCATCAATTGGATGAAAATGACTTACCCTAAAATATTCCGTAAGTTATTTTCCGAAATAAACCCATTGCCTTCTACTGCAATTTTCACTGCTCAGTTTCCTCGATTGTCAGTTCTGACCCACGTTCAATTCCAATATTTTCAAGTGCCAACCAAACACCAGAAAATAAAAGTTTAAAGTTTATCTTCTAAAATAATGTTTTACAAGAAAAATATTTTACATTGTAAAACATTTTACATCGAAACAAACGGAGCCTAAACTTGAACCTTTTTGGAGATTTTAATTTTCTTTGGACAATGTTCATTGCCGAAATAATTGTTGACACACAATTAAAATTAATGGCTGCAACTACTAAAAACAACAATCATAAAGTGACAAGATCACAATAGTGTAGTCAAAAAGTTGGGAGCCACAAGATCACGATAGTGTTTTGCTCTGTCGCGGCCTTCTTTGCCAAAACATCCGCTACCTTATTATATAGCATCCCGAAAACAAAAACTAAGTTTGAGAAACACAAATGCTTTGTTTGGTTTCGTTTTTGAATTTTTTTTTATAAGAGTAGTAAGGGTAATAATTGGAAAGAGATAGAGAGATAAATGATTGGAAATAAGAGGAATCTTTTGAAAAATACTTTTCAAAAACTAAAACAAACAAGACAAAAATCTCGCACGAGCCGAAGCAGTCTCGGAGTCATCTCGGACCAACCGCCTCCCCGTGAAAAAACATGAAAACAAACTTGAAATCAACATCCAAATACTACGTTTTATAACCAAAATTTAAAGCAAGCCGTAGTCATTCATTCCCCCTACGTTAAACCTACGGATAACAACCCATGGGGATTTTACCCAAAAAAAAAAAAACAACCCATGGGGTCCCAGAATTGCACCAACTGGCACGCGGGACTCATTCCGGACCCGCACGGATGATCCGAGCCATTAAATAATTTAGAAAAAAACCAAGTGGGCTTACGAAAAATTAGCTCAATCCGACATGTGTAGGTACTCGATTCAAACTTTCAAGTTTTGAAAAAAAAAAAAGAGAAAAAATTGGAAGATTGGATGAAAAATGGGATGATTGGATCAAGTACCTACACATATTGGATTGAGCTGATTTTTAGTGGGCCCACTCAAATTTTTTTTAAAGATTAATGAACAGCTTGAATCATCCGTGCAAGTCCGAAGTAGGCTCTGCAGTGCAATTTCGGAACCGCATGGGTCGGTGGCTGTCGCAGTCCTCAAATAAAAATGTACACGCTAGATTATTTTATCCATTGACGCCAATTTTCCTTTTTGTTAGAGATTTGCACATGTGAGATCCTATCCTCATCTCATTTAGAAAAGGAATAGGTAAAGGATATTCCATTATTCCATCAGTATGGGTATCTCATTTCAAACCACCACAGTTGTCCAATAGTCAACCCATACCATATTTACACCTCTTTCATAGAAGTTGGAAGTTGGACCTACATCTTCCTCCCCAAGAGTGCAGCTGGAGGTTTTTTTAGAGTTTGTTACAACTTCAATAACCCGGGGTTGCTGCCAAGCACCCCCGTGCACCCCGTGCCAAGCGGGGTGCCGATTATCGAGATGAACGGCCGGATTGTGTACTTAGCACCGCTGCCAAGCACCTCCGCTTGGCAGCACCGTTCCAGCAGCTAGTCACCTGTGAGTTGGGGGCCACACTAGGCTACTTGGATGGAGGACATAGTGATTAGTAATCAATTTTCGAAAGCAATTGTTGACAACATAAAGGTACCAGAGCACCATTCCAAAATAGCAATGGATCAAATGCGGAAAAAAAAAAAGGGCAAAACAAGAAACAACCAGTGCATCCTATTAATAAAGTTATCAACGGACAAGAAGACTTTCCATATGTTTAGAAATTGATTCCCAATCTTCAAGTCTCTATATATGGTCACATAAAATAGATTGGCGCCTATTGTATGAAGATCGATATTCCACTTGTGTTTGTAGACACCTTATTCTGGACAATCCAGATTAGTTTACTTACAGGTATTTGATTTCCCAATGATGATTAAGGTCAAGAACATTTCGAGATTGTTAGTGCGTTTGTGCTTTGAGCGTTCCGAACCTCATCCAAACCCTTTCGAACTCCTTTTCAAATCCTTCAAGCCAGAACCAAATGGCCTCAGCAAATTGCATACGTTGGTACTGTGCTGACGTGCGCTGGTAAACTGCCACGTGTCAGTCATCGACCGTTGACTTAATTACCACTGGCGCACGCCGGTAGAGGACCGGCGTACGCCGGTCAAAACCCGTCAAATCAACTCTATTCAACCACGTGCACGAGACTTTTGCGGCCACCCCAGTACATGCACAATCTCCTGATGATTGCAAACGTGCACGGGATGTTCCCCTCTCTCCTACACCTCCTTTCAAGCCAAGTTCCATGCATTTAATGCATGGAGACTTCCTCTCCTTAACTCAACCAACCCAACCAGCTTGGTTACCAGCCTCCTTCAGTCATTCCACCCCCTATAAATACCCCTCTTGTATTTATATGCAAGGGGTTACTCCATTGATACTCCCCAAGTCTTCCTTTCTCTCTCTCTTGGTTTTCTTGCTTTCTTTTCCTTCATCTATTGGAAGAGCAAGCAAGAGGATCATCTCATACACCCTTTACTCCCAAAACACCTTTCATTCATCCCCAAGCCAAGTTCAAAGCTCAAACCCATCATCAAACTCAATCAAAAAAGGTATACCATCTTTTATAAGCTCTGGCAAGGTTTTAAGGATCGTGTGTGATCATCAATGGCGCACGCAAGTACCTTAAGCCGTACGCCAGTCATGGCTGTGCGTGCACCACTGGCGTGAAGATCGTTGATCGTCCATTTTCTGCTTTTATTTTCATTTTGACACCTTACTGCATGTAAATAACCAGTTTATAGCTTTCTGTATTTATAGTTGTGTAGTTGTTTGTCAGTTATTTATGCTTTAGAAGGCCTCTGGACAAGCATTGGACAAGAGTCATAACTGGCGTACGACCTACTATTACTGGCGTACGGCCGTTAGATCATGATCCAGTGGCTTGGCCCTTGCATGGTAGTTAGATCTTGGCCTATCTTTACTTCCCCACATTGTTTATGAAGTGTTTTGTCTATTCTTATGGCTCAAGGCCATTCTGCTTGTCTGTAACTAATTAATACCTTATAAACTGTGTGGATTGTCCTGGGTGTGCACTTGTCCTTTTCCATAGTCCAGAGGATTGAGAGCAGAAGTTGTGGGCTTAGACCTACCGGCGCACGCAAGTAGTGGGGTGGAGTACGCAAGTCATCCCTGTATGCAGTGGCGTGGCCAGTGCATACAGGCTTATTCCTGTGTACCCCGTTTCACGTCAACGTGCTCCAGTTTGTTTAAATACTCACAGGTGCTTGTTCTCAATCTATTACAATTGCTTTAGATCAAACATTCATCACATTTTGTCATATAATGCAACTTGTTACAGTTTTAATCCCCTTTAACTGTTCCCCCGCCCTAATTGGCTAAAAAATGATTAATGAGAGAAAAACGGAAACATTTTACAAAATGTCCGAGTAGAGACCGATCTCCGGATTGGGCGAGGGGGGGTGCCATAAAACCCTTCCCCTCTCGTAACCTAGCTCCCGAACCTCAGATATCGAAGGTGACGACGGTCCAGTCTACAAGCCTTTTTCAAATTAAAACGTAGCAAACGTTTCAAGTTCGGTTCCTTGGGTGCATTCCGCAAAACCCGAGTGGCGACTCTGATTTATAGCGTTTCGCCGCGCTTTCAAAAAAGGCGCACCCGATTTTATTTCACAAAAATAGAATTTTCCAGAGGCATGTGCCCACAGTGTTTATGAACTTGAATAAATGAGACTGCACAAAAGGCAACCCACATGCATTTCTATTTATGTCTGCGCATCAAATATGAACAAAAAGTAAATACGGGACTCTCTCTTAAAATTGCTACAAAAATATTTGTTGTGCTACTGTGATGCAAAACCGACGAAATCAACAACGGAAAATCATAAGAAGATGGAACCTGAAAATTACATGAAGATGATCAAGGCTAGTGTTTCACACAACCATTCAGCCGAATATGTGTCACCCCGAGCGATCAAGACTCTCAATAATGGTGCCTATACAAATAACTTATCCACCCCCTAGTAATTTTCATTCACACCAAATGGTTTATGGAACCATTTTCCAACAATATCAAAACAAAAAAGAAAAGCAGATAAGCTGTTTTCACTCTTTCCTTGATGGGAATGGTTAGCTACCTTTCTTGGAAAGTAGCTAAAGCCCAAAATGAAAGTGGGTCGTCTTTTAGGTAAAGTATTGAAGGGCTTTGCTTTAATTTATAGCCAGAGGCCCATGTGGTGAGGAATAAGAAGAGTCTCAATTAGTTTTTTTTGAAGCCACCAGCCTTGACAGAAGTCACAGAATGGAAGATGATCACCAAGTCAGTTTTTTCTTTTCTTTTTTAGTCGCCTTATATGGATTTTTTATAATTTTGGTCTATATTTTTATACTTCTGAATTTCTCTCATCAAGACGAAAAAATTGATGTAAAAATGTTACCCAAATCTCTTAAAATTTGAGAAAAAAAACAACAACCGCCCGTATAAAAAAATCCAGAAAAAAGTGTGTTTAAACCCAGCCTAAATTCAATGACCCACAATCGGATCCTCATCCCATTGATGCTCGTGGACCACAAGCCCATCTTCTCAAGACTGAGATGGCAATTCTATTGAAAAATGACGGCTCAAGACGTGTTTTGAAACACGTCCTGGCCATCATTTTCCCAATTCCATTGATTTGGACAACGCTCACTGCTGTTCAAAAATGAAAAACTGAGGGCTAAAATAATTCCGCGGCCAGAATGCTAAATTCTCAAAGTACAAGGGTCCATTTGCAAAAAAGAAAAACAGAAAGAAAAAAAATATATTAACCAGAGGATATTTTCTTGGCTAGTGATTATGCCACACCCTTTTTTTGTTATTACCACACCCTACAAATGTATTTTGCACCCAAAAATATATTTGCAGGGTGTGGCAATAACAAAAAAAGGCGTAGCAATATCATTTCCCATTTTCTTTCACTGTTCCTCTTCAGCATTCCCACTTTGTTCTCCGCTTCCAAATCAATTGCACGATGAAGGCAGGCAAAAGCTTGATTGTTGGAAAGCATGGAAATCATTGAATAATCTAGAAATTAAAATCCGGATAACCTAGCAATCGCGGTAATTGGTAAGTTGATTAATCTCCTTCTAGTTTTTTTTCCCTTCCTTTATTGATTACTAGTGTAAAACTAGGGTTTTTATTTGGATGATGGGCTCGTTGTAATTTGCTTTGAATTTAACCTAATCTTTGATTTGGGTGCTTTCTCTCCCATTCGTGATTCTCGCTTCAATGGGATAATCTGCTATCTCTACTTAGTTTCTGTTGTATTTGCTGTTGATTTGTTTTGTTTTGGCTGTTATCTTGCTTCAACTATAATTCTTGTTTCTGAAGGCAGGTTTTTAGGTGATCTTGGTTGTGGGTTTTCTTTAATTTCTCTGATACGCTTTTTTGGTTTTCCGTTTGAAAATTGGTGAAGGTAATTTGGAATGGCTAGCTCAAATAGTGTGTGCTTTTTGAGCGCTTTGGCTTGCTTAGATAGACGGTAGGGTTGAGGGTGCCCTGATGTGCAGTTGTGAACTAGTATGTGCTGCACACAGCTTAGGGTTTGCAACAGCTCAATTGTTTCTGATGGAAAGTCTTGAATTTCTGATTCAACATTAATATTTTATGCACTGAATGAATGTAACTTGTATGGCATGTATTTGACTAGTTGTGTATGATTTGACTGATATAATGTGTAGTTAAATAGCAATATGTCCACGGATGCTATCTTTCATCGTTCAAACCAGTGGCATCTCTGTTTCTCTTTGTTGTTAGAGACAATGGCTTTTAACAGAAAATTTGTGTGTGTGTTAGAATCCTAACTATTCCTAGTGATAACGTGTGGCCTCATTGTAAGATTCAGAGGTGGAAATGAGGAAGGAGTAAGTAGATGGCTGGCTTACTCCGTTTCCTCTCTTGTGTTTTTGTTTTTAAATTGGCCAATAAATGGATGTCCAGAAAGCAATTTTCCAACTGGTTATCACTCCATATATTTGACTTCTCAATTATTGAAACGTGTTTTCTTTTTTTGTGCCGTTAGTTCGAGAAGATCCACAATGAATAAAGGAGGTGGTGGAAGTGGTAGTGGAGGTGGTGGGCCAACTGCTGCTGCGGCAGCTCAAAAGCAGAAGACATTGTTGCAAAGAGTCGATAATGACATTGGAAATATTGTTGACAATTTCAGTTTCCTTGTTAACGTTGCGCGGGTACTCTTACTCGCTCATTCTGGCTACCTATGCATATATGCTTCTTGTGTGTTACTTTGTGAAACAATCTTGGTTGTTTTTTGTTTATTGCAAAACCAACATTAGTGGTTTGAAGCATTTCTTCAATGCTATGGTTGATAGAATCAGCTAGCTTGTGATGCCCAATTTCTAAAATGCACTTTTATGACTCTAATTAGGTTACTGAATACTATCTGTAAGCTTTAAAAAAAAAATGGGATTAAGGTTAAGTGAATATCTTCCGTTTACGTTTTTAGGACACAAGGATAGCACGGTATAATTTTATGGGTTCAGTACTTTTCTTTGAAAGCGAACGACACCGTAATGATCTACACATTTTAATTAGTCTACGTTGTAATCTTTTTGAGTTCGGAACCCGGACATGAATAATTGAATCAAAACAAGTTTTAGTAGATAGCAAAATTGAGTTTAGTATTCCATTTACCCTAGCACTACAGGTATCCAAGCTAGGAAGTCTAACTGTTGCAAGTGTCCACATATTCCCTAAGGTAAGAATGACTCATCAAATATTTCACCTCTCAAAATAACTAATAGGCTAATAGCCAAATAACCTGTTAATTGTCAAAGAAATAGAAAAAAAAAAAAAGAGAAAGAAGAGATACAAAGCGGTAGAAAGGAATAGAAGGAGAACTAGCAAACCCTTTTCCTCTTGACGGTACATATTGCCGCACCACCGCTTGCCGTTCCAGAAATCCTTTGGGTAAATTCCTCTTTCCTCATCCCTCTCTTTCTTTTATGTATGCGGGCCTCCGCACGTTGCGGCGGCCATGGCTGGACCTTCCCATACCTTTTTCCCCCTTCCTTTTCTCGGCTAGGGAAAACAAGGATTAGCAGCGGCGACGTCGCAGCTGTTTAGGTTGTGCACCGTGTGTGTGTGAGTAAGACGTGTGTGTGTGAATCAAAAAGGGAGGAATCAGTGGATGTATATACGTACTAGTTTGTAAAACACCTAATTAGTAAATAAAGTGTGGTTCCTGTAGTTAAGTTCAATTACATCAGTATCAGTAGATTAAAAGAATTTTCAAGCAATTACAATTTCAATTAGTAAGAGCTTACCGGTTCTATAAAAATGCGGATAACTTAATTGCTAAACAAAGTCTAGTTCTCTGGGTAACTTGATTAAGAATGGCAGACCAATGTATTAAGCCCAAACCCCTTTCTAAAGCCAGTTGGCCAACTCACGATCGAGAAGGCCTCTAGTCTTTCAATTTCATTATTGAATGTATCATGACACAAAGGGATTGACAAATAGGTCGGTCCGAGGAATAAGAACGAGAAGGATCGAGTCCTTAGCTTAGCTCTCAAGAAGTAAAAAGGTGAGATACTCTACCTTTAGTTATATTGCTTTTTCAAGCAAATTATGTTATGTGTTTCATATGCCCAAAGTTATGATAAGTATACAAGTTATCAAGAAAGCATGATTTGATGAAATGATTTTTACCGCTCATTTTATGCCATGGAAATATGCTATGAACTCTTTATTCAAAGTTGACGATTTTATGAGAATGGCTATGTTTAAGAAGGGATGATTCCATGAACACCGGCCTTGCCATCTAAAGGTGACAGTGAACACCGGCCTTGCCATCTAAAGGTGACGGTGTAATTTCATTATGATTCTATGATCTCAAAGTTTGATGCATCCAAACAGCGGTGTCCTGAGTTGGGGGGATGGATTTTAAAGATACCATGACAAATGAAGGGGTTATAAGGGAGGAATGTTATGTGGCACCAGCTGCTAATGATTTGATCATTTCACACCACATGGGGTCACTCCCCTATTCATGTTTAGCTGTTGGATGTTCATCACAATACTATGCAAGGTTTACATGATGCAAGTTTTTCTTATGAGCTTTATGCTAAAGTTATGATATGTTATGTACGAGAAGTTTACGAAGATTATTTCCACGGTAAAACGTATAACTCTGGTATTGTATCTCACACGAGCTGTCGACTTATGAAAATTAATTATTTTCCTACAGGTATTTCCTAGTAGGAATGAGAAACGTTGCTGCCTGGGAGATATGTAAAGAAGGTGTTTAGTCAATATTTTGAAAACTTCAAAGTTGGGAATTGACTACTCCCTGTTTGGCGTAAGGTCACTTTATATTGTAAAGTTTTTAAAACTTTAAGGCTCTGACGGTATTTTTATGTCAATTATGCTTTCGCACTTTTAAATTTTTACAGTCTTTGCATCTCTTGGACTGAGTAATGAGGCCTCGGGTGGAGGTTAGATCCACTGGCTAGTCACGATAATCCTATCATTTTAACAACTTTTGGGATAGGGTCGTGACATAGCTGAATCAAGGAGGTGGACTAGTCTGAGTCCCCGTCCCTGGGTCTATGTATGAGGGAGATGTGTGATTCATCGTTGCCAGTGTTAACATGGCCTGCTTGTTAGAGTTTATGAAGTTTAAACTCAACTTGTGCATCTATTTTTTGTTTAGTCTAATAGATTGAACTTGGGAATGCATTCTGAGATAGTCTCATGGCTATGGAATATTCAGGGCCTTATTTGTAATCATAAGAGCTTTTCTATGAGCACTTCTCCTTATTCTTTATGAGTCTTAACTATGAAAATATTACAAGAAGCTACCCCATTATCAGTAATATTCACCAACTATCAACGGCTTTATACCTTATGGGTAGATTTATTGTTATCATGTCTATACGAAGAAGTAATGTAGTCACTAGCAAGTAAAGTTCTCTATCTTCCAAGAATTGGCTTGTTTTGCAGTCAAGGATATCTACTTTATTAGTAGCGCATATTTGCAAAAGAATCAAATATCTATGTAGACCATCGATCTAAATTGTAAACCACCAATGTTGAATGTAATGTCTTAACCTGTTGACAGAAATTGGTATTGTAGGTCAACGATCCACCAGTTAGAAATTCACAAGAAGCTTTCATGATGGAGATGCGTGCAGCCAGAATGGCAAGGGAGTTTCTTCTTTCACTGAAAGAAAGTTACATCAAAGGGTTTATACTTTTACTACATATCATATGTAATAGGCCACATGCATTCAAGCATGTTTATGTTATGATGTTACGTTGTAAGCTCAACTTACTTCAAATAGAACCTCTACAGTAACACAACAGAGTTATATTGTTCAAATTTTTTGATTTGCATTTCGATTTACTTTAGCTTCTCAAATCCTTCAGATCACTGATGTTATTCAGACAGTAGTACTCTTAACAGAAGGGTCAATAATGCTACATTTCGGTATTTGAGTCAAATTTTATGCGTGTGTCAGTTGAATTGTGAATAAATTGACTTGAAACCTTTTTTCAATATTTTTGCCCAATACCCATCTCTTTTCCCGCTTTGTTCCTTTATACCGATGTTAAATACATGAAAAAACAGGTACAGGCAGTTGACTCGCTTCTGAAGTTGGTGTCCGAGTTGAAGCAGACCGCAATCTTCTCTGGTTTTGCCTCACTCAATGACAATGTAGAACAAAGAATAGACGAGTTTAACCAACAGGCAGAGAAAGCAACTGCTAGTCTCAAGGAGCTCGAGTCACATTACTATTCGTCTGCCTTGAGGACAAGCCAACTTCATCAGCCATGAATGAGGGCTCCATATATCTAAAGCAATGCAACTTTAGAATGGTTCTAGTCACAGTTCAATGCGTGTCCTATCTTTTGAGAAGAGACCCATATTGTGCATTGTCTGTCATTTCCAAACTGGATTGTGCTGAACCACGCTTGATTGTTCTTGTTTCCCGACTCTTGTATGCATCTCGGAGTATAAGGTTTTGTTCTTTTTGTTCGAATTCTTATCCAAACGGGCCTTGTAATTTACGAGTTATTGTTCACTACCGACGGTGACCAGGAAATGTGACAGGGCATCTTGTCTAAATCCAGAGTTGATTAAAATAAAAATCACCTCTACACTTCAATCCTTAATCTATTCTCGTATAAGAGAACTAGGTTTTTTCCGTCGTGCAAGCACGAAGATTTCGTGCCCGTGGAAGTGCTTTATATACCACAATTTGCAATTTTAATGAAATAACACAAATTATACAACAATCTCAACACGCAGTCACATGTAGCTTTTTATGAATTTATCTTGTATTTAATAGTTTCTGCAATTCTCCTCCATCGAGAATGTTTTTCTCCTAATAATTTCCAACCATGACACAGCGCACAATCTCCAATCACTTATTACTTTTGTGACAATTGTTTTATTAATGTCTATTCAGTTTCAATTCAGCCACGAATACACCCAGGGTATCTATTGTCCAATTTCTACGTTTACGTAGTAATTCAAATTACAATAATCCATGTAACAATCAACAGCATACAAAACTTACAAATACAATATTTGACATAATAATATTCTAATTTATTAAATATTAATTGACGAATAAGTCAAAATAAGCATACGGCGGTTTGAATAAAATCATTATCTTAAAAGATAATGTTTTTCTTTTTTTCTTTTACCAAACTGATAATATCAACTTATATAGTATTCTCGAAATCATTTATTCTATTTCTTTATTATCACAAAATAAATATTTAGTCAAACAATTAATTACTACACTTAAAATTAAGTCTATTTCTCACATTTAGAATTTATAAAACATTTGCGCTATTTTTCTATTTAAAATATTATCTTTAACTACCATATTATTATTCATAGATTTTCCAAACTAATTTTTATTAGAAAGTGCATATTACTAAATTTAGTATTTACTTAACTTTATTTTTTAAAAAACAAAATACAATAAATGTTTAATATTAGATCTTTATAATGAGGTGATATGAGACTAATATGGCCAATAATATATTTTGGGATTAGCCTATAAGTAGTAACTATTTTTTTTTTTGCTAAAAGAAAATATCTCCTCATTTACATTTTAAATCCAAATCCTTACGTATTTAATTATTATATAATTACTACATAAACTTCAATTATTCCGACAAATTTATTAATCGCATAATTCTTCACCTACACATGAATTTCAATACCACAATCTACCATAACTTCTTATTTGTGCAATAATCAAACCATCCAATTTAATGCAAGGCCTACCATAAACTTTTCAATACAAATAGGACTAAAAGTTAATGAAAACAGGACTAAAAATTAATTAATTAATTAAATTTAGGTCACCATCTAGATCAAAAATTAAGTTTTGGTCCTATTTCCATTAAAATGGAGATTAAGGTTTCGGGTTTCCGGAAAACTACCTAAACACGATTCTAAGCTCGGGTAAATGTTGCACGGTGTTCGTAGATTGCTGCAGTGGTTCCGAAATCTCGAGGCGGCGTCCGGCGGGGCCCGCGGCGGCGCCACGGGTGTGAAACCCACTGTACGCAGCTTTTTTTTTTTTTTTAAAACGCTGATGTCGGAGGAGGTGGCTCCTCCGAGAGAGGTTGGCCGAGGTGGCGGCTCGGAGGAGCCGAGGAGGTGGTGGAGCACGGCACGGCGATCCGGCGAGGGTCAGATCCAAACATCTTTCATCCATGCCAGACCCCTCTCACCCATTCTCTCGCTCTCTCTCCTCCGTCTTCTAGAGAGATGAGATGGATTACCGAAGCATGGAAGGAAGGGCCAAGCGAACGGCCACGGCGTGGTGGGAAGAACCGCAGATGAACAGAGAGAGAGACTGTGTTGTTGCCTTTTTTAAGACTCGGTACGTGGCTGCATCTGCTGCTCCATGAGAAAAATCTACGGCTGAGATGAGGACAACATTCTTCTGTTGTCTTGGACATAAATACCCCTGAAGGCTAGCCTGCAACTCCTCCAATTCAGGGGCTTGATTGGAAAAATTGGACCAAAAAATTCCCAACCCTTTTAGCTCTCTTTTATTAACAGGTTAGATAATCCGTCACTCCTCCCTTCGCACGCAGCGAGCTAATGGCACACGTCTTGTAACTGCTCTCTCTCTCTCTCTCTCTCTCTCTCTCTCTCTCTCTCTCTCTCTCTCTCTCTCTCTCTCTCTCTCATCCAAACGGGCCTTGTAATTTACGAGTTATTGTTTACTATCGATGGTGACCAGGAAATGTGACAGGGCATCTTGTCTAAAGCCAGAGTTGATTAAAACTAAAATCACCTCTACACATCAATCCTCAATCTATTCTCGTATAAGAGAATCAACCCATCCCTCCTCCCTTCGCACGCAGCAAGCTAATGGCACACGTCTTGTAATTGAATTCAAATGAATTGCAAATTGGCTCAACCTAAAACAAAGAAAGAAAAACTGAATTCAAAGTCGAAATCAAATGTTGCGGCGCTTTAGGTCACTAGCAAGCAAGGTACCTACCAACACAAATCCCAAAGTTTGCGAGGGAGGGAGATATTCATACATGTCAAACATCAAGCCAAATGTTGCCTCACAGGAAGCAGATACAAGAAAGTTCTATTTAGCAAGAATTCACGAAAGAATGTTATGTTTACTACTCCTATTTAGCAAGAAATCACAATGCCTAATTTCAATACCAAACCCATGAGCATTCATGGTCTTTGAACTGACTTATGATGTAACCCAACTGTATCCAGGCTGCTTTATTACCCCATGGCTCTTCATCATTTCCCTCAGGTTAGCTGCTTCTTCCCATTGTCCTGCATTTGCATAAATATTTGACAGTTGAACATAAACAGCCGGATTATTCTGTTCCTTTTGAAGAAGAAATCCAGCAATTGTTCTTCCTAATCTCATATTACCATGAGCTGCACAAGAACTGAATAATGTCCACCAGGTGTAAAAATCTAATTCAATGTGCTTGCCATTTAATAGCTCTTTCTGCCTCATTAACGTATCCAGCTCGACCTAACAGGTCAACCATGCAATAAAAGTGATCTACTCCAGGCTGAAAACCATAGTTCCTTACCATAGATGTCACAACCCAAATCCAGTGGATTTGAATATCGTGACCGGCCAGTGAGTTCACCTCACCAAAGGCCTTTATTGCTCTTTTTTTGTTAAAATTGAAACAAACTTAACACTTGCGGAAGCGATCTATAAAATAAAAGTCACTAGATTTTCTTTTAAAAAAAACAGAAACATGAGCTACATTTTTCCTTTTCTCTTCTACTACATAACCGCAACATAAGCTTAATGGTATAGATACTCGGCCCGACCTTCTACTATTTCGGATTACCTGAAAAAGAAAGATTTCAACAAACATAAGCCACTGCTTGTATGAGATTATGAATTATCGGAGTTACATGAGCTACCATGGAATTCTTTTTAGCAAAGAAAGAAGGAATCATAACTTCAGTTTTTCATGGTTTGAACTGTAACCAAAATCATAATTTCAACATTTCATGGCTTGAGCTGTAACCAAAACAATTCTGGGTATAACATAACATAATAATATGATACCATCCAACGATTACCGCCGGTACTGAGGGAGCGACCCCCAACGCGCATAACATGAATTGATCAATTCAATTGGACACCCAGCTGTGCCCCCTTTCTTTCCGCCCTTATAACACCGTTCCGACTAGTATCTTTACCGTCCCTAGATTCTAGGGACATCGTTCGGATGTATCAATAATACTTTTTCATAAACTGTTCAAAACATCACAACTCCATGGTATATTTGCTACAAAAGAATTCAAATGTTAAATAACATACTTTTGTAAGTCAAAAATATAAATTTTACGAAAATTCATGTAACAGGGATAATTCATAACTCACCTTTTGCATCCGAGATTTACCGTGTCGAATCGGGTCCTAGAACAGTATACAATTGATTAGAAATATTAATATTGTTGCTAAATTATTCTACTAATCTATTTTTGGTTAGCATCTTTTTTTAGGGTGGTTTATATTCCCTTTTCACCTCCAAAGTACCCAAAATAACCAATTTCTTTCTTCCTGATTCCTATGGGTGGATATGAGTAAACAATTCCCAACTTCCTATGGTTCCCAAATTTTTATATATAGGATTGCCATCTCATTTATCATTTCCCTTCTATCCGCATTCTAAACTTTATTTCTCCTATTCTACAGGTGAACATTCATGCCCATAGTGTAAATTGTGCCCGCTTCACGTATACTACGAACCACTAGTGAAACTTTTAAATTATTATATTATTTCCTAACAAGACTTTCATCTTTAGATTGTATTGACCTTGGTACGCTAAGTAACCTAAAACTTGAGTTCGAGTTCGATCCAATTACGAAACGAGTCGAGCCCGACCACAAGTTTGCGAGAAGCTCGATTCATTTTTAGCCCTAACTCAAAACCAAACAACTCTAAGGAATAAGTTATATATGATCAACTCGCAAAACTATGGATCGATCAATTCGACCCCGAATTAAACTATCCCACTAAACCGTTTATTTAAGGCCATTCTTTCCCACTTCCGTTTTTTTTACCGTGAGTTTGAATAGAAAATTAAAGGAGAGACTATATAGATTCATGTAAGTGCAAGTGTGAGTGTTTAGGTACGGCAGTCGCATGAGGAAAAATGTGACAACTCACCTAATCTTTGTCTTCCTCCACTGCTCCTTTTTATCTTTCACCTTTCTTCTTTCTTTCTCTCTCTCTCTCTCTTGGTGAAGTTGTGTTGTACGTGGAGGGTCAATCATATCTAAAGAGAATCTAGAATAATCTAGGAATATCTAATAAAATTTAACATAATCTAATAAAATCTAAACATAATTAATAGAATCTAGGTGTATGTTCCAAAATCTAAAATAATCTTTTAATTAGATATTTCTATCTGATTCGCCCTATAATAAGACGCTGACTCTTTTCCAGATTATTCTGTTCGAAACCCACGGTTCTCCACCTCGCGAAAATTCGTGTCTTATTCCTGTGTCACAATGTTCTTAACATGGTGGGGCGAAATCAGCAGAGCTTAAAAATTGACACATAGGTAGAAAAATACTCTAATTTTTTTGTAGACGTTACGTCACAACTAATATACTTTATAAATCCTAATGGCAAGCGACCACTAAATGTTACATTGTTTATTTATTAGCATTGAATATATATATTTTATCGCCTTATTTATTTTTGAAAGTCGGGGTGTTACAATAGAGTTGAAAATCCGAGTTCCATCATCAACTAAACCCGAGTGGCTGCAAGCTGAAAGGACTGGTGTGAAGGTAGCCTGATCTGGTTGGACCCCGCCTGAATCTAGCATTGCCTCAAAGCAACGCACAGCTCTCTTTCCTTCCCCATGCTGCGTCGTAAGCAGATATCAAAGAATTCCAAGATACTATGTCTTTGTTGATAATTGACATTGAGTTGAAAACTCTCGAACACAAATCCAAAACCCCACTCTTTGCATACATTGAGATGAGTGCATTCGCTAACAATGCTTCTGAAAAAAGACCTTGTTTGATAATGTAACCATGAACCTGTTTCCCGTGTCTCAAAGATGAAACGCTAGCACATATGCTCAAAACAATGCTTAGAGTATAAACATTTGGCCTCAATCTTGACAACAACAACAGGGAAAATTGCTCGAGGCCCTTCACTGCAAACCCATTTAATTGAAACCCATATAAATAATTGTATTCCAGGAAATTAAATTTCTTGGAGACATGTCACTGAATACTTCGTAGGCCTGCTTCATGTAACCATGCTTAGAAAATGTAGAAATAAAAGCGTTTGATACTTCGATTTTAAAGATGAGCCCATTTCTAATCACTAGGGATTGAATCATTTCAACAATCTCTATAGACTTCGAGCTTGCTAGCAGACTTCCAATAGTAAACTCATCTGGTTGAGTTCCTTCCCTCTGCATTTTAACGTAGGCCAAAGTTGCTGCTCCTCCCAAATTCCCTTGAGCATAACTTGTAATCATGGCATTCCAAGAGACAATATCCTTTCCTTCCAATCTCTCAAAAACCATGCGAGCTGCATTTAGATCCCCACAGCTAGAATACATGGTCACAGCGGCCAACTCTTGCACATGAACAACTACTTATTACACTCACAAAAGTCAGCTCAGTAGGTCTAAGACAAACATTTTGCATCTCTACGAACATAATCAACGCCTCTTTGTCTCTTCCCACACTTACTAAACCACCTATCATTGCATTATAAGTAATCTCATCACGTAGGCCTTCTACCTCTTCAAATACCTCATAAGCATCATTAACATTTCCACAACCAAAATACATTGTCAGTTGTGCATTAATCACAGAAGCCCTACCCAAAAACCCAGTTTTAATCACCATTGAATGCACCTGCCTCCCAAAATCAACCAACTCCAACGAGCACAAGCTCAACACACTAGCAAATGTGTAATTATCATGCCTAACACCCAACAAGTGCATTCTCCGGAACATATCCAAAGCAACATCCGAATACCCATTTTCAGCACAACCCGTGACTATCGCATTCCAAACCGCAACACTCCTATGAGGCATTTTTTCAAACACCTCACAAGCATACCCAACTTGCCCAAGCTTGGTACCTGCCGACAACAACGTAGTCCACGAATAAACATCTGGGTTTTCTATATTATCGAAAACCCGCTTCACCAAAGTCAAGTCTTTCGATTTCGCGTAGAGAGAGAGGAGGGTATTGGCGACGTGAGGGTAGGATTGGAGCCCTGTTTTGAGGGAGTGTGCGCATGGAGCTGGCAGTCGGCGGTGGCATGGCGCAGGCGGTGAGGGCGGTGGAGAGGGAGTAGTGGTCGGGGCGGAGGCGGTGGGAGGAGTGGAGTTGGAGGAAGAGGTGGAGGGTGTCTGTGTAGTGGTGGGAGTGAGTTAGAGTTGAGAGACGGGAGTTGAGTTTGATGAGGGTTTCCGTGGCGTTTTCAGTTATGGCAGTTAACATTGGAACTTCATGAGTTCTGGCGTTTTCTGTCCCTAGTATTTTCAACTAAAATTGGGCTATCTCATCACCAATTAAGATTGCAATTCACTAAAGAGGAATAATTTTCGCACTGTATTTTAAAAGCTGTTTTTAGTACTTTAAATTATGCACAATACTCGTGTTAAAATAGTAGAGAAGAAAGGATTGTGCACTCCACTTTTTATTATGGTCCAAAACTTTGGGAGAGGAAGGATTCTTAGGTGGTGTTCCACTTTCTTTGAAAAAAAAAATTTTAAAAAGAAGGTATTTTCAAGCTCAAAAATTATGTGTTTATGCAAATAATTTTTCTACCAATATGGATCTTATTTAATAGATCTCATTGAGATCTTTTAAATGGTGCAAAAAAAATTAAAAAATTATTTTTCATTTTCATTATATTTGAGTTTGAAATTACCTTCTTTTTTAAAAAGAAGATTTGAAAAGAAAACGGAACGGAGCCTTACCTGCCATATTTGGTAGCAAAATGCTTTTTTATTGAGGAGCTAGATACTCTCCAATTTGTAGAGGCTTCTTTGCAACAATCTCTTGGGTCATGTTCATTTTGGGACTTTGGTCTTAATATTTATTTCTCAGTGCACGGTTCTTAATAAATTTTCTCTCAATTATTTATTTTTGTTTTTTTATCTCTCCACTCATTATTCAAAATTCCAAATCAAACGTAGCCTAGAGTCTTCGCTCTTCAGGACACCAATTGATAGAAGTGTTTACTTATTCAATTACTTTAGAAAGCATGTTATCAATGAGTTTGAAGAAAATAAACTAGCTTGATTGTTGACACGAGCTCGGAAAAAAGTCCACAAAGGCTTAACAAAAGACGGTCAACTCCCTAAAAATGACAGGAGAGATATGCACGTGTCGTTTTGAAAGACGAGTTTCATACAAAACCCATGAACCCATAATTCCGCCTTCAATTATTTTAGGAAGCATGTTATCAACGAGTTTGAAGAAAATAAACCAGCTCGATTGTTGATACGAGCTAGGAAAAAAGTCCACAAAGACTCAGCAAGAAGACGGTCAACTCCCTAAAAATGACAGGAGGGATATGCACGTGTCGTTTTGAAAGACGAGTTTCATACAAAACCCATGAACCCATAATTCCGCCTTCAATTATTTTAGGAAGCATGTTATCAACGAGTTTGAAGAAAATAAACCAGCTCGATTGTTGACACGAGCTAGGAAAAAAGTCCACAAAGACTCAGCAAGAAGACGGTCAACTCCCTAAAAATGACAGGAGGGATATGCACGTGTCGTTTTGAAAGACGAGTTTCATATAAAATCCATGAACCCATAATTCCGCCTTCAATTATTTTAGGAAGCATGTTATCAACGAGTTTGAAGAAAATAAACCAGCTTGATTGTTGACACGAGCTCGGAAAAAAGTCCACAAATGCTCAACAAGAAGACGGTCAACTCCCTAAAAAGGACAGGAGGGATATGCATGTGTCGTTTTGAAAGATGAGTTTCATATAAAATCCATGAACCCATAACTCTGCCTTCAATTATTTTAGGAAGTATGGTATCAACGAGTTTGAAGAAAATAAAGCAGCTCGATTGTTGACACGAGCTCCGAAAAAAGTCCGCTCAACAAGAAACGATCAATTCCCTAAAAAGGACAGGAGGGTAGCAGGAGGGTAGCACGTGTGGTTTTGAAAGGCAAGTTTCATACAAAATCCATAAACCCATAATTCCGCCTCATCCTTTCGCACAGTATCATCAGAGATATAGATCCACGCCTATATATACTCCCCTTCCCCTTCCCCCTCCAGCCCTCCTCTTCCCGTACCCATTCCGCTGACAAAAAGTCTAGAACTACAATGTGAGCTGTTTTACTCCACGAACGTTTTTCTCTCTCCTCTTTGCCTTCCCCGTTCTGGATAGTCCCCCCCATTCTATATCTGTCTCGCTCTAAAGCCCTGCCTCTCATTGTCCACTCACCCGCGTTGTTCACTTTCATCTCCCCAATCCTCGCGGAGAAAACCCCTAGAAAATTTTCATTTTTGCTTCACAATCCGTTGCCCAGTGGTTCAAGAATCTCTGACGTTTAAGGTTAGACCCACACAAGATTTTTTTATACTCTCACCTGTAGCTTCAACTCTGCTTCAGTTTTAGCGTTCTGTGCAGCTTCTACCTACTGGGTATAGCATGTACATTCCATGTTTCTGTCGTCTAGGTTTAGATGGATTTTAAAGTTTCTTGATTTTGTCCGTCTTTTTTTTGTTTCATACGTGGGTTCTTGATTCATTAGTTCTCGTCCATTGGTGCATTTGTGCCCCTTTTCCTCTGGGAGGAAAACCCCAGAAGGCAGAAACTTTCCCAATTTGATTCACAACCCACTACAGAGTAGTTCAAGAATCTTTCGGTTAGACCCAGAAATCCTTGGACTCATCTCTAGCTTCAATGTGCTTCGATTTTAGGGGTTTTATATGTTTTTTCCCGCTGGGTATTTCATGGGATTTTGTATGGGTATGGATTTTTCTGGTGGTTTGATTGGGTTTCATGAGTTCTTGATTTGATCTTGTCGGATATAATTTTTTTTTGTTTGATAGGAAGGTTATTGATTCGATCTTGTTGAAGAAATGGTTGCTCTTGTGTAAACTTGGGTCATATCACACTACGAAGTCTTGAATGATAACCTTGAATGAGTTTGCATCGACGATTCATGTACTGATGTTATTTTCTCGGGTTGTCTAATTAGGTTTCATGGTTTCGGAATTCATTGTTTAATTCGTTTTTTGTTTGATAGGTTTGTTCTTGATTCAGCCGTGTTGAAGAAATGGCTGCTTTACCTGAAATTGAGGCATTTGACATTAGGGAAGTTTGGAATGATAACCTTGAAGATGAGTTTGCACTTATTCGTGGCATCGTAGAGGATTACACTTACATAGCTATGGATACTGAATTCCCTGGAGTTGTTCATACCCTGAATTCGAATCCCACTCCTCAACGCTACACTGACTATGGTACCTTAAAGGCCAATGTCGATATCTTGAAGTTAATCCAGTTGGGTCTTACGTTTTCTGACGAGAAAGGGAATCTTCCCACCTGTGGGGTTGACAAGTACTGTGTTTGGCAATTCAATTTCCGCGAATTCAATGTGGATGAAGATACCCATAACCATGCTTCGATTGAGCTCTTACAAAAGGCTGGCCTGGATTTCAAGATGAACAATGAGAAAGGTGTAAATGCCAACCGGTTTAGCCAGCTCTTCATGACTTCTGGGGCTATAATGAATGATAATGTACAGTGGGTTACCTTCCATAGTGCTTATGATTTTGGGTATTTGGTTAAGCTTTTGACTGGCAAGAATCTGCCTGATACACTTGAGGAATTCTTGGATTTGATCAAATTGTATTTCCCGACAATGTACGATACTAAGCATCTAATGAAGTTTTGCCCCGATATACATGGTGGATTGAACAAGGTCTCTAAGCAGTTGGGTGTCAAAAGGGTTGGTGCAGCTCATCAAGCTGGTTCAGATAGTTTGCTTACTTGTTTTACTTTCATGAAGTTGAAGGAGAATTTCTTCAATGGCTCACCTGAGAGATTTTCTGGTGTGTTGTATGGTCTTGAAGCTGAATAGATACTATACTCATTGAATCACAGAAAACTAGCAAGTCTTGGAAAAAATACAACAATTCTTGTTCTTGGAGTATGCTTGGGGACACAGTTCTCTCTGTTAGTGATCTATGTGATTTATTTCTCTCTGGACTGTTTATCCTGTACTGAAGTATCATGATGTTAGTTCAGTTTCTCAGTCTGGTACCAAATGTGCTCTTTCTTCTTACTTGACAACTATTGTGTGTGTTTCTAGGAAGAAATTTACAAGCAGAAATTTTAACTTTTACTACCAAGCAGCTGATGGTGTTTGACGAAAATTCCTATGATACAGGTTTTGAAAATTTGAAGATTCTTAAAAAGGAATTGATTTTTTCACACTCCCCTTTTATCCAAATGCACTTCCCTTTTTGTTTTGTAGTGATGTGAAATTACATGATTACCCTTTCATGTGTGGAGGGAAATATGTACGAATGGTAATTTTGTAATTTTACATGAATGAAGACAAAAAATGGAGTGCACTTGAACACAATGGGAGAGGTGAAAATCAATTTCCATTCTTAAAAAGTTGAAAAATAGCCTATAATTTGATTTTGTAGAAGTTGGTTTGGATTGCTTTTGGATCTTGAATTTTGAATTCTGAATTAAAAAAAACTTCCCAGTGCATGAGGCTCCATCTTAAAATTGTCTTTTACAGTAAACTTTTTTTTTTTTTTGGTAGCAAACGCTACTAACTTTTGCTATAATTTCTCATAGCTACAGTGAACATATTTATTTGCTTCTATTATAATCTAAAATCAATAAGTTTCTTTTTTTGAATCCAAAACTATAATATTGGAGTATAATTTATCGTTCCTATCAATAGGACAATGAATGCATGGGCCATAGGACAATGAGAATTGGACTAGTCAATTTGGGTTTTTTTTGCCCTACCCAGCACAACACCAAATATAAATGTGGTGCCCCATTTTGGGCTATTTTTTGGGCTTAGGCAATGGCCTCTTGGTCTTGGCGTAGGGCCGCAGTGGCGTAACTATTTTTTTTTTGGGTACACTGGAAAGGAAAGAAAAGAAACTAAATTTTGTCGAAAGCTACTCTTCACATATCCGTCTGTCTCAAGGAGAGGAACCATCTTGTGTTCTAAATCAACGGCCATGTTAGCAAGTCTATCTGGTACTTTGTTGCCTTATCTCAATGTGTGCTTTAGCGTGCAACTCGAAGTGATCAGGACTAGGAGGGCCTTGCACTCTCTTATCAAAACGATGTGGGGGCAATGCTCGGGTGGTTATAACTAGGAGATTCACTTCTCACATAAAATCAAACTCTCAATCCAAATTTCATTTTTCTCTAATCAATTGTTGGGTACCGTTTTTCCTATTGCTTGTTGGAATATTTTGCTTAATAGGAACCGGAAAGCATTCGGACAACATACTATCGATCGGGATAGCATTTATAACCACATCATAGCCGCAGCTCAGGAATGGGAGAATATTATAGCAGGAAAACAGAACTCAGCTAGACAAAGAGATGATTGTTTAATGGTTGGATTCCACCCTAACCTTTTGGATACAAATTGAACTTTAATGGAGCGTCACAACATGACTCAACAGAGACTACTGCTAGAGTTCTCATTCGAGATCAACATGGAAATTGCTACACAATGTGATGACACACCCCAATGATGTGCTTTGTTGAATGATTGCATGTACTTTCTTGCGACAGTTGGAAGTGAGACATAGATATCGCAAAGAAAATGCGTGTGCGGCCGGACTACTTGGCTAGTTTGTACTTCCAAAAAGATTCTGATTTTCATTATTTTGTTAATATGCCTAGTTCTTTGTCCCTTCAATTAAGGGCCGATGTTCAGGGTTTCATATACTAGACTCGTGTATTCTCGTAGTTTTTGGTACTAATATTAGTTTTCTCTTTTCACTTAGGTCCAGTTTCGCTAAAGAAAATAAGTACTTATTTTTTATAATTAAATGTGATGTATTGTAAGACAAAGACTAATCTCGTAAAGCGAAAATAAATACTTAAAAAATATTCCGTTCGTCTCAATGTAATAGTTCTTTTTGAGAGTTCGTGTTACTTTTCAATTAATATTTTATGTGATTTTTAAAATATTATATTACAGAACTAATCGAGATCTATCAAATAAGATTCATATTGAAAATAAAATTCATTATCGATTTAAATATATAATTAAATTCAGTTAAAATAAAATGAGAGAAAATAAGAACATTAACAACGACACCTTAAAAAAAAAATCCAATGAACTAAACAACCCACAAGTTGTGGATTTATCAATTATCACTCTCCCATCACGTTTATGGCAGAATCCGCCAGCTTAATCGTAATCCAATTCATCATCATCATCTCTCTCTCTCTCTAACCCTCAAAACCCTCCTTCCTCTTTCTCTCTCTAAAACTCTCTAATGGAAGACGACGACGAGTTTGGCGATCTGTACACCGACGTCCTTCGACCCTTCCAATCCAAACAACCTTCTCCCACCCGTCCGATCGATCTCAACGCCATTCACAGCGACGATGAAGAAGAGATTCTTTACCCAGCTTCTAATTCTAACCCTAACCCTAGCCCTAACCCTAAAATCAATTTCACGAGCTCTCACCTCAATCAAGCCCCAGTCTTTAAGTCAGAAAAGGAGGGTTTAGTTGATGGGGTAACTAGTTTGGCATCTGATTTTCCACAACCAAGTGAAACTAAGGGTTCGGAAAGTGGAAGGGGTTTTGTGGATCTGAATTTGATGGATGAATCAGGGATTGATGTTGTTGTCGAGGAGAGTGATGAGAAAGATGACGTGTTGGTCGAAAAAGACGAGGTCTTGATGGACAAGAAGGAGAATTTTGAGGAGTTTGATATAGATGAAGAGGTTTGTGATACTGGGATTGGGGATATGGGTTCGGGTCCATTGATTCCGGGTATTACCGGGGTTTCCAATCGGGTGGAAAACGGGGGTAATGATGGGAGTGGAGAGGGGGATGACTGGGATAGTGATAGTGAGGATGATTTGAAGATTGTGCTGAATGAAAATAACCACGTGGGTATGGTGATGGATGGGAATGGAGTGATGGGAAGTGATGATGATGAGGATGAAGATGGTGATCCTTTGGTTATTGTTGCGGATAGCGAACCGGGTCATCAGGGGATGGAAGCGCAAGAGTGGGGTGAAGATGCGGCGCAGGCCATGGACGGTGAGAGAAAAGAATTGGGAGGTGATGCAGGTAAAGTAATTGGAGGACCGGGTGTTGTGCCGAAGATAGGGTACAGCAATCATGTTTATCACCCATATCATTCTCAGTTTAAGGTCAGTGATGTTGTACACATGTGGGCTTTGTGTTTTTCGGATTGTTTTGATAAGAACTTGAAATGTAATATGAGGTGTAAGTTATTGTACGCAGATGATATGAAGTTGATCAATGTTCTTTTGTCTGCTTTCCATGTGTTGTTTGGAGGAATTTGAATGAAATAGTGACCACAAGTGGTGGGATTGACAATTGTACGGATGCCATTTTTTGAATCATAAATGAAACTTTATTTCTTCCAGGTAAACGACTTATTGTGATGTCGATTTCACGAACAACAATGCTTAAAATCTCATGTAAAGTTAGATGTGTGTAATTACTTGAAAAGAGCACAGTTTTAAATAATATAGTCCCCCGATTTTGTCAGCTGTGGCATATTTTATGGAAAGCAGGCGGCATATATTGCGCGACAAAGCTTATTCATGTTTCCTCAGGTCATTTATTTTGATAACCTCAGGCTTTGCGTGCTAGACGTTTCTAGGTTGGTTGAACTGCTTTCATGCTGTTAGGTTACAGTGTATAAGGTGAGTATGTGTGGCCTTTAGCACTTAGAATAAAAATATCAGCTGTGCTCATCACTGTCCTCCCTTGGCTGCTCCTTCTCTGGCAGTAGGACCGAAAAGGCGAAGGAATGGATTGAAAGTAATGGAACTATGAAGTTGTTGCTGCTTGGTAGAATTTCGGACATTGCTTTATGGGAGCTGCTATAGGTACATACAATCATGTACATAACTGCATACATACGCATTTTGGACTCGTTTCAAGTCCCACAAAAATGATCCAACCCGCTTATTTTGTTAAAAATGGTTTGTTTGGGGACCCTATGAAAAATCACCTCAATTTGATATCGGTAAAGATGTTTATGAATTATCCAACTTCGCTTTAGAATCCAACCATTTTGAACAAAATTAGCGGCTCAGATACTTTTTGTGGGACCCGAGACGGGTCCAAAACGCATATGTACGCGGTGTATGTACAATTGTACATGAATGTATGTACTCATATTATGTTCGATTCTTTATATGACCATTGCTATGGCCACCAGTTTTGCACTTTTGGTGCCCCACAAACCATGTAATGATGCATTGAAAGGACAAAAAATCTTGTTTTGTTACATTCTAAGAACATCAGGGATCCTCTTGCTTGGTCAACCGTGGATGAAATGGAAAATTACACGGTTGGCTAAATTCTTTGCTTTAAATTGCATTTATACGTAAAGCTGTGTACCTTATATTTTTTTTTGGTATTTTTCCCACCTTTTAGTTGGCTAATGATTCATAAAGTTGATAACCAAACGGTCCAAACCAAACCGAGCCTTATGTCCCAATCACTTGGGGTCGGTTACATGAATCATTTTCCTCCATTGAGCTCTGTTAAGGGCCACTTATTCACACAAACCCATTATACTCATATCTTTGCGCACAACAGCATCTAATATCAATTTAGGTCTACCCCTCCCCGTAGCATTGCTACCCAAAGTTATCCTATTTGCTCTCTTAACTACTACATCTCCTGGTCTACGGTAGACATGCTCAAACCACCTTAGTCTATTTTTCCTCAACTTCTCCTCTATAGGTGCTACACCTATCATCTCACGAATCGTTTTATTTCCAATCCTATCTTGTCTAGTCTTACCACACATTCACCTCAACATTCGCATTTCCGCTACACTCATCTTGCTCACCTGTTGTTTCTTAATAGGCCAACATTCTGTCCCGTAAAGCATTGCTAGTCGTATGGCAGTTCTATAGAATTTTCCCTTCAATTTTGTGGGTACCCTCTTGTCACATAGTACACCAGTAGCACTCCTCCACTTGAGCCACCCCACTTGGATCCTATAGGTCACATCATCGGCAATCTCTACAGCTCTACTAATAATTGAGTCTAAATACCTAAAATGATCACTCTTTGGTATCTTCTGGTCTTGGATTATCACTCTTTCTTCATGTGCACTGTTGGTACCACTAAACTTGCACATCATATACTCAGTTTTACTCCTACTTATCCGGAAACCCTTTGACTCTAATGCTTCCCTCCAAATTTCTAGTTTCATATTAACACTTCTAGTGGTTTCATCTACAAGGACAATGTCATCTGCAAACATCATATACCATGGGATATCCTCTTGAAATTGTCTAGTCAATTCATCTATAATTAAGGCAAAAGAGGTACAGGCTCATGGCTGACCCTTGATGCAATCCTACAGTGATTGGAATTGGTGATCTAATGGTAGTGACGGCATCTTCATACATGTCTCTAATCACCTCGATATACCCTTTGGTCACTCCCTTTCTCTCTAGAACCCACCATATGATGTCTCTAGGCACCCTATCCCTATCATAAGCCTTTTCTAAGTCTATGAAAATCATATGGAGATCTTTCTTTTTTGCTCTGTGTTTTTCTACCAATCTCCGTAATAGATGGATAGCTTCCATGGTAGATCTTCCAGGCATGAACCCAAACTGTTTCTCTTACACCGTAGTCACCATTCTCAAGCGATGCTCAAAAACTATTTCCCACAATTTCATCGTATGACTCATCAATTTAATACCTCTATAGTTGTTGTAGCTTTGAATATCCCCTTTATTCTTATAGATAGGTACAAAGGTGCTCCTTCTCCATTCGTCGGGCATCTTCCTAGTCATGATAAGTTCCGAATTTGGTTTTACCCTAATCCAGCTCATGCTTTTTATGCCCACTAATTTTTCTTTCTAATTGGATACTTCAAAATGCCCTGATATTGGATTTTGTCTTCTCATCATGCCATCCAGGCAAGAGTTTTGACAGTTGTCTTTTCCATCTTGCTAAACCTTCAGATTGATAAGATTGTGGAATGGGTATTTGAATTGATCATGATTGATTGTTACTTCAGGCAGTACAGTTTGTTAGTTAGTTTGAAGTAATAAGATTTTGCCTAGCGTCAGGATGTATTTCTCCATATTCCTCATATGTCCACTTATTATTGCCATTGGTTAGAACTTAGAAGTGCTCTCTCTTTATAGTTTGTCCGTAGGTAACTGTAAAATTATATTTCCTTCCACCGTTTCTTTAAGGGCAAATTTTCGTAGTCGTCCCTCTAGTTTTACGGTTGTCTCAATTTCGTCCCTCTAGTTTCAATTATCACCAAATGAACCCTGTAATTTGTTTTACATTCCAAATTGGTAAAATCGTACGGAAAAATATGATTAAAAAATTAAGTGCTCCAATTTTTAATCCGGTTGAACCGGTGCAAAGGTCTTATTTTTTTGATCATTTTATCCTAGATGGTCGTAATGAATTTTTGGCTCTAAGGCCTTTCAATGAGCACCCGAAGACTCCTTATTTAGTTTCAGAGCTCTCTTAGGGTGCTCATTGAAAGGCCTTAGAGCCAAAAATCCATTATGACCATTTAAGATAAAATGATCAGAAAAATAAGATCTTCACACCGGTTCAAACAGATTAAAAATTGGAACACTTAATTTTTGAACTATATTTTTAAATATATAAACAGTGTAAAAAAATAATTGGTCCAATTTTCAATCCGTTTGAACCGGTGCGAAGATCTTATTTTTCTAATCATTTTATCTTAAATGGTCATAATGGATTTTTGACTCTAAGGTCTTTCAATGAGCATCTTAAGAGAGCCCTGAAACTAAATAAGGAGTCTTCGGATGCTTGTTGAAAGGCCTTAGAGCCAAAAATTCATTACGACCATCTAGGATAAAATGATCACAAAAATAAGATCTTCGCACCGGTTCAACCGGATTGAAAATTGGAGCACTTAATTTTTTAATCATATTTTTCCTTTAGTTTCATTAACGGCGTTAACGATTTTACCAATTTGGAACGTAAAACAAACTACAGGGTTTATTTGGTGACAATTGAAACTAGAGGGACGAAATTGAGACAACCGTAAAACTAGAGGGACGACTACGAAAATTTGCCCTTTCTTTAATGACAAATGAGATCCATTCTCTATTTAGTAGATTTTAAATGGCCAGAAGTTACTTGAAATTCCTCCATGATGTCTACTATTGTTTGCATAGTATAGAAGGTTATTGTGGTCTTGAAATTTGATGTTCATGCTCGAGGACGCTCTCAATGTTTCAATGTCTGATAGATTTTGTTTATTATTCCCAGCTGCAGATTTTTTCCTAAAGGTGATCATTACTGTAACTGAAAGTCAGTTCATTTCTTGTTCCTCTTTGTTAACTTATTGTCATTTCATTGTGCAGTATGTGAGGCCTGGTGCAGCACCGATACCTGGATCAGCTCCTGTGGGCCCTGCAGGAGCCCCAGGTCAAGTTCGTCCGCCAGTCCACGTGGGCCCTGTCGCTGGTCGTGGCAGAGGTGATTGGCGGCCATTGCAGAAAAGTTTTCACCCTGGGTTTGGTCCTGTTTGGGGGAACAATACATCAGGGAGGGGGTTTGGCAGCGGGCTGGATTTCACACTTCCGTCACACAAGTAACCCTCTTGCAACTGTACTTAGATTTTATGTTATTTATTTGCTTATTGTACTCTTAACTTTGCGCTGGTGCCATGCCTTCTACCCATGCATTCATTGTTTGGTCGTTTCTTGTATCACCATTCACTCGGTATGCTTGTTCCACTTTCTGGTTTGTATAATACTGCTGGCCATATAGCCGTCGCTAAAATCTTTGTGTCCCTCTGCGAAGGGACATGATGTAGAAACAAAAGGGAAAAGCCTTCCATGATGGGACATTACTTTGCACATTTTCTTAGTTAGGTATTCTGTTTCATTGGATATACTCCCACCCTCTTTCCTCCACCGCGCGAACTGCACTCCTATTGATAAAAGAAAAGTGAGAAAAGGGAAATAAATTCCTTCTCCACTTCATAATTCTTCAGCGTACTCTGTAGTCTTTGTTTTTGCTGAACTCATTCGGTTACCATGATGAGGTATGCCAGTTTCTGCAAGTTTGTAATGTCTCCACATTGTGGGCCATGGCACTACGAATGCTGCAGAAAAAAAGCAGTGTTTCTGTCGCAGCTTGCAGAAAAGGTTGGTCTAACTTGGAACGATGTAACCTACCATTGTTCTTGCATAGTTCATATTTGTATGTTGGAGATATAGTTATGGTTGATTTTTTGTTCTTTCCACAGGACTATATTTGAGGTTGATGTTGATAGTTTTGAGGAAAAACCATGGAAGCTCCCTGGCATTGACGTGTCAGATTTCTTTAACTTTAGCATGAATGAGGATAGTTGGAAAGGTTATTGCAAACAGCTGGTAAGAATTGGCCATTGGTTTGTCCTTTTCTATATGGGTGGAAGTTGAGAGGATGCTGTATTGAAATTATGCAGGAACAACTTCGTCTGGAGACAACAATGCAAAGCAAAATTCGTGTCTATGAAAGTGGGAGAACAGAACAGGTAATGAGGTGATCTTGCATGTTGATGTATGCCTCAGTGTTGGTATCTTGCTCATTTAACCCACTTTTTGTGGTTAAAGAAGCAAGCAGAGAAGCCTTTATCTTTTCTTGGTCTCGTTTCAGGAGTACGATCCAGATCTGCCTCCAGAACTTGCTGCAGCTGCTGCTATTCATGATATTTCATCTGGAAATGCAAATCTTGTTAAGATGGATTCGGGACAAAGTGACGTATCAAAAGGATCTACGCGGGTGCGACCACCATTGGTATGCAGATGCAAAAGAAAAACATATATACTTATATATAATGTTTATAGTAATAATAAGTAAAAAAATAAATCAAGGAATAAAAAAACAATGGTGGATGTTACGTTTCTCTTAGCGCCTTTTTTTGTCCGGATATTGTCGGATTCGACTGTAAATTCAAGGGGGCACATATTACATGTTTGATTATAACTTTTGTGGTTAGGATTAAACATCTGTTGGATATAATGTCCCACAAAGCATGGAATGTCAAATACCTTGGGATTTCTGGTATTCTTAACAGTTATCACTCTTAATGCCACATGAAGTACTATCATTCCGATAGGATTACTTATCTTATGAGAGAAAGCATCCCTTCACCCTTAGGCCAGACAAACAAAAAGGGCCTTAAGGTTTTGTGTGACTGGTCAAGAATGGAGAAACCTTAAAAGACATGATGTTAGTTTTCAGTGTCAGTTTTTGGGCTTACTTGGTTTATCTTATTTCCAACCAGCCAACTGGGAGAGCAATACAGGTGGAAACTAGTTATAGTGAGCGTCTCCCATCCATGGATACGCGGCCACCAAGACTTCGTGATTCCGATGCCATTATTGAGGTAAGTGCTTAATCCTCTCTTTTAGAACCAGCCAGTCTTGTTCTGATGCATATTTTGACACGCTTATTTTCAATACAATTTGCTCTTGACTTGGTTTGGCAATCAGATTGTTTTGCAGGACTCTGCAGATGACGCAGAGCAAGCAGAAAATGATCCCTCAGGAGAGGCTTTTACAGAAGGTCATGAAATTGGAAGTGGTGTTGCAAAGGAAGATGGCACACGTTTTCCACCTGCCTATAATGGTGGGAAGAGGGAAGTTCCTGGTAGAACAGCACCTTTAATAAGACCTGTTCAGGATAAGGTAATCGAAGGGGATGGAAGTTTGCCTTTTCCCCCCAAAGCACAGGTTCAGTATTCTCCGGATTCTAAGGTGAAGAACTCTGCATATCCTGGCAGAGATGTTGGCACCCTCCATGAAGCGAGGTATGAATTAAGTCCACTAGATTAAACCCCATGCTTTTTCTTGAGAGCAAGCTTCTTAAATGATTTTTGCTCTTGTTGTTGCTGGGCTGATACAACTTTGCACTTCATTTGTGGGAGTTGTCAGTCCAAGTAGCTATAGCTTGTTTTTTTTCTTTTTTTATTTGCAGTCACTCCCTTGCTTATTTACAGAAGCATTTCCCTACGTTAAATTACCTGTGTGATATGTGCTGTGTGTAACAAGAAAAGGGAAGGCCAGCAAATAACAATCTGCGATCATAGAAAGCTCAGTTTAGTAGAGAATGTATTCTTGTAAATGGTTTAACAGCTGTTCGGTCCTTTATGAGCAAACAAAACAATGTGCTTTATGGCAATTAATTGTCGCATACGTATTATTAACTTCCATTTCTATGATATACATACCACTATACCAGTAAGTCGTCTTCATTATCACGGACGAGCCACATGGAGGGAAACTTGCCCGTGTGGTCCTGACCGGGCTTTCCTGAGGTATGGAATTTGCGAACGGTGTGAAAGGATTAGTGTCTTGAGAATAAGAATGTATCTTCCCCCGAGCAGAAGTAGTTCTCCTCGGGGTTCTACTTTTCTTATTTTTACTAGTGTAGCTGGAAGAGTTAAGCCAGGATGACTTGGTAAGCAAGCAAGTATTAGCAGGTTTACAAAGTCCCCAACTGATTGTGTAGCATAAAGGCTTGTCTTATGCTTTTCACACAAATGTCTTGCTGATTGATATTTTTGTTACTCCTTAAACCACTATGAAATATCTTTTTCTCGAGAAATCTCTGCACATATTTTGTGTTTGACATGTTTGGGTGTTGGAGGCGGGGCCTCATTATGATTGATTTTATCATCTCTTGGGTTTGATTTTTCTCCCGTTTTGCAACATTACTATGGTACTTTTGTTGAATAAATTTATGTGGCAGTTTCAACTGATTTTGATTTGGTTACATTGTATCTGAAGTATCTATCACTTTCTTCTTAATCCAGACGGACAAAGGGAAGAGCTCATGGTAGATCACCCAATACGACCCAATATGACAGTCAGAAGGAAGATTCCGTAGAAGGCATTAGTGGGAAAAGTAGTCAATTATCATCTCCTGTCACTGTTGGGAGTGACGAGGAGCTTGATGTAGAACATGTTGATGGTTTGCACGATGAGGTGGTGGTGGCCGATGGAAGCTCTGGAGTGGATAGAGAAGAATTGATCTTGGATACACCTGCTACTAGCACTCAGGAAGATGAAAATCAATTGCATTCTGTGAAAAAACAAAAATTAAGCTCTCGGGTTGAACAATCTTCTTCCCTTCAGGGAATGGATGATGGACGGGACATTAAGAGCTCAAGAAGTAGGGAAAACAGCAAACCAAGGAAGTTGATGCGCGATATTGTTCACAATGAACATTCTACACACACAGGGAAGTCAAAGAGGTCGCACGGTGAAGGTGAGCAGGGTGTCAGAGGTAAAGGTCGTGATGAGAGGCATGAAATGGAAAAACACCGTTTGGTGGAAAAAGTTAGGGAGGATTCTTATTCTCATAGCGATTGGGATCCATATTCATCCCATCCCTTGCAAGGGAAATATGAAGGCATAGACAGGCGAAAGGAGAGAGAGAATTCGGATGGATCTTGGCATCGGCAAGATGTCGATCCGCATATTAGAAGGACTAGAGCTGAGGACACAAATAAGCGAGTGCGTGGTGACAAAATAGGGTCTAGTGGTGACAAAATAGGGTCTAGGAACCGGAACAAGGAAGATGTAGATCTGCAGTTGAGGAAGCAGTTGGAAAATGGTAATTTAAGGAGCCGTTACGATAAAGATGTGGAATCACGACGTGGAGAAAGGGATGGTAATTTGAAGATTCGATATGAGGACATGGACAATAATCTTCATAGAAAAGCAAGAAAGGAAGAGGAATATTTGAGGAGGGATGGTGGAAAGGAAGAAATCTTGCATGGCCATAGAGAAAACATATCAAGTCGTCCAAAGCGAGAAAGGGATGATTATTTGGATCAGCATAAGAGTAAGAGAGATGACCAAGTGAGAATGAGAGATGAAGATCGCCATTTTGCCAGACATAAAGAAGAGGGCTGGATTCAGAGAGATAGGAGTGAGAGGCATAGGGAGAGGGATGAGTTGCAAAAGATCAAACAATCACATGAAAGCTTACCAAAGCAGGAAAGAGAGGACAGGCGGGGAAGAGTTAGAGTGAAGGATGAGTATAAGGATTCTGACAGAGATTACCAATTTAAAGACAAAGGGCGGCATAATGAGCAACTTGAGAGAAGGGGACAAATTGAAACCAACTCATCCATGATGGGAGAGGATGTCCATGCACGCAGAAACCAACTCAGTAATGATGAGAGAAGATCAAGGCAGGAAAGGGCAAGTGCTCGTGGTGATCATGTTGTCAGTGGTTCTGATAATGATAGAGCACATGAGAGAAAACATAAAGAGAACACAAGGAAGAGTAGAGAATCTGAGGCTGTGTATCAGAACTCCAAGGGTGTTTCCAAGAGGAATCAAGAAGACCAAAGTGGTCTGGTGAATGATCCGGTATGTTTCGTCTCTATACACGGTATTACTTTTGCAAATCACATGCAATGACATGCTGATGCGTTTTGATATCTGTCGAAAACGTTGGAAATATGGCAATAAAACGAGAAATATATTTTTGTATATTGTTATTGGTAGTATACTGTATACGTCGACACAGTGCTAAATGGATATTGTATTAGTAGATCTGACACTTGTGCAGCACTCTGAAAATAAGCTATTAGACTTTGGCATGTTTTTTACATCCTCCTTTCGTTTATGGGAAGATATTTTTTCCATATCTCGATACCACTTGTGGTCTGCTGTGATTCAGGTTCGGGTGCTATCGTTTTTTTCATGTGCTTTTTTGTACATGACATTTTTCACGTGTTCTCTTTTATATGCAAGAGTAAATGGTTCGATATAGATTAAGGAGATTCGCGTTGTGTTTCTGACAAAACCTAGAATTATAGTGATAAATATAAGGGAAGCACGTTGACTAAGATACAAGTAATGCTTTTAATAGCATTGCAGACATTCATTGAAATCAGTTGATACTAGATGCCCTTGGGGTGGGTCAAAGGAGGTCTCAACTACTATTTACATCAGATTGTAGTAGATCCTCTGCAACTATTTATACCATCTGTATATCTATGCCTGATTGGAGACTCTATACGTATAAGAAAGTACCTTCAGTTCCACAATTGGTTTGCTACAAGTAAATATGTTACTGTCTTGGAAAGTCAATCAATTATCCTAGGTTGGCATTGCTTGTGCGCGAAGGTACGAGTCTAATGAGTTTGAGTGAACAAGTGGCCCTTGACAAAGCTCAATGGAGAAAAAGTATTCATGTAGCCGATCCCAATTGATTGGGACTTAAGGCTTGGTTTGGTTTGGTTTGGTTTAGTAACTTTAGTTGAATGTTACTTTGCTCACTGGTTATTATTGCCTTCATAGTTTCTGTGCATAGCATCTCGTCTGCCTTGACAGCTACAAATGAAGGTTGTTTCTTAAGTCTATGAGCCATAAGTTTTAGCTATGAAGCACCGACACTCCTAGAGACACTCTTAGAGATAACGGTATCAGTCTCAGACACTCCAAGGACGCCCGACACGGCAGGACATGTATGGAACACGCCTAGTGGCGTCTCCATTAAACTTTTATACCTTTTCAAGTGGGACAATCTGGGTACGCGCCAGGGACACATGGGGACACGACAGGGTAATTTCTATCAATTTTAAAAGCTTTTCCAGATTTGAATATATAACTTCAACAGTGTTGGACCAAAAGTGTGATATAAAACATGTGTATGTTCAATACGCATATCGGTAATGCATTCAATAGGAGTACTAACCTAAATATTTAGTGGTTACAATATAGGTTCGCATGACTAAAAATGTTATTTAAAAGAAATTAGTTGTGTCCCCTTCCGTGTCCGTGTTTCCATTTTCTGAGAATTGCCGTGTCCTGTATCCGTGTCGGTGTGTCCGCTGTTTCCTTGTCCGTGTTCATATTCGTGCTACATAGAGCTTGAGTATTAGCAATTGTAGTGGCTGAATATTTTTCCTTAAAAAAGACCTAAAATGCTGGGTGTAAGATCAACTCTGGCATTCCACTTGTGTTTGGAGTATCTTCTTACTTATGGATGTGGGCTTGGATATTGTCCTGAGAATTCGTCTCCTCTATTCTGTATTTTCTTTTTTTATTGTTGTGATTGTTGTTTCAGGTGATATCGAGAGGCACAACCGAGCGGGGAACCAATAAGAACGAGATGTTTCTGAACCGTCACTCTTCCAAAAAACATAAGGAACATGCTTCTTCAGATGATGAGCAGCAAGATTCTAGAAGAGGACGGTCCAAATTGGAACGTTGGACAAGCCATAAAGAGAGGGATTTTACTATTGCCACCAAGAAGTCATCATCTTCCTTGAAGGTTAAAGATATAGACAGGGACAACGGCGGTGGCCCTTCCTTAGCCAGCAAGAAGCTTCTTGATGAAACCCTCATCAATCAGCTTCCCCCAGTTGACGAAAAAGATGATGACAATCCAGAGATTAAGAACGTAGATGGGAAACAGTTGGAGGATAAACACTCAGACACAGTTGAAAAGTTGAAGAAGCGAAGTGAGCGGTTCAAGCTTCCAATGCCAAGTGAGAAGGAAGCAATTGTGATTAAAAAGATGGAGAGTGAACCATTGCCTTCAACCCAAAGTGAAGTTCATGCGGATTCAGAGGTCAAACCGGAGCGTCCAGCTCGTAAGCGGAGGTGGACAGGTAGTTAGTTCGAAAACCAAGCAGTCGATTGTCGTTATGTATTGTGCCACTCTTTTGAGCGCCCCTCATGCCCAATGGTGTAATATGCCGTTTGTAGTGTTATTTTGACTTTGTAACCATGCCGCCGCCGTATACGCTTATCTGTATTGTGTATATACCGCGGAGTGTAACATTGCTTCGGCAATGGATGGTGGCACAGGATTTGTATTTTTTTGGCTACCAGTAACATTTATTCCGTGTATTCATTTAAAGAGATCATAAACGGTTGCCAGTAACAGTATCTGACCTGAATGTGAAGGCGGACGATCCATGAGGTGAGGCGTTCGATTAACGCTGGCTGCTTCAAATGTTGGTAGCAGGGATTCGGAGAGTTCTTTTGATGAAGACCCTAGCTCCGGAGTTGGGAAATCGTTGACGTAAATTTAGATTAATGATTTACACTGATACTGTAGTTTATTTGATTACCTCTGTATGCAGTATCATAGTTTTTTTTAGAGTTTGTTCATTGTATGATACTAGGTTTTTGTCATTAGTTTGATGTTCCTCCCTTTGCTGTGGTACAAGGAGCAGTAGATACAGAAAGTAATAGAAGAAAAGAGCAATAATTCCTCAAAACAGTCCCCTATGAGCCTGCATTTACCCAGTTTTAAATGATATCTGATAGTAGTATCCAGTTTTGGATGCAATTCCTGCACTGTATACCTTGCATGTTCTTTGGAAAAGAATCGTTAAGGCTGTGTTTTGATCATGAATTTGCAGCGAGATTTTTCAAGAAAAAAGTAACTTTTCCTTTCCATCTGCCAATATTCTTGATTCCCGTATAGTTATGTGAATAGTTGACAAACCGTGAATTGAATCTAAGAATTAAAATGGTACCATCGAATAGCTTTGATTTGGTCATGATTTTCTAGAATAGCTTTGATTTGGTCATGATTTTCTAGAATAGGTTCATGCCTTTGAATCACAAATACTACTATATTGGTAAAAGTGATTAAATTAGGCCTAATTCGACAAGAAGTTTGTCTTGATTGGTTGTGGATCACGTGGTCTAATAGTTGTAGAAAACGATTCAAAGAAATTGCCTTTGAATCACAAATATATTACTCCAGAAGTTTTTCTTAACTAAAATAATTCATTAAGTTTCTTTGTTTTCATCTTTTTATGCTCATTTAATTCAATTTAATCTTGTTACTCTTCTCATAAGGCTTTTTAATACCCAAATCACCGCAATTCTTTAAACTCTCACTTGATGACTTCAAATTACTATTCATTTTGTAAGTGAGGTATCTATTCTACTCCGTAATATATAACGGGGGAGCACACTTTGGTGAGGACTCTAAAATGAGGCTGGCTCACATTTCCTCTCCCCAAATTGCCACAAACAAAATAAAGGTTTTACATTTAAAGTAACCTACGCACCTATTAACTGTAAGGTCAGAAAAGTAAAATAACCAAACACAGTACCCCACGTTTATAAACGAGGTGCAGTTACAATTCCTGATCAGTTATTTCCTCTCCTCTCCTTTCCGTATAGCAAATTTCGAAAATCCATGGTTGCCAAAAGCTTTAAACATCCGTCCATCCAGTGAAGATCGATAATCAATGCTTCACACAAAAAATTCTACTACTAAACAGGACCACAGGTACTGGCAATTCCCTTTTAATTTCCCTTTTGGTATACGTTTTAATTGTACTTCAATACCTTTTTGGTACTCTCTCTCTCTCTCTCTCTCTCTCTCTCTCTCTCTCTCTCTCTCTCTCTCTCTCTCCTGTTTTGGGTCGTATGTGAAATCTGAGGTCGTGTAGCTTTGGTTAAAACTGAGGCTGTGATGATAAAAAAAACCCGTCGTTTAGTAAACTTTTAAAACATTTTGATAACCTTTTAACCTTTAAATTTTTGGGTTTGATAAAAAATCTGAGACTGGGATAAAAAAAAATCCATCTTTTAAGTCAGTTTTTAAACATTTAAAAAAAAACTGAAAGTATAAAAAATTCAATCATTCTACCTTCACACCAGGGGCTGTTTGATAAATCTGAAAACTGAAAGCTGAAAAGTTAAGTATTGAAAGCTGAATGCTGAATTTTTTAAGCTGAAGAGCTGTTTGATAAACATATTAAGCACTAAATTAAAATTAATAGATTAATTTCAGTTCTAATTCTCTTTATTTTTTGTGATTGTGGTGATGGAATGGTAGTGGTGAGGGTGGTGGTGGGATGGTGGCGGTGGAGGGATGGTGGTGTGATAGTGACAGTAGAATGATAGTGGTGTAATGGTGGCGTTGTGGTGGTGGCGGCGGCGGCGGCATGGTAGTAGTTGTAGTGGTGGTGGCGGTGGCGGAGTGGTGGTGGTGGGGGTGGAGTGGACTAGTGGTGGGTGGTAATGGTTGTGGTGGTAGTAGCGTGGTGGTGGTGGTGATGAAGTGATGGTGGTGGGGGTGGAGTGGAGTGGACTAGTGGTGGTGGTAATGGTTGTGGTAGTGGTAGCGTCGTGGTGGTGGTAGTGAAGTAGTGGTGGTGGTGGAGTGATGGTGGTTGTGGTGGTGGTAGTGGAATAGTGATGGTTGTGGTGGTGGTAGTGGAGTAGTGATGGTGGTGGTGGTAGGAGTGGTGGCGATTGTGGTGGTGGTAGTGGAGTAATGGTGGTGGTGGTGGTGGAGTGGTGGTGGTGGTGTTGGTGGAGTGATGGTGGTTGTGGTGGTAATGGTTGTGGTTGTGGTTGTGGTGTGGTGGTAGTGGTGGTAGTGGAATAGTGATGGTTGTGGTGGTGGTAGTGGAGTAGTGATGGTGGTGGTGGTGGTGGAGTGGTGGTGGTGGTTGAGTGACGACAGTGGTGGTGGATTGGTGGTTGAATGCAAGCATATAAGAAATCAGTCAGAATTAAATAGCTCAAAGCTACTTAATTTTTATCAACTTTTTATACTATATTTCAAGTGACACTTAATCTGTTAAGTAATATAAAATATGGTTATCAAACCTACTTAATCACTTATTACTTACGTAATTGTTTCAGTTTTAAGTGTTGAATATGGGATATCAAACAATCCCTTACACATCCAATTACACACCCCCCTCACAATAGGGGTGGAGCCCGCACACACTACACATCCAGTGTGTGTGGGGCTCACTCCTATTATGAGTGTGGGTGTGAAGTTAGAATTTTCGCAAAAAAATTAGTTTCATACCATCGTCAGTTATTAGTAACATACATCATTGTGTCTTCATAGATTACCAGAGGCCAGGTCACGCGCAAAGCGTGTGCACATCGAATTCTAATAAAATATGCACAAACCTGATAAAAAATGCACAACAAATGGTCAAGAGTAATTGATGTGCTTATATCCTTATTTTATCATAATTTGCCTTGCTCACGCATAGAGTGTGTCCCGGCCTCTATTTTCATTAAATTGATCAATTTTTGAGGGAATCGAACCAAATGTATTTGAAACGTGACGTGAATCCAATTTAGTATTTTTTTTAAATTATAAATAATGTGGGTTATAAAGCGGTTAGGCCTTCTATTTGGAGTAATTATTCAGTACTCCCGGTGTATACTCTCTCCCCTCACATAACGTGTGGGACCTGCGTATACCCCACATATTATGTGAAAGAAGAGAGTATGCACCCGGAGTATTGAATAATTTTCCTTCTATTTGATTTACGAGAATCCAAGAAAATAATGGCCACCCTACCAGTACCAAGTGGGGTTCACTAATCAAATAAGCCAAAACAGAGGTTTACCCCTGTGACTGTGGGGTCGGATCCGGTCAAGTTTGGTCCGACTAATTTGGTCCATTTTTTTTTTCATCCGAGCCGTCCAAACACTACTCGGAAGAAAAAAAATGGACCAAACTGGTCCGGACCAAACTTGACAGGATCCGACTCCTATGATTGTGAGTTTGCAGGTTCGACCTTCCTGCATGGCAGTCAAAAAGTCATGGAACTTGACCATGTTTGTTTTGAAATTTTGAATTTTGGACTTTCTCTCTGTGCACGGTCTTTAATAAATTTTCTCTCAATTATTATTCTTATTTGTGTCTCTATCTCTCTCTATTCATTATCCAAAATTCTAAAACGAACATGATGGTGATTTTCTAGATACTCCCTCCGTCCCCATTCTTTAGTCTCTTTTGGGAGTTCGTGCTACTTTTCAATTGATTGTATCTTGCATGCTATAATTTTTTAGGTGATTTTGAAAACATCAATTAAAAGAGCTTATTGAGATCTATCAAACAAGATCCATGTTGCATATAAATAGTATTTCCAATTAAAAATTATAATTAATTTTTTATCCGGTTGAGATAGGACGAGGGACAAAAGAATAGAGATAGAGGAAGTAATTATCTAGTCAAAAAAGTTTTAGAAATTCCGAAAGGAAATTGAATTCTACGCTCCCTTTTTTGACATCTACACTCTTTTTTTGTCTTCTAACAAAAAAATTACTACAATTTCAACACTAAAATCCAAAAAAGGATTGTAGATATCAAAAAAGGAAGTGTAGAATTCAATTTCCTTCCGAAAAGTGAAAGAATGCTTACAAACCATCCATTAAAGGACCTTTTTTTTCCTAGACGGCGATGGGTGTCCGAGCTAGCTTACGAACATATCAACTAAGTCTTTTTCCGATTCAATCAAAGGCAGGTCATCTACACCGGAGCTAAAAAACTATTCTTTTACATAGCCCCGGTCAATTGTGTACCGAGCAACACCAACCGAGCTAACCCTTGGGTTAACGAAGGGCTGAGATTTTGTAAAGGACACATGACAGCCTAATTAGAAAAGGGACAGAGATTGGAGATTTGCGTGTTTTTTTTAAAAAAAAAAATTTGCTGTGTTAACGTGGGGGCCACCGCCACGTGGCAGGGGTGGTGCGGTGGGTGTATTATTTTTGTTAAAAATTACTCCTAAAAAGGGAGTATCTCTATTATAAAACAAAAAGGTGTGGGGATAAGTTGTTGGAACGGCTTAGATTCATTTGATGCAAAGGTTGTAGTGCATCCTCTCACTTCCCGATTAATTGCCCATGATTTTCACCTAAATCACACAACTGACATCCCCTTCCAACCGGGATGCGTAGTGCCGTAGGCACGGATTAGCACTAGTACAACAATAAAAAAGAGATGCAAAAATCATTTTTTCGTAATTTAGGCTTCGGTTTGTTTTGATGTATTTTATGCAAAATCATTTATGGGTAAAATGATGGTTGAACTTTTATTTGTGGCTGTTTGGTACATGCGTAGAAAAAAATTGGTTTGTTTTGACAAAAACGTTTCTCACGGGGCGGGGGCTTCGTAGTGTCTGGCAAAAATACACACATATTCATACATGGAGAGAGATACTTGGGTGTCATAGACTTGTAGAGAGAGAGAGTGGAAGTTGATGAAGAGAGATAGAGAGAGAGTGGAAGTTGATGAAGAGTGAGAGAGAGGAAGCCGATGAGTGGTGGTGGCCTTCCATGTAGACTTCCACAGAGAGAATCAAAAGCCTCAGTTGATGACTAGTGGCCGGAAAAATTTTCAGTGCCGAACGGGTATTCATTCATGTAATGGGTGAAGCGGGCATCTCAATGCAGTATCGTAAAATGATTTACGGCCATCACAACCGTAAAATGCTAATTCGAGAAAAATGTTTTACATATAAAATATGTTTTCCCACTTTTTTGTATCTTGGTGGAGAAAAAATCATGGGTTGTCACTCTGATTACACAGCTCTCACTCTGCTTTGGTCTCTTTCTTGTTCTAAACATTGGGCGCCCTCAGTCTCAGAAGCCCATTTACCAGAAGAAGAGCAGTGACAGGGCACCTCTTGATATTCACTTCATCAGTGTCAGGGGAGGGTTTAGGCCTCTTGAAGAACAGACCCTTCTTCTCAAACAAGTCAGTTTCTTTCTAGTACAGTACTTCTTTGAATTCTTTTTTTTTTTGGGTAATTACTTCTTCTTCTTCTTTGAATTCTTGTTGGTGGGTTTGGCTTAATTCCTCTCAATTTGTTGAATGCTGGTGATGTGACCCTGTTCTGTTGGTTACCTTCTCCTTGTTTGTTTTTATTGAGAGATTCTGTTTGCCCGTAAAAACGTGTTAGAATTGTGGCTCATATGTTTAATATAAAGAGATACGAAGAAGTTCTAGAAAGAAGGCCTGATGCTGGAGCGGAGCGGAATGATGGCATCTGGCCCATCACCGATAATCCAGTAAAAGTAGACTGGGCCGAAGACCTAGGAGTTCCGTAATTTTGTGCTCAAACATGGGTTGCTCGCAATTTTGTGCTCAAACAACGTCATTTAGATGGGCGGAACCCAGAACAGCCAGAAAATCTGAGTCTTCTCCTTCGTTTTCAGTTCCCATGTCAGACCAAAACCTTTGTTCTCAACCAGGACAACTATGTCCATCCACCAAATTTCACCCAACAAAAGTTTTTATCCACTTAAAAAATTCATAAATTTCTACGAAGACATGCACCATTCCATCACCAACTCACAAAGTCCAAAGAATAACAGTGGCTAAAACAGAGCTTGGCTTGTAGAGTCTCTCCTCGGTGCCGTGAGCCGTACAATTCGTCATCTGGTTCTATTTCTATCAATCGAGAAGGAAATCTGTCGATACAACAATAGAAACATGAAGTTGTCAACCTCGGATGAATCAATTTGGGGTGAACTTGCTGAAACGATTTGAGGAGATGAACAGAAAAAAGAAGAAAAAGAAAAACACCCACAAAACGGGGGAACTAACGGAGGTGACTCCGTTAAAGAAAGAGTGTTGTAACCATTTGTCATTTGAGATACAATTCATTAAACGACGTCGTTTTAAACAAATTTTATGAGCTCGAAGAATTTCTTTGTTCTGGACCGTTGGATATCTTTGACTTAATAAGTGGCACCCTCTCATTAAAACTCTCACAAGATCCTCACAGAGGATCCGGATCCGTAAAAACTTGCTTTCAGTATGCATTTGAAATGGAATGTAGATTCTTTTTGTTGATGGGTCTGGCTTGTCTAGCCTAGCCTAGCCTGTAGGAGTTGAATGCTAATGGACATCGTAGTTTTTGTTTGGAATGGGAATGTAACTATGTTAATGTATACATTTTTATATTTATTTTTGCTTATTCTGCTTGGCTGAAGCTGTAATCTTTCAATTCAACTGAGAAAGATTTAATTACCAATAACTCGGGATCGTCTCGTACATTCGTCTTCTTTAGTTTCCTTTTTGTTTCAAGAGAATATTGACATTTCTCACAACCTCGAAGTCTGTTCCTTTCAGCCTTCTTCTTGGCCTTTTAGTTTCCTTCCAACCGTTTTTGGCGTGTTGCTTGTGGTTGGTGATGATTCATAACCCCGTTCTGTGAGAAGAGCATATTTTCCCAGTACTTTGGGGCACATTTTATTTGTTCTGGTTGGGCTGCAACACCCTATCGGTTTCTTTTGCCAATGTTCTTTCTCAGTGAAGCCTTAAAGCGTTCTACTGCTTCTTTACTTTTACTAGGTTTTGGATCTTTGCTATTTCAAAGTAAATTTCCCATTTATTCGAATTTGTTTTGTTGATGAAGGTGGTAAAGATATGCAGGGCAGAGTTTGTGGTCGACATTAGTGAACTTGGGGAGAAAGATCCACTCATGCAGAATGTAAGAACTCCATCAGATTTTACCCAAAAAATCAAATTGGTCTAGCCTTTGAATTTTGATATCAGTAATCTGATAACTCATGATAGCCTTGTACTTGGTTTGAGTGATGGAAATGATTATTGCCCTTGACTGTTTGGAGTAAAATATTTAAGTTAAGACTTAGGCATGGTTTGCAGTGGGAAATGGTTGATTTCACTTCTTTTCAGAATTTTGGAAATGTAACTCTTTAGTACCCTTTAGAATGGATAAACATGGTAGTTTATGGCAGTGTTGACGCGTATAAACTTGCTTTCTGGCAACCCTTTTAAGACAGTACCATTTCCTGTTTATGGTGATCTTCATTTGGAAAAATGAACAAGGGCACTGGCCTCCATTTCTTTTGCTAGAAGTCATTTCAGGACATAATATCTCATTCATTTGGTTTCCTCATAAATATCGAGTTCTGAAGTTCATAGAGAATGTAAATTGTTAAACTGAGGGGAAGTTGACTCCACCACTACTTTTTTTTTTTGATCAGCGACTCCACCACTACTTCAATCTGGTAATAAGTACGATTTCATCTCTCATGTTGTTTCCAATATCCTGTAATATTGCTTATTTTAAGGCAACAATTTCCACCTGTAGGAGTGACCTTGTACGTACTTTGTTTGGTTAATCTGATGATTCTTATGCACCTTCTTGTAATTATAGTCATATTAGTTGGACATGGGAAGGGATTGTGTGATTCAAGGGTTTACCACTGTTTTAACTTCAATTCTTAATAACGATATTACGTATTTTTTTCCTTGCAGGCTACACGATCTTTTGAGTCACTGAAAGTTCCCTGGTACACTATTCCTCTCTGAAACAGTTACAGATATTGGGATATTACTTCACATTGGTCTGTTTTGTCTTTCACAAAATATGGGAACCTTCATATTCTTATTTGTGAAACATCAAGGGTACTCTAAAATTGATGACTTATGGGGATTTTTCCAAACCGTCTCTTAATTGTTTGCTCCTGAACTTGTAGGTACACAACTACAGCTTTGGATAGGCAAGGATCAGATTATTTCCTCAAGCGGGTGAAAACTCCCCACGGGGCAGCATTCGATCTCATTGCCCTGAATACTGGTTCGCTACAAGTATGCAGTGTTTCTTAGCAGTGGTACTGTGCAATTTAACATTTCATTTATGTCAACTATGTACATGGATAAGGATATGGTGAAGTCCATGTTTTCATTCTACCTTCCAACACTCTTGTGTTTAAGTTGGCAGAAGTCTGGCTGTTGTTTGAGCTTTTCTATGCCTTCCTTTGATGGTTTGATATGCATCTTCGTGTTTTAAATTGTTCACCGCACATAGTCCACAAACAACCGCATCAGCATGATATCTGCTCTTTGTTCACGATATTCTTACTTCTTATCCTTGCTAGAACGCGGTCTAAACCGCTGGTTTGTTTCCTTGGGGATAGCCCGATATCAATTCCTCATATGCTCTTTTCGCCTCCTACGTTGCTACCTAGCTATAACCTGGGCAGTTGAGGAAATAAACGATGACTTGGATGTATCAATTAGAAAGCTGGTCCTTTTGTTATCACACAAGCAAGGTTTTATTAGAAACCATCCAGAACAGACATCTTGGTCATAACCAAACTGGGACATGAGAATCCCACCATAGTGCCATACACTGGAATCACTAGACACTGCATATTTAGCAACTCTATGAGCTACCCTGGTGCAAGCTCTCTTTACAAAACAATGGGAAATACCTTTCATTACTTCAATGTCGATGACAACTACAACAATCAGACTTTGATTTCTCACAGATCCATGGTCTATGTAGTCAATCCATTAGCATCCCTAAAATCAAGGCCTCCCGCCAATGTACTCAAACTTACTTCAAGACAACTGATGAACGTGAGTCGCCTCCTCCTCCCCGACAAAATCTGTCCAGTGCTGAATTTCTCTCAGTGCAAAGCTTCAGAGTGAGGGAAAACCCATGAATTACCTCATTCTACAGTTCTATGTCTAGCAACATTGTCTGCCATTTAGCACACAAAGGACAAACCAACAAAGGGATGAAGGATCTCCCTGCCCAATGCTTCTTGAAGGCTTAACAGGCCAAATATCTCACCAATGGTCTTGTTGAGAAAGCTAGGCTCAAATGGTATCATTTTCTAGTAGTCAATCACATGCACAATCAAATAAGTTAATCTAATATACAAGTGGCCATGTTTCATATGAAGAAAAAGAGAAATTGTTTTCCTTTACTTTTGGAAAAAAGGACTCTCAAAGTTCTTGAAGGTGGAAGATAGAATCTCTAAAAGTGATAATAAGAAATTTGCCGATGATCTTTTGCAATAGGATAGTGTTTTTTGAGGAATTACTCGTGTTCTATTTCACTTTCCTGTTTAGCTTGAGTTTTACGATTTGTTTCAGTTGGCCTATGATAAACTTTGGAATTTTTTGATCCACTCAAAACTTAGCACGCATTTTACTGATATCACGTGGTGTTCCTCTAATGTTCAATATGCTACTTGTCTTTTTTCCTCCTTGTAAATTAGTGCTTTGTTTGAGATAAATACTTGTTGACTTTTGGGGTGATAGTGTTGCAATTCTTATTCACTTGAATTAAACTTGAAAAAGTTCATGATTTAGGATCGTCCAAGTGGCAAAGGAAGAGATCAACTACACTGGCTGACAAGGATACTAGAAGCAAGCAACAGTAACTGGTAGAATCCAAGTGCTTCATACTTGCAATTCATAGTTTATTTGCTGAAGGCAGAATGTTCTATATGGCTTCATTACAAAGACCTAGGAATAATTTTCACCTCAACGGCATCAATGTATCCTGTACTGTTTCCATATGATGGTTATGATCCTTAGTGAAATCCCACGTTGAAACTTGGCATTTATAGAAAGCTATCATAAGAGTTGGTGTTTCTGTTTGCTTTAAATGGTAATGTAAAGAACGAGTACAAGAAAATACGCTTTCAACGAGTGTTCCTTCAACCTTATCCGCCCCTCCTAAGCATCTCCATATTGTTAGCATGTTTACTGGCTAGTCATTTTCAGTACTAATCACCTCCATTTCTTAATCCAGGCGCATTGTTGTTGGATTCCACCCAATGGAGGCTTGTAACACAACAATTGAGCAAAATGAGACAAAACAAGTTCCTGTCTCTCTCTACACCATATTCCAAAAACATGGAGTGGTAAGTGGCTGACTCATGCAAGGTCCTGAATTGTTATCAAACCTGGTCTAAGTGAAAAAGAACGCTTTGGCTGCAAATATGAGAACTAGTAGAAGTCATATGATGATGTTGATTTGGCTCAGTGCTCAAAACAGATTGAAAATGTTTCCATGTGGATAGATAATTCAATTGCTCATCACTCTTTAATGAAATGAGTTTGCATCTTCTTTTCAGAACGCATACTTGAGCGGCCAGGCTTGTGCTAGACTCGACAGAGGGCTTGGTTTTACCCCTATCAACCAAAGACTGGTTTCCCACAGGTGATTACCTGAAGGCTGAATCCCTTATTTCTGGTGTGATTCTTCAATAGAGAGCGAATGTGCACTTACATCTTGCTCACTCTTTGCCTCTCTTCGGGGTTTGCAGAGAAAAAGGTACCGGGTTCCTTCTTCACAGAGTGAGCTCCCTAGAGATGGTGGGTATCAAATTGTTCCACGTTTAAATATGGATGCATTTTTCGCGTTAACCGATGCATTTGTATTTTCTGCTGTCTTTGTACGACAGGTGACCTATTTCATTTCCTTGACGGGGGGAAATTGTGCACAAAATTGTACTCCGACAACAGGGTAAGGAGTTCATGTAAATTCATCCCATCAGCATCAGTCCTGTCCATTCTTTGAAGCTGCTAGTGCTACGCAATTTCTTCACCATTTTCCCTCATACTTTCGCGCATCAGTGCCTTGTAAAAACATAAAAATAAATTGCTATAGCAAATCTGTTTTTTAACACAGCCTTTGCCTTTTTGACACCAGCAGTGAGTTCTATAATGAGCTTTATTTTCCCTTAGTTTTAAGCGTGTATTATTACCATTTATTTGCGATTAAGAGTACAAATAAGATTGAGCGCTTGCTCTTATGTAAAAATAGCACGTCCGTACTCCCGTCACAGAAGCGCTGTCTCCATATAATATTGTTTTTGCAGATATATCGATACTTGTTTGCTCTTGCGGATGTGTGTTATGTTTTCACTTAGAAACTAAAACGCGCACGCAGATACTTATAAAACTCAAAAATAGCTCGCAAATATTGCAGTGCTGATTTTCTGCCTTTTCATTTGTCATTGTGGATTTTCCAGCGTGTCGCCTTGGTTCTTTGACTTGTCAAGCCTGTGGAGAAATTCTCCCTCTGAGAATGGGAAAGAAACAAAAGAAGATGAAGAATGATTTAATTGATCTTTTGTGCATCTCTAAATTACCTCATGGGTTACCGTCCTTTGTTCCCATTTTGTATTTAATGGGTAGGATATAACTTGAAACAATTGCATCAAGTTGGGAAATTTTTTTTTTTGTTTTTTGTTTTTTTTGGGATGAGGGGGTTCTTGCTTAATCCTCTTGTTACATACAGTATTCGTTAGTAACTACTGTAATTGCTTATGACAAGATAAAAAAAAACTAATTAATTATGTCAAATAATTCTCTATTTGCATATAATGTCCGTTTTGTATAGAAGTACTTCGGATATACTATACTATACGGCCCCATTTGATAACCCTCTTAAGCCTTGAGATTGGACTACCAATCCCAAGGGACTCCTAAACTCTTGTTTGGTAACCCAAATAGATCCGGACTAATAATCCCTTGGGATGAGTAGTGTGGCCTTTAGGGGGGATTCAAAATACCCTTTGGGACTTGGTATTGGTAATCCAATCCCAAGTAGGTTGATGCCAAAATACAAAGTTTACCTTGGACTAGTAATGAAAGCTACTTTGCATAAGGGCAAAAATGAAAATATATACTATCAGTCCACAATCCTAGCCCATGGAAACAAACATGGTATTAATAATCTCATTATCCAATCTCATCCCAAACAAACATACTCATTATCAATCCATTCTCATTGATAATCCCTTCTCATTATCAATTCCAATTCTAATCTCATCTCCTTACGAATCTCACCCTATCTACCACTGTTATCAAACGGGGCCTACGGGGTGAACATATCCGCCTCTTATATCCCATGGGCTGAAAATGTTTAAGAGTCAAATGTGGATGCTCACAAGATGTAAATAAGCTGTAAATGGAGGAAGAAAGTGAAATTTGGTAGGAGTATAAAAATATGAAGGGGCTTTTAGTTGTGCGGATAGGATAGGGTTAAGGGATAGAGAGAGGCTTCAGAGCATCTCCAGCCCTAAAATTCTGTTTAAGAACATCTTCATTTGACTCTTCAGATAGTAAATGTTCTTCAGTAATTTTGAAGACTGAGAATGAGGCTCCAAGCAGAGAGATTGGGGATATTTCAAAGGGTGGTTGTCCTCTCTGCAATCAAGATGATCATCTCTCTTCGGATATCATCTGAGCCGATGATTCCTCTTCAAACGTCAACAACCCTTCTCTCTCACTCTGTCTCTCTGTATGTTTGTATATATATATATAATGTGTGTGTGTGTGCTGGTAAATTACGGTGACCTCCCTTCGTCGTCGTATCCAATTGTTTCCTCGAGGAATCTTACCCGGAAAACCAAAAAAAATAAAAAAAATTCAGGCTGTGATGATAGATCTCTTAACAGATGATTTGGGGATGGAGGAGCCGACCCGTTTCATGGCGGGGCAACCCGGAGGGTCTGTGAGGAGAGGGGTTTTCTCCTTCTTCTCTTCTTACAGGAAACTGTGGTTGCAGCCATGGCGGAGTTACTAATCTTCACTCTGAATCATTCACACAGATCTGAGCCTAATCTGATTTATTTTCTTATTTTTATTCTTTTTTGCAAAAATAAAAAATTTCTTCTTTCTTTCTTTCGTTTTTCGTCTTTTGTTTTGACTAAAAACCATGGCCCTTTCCCATGTATTGCGTCCTGCCTGGGTTGTTTCCATAATTGGTTGATTTCAAGCCCGGGGTGCCTGTTCAGGGCATCTGAGCCGTCCATTTCAGTTTTGGACGGCTCGGATTTGAAGAGAAAAAAGAGAGTGAAAGAGGAGAGAGAGTAGTGGGGTGAGAGGAGAGAGGGTGTTTCAATCTGGACCGTCGAGCATATTTTTGTACGGTCCAAATGTGGGTGTTTGGCATCACGTCAGTCGGGTGATGTGGTACGCACATGGCACCCAAAAAAATTGGGTTGGCATGATGTGATAGTTTAGGCCTGTAGTTTAGGGATTCACATATCCCGAAGATCGGCCATGTTCTTTTTGAAACTTTAGACTCAAACTTTTCTTTTTTCACACGTTTTAATAAATTTATACTCTCATTTCTCTCCATTTATTATCTCAAAGCGTAGACCGAACATGGTCAAGTCAAAATCTATCAACTCTCTTGGGGCAATTAAGAGTAATTTAAAAAATGTACCAAGAGTCGCGAATAATTTGACAAGTATAGGAGTAAAGTTTACCCACTTGCCCCAAGAGTTCATCCGATTGGTTGGTGAATTTGCGTCCCACAAAATTAATCAGGGCTTGATTCTTTGGATCATGACCAATAAGTAATTTAATTTCTTGTGAATTTTATAGTTTTGGCGTGGATGTCATGCCTCTAATTAAATCGGAGAGATAATTAATTAAGGTGTACGTAAACTAACCTAGATACACAAATGACCTCCTGGGAAAAAAAGTTCAACCCACCAGCCATGGCTTATAGCTAGCACAAGTAATATAAGGCTCTGTTCCAAATTAACAGTAAAAGAAACTTTAGGAAAAGAAATGTAATTTCAAACTCAAAAATTATGTGTTTACACAAATATTTTTCTACCAATATGGATCTTGTTTCATAGATTTTATTGCGATCTTTTAAACAATGCAAAAAAAAATCCAAAAATTATTTTTTATTTTCATAATATGTAAGTTCGAAATTACATTTTTTTTTTAAAAAGAAGGTTTAAAAAGAAAACAGAACAAGTTCAATTCATGTTCTTCCCCTCGTATGGATAAAAAAGCCTAATTACACTTTAAAATTACTAAAAAGTAACTAGTGTATGTCATTCAAAAGCTCAAGCTCAGCTCCACTGTAAGTGAGCCTTATAAACAAGTTAGAGTCTATTTTTTCGAGCTAAGTTGAGCTTTTGAGTGTTAAGTTCGACTTGATTATTAAATGAGTCCAAAACTCGAGTTTGACTGTTTGAGCTTGACGCAATTACTAAACGAGCCGAGTTTAAGTGGACCTGGGGGTGTTGTAGTGCACCCCCTGCACTACACATGTAGTGCGGCCAATCCGGCCGTTCATCTCGGCAATGGACGACTAGGATTTGTTGAAGCTCGGATTAAATCCAAGTCGTTCACACCGAGATGGACAGTCGGATCGACTGTGTAGTGCGGCGGGTGCACTACAGCCCCTCCCATTCCGAGTTAAGTCATAACAAACCGAGCTTCAAACTAGTCGCGAACAACTCGGTTCGTTTGGAGCCCTAACGATAAGTTATCCCACCTTGTTACAGGTAGGGTTGTCCCAAAAAAATCCGGAACCGTGAAAACCGATTCGGACTGAATCGATCCGTGCCTTTTGGATTTTGTCCGTGGATTAATGGGCAGGACACGAATTCGAAAATTAAAAAACCGTGAGATACGGATTAGGATTGGATTTTCATTTTAAAACCGTGGATTAACCGAACCGGATCGTGAGATATTTAAAAAAATAAAAATATGTGTGTGTGTGTAATATTTATAAATAATTATAACTGTACTAATTGTTACTCGTATGATTTTTTATAAACAATTTTACATTAATGTGACAATATCTAAAACTTAAGGGGTAAGCTGTTAGTATTTTGTAAAAACGAAAACATAAATTTTAAACGGCATAGATATATACACACACAGTACTCCGAAGTCCGAAAGCCAAAACTATAAAAAAAATTGGTGGCTGTCTTGTTGCGCTGGTATCTGGATTTAAAGTAACTTGCTATAATAGTGTAATGTTATGGCATGTAACTAATAAGTGTTTGCACTTTGCATTTTAGTTGGCATTAGCGTTATTTTATTTTTATGGAAGAAAATCCGTGGATAAAATCGGGACCGAACCGTGACTCACGGTCCGAATCGTGAGAGTTTTGGATTAGGATTGGATTGCATTTTCTAAAAACCGTGAGATACGGATTATGATTGGATTCATAGGAATCCGATCCAATCCGGACCGTGGACAACCCTAGTTATGGGCCTACCTAGGGATGGCCATCTTGGCCGATTTGTCCGTATTCGATCCGTTACGCGCCCCGAATGGATCGAATATTTGGAGATTTTTTCGGAGATCGGGACGGATATAGATTTTTTCAGCGATCGGACTTCGGATTCGGATATGTCAATATCCGCTTTCGATCTGTCCCGTTGCCATCACTAGGCCCACCACAGTACCACCTCGTGAATACCATAAATACGGCCATATGGTTGGTGGAGACATGGCAGCAATGCTGGTGCAGTGGTGCATTGGATAAAGCAATTGTTGGAGTCTTGTAGTAAAAATCTAGTACTACTAATAAAAAAAAAAGGAATCTCTCAGTTTATGTTTAAGCAGAGTGTCCAAAATAACCTTTCATCTTCTGCACCTTACCAAAATAACCTTTAAAAGAAGGGAAAGCTGGAGGCGATGTAAATAATGGCCTCGAGTAACGGATTAGGGTTGGAACTTGGAAGCTTTCATAGCATCCCCAAATCTACTCTCTGTTGCGAAGCGAGTGCTGTACTTACCATCTGATAACTGGAAAAATTTTCAGTGCCGAGCGGGTACCTCCCCCTTCGTTTTGGTATTTTTTGGATTTACCCCAAGATTTTGAGGCTTCAGCAGAGAGATGAGGGCGTTTCTGAGGGTGGTTGCCCCTCTCTGCTACTCATGCCGATGATCTCTAATCAGACCATCACAGCCGATGATTCCTCCCCAAAAAATCAACAGCCCTCCTCTGTCTCACACACACACACACCTCTCTCTCTCTCTCTCTCTCTCTCTCTCTCTCTGTATATGTATGTATGTATCTATATGCGTGCGTGGGTGTGCTTTTTTGCTGGGAAATCAGAACTGGAAAATGGAAATGATACTTAGGGGGTGTTTCCGGTAGGGAATTGTTTGTGGAAACATGGTTACCCTAAAAGCGAAACAGAAACAGACCATGGAAAAGAAAAGGAAAAAACATTGGCTGTGAAGATAGCTTTTTCCTGAGCAGGTGATTCAGGGACGGAGGATCCGACCCGTTCACTGGCGGGGCATTCACAGAGCTGCTGTGGGTTGCAGCCATGGCGGAGTCAGACTCTCGTCTATTCATTCACAGATCTGAGCCTAACTAGCCCTCAGAGTGAGTACCAACTAGCCCTTCTTGTTATAGTTTACTTACTCTATGCTGCGAACTGTCTATCGGTACACACCATTTAGTAATGCGAAGCAAGGCCGTGCTTCAGGATTTTGAGGCTTTCAGCAGAGAGATTAGTGGGTGTTTCTGAGGGTGGTTGCCCCTCTCTGCTAATTAAGATTATGATCCCTAATCAGATCATCACAGCCGATGATTCCTCCAAAACAATCAACAACCCTCCCATCTCTCTCTCTATGTGTGTGTGTGTGTGTATTTGCGCGCTTTTGCTGCGAAATCAGAATCTGGAAGATGACAATGTCATTCTCTTACAATACATTACCTTTGATAAGTTGCTAAGAGGTTGCTGAGTTTGGTTATTCCAATGTGAGCTCTTTTTTGAGCAAATGTTGCTAACCTTAACAACCTTTTGTTTTGATTATTCCACTACGGATGCTCTTAGTTAAGATCCCCTCCAGTATCCTACAAGGTTACCCAAAAGACGTACAATGGAAAAGAAAATAAAAACTTTGGCTGTGATGATAGCTTTTTCTGAGCAGATGATTCAGGCGATAGAGCATCTGACCGTTTCTTGGCGGGGCATGCACAGCTATGGGAGATAAAGGGGTTTTCTTCTTTTTTCTCTCACGGGTAACTGTGGATGCAGCCATGACGGATTTGGACTCTTTTCTGATCATACACAGATCTGAGCCTAACCCCCATACATATATCTGTTTTTTTTTTTACTTATAAGTTTACAAGAACGCAGCCTAAGACCTTAGCAGAACGGGGCCTTGTACTCCTCTCTCAGCAATGCCACTCAAACCACGAGGGTTTTGGGACTATAATTTGAGAGCTTGGACCAAGAACAAGGGTTGAAGTTGAACTCAAGAATGGGTTCAGCTTGCCGATCAAAAAAAAAAGTTGCAAAGAAAGGGTTCAGCCCTTCTTCATACCTCTCTTTTTTCTCGAGAATGAGGCTCCAAAAGAGAGATCGGGTATTTCTAAGGGTGGTTGCCCCTCTCTTCCACAAAGATGATCCCTTTTTGGATCATCTGAGCCCATGATTTCCCCCACAAAATCAACAACCCTCTCTCTCTTGCGCATACAATATGTTCGCTTGCATACATCTCTCTATGCGTGTGGAAAAATTATTTGGTGGTCTTTGATATTGGAGGAAAGCTTGTACAGTTGCACCAGCTGGTTCTGTTTTCATTACACACCTGAACTTGAAGGCTGTGACGATGGCTTTTGCGAGAATATGATACAGGCAAAAGGATCCGATCTGTTTCTTGGCGGGGCAACACAGAGGGCCTATGAGGGATTGTGGGTGATTCTATTTGCAACCCATAATTTATCCTTGCCCAAATCTTCTCTTTACCCCAATTTCCTTTCTCAACCTTATGGGCAACTGTTCTTTGCAGCCATGGCGGAGTCAGATTCTTGCCTCGTCATACACAGATCTGAGCCTAATCATTTATTGCCTACTGTTTATTTGTATTTGTTCACAGAGTTATGTTTATTTCTTTTGTTTTGATTCGTTCGGTTTCTGGATGTAATAATGTGTTCAGTTTGGGGAGCTTGGTGGTCTATTCGTGAATTGCGTTTGTCTGTTAAATTTGTGAGGTTTTGGAGGGTTTCATTATCAGTTTGATTTCTACTGCAGAAACAATTGTAAAACAAAGTACTTGGCTGTGGGCTATATAATATGCCTAGAGAGATTACGGTTTGTGGAAGACATTTTGATGAGTTTTCAAATTCTCACAAGGCACGTAAATTGAAGAACGAATAAGCGAATAAAACCGATTTCCCAAAGCAAAAATAACAGGGTAGTCACTGACGTAAAATAAATCTATTGCATATCTTTACGTTCAAAACGTGTTCCTGAAACAATTATCTATAGACGTTTTCTGAAAACTCGATGGAGCCGAGCAAAGTCTTGAACGTCTATGCTGGTTTTTTTTTTTACAAGAAATTAATGATTTTGCCAAATTTTTGCTTTCGAATGCTTTATTTTTTTACCACTTTGTTTGCACTTAAAGTCGTTAGTCGAGAATTTCAATTAGGAAACTCTGTGCTAGTTGTATCGACACCTGAGAAAATTGTGTTGATGTCGGTGAGTGAGTATCGACGTGCCTGAGATGTGCATTAAAGTTTAAACTTGTTTGGTCTCTCATGCATATTATTCATCGTCTAGTGAATGGTTAACCAAGCTCTTCAATTATACGAAGTTTGGTCTCTCATGGATATTATTCATCGCCTAGTGAATGGTTAACCAAGCTCTTCAATTATATAAAGTTTGCACCGTACAACCAAAGGGAGAAGAAGAAAAAATTCATGCACACGCTTTGTCCAAACTATTTTTCTATCTTCCCATGGTGAGGTCCTAATGTGCATGCTAGAGCCAAAATGAGAATGAGGGGAGAGTGTGTGTATATATATATATCCCAAGTCACATACTGCGTGCATGTTTAAGTGATACTGAGAAGTAGTGTGAGAACAAAAGCGAGTGCATGCAAGCAATTTTTATTTTATTTTTTTTATAAAGAGTCAACTATGGGTATTTCAAATATACACCAGATCGTGTCACACTAATGATCAAAATTATTCAATTTGTTTAAAATATTATTTTAATAAATTTAGCTCATCTGACGTACATTTGATATACACCAAATGGTATACTCATAAATTTTGTGTTTTTAAAAAAAAATTTAAAATCTGATACTAAAAAAATGTGATAACGAAAAATGAAAGTGAAAATTTAAAACGAGAACCAAAAATCGTGTAACTAGTATAAGGCCTTAGCACCAACAAATAGGGATAAACAAGTCAAATGAGCCAAGTTGGTTGGTGACACTTGGTTTGAAATCTTAATGAGTTTCAAAAATATGTGCGAACTAGCTTGCTTATGAGACGAGACGAGCTCAAACTAGCTTTATTAAGCCAAACACAAATCAATCTCGAGTAGTTTGAAATTTTTTATACTACATAAGCTGAACAAGCAACTTTAACAAGTCGATCTTAAACAAGTTTTAACTAACAACACGGACTTAAACTCGAGTAACTTGGTGGTTGCCCTGCCAGCAAGGGCCAAGAAGATGCGAACAAGGGAGTGGCGGTGAAACCGAAGAAAGTAAATTACGGGGGCACTATAAAAATGGTTTTGGGAAAGTAACTAGGGTTATATGCTCGAGGATGAGGCTCCAAACAGAGAGAAATTGGGATTTCTTTGGGTGGTTGTCCCTCTCTGTAAACATACAAGATGATCCCCCCATCATCTGAGCCCATGATTTCTCCCCCACAACTCAACAGCCCTCCTCTCTCTCTCTCTCTCTCTCTCTCTCTCTCTCTCTCTTTCTCTGTGTGTGTGTGTGTGTGTGTTTACACCATTGGTGTACTCGTAGTTTTTTCAGTCTCCATTTCCAATACAAGTACTACTAGCAGAACAGGTTCTAAGAGTATCCACAATGGAAGTAATAATCAAAACTAAGAGCATCTCCAATCTTCCCAGTTATCGGAGAAATTATTCAGTGCTCCTGAGGTTTCTGACGAATACTTCACTTCACCGGAAACATCCCATCTCTAATAGGCCGTGACGATAGCTTTCCCGAGCAGATGATTCGGACGTTGTGGATCCGACCCGTTTACCTGGCGGGGCATCACAGAGGGTATTCGAGAGATGAAAAGGGGTTTTCTTTTTCTTCCCTCGTAGGCAACTGTGATTGCAGCCATGGCAGAGTCGGATCCTCGTCTGATGATACACAGATCTGAGCCTAATCCTTTCTTTATCTACAATTCATATTATTCTAGTATATTATTCGAGGTTATTTGTTGTACCTATCGAAATGGGTTAAATTCTTTGAATTTGGTAAAGTTTATTTGGATGAGATGAAAGGAACTGGGTTCCGGTGAGATGTTTATGATGCAGATCCGGATCCTGATCGGTCCAGTCCATGTTTTGGATTGGAGAAAACAGCCTTTAACAAGATCATTCATTTGCTGCAATTAATGATTTTGATGTAGTTTTACTCTTCTATCAGTAAAAATGTATGAGAAAATCTGAACTATTCATATTAAATTTAAACTATCCGGATCTGGATAGTCCAAATTATTGTACGGGATAGGAGCTGGATCCTTATGACGCTTCTTGTTTTTGTGTGTAGTAATGGATGCTTTCATTGAGAGTGAAAACTTCGAAACTTGCAACGAGATGGTGGAGTATCGAACTTTAGTTTTTTGTGCGTAGTAAATTTAGGGGTGTGCAAAAAACCTGTGAACCTGGCCCAACCCGAAGGATCTCGGGTGGGGTCGAATATGTGGTTCAAACGGGTGTTGGTTTACTTTCTGACAAAAATCAGATTTCGGTTCGGAATTCAGGTTGGTGCGTTCCTTACCCGTCGATTTGGACCCGACCCGACCAATACATAAAGCGCAATTTAGGTTTTTTTTGGTGCAATCCGACCCGACTCGAAGTATAGAATTGGGCTCGCATACGGTTCTTACTACATGTGCGGTTTGGTTTGTGGGCCTAAATATTCTTACCCGGCATGGTCGGGTCGGGTTCCATTTTCGGGTCAAAACAACTCGACCGACCCGTGCACACCACTAATAGTAATGGATGCTTTCATTGGGAGTGAAAACTTCGAAACTTGCAACAAGATGGTGGAATATTAAACTTTAGTGGGTGCGGATAAAAAAAAAACAACTTTAGTGGGGAAGAGGGGACAGAAAATTGGGTGAAAAACCATGGTAAAGAAATGGCATTTGCACCGACAAAACCAATTGGTCCTGTATTGCTACTATTTTCTACATGGGGAACCAAATACTAGGTCGGAGAACAAAAAGTATTAAAAAAAAAACAAAAACAAAAAGGTGGTAATTATTCTCTACGATTAATATAATTTGTGAGTTAGGCCTCATTCCGCTAAATTTATTATTTTTTTAATATTTATTTCTTGCTTTACAAGATTGGTCATTATCTTACGAATATCAGAATTAAGTAAAAAACAAGTTCATAATCGCTATAAAGCTCAACCTAATTAATAGATCAATTAAACGAAAAAATAACACAAGCGGAGGGTGGTTTCAAACTGCAAACCTTCCAGCGAGGTGCAGAAGATATAGCCAATTGACTGTAAGAATGATATTAGTGATATATGAAATGTGATTACGATCACAACATTGGTGTAAAAAGGTGGAGAGCAATTTGTTTACATTCTTAAAAAAAAAGAAAAAAGAAGGGTGAGCTTTATTTTCTTTGAGTAGTATTTCTATTGAGTCTCGATGATCAGTTCCGTTCATTTTGCATAAATCTTTTTATTGTTATTCCTACTATAAGATCATCACTAATGGACATGGACAGGCTGCCAATTCAGACATATAATTTTGGTTTAAAATTCTAAACAAGACAAGTGTTTTTCATCGAAGTGGCTACAATGGTAATGTTTATTCAATTTTGAGCGAGGAAACAAAATTACACTAAAAATCATCAATAATGGACATGGACAGGCCAATTCAGACATACAGTTTTGGTTGAAAATTATAAACCAGGACAAGTGTTTTTTTTCTCTGAAGTGGCTACAATAGTAATGTTCATCCAATTTTGAGCGAGGGAACAAAATTACACTAATTGTGGTAGAACTCAATATAACATACTCCTTCCCAAAGCGGATAAATTTAATTTACTTATTCCGTTTCAATTTGCTTGTCTATTTTGGAGATTTCAATCTTTTCAGGAGGCACAATGATTACTCTTGAAATTTCCATTTGACTGAAAAAAATGATTACTCTTGAAAGGTTTATTTTCCACAATATACCCCTCACTTTTATAGCATTACATAAGGTGCACATTCTCTAATGTACAAATTTTTTTTTTTAAAGAGAAAGGGCACTAATAGAACTTAAATGAGTCGACTTCAAATTTGACAAATAATTTGGGACATTAAAAAGTCAAAAAATAGGACAAACAAATTGAGATGGTAAAGTAGCATTTTTGGTCGGGAAAAGAAGGTGAAAAAAATACTCTAGCACTAAGACTCCGTTTATTTTGGTATTTTGGATTTGGATTTATAAATAATGAGTGTAATGAGTAATAAAGTAATAATTGAAAATATGGGTAATGATTGGAAATACATAGAGAAAAAAAATAGAAATAATAATTGAAGAAAAATAAGATAATTAAGAGAATCTAAAATCCAAAATCCTAAGATAATTATTACTAGAATTCAAAATCCAAAACTCTATTGGGTCTAAAGTTGTGGTGGTAGAAGCAAGAAGGAAAAAATTTAAAAAAACCCCTGAACTTTGAACCCAATGTCAAATAGGCACCTGAACTTAAATAAATTTCAATTGAACACATGAACTTTCATTCCGTTATTCAATTTACCCCCTACCGTCTCAATCTGTGACTTTCCTAACGGCAACCGCTGAGCTGGACACTAACAAACAAAATAAAACGTTAGAGGGAGAAATTGGAGGGAAACAACAGTGACCTGACACCTTTTTAAGGCCCCGTTCGGCTAAATAAGCCTACTGGCTTATTTTTTTTCCCTTATTCAATTTTTTTTTGTATTTTTTATGCCTTATTCTCTTTACAATTCAAAAAGAATTTTTACAAAAAATTCTCTATAGATCTCCATACTTCCAACATTTCACTCTCTATCTCTCTCCACTTATTACCCCTACTATTTTTCAAAACAAATTTCAAACACCAATCCAAACATAGCAAGTTTTTCGTTATTTTTTTGGGGATTATTGCATCGTCATGACAGGAGGAATCTAAAAAGTAACAAATTACGATCGAAACCTAATTTTTTTGAATAAAGACAAAAATAAGCTAATAAGCCAATTTTTTCGTCTTTATTAAAAAATGGATTTCGATCATAATTTTTTACTTTTTAGATTCCTCTCGTTATGACGATGCAATAATCCCCAAAAAATTGACGAAAAACTAACAAATATGAAATTTTTTTTTGAATAAGAACAAAAAGTAAGCCAATAGGCTTATTTAGCCGAATGGGGCCCTAAAAAGGTGCTAGATCACTATTGTTTCCCTCCAATTTCTCCCTCTAACGTTTTGTTTTGTCTGTTAGTGTCCAGCTCAGCTGTTGCCGTTAGGAAAGTCACGGATTGAGACGGCAGGGGATAAATTGAATAACGGAGTGAAAATTCAGGTGTTCAATTGAAGTTTATTTAAGTTCAGATGCTTATTTGACATTAAGTTTAAAGTTCAGGGGTTTTTTTAAATTTTTCCCCAAGGAAGAAAACAAACAAGGGGATTATCCAAAAAAAAAACAAACCAGGGGCAATATAAATACTGGCAATGGTAAAGGATCTAGGGTTCTGCGAATGAGGCTCCAAAAGAGGGATGGGTCTTTCCAAGGGTGGTTGCCCCCTCTGAAGATCATCGGAGCCGATGATTTCTTACCAAAATCAACAGCCCTTGTATCTCTCTCTCTCTCTCTCTCTCTCTCTCTTTGTGTGTGTGTGTGTGTGTGTGTTCTTCTTGCTGGTAAAACAGCTTGGGAAAATTTCACTGATTACCCCCTGAGGTTGAACAGAGTGATTATTCAGTTTTCACCAGAAACTACTAGTACTACTACTCCCTCCGTTCCAATTTATTACTACTTCCTTTTCGGGCAACCGGACAAAGTTCCGTATGGCTGCCGCAAAGGAGTTGATTGAGGGTTTTGAAACAGAGACCTAAGATGAAGAAGAAGAAGCAGCTGACCCTAAGATTAAGGCTAAGTTCGGCTAAGATCAAGTAGAGACATTGATCGCGAGGCCAATCCCTCTCGGGTTTTGCCGCGATACCTATAAGGCTGTGAGGATCTGTTTCGGAGCAGTTATGATGCAGTGAAGAGGATCCGACCCGTTTATTGGCGGGGCACACAGAGGGTCTGTAGGAGGTTTTTATGGGCAACTGTTGTTGCAGCCATGGCGGAGTCGGATTCTCGTCTGATCATACGCAGGTCTGAGCCTTTACCGTTTATCCTCTTCAAAGTCTATGCATATATATTATACATTAATACATACAGACATACATATGTGCATGCATTTACCGTTTATATATTTCTTGATCTGATTGCTGTGGTTTTAGATGGAAACAATTCTTAATTGGGGTATTTTATTTATTTATTTATTTTTGTGGATTTTATGATTCTGCCAAAGCTTCGTGTTTTGTTTTTTTGCTGTTTTTTGTTTTTGTGTTTTGCACTTCATTCGTTTGTTGATTCAATGGTAAGAAAGTATTTGTGGTGATTAGAGCAATGGAAGGAATTAGAGTGATCTCATGATTTCATTACTTTCATGGTACTTGGTTGTGCATGGTTAAAAAAGGACTTCCGATTGTTGATTGAAATAAGTGCCTTTTACTATCTGTGTTTTTTTTTTTTTTGAGAGAAATACTGGTCACTTATTTTTGCTAGGAAGAGTGAGCAGATTTTGGAGTAATGTGTCCGCCAGTTTAGCAAAAGCATCATGTCACGGACCTTGACCAATTCCTTTCCAGACTAGGGGATTCACTGAAAATTTCGACCTTGTTCGGTTAAGGGTTTTGGATTCTAATCATTATCCTATTTATCTCCAATCATTATTCTCATTTTTCTCTCTACCTATCTCCAATCATTATCCATATTTCCAATCATTACATTTTTCTCTACACTCATTACCTACAAATTCAAATCCAAAATCCCAAAACGAACGGGGTCTTTTTTCTTGCGACCTAAACCCAAGAATCGAACACAGGCAATTGTGTGGGGGAGCAACCAACTAGACTAACCCTTGGGACTATGATGATGCTATTCCTGATTTTATCATCCATCTATATGGACGTGAGGTTGCGTTTCCGCTAACGAATGCCCTTTCACCCTCACAGGCCAATATAAGGATGCGTTGTGGTTATATTTTTTTGCTTTCATGCTAAAGGTGATGTTTTGGAGAGAATGACCTGTCTCGTAAAGGATTACGAGAAAAATAAGTACTTAAAAAATAAGAACATTAGCGGGACGGGGCCTTACTTTAGTGGAAACACTCATTAGTTTAAGTATGAGGCTGGATCAGAGAGATGGGAAGTTTCTAAGGGTGGTTGCCCTCTCTGTACAAGACGATCTCTTTCTTCCCATTCTTCCCATATCGATTGTGTTGGAGCCGATGATTATTTTCAATCAGAGTCAACAGCCCTTCCCAATAGACATGCATGCACATACATATATATTGAAGTGGCTGTGAAAAGCCCCCTCTCTATGGAACAATTTGAATGAGGCTGTGATGATGTTTTCAACCAAATTCAGGCACTTGAGACGTCTTGTTGTGGCGGGGTATCTCAGTGAGTCTCTCATGGCTCCTGTTGTTGCAGCCATGGCAGAGGGCCTCATTTGTCTGAGAAAAAGGCGAATCTGAGCCTTGTCTTCTCTCTTCATATCTTCTTCCCTCTTTTGGACTGTGTTCACTTTGGGTCTCTAAAACCATGAGCAATATAGAGGGAGATAATGCTAAGCCGGTCCTATTTTTTTAGTTCATGGTTTGGGGGATCCGTCCCATAAAATTCGAATATAAATATGGACAGTGAGAAGGGATGTAGGGTTCTGCTCAAGAATGAGGCTTCAAAAGGGGGAATGAGTGTTTCTAAGGGTGGTTGCCCCCTCTCAGCAACGAGATGATACGTGATCATCATAGCCAATGATTTTCTTCCCAAAATCAACAGCCCTTGTCTGTGTGTGTGTGTTTTTACTTGCTGGTAAAACAGCCAGGGAAAATTTCATTGATTACCCCCAAAGGTATCCAAAAACAGAGGAAATAGAGTAAAGCTGCTGATTTTGCCACTCCCAAGGGAAATGATTTTGCCACTCTATTTTTTGTTAACACCACTCCCATGCAAGTGTATTTTTGGGTATTACCCTAGAGTAATTATTCAGTGTTCACCAAAAACTACTATGAGTTGACAACGCTTGCGAGATTTTTGAACCGAGACCTAAGAAGAAGAAGAAGCAACCCCCAAAGCATGAGGCATTGATTGCGAGGCCAATCCCTTTCGGTCTTTGCCGCGATACGTATAAGGCTGTGAGGATCAGTTTTGGAGCAGAAATTCAGAGACAAAGGATCTAACCTGTTGCTTGGCGGGGCACACAGAGGGTCTGTAGGAGGCTCTTATTGTAGGAGGCTCTTATGGACAACTGTTGTTGCAGTCATGGCGGAGTCGGATTCTCGTCCAATCATACACAGATCTGAGCCTTTACCCTTTATCCCCTTCAATTTCTACGCATATATTACACCCACATACACCCATACATGCATTTACAGTTTACATATTTATTGATCTGATTTTTGTGATTTTAGATAGAAACAAGTCTTAATTGGGGCATTTTTTGGGGGCATTTTGATGATTCTAAAGCTTAGTATTTGTTTTTTGCTGTTTTTTTTTTTGGTTTTTGGTTTTTGCACTTCATTCATTTGTTGATTTATTGGTAAGAAAGTATTATGCTGGGTCTTGTTTTGTGGTTATTAAGTTTAGAACTATTTCATTACTTTCACGGTACTCACTACTCGGTGTGTATTTCAAAAAAGAAAAGAAAAAAAAGGGACCTTCAATTGTTGATTCAGTTAAGGTGCCTTTCATTATTTTGTTGGCTACTTATGGTAAATTTATTTGTGTGCCAAACAATGAAAAATATTTTACTCGAAAATTATTTATTCCAAAATCTTTTTATAATTTACATCGTAAAATATTTTTCGTCGAATCAAACGGAGCCTAAAGGTGATGTATTGTGAGAATGATCAGTTTTGTAAAGCAGAAAATAAGTACTTAAAAAAATAAGTCTGTCTAGTGGCAGAGCTCTGGGATCGAACTCGCGACCTTTACTTCCTGCCATGCTAAGATATTTCTCTCTCAGAAAAAGATGCACTGCTATAAGAAAGTGATATCAATTCTCTGAAATGGGTCTTGAGAATTTGTTAGCCATTGCATGTTTACTGAGGAAAAGATGGGATGTGAAGTCCTGGGCCGTCATTTTCCCTAGAATTTCTCTGGACCGGAAGTTACCATTGGGGAAGTTACCATTGGGCTATAAGCCTGTTGGTCAGCATTCACATAAGTTTACAAGAATGCAGCCTTGTCAAGGAAAAGTGGGGGTGTGAATAGAATTTCCTTGGACCTTTCTGAAAATGGCTGTCATTGGCAGAATGACTGAAACGCCCTCGGCTTTCGGTACGGGCCAATATAAATATGGACGTGAGGAAGCTTTTAGGGCTAAAAATCTCATTAGTTTAAGTATGAGGCTCGATCAGAGGGATGGGGAAGTTTCTAAGGGTGGTTGCCCTCTCTGTACAAGACGATCTCTTTCTTTCCAGATTGATCTTCTTGGAGCCGATGATTATCATATATACAAGATTCAACAGCCCTTCTGCGTACATACACTCATACATATATATATTGAAGTGGCTGTGAAAAGCTCTCTCTCTCTCTCTGTAACAATTTGAATGAGGCTGTGATGATATTTTCGAACAAAATCAGGAACTTGAGGACTACTCTTGTTGTTGGCGGGGTAACTCGGTGAGTCTCTCATGGCCCCCTGTTGTTGCAGCCATGGCGGAGGGCCTCATTTGACTGAGAAAAGGCGAATCTGAGCCTTGTCGTCTCTTTTCATATCTCTGTCTCTTTCCATATCTCTGTCTCTTTCGTAGATTTTCCTTTTTCTGGGGGTTGTTAATTTGATTTTGATTTGTGTAGCACGGAGTAGCAATTTTGGCTAGTTTTTTCTAGTTTCCCATTTAAAAAATGAGAAAAAAAGGTTTTACTGTTTGATTTTAACAGTTGATCAGGGGCCGGCCCAGTTGAAGATTGTTGGAAGATGTATGCAGTATAAGCTGTTCCCGATGCATTTTCTCGGGAAATCATATGATTTGTGTTTGGTTGCTGAGAAATGAAGTTTTGGGGGAAACCAATGTACCCTTGGGTTCACTTCTTCAACTGGTCTTTATAAAAAAAAAGAAGAAATAAACATTTTTATTTAGGTGGTTTACAACTATAGTTGAAAATATTTTTTCCCCCACAAAACAAGCTTCTTTTAATTGTCCAATACTTATCTAAAGGTATAATGGTGAACCCGGGTTGTGCTGTGCACTTGTGTGTAGCATGTGTGTTGTGTATGATGTGAGCTGCTATAATAGTGCAAACACGTACACAAACTTCATAATTTGTTTTTAATTTTTGAGAAGCACATGAACTTCATAATAAGAACAAGGTCTTTATTATCGGAGAATAATAAGACAAGTTTGGTGTTTTCCACTCGCAAATTTTCATTTCCCTATGGCATGGAACAAAACTAAAATTGCAACTAGTAAAAATCTTGGATGTCAGAATAAAGAATTTGTGAATTGTCTATTTTGTCTCTAAAGTAGATTTTATTTGGAAAAGTTAGTGAGTAAAAGTGTAAGATGATGGGTAAGTAGGGAAAGTGAAGGAAAAAGTTGATGTGAAAGGTATAATGATGTCTTTTTAATAAGTTGGAGTTACGAAGCAGGACACTTAAAAAGAGACGGAGGGAGTATCAATTCTTTGAAATGGGTCTTGGGAATTTGTTAGCCATTGCATGTTTAGTGAGGAAAAGATGGGGTGTGAAGTCCTGGGCCGTCATTTTCCCTAGAATTTCCTTGGACCGGAAGTTACTATTGGGCTACAAGCCCGTTGGTCAGCATTGACACAAGTTTACAAGAACGCAGCCTTATCGAGGAAAAGTGGGGGTGTGAATAGAATTTGGGAAACGATTTTGCCACTCTTTTTTTTTGTTAACATCACTCCCTTGCAAGTGTATTTTTGCATCAAAAATACACTTGCTGGAGAGTGGCGTTAACAAAAAAGGGAGTGACAAAATTAGCAACCTAGAATTTCCTTGGACCTCTATGAAAATGGCTGTCATTGGCAGAATGACTGAAATGCCCTCTCGGCTTTCGGCACGGGCCAATATAAATATGGACGTGAGGAAGCGTTTAGGGCTAAAAATCTCATTAGTGCAAGTATGAGGCTCGATCAGAGGGATGGGGAAGTTTCTAAGGGTGGTTGCCCTCTCTGTACAAGACGATCTCTTTCTTTCCAGATCGATCTTGGAGCCGATGATTATCATATGTACAAGATTCAACAGCCCTTCTGCGTACATACACACATACATATATATTGAAGTGGCTGTGAAAAGCCGCGCCCCCCGTACAATTTTGCGTACATACACACACACACACATATATATATATATATATATTGAAGTGGCTGTGAAAAGGCCCCCCCCCCCCCCTTACAATTTGAATGAGGCTGTGATGATATTTTAGAACAAAATCAGGAACTTGAGGACTACTCTTGTTGTTGGCGGGGTAACTCGGTGAGTCTCTCATGGCTCCCTGTTGTTGCAGCCATGGCGGAGGGATTCATTTGACTGAGAAAAGGCAAATCTGAGCCTTGTCGTCCCTCTTCATATCTCTTTCTCTTTCTCTTTCGTAGATTTTCCTTTTTCTGGGGGTTCTTGTTAATTTTATTTTGATTTGTGTAGCACGGATTAGCAATTTTGGCCGGTGTTTTTTTTAATTTCCCATTTTAAAAATGAGGTAAAAAAGGTTTTACTGTTTGAGTTTAACAGTTGAAGGGTTGGCCCAGTTGAAGATTGTTGGAAGTTGTATGCGGTATGAGTTCCCGATGCATTTTCTCGGGAAATCATGTGATTGGTGTTTGGTTGCCGAGATATGAAGTTTTGGAGAAAACCAATGTACCCTTGTGTTTACTTCTTCAACTGGTCTTTGTAAAAAGAAGTACAGTAAAACATTTTTATTTAGGTGGTTTACAACTATAGTTGAAAATATTTTTACCCCCCACAAAACGAGTTTCTTTTAATTGTCCCAACACTTCTCTAAAGGTATAATGGTGAACCCGGGGTGTGTGTTGTGCACTTGTGTACAGCATGTGTGTTGTGTACGATGCGAGCCGCTATAATAGTGCAAACATGTACACAAATTTCGTAATTTGTTTTAAATTTTTGAGAAGCGCATGAACTTCATAATAAGAACTAGGTTTTTATTATCGGAATAATAAGACAAGTTTGATGTTTTCCACTTACAAATTTTCATTTCCCTATGGCATGGAACAAAACTAAAATTACAACCAGTAAAATCTTGGATATCAGAATGAAGAATTTGTGTAGACTAGAATTGTCTTCTAATTATTCTGGGACAGCTACTTTTCATTCTACTCTTTTCATTTTAGAATATGTTAAAAGACATGTCAATTTTGACAAAAGCTAAAGTAATTTTGTTTTGGAAATTTTCAGCTATCCTTGTGATGAGAGCAGATCCCCTGTCTGAGCCCAATTCGGACAGGGACCTGTCCCACCTCTCGGAGCCGTTGATCTCACAAATTAATGGCTGAGATGTGCCGAACATTTTTTGCTCCAAAACGACGTCATTTTGGCTTGGCACATCTCAGCCGTTGATTTGCAAGATCAACAGCTCCAAGGGTTGGGACATGCCCTTGTCCGGATTGGGCTCGGACAGGGGATCCTTGGTGCCTTATGAAGGGTATGTACGATATTAAAAATTAGAGTAAAGGTATATATTAATTTAATACCAGTGAACATCTTTCTATTTGACCTGAACTATATTACTCCTTTTGTAGTAATTTGTTTGTCCACGTTTAGGTTTTTTAAAAAATTTAAGGGTAAATGTTGAAAAATTAAATATTACCAGGTGCAACTATTATATTTCCTAAAAAAGTTAGATTCAGAAAAATTGAACAAACAAATTAAGATAGAATATAAAGCTAAACAAATGAGTGTTTTTTTTTTTTAGGCTCTCTTTCACACAAAGCTAGAATTATCTCAACCTATGGGCAAGTGAGAATGTGGTAAGTTTCTACTAAATTAAATGAGGTGCATTCTTGCTAAATTAAATGGACTACAGCTAACAATTAATGATAATAGTCAAGTTGTTTTACCTAAATTGTATTTTAGTTGATGTATGTGAAGAGAATGACAATAGTTAAATTTTTTTTTGCTAATTAAATTGCATTCAATTTTTCAACATTTATCCTTAAATTTCTAAAAATGCCTAAAAGTAGAGAAACAAATTACTACGGAAGGAGTAATAAAGCTCAGGTCAATCGTTTAGTTTAGTGGAAACGCATCTTGATACGGAGAAGGCTAATCAATACTTCTACAACAACAAACACGTATGCAAACACTTTTACACGGTTGATAAAACAAATGTATTACACTCACTCACATTCTTACGGGGACCTGCAAATATTACATAACTAATTTGTGTGATACTCACTTTGGAACGGTGAAATATTTGTGGTTATAGAATTTTTCAACGACAATAATACTGCCGGTCGCAGAATTTCAATTCTCCCACCGCCAAAGGCATATCGTTCTTTAGATAAAAAAAAAAAACCATCTTCATACAAAAATCTTACAATATCTACCTAATAAAACACAAGAGTGGGGACCACACAAACACAAGTTAAAAGAAGGGTTGAGATTCATTTGATTCAAGGACTGATGTGTGCTCTCTAACTCTCTTAAGAAAACACTCACACTCTTACAAATATATTACAAAAATGCCATCGGTTCTTTTTACCCATTACTCGGCTTCTAGCGTTGGCATAAAAAAATAAAAATATATTACAAAAATGTCCGAGCCTACGGCACTATCGGGATGCGTAGTGCCGTAGACATGGACAAACACTAGTTTAAGACATTTTAATTATTTTTTAAATTAGCTCAAAATGCCCAAAAAATAAAATAATACTCCGTCAGAAGTACTTTTGGATAGGACGTGCCAAAAAGTACTCTATTTAGCAACTGAGCTGCCAATCTAGTTTTGACACCTGGCATGCTTAACGGTGGAAAACGTATCTCCTCCACATAATATAGAATCCCAACCATCACCGCTCCGTCGTCTTCAGCCCCGCATTGGCCATTTTCATCACTGAGAGCAATCAAAGATCAATCGAAACCAATTCTGGTCAAACCCATTTCCGTTTTTGTCAAACTAGATAGACTAGATGAAGATCACGGCGTTGTTGGTGCTGAAATGCAACCCGGATGGATCATCCGATCCGGTGATCCTCGCAAACGCTTCGGACGTGAGCCATTTCGGCTACTTCCAGAGGTCCAGCGTCAGAGAATTCATCGTCTTCGTGGGCCGGACAGTAGGGAAACGTACCCCTCCCAACCAGCGCCAATCCGTTCAACACGAAGGTCCCATTTCTTATCTCCTTATCGCCACTTCTTTTAGCGTTTCAAATGATCGCTTGTTTTGTTTTACGTGAAATTAATTGATGTTTTGATCAGATCAATATCGTTTCACACATGTACTGTGCTTGGTGCTGTGTATGCAATACGTATTATGGTGATCAAATTTGATGCACATAGCATTTCTCATTTTTGTTTTTCATAATCGGGTTTCTGGCGAAAATTTTGGAAGAACTTGTGGATCTGTTATAGGGTTACGGTGATCAAATTTGGTGCACATAGCATGTTACGACCCGCGCTAGCCGCTAGCTAATCTGCTTAACCCTTGACCTAATCACATGGCTTCGAAAGGTTAACCTTGAGTTGTACCGTAGCTCCTCGTGTTCGTTCATATTTGGCCCTCATTTCCCATTTCCCACCAATGTGGGACAACTTTTTGATGGGGCCTTACATAATAACATTTCTCATTTTGTTTTTCATAATTGGGTTTCTTTGGTTCTGGTGAAAATTATGGAAGAACTTGTGGTTTTGTAATAATAGGTTGGGTTTGGGGGGAAGTTCGGATTGGGGTGTGGATTTTGAAGCTTGATCGAAATGAGTAGTTTTGTTAAGAATGAGGCTCTGAATACTCAAAATTCAGCACTATAGAGCATCATCCCATAGCCCCACATTTGCTTTCCGAACCTCCAATCTTTCACATTCCTCTGTTATCCATTACCTCATGTCCTTTCTTGAGTAGCTTCAACTTTAAGCTCGGCGTGCTTTCAACTGGAGAGCTGTTTTATTACTTCTCAAATCTCTCTTTAATCCCTTGAATTGTAACCCATCTATTTTCAAATCTTAACTTATTGGGCTCCTGTCTCATGTCACCATTGTCAGGCAAAATGGGGCATGATCAGAAATGAGCCTCAGAGTGCTAACTGAACGACGCTCGATAAAGGATCTTTCCAGTCATTAGAGATCAACGCTTATTAAGATAGAAGTCCAACAGCCACACTCGTAATATAACACCGAAATGAACTACCACATGAAATTCAACTCCCACATCAAAAACCGCATTATGCTGGTACTGTTTTGTGTGGATAAACTAGGGTAGTGAAGTGGTGTACCTCCTACGACTTCAATGAGGTATGTGTACCTCCTATGACTTCAATGAGGTATATCTGTCTTTCAAAAGCAGATTAGTGAAGCTGATGCTCAGAGTTTTGTTCTATCTATAGATACGTGTTTCTACATTTTGGCATACGTTTGTGTCAAGATAATTTTTTGTATTGGCTAAGTCGTCTTTTGTTTGCTGGTTTCGCAGAATACAAAGTACATTCGTACAATAGGAATGGCCTTTGTGCAGTGGGTTTCATGGACGATCACTACCCAGTTCGAAGTTCATTTTCTCTGCTTAACCAGGTAATCTCACATTTTATGGGTTCATATGCTTTCTCGGGACCACATTTGATTTTTTGCAGATGCTTAGCTCTTGTTTGTATGTATGCATATATTACTGACCAGAAATAACTTGGACCATCATCTCTTAAGTACAGATTGTAGAGTGGAAAAGAAATACACTTAAACTAATCTTTTGCTTTGCGTGATTCTATTTTGGTTTGGAATCTATTTTGGTTGGGAGATATTAACAAGTCACAAGCCAAACCCTCCTTAGGTGCAACCAATGCAGAAGCACATTGAAGCATTTGATGATGTTTCCTGTGAAATGTTGATGATCCCAATTGGCAATTTTGACCCTTCCTTTCATGAGTGCTCATTTAGAACTGTTGCCCAGCTCATTTAGAAATTTGAATTCCTTGAGTACATAAAGCCAGAGTTATTAGATGTTACTTATCCGTTTTCACCTTTCAATTCCAGAAATAAGTTTCTTCAAGTATAGGTTGCATACATTATTGTGAAATTTGTCCATGTATATTGGTCTTTTTCAGGTCCTAGATGAGTACCAAAAGAACTTTGGTGATTCATGGAGAGCGGTGAAAGTGGATAATACTCAACCGTGGCCCTATTTGAATGAAGCTCTCACCAAATTTCAGGTGTCTACCGACTTTGCTTTGTGTCAGCATATTTCTCTCTTATTCTTTTTTTTTTCAGCGCAAGACATTTTCAGTTGCTTTTGTGGTCCTTATGCTGATGATGAACTGAAACAATTTTTTCTTATTTGCCTTCCAATTCTTCAGGATCCTGCTGAAGCTGACAAGTTGTTGAAAATTCAGAGGGAACTGGATGAAACAAAAATTATTCTTGTGAGTGGCAAGTTAAATTGCGGTTGCTTAAGAATCATCACACAATCATGGTCCTTTTGCTGTTAGGTCTTTCTGATTTTGATGTTGCATGCTGATAACTTTGTTTTTGCAGTGTCAATTGGATAGTTTGATAGCAGCTGATGCCTTATTTTTTTCCATTTGATCAATTAATAGTTGTTGATGATGTTGCAAATGCAAATGCTTAAGATCTAATGGGTTGTGCATGCTCACTTTGTTTTAGATGTGCTCCTTTTTATTGGCAAACTTACAGTTTTATTTGTCGCATACTATTTTCGACACGCCAGATTGTTGTGATATTATATGGGTTCAGCAAATTTGCGTTACTTACTTCTTGATCTCTATTTAATAAAACGGGAGACTCTTTTGATCTTCATACTCATGGCATACTTCATGGACATGTTTTGGGAACCAAATTTTGTACATATATAGCTGAGCATCAATTATTTTTAGCTTGAGATGCATTCAGCGTTTTGTTGTGTATTTTACAGATACTTGTCCTTGTTGCATACTAATGTTCATATTCTGCACTTGTACTGACCTAGTCCGATGTTCTTTGCCCCTTTTGCTCCTTAAATTGACTTGTGGATCTTCCTTGGGTACAGCATAAGACCATCGATAGTGTCCTTGCACGTGGGGAGAGGCTGGATAGTTTAGTTGATAAGAGTTCAGATCTGAGTGCAGCTTCACAGGTTATTTCCATATCTTTACACATACTGCGTGCATTTGTTCACTATCTCATCATTGCTTCTGTTTTCACAAGAATATTCAATCTCAAGTTGTGTGTGGAACTTATGTAGTGTCTTTCCTGTTTATTTAAACAAGCCTGTGAAATGCAAAGGTCCAAATTGGAAAACCCCGAGTATAGAGTGCCACAATAGTTTAGGGCCTCTAGGCTATAGGTATGTGAATATCTGCACGATTAATAACGAGTGAGGCACTCTTAGTGTTTACTTGGCATTTAGGTCATAGATTTCGTACTAGATGTATCATCTATCTGCTAGGAATGTCCACCCAGGAATATGCACATTGTTTCTTATGGTTTCCTGCTTCTGGTTTTGTGTAAACAGATGTTCTACAAACAGGCGAAGAAAACCAATCAATGTTGTACAATATTGTGAGCATCCGAAGCACGAAGAAAACCAATCAATGTTGTACGATATTGTGAGCATCCGAAGAGTGGGGGCTATCCTATGGTGGCGTCTACTTGTTATGTAGTGAACTTACTAGGATAACGAATTGGTCTGATTGTTGTTTGTTGATACCATTTATTCATTTGTTATCGCAACAGAATCGGATTTCCTGTACCTTGGTTTTTAGATTGATGAATGAAAGTGAGAGTTTGAGACTCAAATTGGATATGGTTTTCTTATCCTGGCACTGGTGTTTTCACCTTTCATGGGAGTTACGGTTTGCTTTCTTCTGTTACAATTCATCAATCTACTACTACCTGTACAGACTTGAAGTCGTAAAATGGGTAATTACAATGTTATTATGCATGCATTTGCTTTGAAATCACTGTCCAGCTATCTATAAGCTGCTCCTATCATCTCTTTTGAAAATCTAGATTTGCCTTCCATCTATCAGTATGGTTTACTATCATCTCCCATCCCGCCTGATTGACAAGGAATGACTTCTCTGTACGCGTCATGAAGTCCAAGCCACCGTGGACCCCACTTATCTTTGAGCGGAAAATTTAGAAAAACCTGGCCATCGTGGACCCCAATTATCTTTGAGCGAGAAATTTAGAAAAACCTGATGACTTTGGGGACCGAGGGCCCCGCCGTGCCCTCAATTCGGTTCTCGTCCTGAGCTCGAAAACATAATATGAATTGTTCATTGTTTAGGGATTTGAATTGTTCATTGTTTAAGGATGGACGACAACCTCTTAGAAATAAGTCAATCGGGTGTCGTTAACCCAGTAAACAAATCACATTTTTCTTCAGTAAATTAACAGTAAATTCAATTTGAAAAATACATACCAAGATTACTTGATTCGTTCAGTAAGCTGCTCATATCCGTTCACCTTGATTTTAACAAGGATGTTTGCGTCTAGATTTAAACAGTGAATGATCTGGATTATATTTTCGAGTCTAGGACGAGGCTCAAATTGAGGGCACAAGATGGCGCCTAAAATCCTGACATTAGAGATAATTATTTAACATATGCTTCCACACACAAAAAAACAGTTTTATTTCGAAAATATGCAGTTTATTTCTTAAAGATCAATGTGATAAGACCATACACTACATAATGGAAATAATTTGAATTTTTTTTTTCATGAATGATCTACAAGAAAACTACTTTTCAAATTATGTGACAGTGGATTCCGAATGAGGTCACTAGAGGCGAAAAAATACCGACGTTTCAAGGACCTCAAACACACCACATGAATGTGTTGTCTCCATCCACTCAATAGCTACTCCGCTAGAACAAACTACAAAGGCGTCGGCAGCCAAGAAATCACATCCATTTGAAAGAAAAAGCATGGATAAGCCTTGATTAGCTACAAGAAAATGTACCTGTTACATCAGGTAATGGGAGCCCATTTCAATCAGGCTACAAGAAAACAATGGGCAACACATAGACAACAAGCCAACAGGACAAAAGGGACACAAAGGTGACGTCCAATGAAAGACATTCTTGGTACCCAAATATCTGAAACATTCATTTTACCCAACACAAGGAAACATCCCAGAAACTTCACAACAAAGGAAACTAAAACCATGCACATTCACACACAAACTGTTCAAAACTTAGATACACATGCTACTAGTACTCTCAATCAAAGATTTTGCAACTAGGGTTTTAGGCCCTTTATTTCTATACTTCGTTATAATGACTTCAAACACCAAGGGTTGGGTTGTGCCACTGCCTATTTCCCTAGTATGGATTTAATCCACCAAATGCCCTTTGAGTCCTTGGGGCCTTCATCTCCCTCTGGTGGGAGTTCGGTGTGTGTTGTCTTGTGAAGCTTGCTCACATCATAACCCTCTTCTTTGGCCTTCTGCACAAGCTGATTGTAGATCTCTTCATCAAGATGGTTCTGTCTGCATAGTATCTAGAAGAAAATAGCACCACCCCAAGATTTTTATTAAGCAAGTCTCAAATCAAATTTTGGGTAACAGAAACAGAGAAAGCTACTAATAAAAGTGCCAATGCAATGTTTGGTTCACTAGAATGAAGGCAGGAAATAGAATGTTCACTCCCTGAAGATACTACATCCGGCATTTGGTTCGTTGACGTAATTCCATAGGGAGGTCAAGAAACAACCATCTCATTCCTTTGCGCGAAGTCATTCCAACAACCAAACACTACCAAAACATACCTAACTTCACTCCAACAATAACTTGAAAATGGATTACCAGGTATCTTAATGGTTTCGTTTTGCAACCAAACTCTGACCAACCATTCACTCATTCACCCAGTAAGAATTTTTTGCACAATTCATGTTGTGTAGCATTACTAGACAATAAGTAGCTATGGACAAACAGGGATAGCTCAACAGTCTCGTAACCAAAACTACGAACGAAATCAGAAATTTAAACAAGAGAAAATATCCCCACGAATACCACATCTTTACTTTATTTTCCTTTCACTGCCCAGTACTTGAAATAAGGCCCCGATTAATTTGTCATAGTCTCATAGATTTCTCGAATATAACTTCCTAGGATGAGTAATCCTACCAAACAAACCCAATACGGCAATACCACATTTCCAAACATTGCATTTTGGGCATATTTTTGTGATTTCAATTGTTTGAAGAGCAAGGACTACGTAATCCCTCCATACACAGATACCTAAAAGCACCTGAGATGAGATCACAAGGTTTATGTAATCCAATGCAATTTTTAACCCAACCAGCTAAAATAAATCCAACAAAAATGTGTGAGAATCTCAAAATACACAAATTTCGATGTACGATCATGCGGATCATATGGCCATAAGGACACTGACATTGTGGAATATAGAATTCAGGACTAATGATATGATATCTTTCTTTTTTTTTGGTGATGCAGGGTGTTAAGGCCAGCTTGCGCACACTTCACACTAATCCCCTGATCCCTACTGCCCCTCCCACGCCCACAGTATATTCACATGCTTGCACGAAGGTGAGGGGGACCTTAAGATTGAGCAAACCCTAACCCCGTTCAGTTGCCAGGAAAGTACAGGAAAGGATGGAAAAATCAACTTTCCCATAACTTTCCTAGTGTTCAGTTGGCAGGAAAATTCTAGAACTTACCAATTAAGTTTTCTTACAGGAATTACTTTCCTGCAAAAGTGATCCTGCAAAAAACACAGGATTTTGCGTCGCGGGACAAAAATGGGTGAACACTCACAAAATTTTCCCGAAAGTTTCTTTTTCCTGACAAATGAACAACTAAACCTTAATTTTTCTTGCAAAATTCTTTTGTCAAATGAACACTCACAGGAAAATAATTTTCTTTTTCTTTTACTTCACCTCACTTCACTTTTTCTGGGAACCAATTTCCCACACAACTTTCTCGACAACTGAACGGAGCCTAAGTCTCAAGTGAAGACCAGCAAGCCAACCTTCAGGACAGATGATATAGCGCCCATAAATTGTGCAATTTAAATAGGAGTATGCCGTATGTATATTCTATTAACAAATCTAAAGAATCACATACATAGCAAGTATTTTATTATCAAAGGTAACAAAGTATTCCTACAAGACATAGAAACATACCCAAAGATATTTCCGGGCGGGCTGGCCAATCAAAGCATACTGATAATCAGAATCAAGATACAGAATCCAGTAATCTCCAACAACAGGTATGATGGGAAGGAAGGGTGGAACATAGAATTTGACCTTAAGCTTGGCCTCCTCACTCTTAGGGTCAGCCTTATAAGCAGTCCCTTCAATATACCCTCTCTTCCCATCACTCCAAGTCTCATTCAACACATTCACAGTAGTCCATCCTTCCTTCAAGGTGTACGTAGCCCTTGTGTTGATCCCATTCTTGGGTTGAAATCTTGATGGGAATGACGCTATTTCGTACCACCGACCCATGTACCTCTCTAGGTCTACACCCTTCACCACTTCCATCTCCTTCTTGGCCATTTTTGGAAAGAGAGAAGAGAAAGATTTTTTGGGATTTCGAGATATGTATGGATGTAGTATATATATATAGAGAGAGATTTTCTGGGGGTTTCTTTTCTTGATTAGGTAATGGGCCCAGGGACTGTCAAGCGTGATAGGCGCAATTTTGACGTGGAGAAATGAGGGCCTTTCATGCGGTGGGAATGGATCAACACCAAGTCTTAACTTAAGTAGTCATTTGAAAAGTTATTTAACTTTGATAGGAATTAGGAAGTTACCAATGACAATGGGTGTACGAGCGCCATCTTTATTTCACAATCTTGAATGTAATTGTATCCAGATTCGCAATTTCGAATGTACTTTGCATTCAGAGTCGTCCAATACATCAGAGTTGCGGTTATTGGTCATATACTTCGTGGTTGGAGATATTATGAAATCGGCTTTGATAAACTCAATAAAATAAGGTAGTAGTGTGCATATTTTCTATCTATTTCTATATATACGGATGAGTCTGGAATCATTTGGCGCAAGTGAGCTTAACAAATGATAAGGTTGGACGGTTACAAATATATCTGCATTGATGAGCGTGAAGTATTTTGCTCATAAAATAAGGTTGCTGATTTTGTCACTCTATTTTTTATTAACGCTTGGCATTAATAAAAAAAGGAATGACAAAATCATTTCTCTAAAATAATTGAACTCGAAAATGAACTTGACCCGAATTCGAACAGTTTTGTGCTATAGCACATGATGTGGGGATTGGGCTCAGCCTCTTCAGATAGGCCCAATACGGCAATTGGGACCCCATCTTATCTGGGGTTCTCCATCTAGACCAACCCATAAGTCGTAGCGTATCCCTTCAAGCCCAAGAAGCCCAACCCTTGCTAAGGGTGGCTTTTGGATATCAAAAGAGGAGAAGTTTTTGGGAGCCGAGCGGTACCACACGTGGTATTCCGTCGGCGATTCTAGCCATCCAAATACGTGTTTTGGACTGTTCGAATTTTAGAGATATAAAAAGAGGATAGAGAGTGGTCGGGTGAGGAGAGAGAGAGGGGGAATAAATTTGAACCGTCCAAAACACGTTTGAATGGCTGAGATTGCCGACGGGTACCGTCACGTGGCACTCGCTCGGTACCCAAAAATTTCTCTCAAAAGAGACAAGTTCCCATAAGAGCTGATAGGAATACGGATTTTAGAACATTTACTCTCGAATACGACAATATTGGAAAATATTCGATGCACAAATACACACATGAGTCCAACGATTTCAGACATAATTTGTATCCAAATTTGTGTTTCAACTTTTAAAATATATGTTCCTAGACCTTTCCTTTCTACAAACCACTGAATTATTGGACTAAAAAACTGAGAAAAGTAGGGTAGTTGTAGCTAGGGAGTATCCCATCCTTGTAGCCTTCTTTTTGTTTGTCCTGTACCTATTTGGCGTCGAGTTATCAGAGCTAAAAGCACAATGCTCGTGGCCCAGGTCCCTTCACAAAAAAAAAAAAGTAGTCACTTATTACTGTAAACTCTTGGAACTGAGTGAGTTCTTTGTAGCTAAATAATTGGACTTTGTTCCTTCAATTGCGTTCTCTGCTTGCGTAGTGCATGATATAATTGGCCGTTTGTGGGTCTATTATCGGTTTACAAACGGCAGACTTTATTAGGATGATTACTCGTGCAATAACTAGCTATAACTTCGCAATTAGTCCGACTGAATTATATAACTAGCTATACAAGGGTAACTTGTTATGCCCTTTCAGTGGGCCTCGTCGTGAACCTGAAAGCATAATTCGAACCGTTTCCTTCAAAATCTGGCACGTAAAATTCAAATCATTCGGGTATCGATAACCTATGAGCTAACCACATTTGGCACTTCCTGTAGGTAGATGAAGACAAGAGGCCAGTTGGCCGATGCTCTAGTCGGACAGCAAAAGCTCACGGATTCACTCTCATGATCTCATCCATGCTCAAGAACTTTAATTTAGCACAAACTCTACAAAAAGCCAACATAAAAAAGATGGTAGGAGTACAAAACAACATACCTTATTCCACTTATTCTGAATCATTTTCACAGTAACAGCAGTAACAGAGAGGGAGAAGAGAGAGAAGGAGAGAGCATGGCTTCATCTTCTCCCTTCCTCTTCCTGATTCTCCTCTCCATATCTTTAACAATACCAAGAACACAATCAACTCCAACGTTCTTTCCCAGGTTAACAACATATCAATCTTCTCTGCAGAAACAAGACAAGCCCTCAAAAAAGCTAGAGATTCCATTCAAGACCCATTACTTTCCTCAGCTCCTAGACCATTTCACTTTCCAACCCCAGAGCTCCAAAATCTTCTACCAAAAGTACCTCGTCAACAACCGCTACTGGCGCCAAGGGGGGCCAATCTTTGTCTACACAGGCAATGAAGGCAATATTGAGTGGTTTGCGGCCAACACTGGATTTATGCTTGACATTGCCCCCAAATTCAATGCTCTTCTTGTCTTCATTGAAGTATGACCCGTGTTCTGTTACGTAAAAAATCACCATCTGGGTTTCTCTTAAAATAAGCACACTCACCTTTTTTGTTGCTTTTTTTTCCCCAATATAATTTGCTCTAACTTTGATGGGTTTTGAAGATATTTGTTGCTTTGTTATCTGGGTAGTCATGGAAAATTAAAGAATTGAACCCAAGTTCCATAATCTCTTAGTCTTTGTTTGTGTGTGTGATCTTTACAGCATAGGTTTTATGGAGAATCGATGCCATTTGGGAAGGATTCCTACAAATCTGCAGAGACACTGGGGTACTTGAATTCACAGCAAGCATTGGCAGACTTCGCAGTTTTGATTAGGAGTTTGAAGAAGAACCACTCTTCTGAGGCATCCCCTGTGGTTGTCTTTGGTGGGTCTTATGGAGGAAGTAAGTTGAGAAACAGTCCCTTTGTACACACTCAGTTTTTGGTATTTATGGGATGATTTGGTCTGACATTTGGTGGATCTTTGAGATTGTCCTTGAGGTTTTGTGAAAATTTGGATTCTCCACATTTTTTTTATGCTTTCCATTGTTGACATGGATTTTTCTTGTACCGGGAGCATTTATTTCCAAGAATATGTCACACATCCTTTGGACAGCAATTAATGCCATTCTTTGTTACTGTACTTCTTTATCATTGTTCACAATAATACTCTCTCTCTCTCTCTCAAACAGTGCTGGCTGCTTGGTTTAGACTGAAATATCCTCACATGGCAATTGGAGCGGTAGCATCTTCAGCCCCGATATTGCAGTTTGATGATATAACCCCATGGTCCAGCTTCTATGATGGTGTTTCCAAGGATTACAAGGTAAGTGTTGGAAAACTTGTTGGGTTTTTTTGCTATGTGGGAAAAGCTGTTGGAAAAGAAAAGAAAGAAAATGCTGGCTGGTTGTGTATTTAATGGCATTAGTTTGCATAGAAAGTGTGGATGGTTCGGTGGAGTTAATTGACTTTGGGTGGTGCACTTCATCAAGTCCCATAGAGCATTTGTTGACCTTGGCTCTAGATTGTTCTCGGCAAATGAAGAGTTTTTTTTGGCTAGTTTTTGTCATGCCTATTTATAGGCTGTGCCGAGATTAGTGTAAAGGGTGGGGAGAAAGAAAGAGAGACTGAGCAGAGAGGAGAGTCAGTCCGGGAACCCCTTGGGGGTCTCCTCCACCGTGAGGTTTTGTGAGAGAGAGAAATTTTGTGTGAGAATATTGGTGAGTTTGAGGGAGATAAAAATACCGAGAGCTTGAGAGCTAGAGTAGGGTATTTTGTATCTCATTGTACTCATTCAATATTAGTGGAAGATTTCTCTCTCCCGTGGACGTACCCGAGTTTGGGGAACCACGTATTTTGGTTGTGGTGTTCTCTTGTGTGATTTTGTTTTTGTTTGTTGCGCGCTTCCGTTGCGGGTGGGATTATCGGGCTTAATCCCAACAAAACTCTCTCTCTCTCTCTCTCCACTTGTGGTGATAATTAATGCACATGTGCAGGATGCGAGCTTGAATTGCTATGAGGTGATAAAGGGGAGCTGGCAAGAACTGGAAGCTCTTTCAGCTCAAAAAGAAGGGTTGGCTGAACTCAGCAAAAATTTCAGAACTTGCAAGTGAGTTCAGTGATAAAAATCGAAATCGAAAAAGAGTAGGGAAGAAATGGATAGCTATCTTTACGGAATTTTGATGTAATTCCATGCCTATGCACCCACCATGTGGAGTTTTCTCCTCTTACTTCTTAACTGTCCCATGTAATATAGGCTTTTAGTAATTCAACTCAACAAGAGTCACGGTTCGAACTCAGAAGGCCTCAAGTAGAAAAAGATGTGTGAATCTTGAACTAGAACCAAAAGCTTTGAGTTGTAAATGGTGGGTCAAACGAGTTTGTTTGTAGATACGTAAGACATTGAATCATTCTTTATCAGTTTGGAGCTCTTGGTTCCATTGGGAAAGAATTGGTTTCTTACATCTTTATCTACCAAATAAAGTTCTTGTGCTTATTCTATTCTGATTAGGTTAAAAGCATGTTCCCCAACATAATGAACTTTGGAGATTCATAGCTTTTACTTAGATCACATGTTTGAGGGAAGGAAAATGACTCCCTGGCGGAATTCTGAGCTGAAAATGACTAATGTGTAGCAATGCCAGTTGATGAAGCGGCCCCCTTATAGTCCATGAAAAGTCAAATGCGCGCGGTCACAAGTAGTATTTCCTTGTTCGATTATTAATTTAGTCCTTTGTTCAATCTTTTAGATTTACGCGGATAATTTCTCCGAGTTTCAGGAACCTTCAGTCCATGTACTCGGTTCGAAACTGGTTATGGGAAGCGTTTGTTTACACTGCTATGGTGAATTACCCAACAGAAGCCAATTTCATGATGCCATTACCTGCTTATCCCGTGCAAGAGGTACGTCTATTGCAAGTTCATTGCATCAACCAAAAATATTCCAAATTTTGTTTTCAGTATCTTCAAATAAGAACTTTTCTATTTTGAATGAAGATGTGCAAAATTATCGATGGAATCTCACCAGGAGCTACCAAGCTTAGCAAAGCTTTTGCAGCTGCAAGCTTGTATTATAACTATTCACGGTCGGAAAAATGCTTCGATGTGGAAAATGGGACTGATGCTCATGGCCTCCATGGTTGGGGCTGGCAGGTAAATAGTTAACTCAGAATACAACACCACAAATTGTTTCTGTTAAGTAGATTACTGAAAAATGAAAATGGGCTATGCATGTGACGTTTGGAATCGTCAAACCAGTTTTCAAATGACTACTGATACAAGACTTTGAATGCCAATAAGACATCATAGCATGGTAACGATGGAGCCAGTCCGTGGCAAACAACCTGCGATTGTACGCAAGTTTTCAAGGGTGTTCCTTCTTTCATAGCATGTTGTACAAAAATTTCCTTCGGAATTTCATGTTGCTGTGTCCAAAAAATGCAGAAAAACAAGAACATATTTTGGGTACTTGTTTTTCCAGGCATGCACGGAGATGGTAATGCCGATGACTTGTTCCAATGAAAGCATGTTTCCTCCGTCTTCCTACGATTACAAGGAGTTTGCAGAGGATTGCAGGACGAAATATGGTGTTACGCCTCGCCCCCATTGGATCACTACTGAATACGGTGGCTATGTGAGTTAAAAGGACTTCCTTTTATCTTTCTCCTTTTCCATCTCCATAACAGATGTCTCATCTCTGTTCTCAATGTTTCCTATGAACGCAGAGAATTGAGCAAGTGCTAAAGAGATCAGGCGGCAACATCATTTTCTCTAATGGAATGCAAGACCCTTGGAGCAGAGGCGGGTCAGTTCAACGCAATTTAAATGCATGAATTTCGATCACATGTTTACTATCATTGCACTTGTAATTGACAAAAGTGTCCGATCAATTCTTTATCCAGTGTGCTGAAAAACATATCAGCTACGATTACAGCGCTCGTGACTGAAAAAGGTGAGCGAGCTAGTCATCTGTTCATCAGTTTAGGCCTCCCCATTTCGCGTCTGTCGAAAGATTTACCAACTGCGTTTAGCCTATTCTGATCCTTCGTTAAAATTTTCACCATTTAGGGGCTCACCATGTGGATTTCCGGTCAACAACGAAAGAAGATCCGGAGTGGCTGGTTCAGCAGAGGAGACAAGAAGTGGAGATAATTCAGAAATGGATAGATGAGTACTATAGGGATATTAAACAAGAACGATAAACAATCTCGTCAATTAAATTCAAGCCAATATGCGTAAATTTTGGAACGGGGGACCTTGTAGTGCAGGGGTGCACTACATAGGTATAGTGTGCGATCCGAGCCGTCTACACCTCGGTAGTGCACCCCTCTGCTAAAGGGTCCCCTGGTCCATTTGCTTTGGTTCTGTTTTTCGCTGTGGAGCTAAAGAATGCTTTTCATGGGATTGCAACAATTTGTTGTTTCAAATTTTTCTGGCTGTAACTAAAGTCTACACCAAAGTAGTGCATGTGCCCGTTTCTGTGCCTAATCGTAATTTGTAAAGGAACATTAAAGTTTCTGAAAAATTATTGAATAATTATGATTAAAATAATACAATAAAATAATGAGATAATGATAATTTTGCATTGATAGTTAGTTGAAACAAATAAAAAGGAGGCAGCAGACATGCACGAGTTGCGTCACTATCATTTGACTACATTTTCACTACGTTCACACCGGCTCAATTATTAATTATTCTAATCTTTCAAACATTATACACACGTATAATAACAAAATATATAAGTTTGAAAAGTATTCACTTTATGATGATTTTTTTAGTTAGTAAAATAAAATATCTCTATTGAGACATTATTATCAATATAAAAACTAACACTCCACTCCATATTGTCGATAAATAGACATCATACACTTAAAATATGATCAGTCTTGTGAGAAAATTCTCTTAAACAAAGGGAAAAGATAGGTTTATTTATTCCTAATCCAATTAGAATGGTATACTGGGCAGCACCACAAATAGTTAAACATATGTTGGGTGCCAAGAATGCAAAATCTAAAAATTATTTCGTGAAGAAACTTCTTGAATTCTCAATAAAAATTTCCTTTTTGCAAAATCTATTTTGTGCATTATTACAAATAAGCCGACCTCAATTGATTGAGACACAAGGCTCAGTTTGGTTATTATTCAAATATTTTTTTATTTATAAATATTGATTAGTATACTCTGAAAATTTTGTAGTAATTCGCTATTCAAGATCTAAAAGTTTAAAATTAATTGCTCTCAAACAACTTGTAAATAATGGCAGCCATAGTCCCAGGGGTTTAGCCAAGTGGACATAAAAACAATTAAAGGGCAAGATTATGAGTTTGAATCTTACAAAAGTCAAATATTTCAAACTTATGAGCCACCGGATATTTGTCCGGTGCTAACTTTAGAATTCAAAATTAATAGAAAGACGCTCAAGCTGACTAGAACATTGTTGCAAAAAAGAGAATAATTCACAGAGCTAATTTATTAGTGGTAATAGATTGTTTTCAATCCAAATCGTTCGAATTTTGAACGATCGAGATTGAGCTTCGTAATAACTTATCCACGGCGCAAAAATAGTGACAGCCCTACTACTGCCAATTCTGTTCTACTTTAGACTTTACTGCCGAACTTTGTACCTGGATTGCCCGGTAAAAAAATTTCTGATTCACAGCTCATAAATGTGAACCCATCAACCCACTGACTTCCTCCATAGACGTAAAACCTGTGAACGCATCACACAATGCACTAGATCTAGTACTCCAGTGAGAGAGAGAGAGAGAGAGAGAGATGTCAAGGCGATCGGGGGCTTGTTTGAGGTGTTGTTTGGTAGTTTTCGCAGTGGTATCGGCTCTGTGCGTCTCTGGTCCTGCTCTCTATTGGAAGTTCAAGAAAGGCTTAAAACATACAGGCGCTTCTAGTGTTTGCAGCCCTTGCGTTTGTGATTGCCCTCCTCCTCTCTCCCTCATCAAGATTGCTCCTGGTACCAACATCTTTTCATTGTCGTTGATTCATGTTTTTCTTCGGGTTTTTGTCGTGAAGACTCAAATTGAAGGGTACCCATATCACATTTTTCGATTCTTAGTGCTCTTAAGCTAAACCCAATTCGAATCTCTTCTTTAATTTCGATCTTTTTGTTTTCACATGTTAATTAGAAGAAAATTCATGGTTTTCGTCGTTGTGGGTTTCGGATCCATTTTTGCTATTTATTTGGGGGATATTATGCGTGATCTGCTTTGCTTTGCTTTGCTCTCCGATGTGATCTTATAAGTTTTGCCGATTGAATGTGTTTGAAAATTTCCGTTCCCAGTTTCACCTTTGGGTATTAATTGTATCCAGTTTGATTTTATCAATAAAACGATGAAATGCTTTATTTCTTATTTCACTTTAAACCATTTCTTTTCCCAAAGCGGAAACCACAGTGTTTTCCACCTGTAGAACTATAATAATCTCTACCCATGACCGGGATGAAGCTTTGGTGAAACTAAGTGGAGGTCCGAACCATTTGATCATCTCAGCAGATGAATTGTGGTTTGGGGTGAAATGCCACTCAAACCTAGAGCTAGCTGGTTCTCCCCGAAATGCGTTGAGTCTAGTCAAATAGGAATGGGATAAAGGAAACCATTTTGTACTTTTCATGGAAGTCAAGATTTGGTAATCTTTTTTAATACACTGGTTTAGTTTATTGGCAACAAAAATCTTGAATTGGCTCGTTTGTGAGTTTACAAGCTCTGAAATTTAAAATAGTTGATAAATGGAGTGCTGATATAAATTTGTCCAACCAAAAGGCCTTCTTTTGAATTGAACAAGTTGCGGTTTTCACAAAGGTTGGTTTTTATTTAAGATTCTTGTTCATCACGAGAGAGAAATGAGCTTTGTTTTTCTTTTTGGTTAGGAGTGTACTTGATTAGTTCATGCAGTGATGGGAATTTCAGGTAGAATTGATGTGGCTTTCACTATGTGTCTGTTTAACAGTCCTTAAAATATTTTATATGCTAGTTAGAAGATGTCCTCTTTATCCTTTATGCAAGTGGTGCAATACATCAAAGTTTCTCTTATGCTTGTTGTGACTGAGATGTTTCCATAAATTTGCATTGAGATTGTAGATGTAATAATTTTACTAGTCGTATGACTGAAATGAGTATGACATGAACTTCTACACTTGCTGCCTTTCCAGATTTGCGGGTGTGCATCCCCAGGTTTCAGGGGTGTGTGTGTTTGTGTCCCACAGTAGTGGTGAAGGGTTGTTTCTTCACCGACCTGTCAATGGCCCATCTCCTTCTAGAAGTTTGACAGAGTGGAAATTGAGAGTCATTAGTTCTTCTATTTTGTTGGTGTTATTTGTTATAGAACATTCTTTTTCTACTTGGTAAGTCAGTAGCATGCGATCTTATTCCATTAGGTCTCAGGGGAACTTGTTTGCGATCACCTTCAATTTAAATATAGCATCCTCTGTTATTAGTTTCCTTGTGCTTTCTAGTTTACTTTCTGTCTGAAAGTTAAAATGAAGTCTACTAGGGAGTTCGTTAATCCTTAGTCTTACATTCTATTTGGTTTATTTGCGGTGTTATTGACGTATAATTTCTTCTTTTGCAGGCTTGGTCAATCTTTCTGTTACAGGTTAGAGTTCGTCCCCCCAAACTTATCAATTCTTACTTCACTTGTTATTCCTGTGATTTGTTAACATCACGTTTTGTATTTCCATTTTTGATGTTTTATGAGGTTTATACTAAGAAAGCAAAAAGTTCATTGCCTTGTTCTTGTTCTTCCGTCTTTATGACATTCTTGTGGAGAAATACCGATTACACTCCTTTCTTTGATATCATGAGCACAGATGAAACTTCATAATTCTCATGCATAGGAGTTGTATTTGGAGGGTTGTGCATGTTTCTGCAGAAGATTTTCATGTTGTCTTCACTTGAAAGGTATTAGAATAAGCAAGCAGGATCTTGTGAGTGAGTGTTTTGCCGATAAAAAAAAGGATCATGTGAGAGCGATGACAGCTTAAAATTGCTGTTACGTAACTGGTCATTGGAAATTATTTATGTTTCGTAATTGTGTTATGAATTATGATCCATTTTGCTTCTTGGTGATTTGGTTTAGCATGTTCAAAGTAAAAACTGGCTGAAAGTTTTGGTCATCTGCTGAGAGAGGGATAATTCCAACTGTATAGGGTTGTAGCTTTAGTTTTTGAAACTAAAAAATCAGAGGTCCAAAGAATGAGCCTGTGGTTTTTTCAGGTGAATAGCAACTGTTAAAAGGGCACAATGGCCGTACACTTATCTCACGTGTGGCCTTAACTTAGTAGTGGCGGTGAATAAAGAATTACATACAGAGAAGGTGTACTGTTTAATAAACATAGTATCGAACCTTTTGAAATCTCATTTGAGATCAAGAGAAAACAGTAGAAATTTGGAAAATCATCTCTGCTGGTGGATAAAAATTTGGTGTGGGAGTTTATTTACATTATTTGCTTTCCTCAGCCAACAGAGGCTTGTTCCACCACTTATGATGTCGTTTGGCATGTCGTGCTTTCTATGAGCTCTTGCATAGTAGATGGTGGATTTTCTTTCTTTTTCTATTGGATCTTTTTCTTTGCGCGATACATTATTTCATTGTATATTGAATCATTAAGATAACTTCTTTCTTCCACATTTTTGAAATCATGATCACCGAAAAGTAAATGATGTTTTTGATTGGAAACAGACTGTGGAGGAGATGATCCGGACCTCAAAGAGGAGATGGGAAAGCAGTTTGTGGACCTTCTGTCGGAGGAGATGAAGCTGAGGGAGACTGTTAGCAAAGAACATAACCACCATATCAACATTACGTTTGCAGAAGCCAGAAGGATAGCTTCTCAGTACCAGAAAGAGGCTGAAAAATGCAACACTGCCACGGAGACATGTGAGCAGGCCAGAGAGCGGTCTGAGGCCTTGTGGCTCAAGGAAAAGAAGGTAACATCCGTGTGGGAGCGAAGAGCCCGTCAACTGGGTTGGGAAGGGGAATAAGTTTGACCCTCGAAATTGTTGGTTCAATTATATACTTGTCTGGATGAATTAGAAGGAAGCAAATTTGCTCCATGTTTGTTATCCTGTTATAGCAGATTCATGATCTTTGTGCACAAGCGCACTCATCTGTCTCTGTTGTGTAACTCCTATGTGGCCTCAAATGGCCTTATATCGATAGATCTCTATTGTCAGCTGTATGACTTGCAAATCATGTCAGTCTATTATTCCCCATTTATTCAAGTTTGGGGACAGTACTTTATGCGATTGCAGGATGTGTATAATCATTGTTGTATCAACAGGAATACAGGATCCAAGAGAAAATGAGAGAACTAAGATCAAAAAGCAAGCATGGCATTAGCAATTGCAAATGTGAAATAAAACTTTGGTTCAAGGGATTAATTTAAGGGTAAAAACAGAAAGAGGAAAGATAATGCAGAAGCAAAGAAAGCATCGTATGATGACGAAGCTCCTCATGGGTAGACTTGACTGCTGCGGTTCTCCCTATTCTCCAAGAAAGCATCGTATTCAAATTCTCCATCCACTTTCTCACTTAGATCTTGTCCCTGTAAAGGAAATACAATATGTAAGAGACGGCAGATTTTCCTATCCAGAAAATAACATTGCAGAAGATTACAGGTCTTTCCAGAAGAAAAAACATACATCACATAGCTTAAATTAGAATCGGAGAAAGAGAAAGCTATAGCCAAAGAACTACTCTGATCATGGATAACCAAAGAAAGTAAGTTTGCAAATATCTTTCAGATGGCCCTTAAAGAATTCTTCCTATAGGGGATTTTTGCACCCCCTAGTTCATCTCGAAAGGAGACCCTTTCGGTATGTAGATTGACTTTATTATGGTAAGCATGTAACTTGGGCAGAAGGTATACGACTTGCCCGAGTTGCATCTCAGTGGTCTACTGTGTACGAACCTCTGTCCGCAAGTATTTTTAATTAGCTTAAGTTTTACCACCAAATCAGAGTCTGATGTTGCATGGCTAATTGAATCTAACATGAGTAATACAATCCAAAACCCACACAGTAAAAGCTAGACATATAATCATACCGGCTTGTTAATTGCATCCATTAGATAATCCAAAGAGTCGTCGTAACCATCATGACCTAAGCTTCCCGGTGACTTTGTTTGCTCCAAATGATAGTCTTCACTTGACCTCATTTGCGAGTCCATAGCAGATTTCTGAACATCACTAAGCAGCAGGAGATCTGAAAAGCTGCTATTTGATTGGCTGACCAAGGACGCATCACTCTTTCTATTGCATACTCCATAGTTTTGATCCAAAACCTGGCCTAATGGACCCATAACAGCATTGGGAGGAACCGTAATTTCATTCGGGTGTTGGGTATGATCCTCTTGATGTTCTCCCCACCTCTGGTCTGTAGCTAAATTTGTACCATGAACGAAATCACCAACCAAGCCTGTTCGACGCTGAATCTCTCCTCTTGAATCCTGCATGGGAGCTGAAATCGTGTTTGTAGAAGAAAAATCAACTGGGTTTCTTTGAATCTGAAAGCCAGTTGAACAATTACCATTTCTCCAGCTATTAGGAGGCACATCAACATTCAATTGTTCACTCAATGACAAAGGATCAGGTGAAAATTTTGATAGCTGAATGGTGTTCCGCCAGTTCTGACTGAATCTGCTGTTATCCAGAAAATTAGAACCACTGATTCCAGCATTCAAAGGTTCTGTATTCAAAGAGGTCACTTTCAAATTGGACTGATTACCAAATAGTCCCCCACTTTGTGTTTGTTTCGGAATTCCCTGTAGAAACAAAGGGTTCCTTGAGCCACAAGCTAGAGAGTTGCTTAAGCCACTAACTGGAACTATATTATCCGCAAAAGTTGTTGGAATGCAAGCAGAATTGAACTCTGGAATGCCAGAAACGCACTTAGTTTGTTGGAATTGGTCAATCTTCAATAGTGTTGGATTCCTTTGAAAAAACCTGTCCTTATAGTTTGCTGGGGAAATAACTGAATAGGGCATCCCAAGGTTAGAATTGGAATCACTCAAGTTCTGGGCATGATTCTGTGGGAGTAGTGCAGAAGAAGAAAGGTTATGGAGGCTAATCCCAGGAGGGTTATTCAGGCGACCAAGTATTTCACCAGTTTGATATCCTGATAGGCCGGAGTTTGAAAACCTCCCATTTCCAGAAAATGTTAGAAAATCACCAAGTCCATGGCATGAATTTATCGGCGTTGAGGAAAAATCTTTTCCCCCTAGTTCATGAACCATGTTTACTCTCTGATCTTCCATGGATTTGATCCTTCGAAGCAAAAGCCTATATTTCTGTAGCACAACCCAAGAAAATAAGCATATTGGCATCATTATAAAAACCAACAAGAGTATAACTAAAAACTTACACAACTAACAAAAACGTCGAGCAAAACCATAACCATAATCTATGGTTTCTCAAGAAGGGTAACTAGGTTCATTCTTGACATTTCGAATACATAATTACAGAAAAAAATAACTTAGGAACATACATGTATATCTACACTGATAAGTGTAGGTTTTCATGTTTTTACAAATTGTTTCATAAATCTCTGCTAAGTGGTTTGCATACTGGCAATTGGCTACCGACATTCACCAAATTTACCCGGTCTATTCTAGATTGCGAGTTACTCACCACTTGTTAGGTGAAAGAATTCCTGAATTTTTTCCTTTCAAAAAAAAAAAAAATTCCTGAATTTGAACTTTTCACTTTGAAGAGAAAACATGTTCAAGGAACACCAGAAGAGAGGGAAAACAAAAGGTTTGTGCCTGCCTGGAGATGGCTCGCCACATTTTCCCTGGTAATTCCTTCGACCTTCATCATGTCAAGGATCCTTTTAGGGACAGCTTCTGCATCAGAAAGGGGAGATAAAGGCTGATATCAGTCACAACAAAAGAAGCATAACAATACTACCACAATCATTGTTCCAAAGGACGCACTTTCAATACCCAATTGCTTAACTGCTGCAACAAACTTCCCATGAAGCTCCACCGACCAAATAACCCTAGGCTTCTTCTGGGTTGTCGGGTCCTCATTTTCTTCATCTTCATCTTCTTCCTCGTCCTTTCTCTTTCTGTAGAGCTTTCCATTCGCATTATCAGTAGGTGCATGCCCTTTTCCGCCCCCTCCATTTTCTTGGCGATCCTTGTCTAGGCAGGAGGACTTGGACTCCAACTTCTTCCTCCTTACTACATGTTGCCAGATGTTCTTGAGCTCCTCAATTCGAACGGGTTTCACCAAATAGTCACAAGCACCATGTGTAATTCCCTTCATCACAAATGAGGTATCACCATGACACGACGACACTGAGACATCAAACGAAGTGTAAACAATTCAATCTAAGCAAATTAATTTGGGAGACTATTTCTAATTAGTCATATGCATTACTTGTTGGATAGCCTGATATGCATTGATGGGTCGAGTTCCTAACATCTTAAGCTTTTGAGACAAGCGGTGATCTAACATCTTTTTTCTCAGAACTTTGGTTTATGAAGGTTCTTGAATTTAGGTCTCTCCACGGCTCCACCTCCATTAGCTCTCCACTTGTATTTTGCGCCCTTTATATGAGGATGTTTACACCTCCACGTTAAAAATAGGTCGCACATGAAGTAGGGCGTTGGATAGCTTGAATATCAACATGACAAAGAAATCGATGATTTCCAATGAAAATGAAACACATACCATGTGCAAAATGAGACATGATGTAAGGGATTCCTACTTACTGATGACAGGAAGGTCCATTTCGAGACCAACAAGCTCCAAGAGCTTGAAACCATCAATATCTGGCATTTCCACGTCACTTATAACAAGATCAAATCTGTTCCTGTTTTCCCGCAACATCTTTAATGCCGTTTTAGCGTGGGTGGTCGTTGTAACTGCAAAGACCACAAAACCATTTTCGAAGTAACGGTTATGGTTGATTGGTTACGAGAAAAACCCAGAAGCATAATGAAAGAAGTTACTTGCGGCAACCAAGAGATCTAGAACCTCAACGCATGATGACCGAGACAGGATTAGCAATAAAAAAACGCACTGCTACTAAAACCCAAAAGTCATACAGAACAAAAATGGGAACAAAGGGAGATGATAGAACACCATTAACTCATGTAGTGTACCCTAGCAGTTGAATAGAACAGAGAGTATTTTTGACGTTTGATAGAGATAACAGGACCTGTGAAATGGGAATTCAAATTGAATTATGCATGAAAATAAAAGCGCAGAAAATTACAGCCCCTTGGGATGGTGAGAAAGGGCGAGATAAGAAAGGGGAGCACTTTCTCACCCAATCTCACCATTGTGAGAAAGGGGAAGAGCCAATTAAAAAATCCTTTTTCGTACTTTTCTCTCCATTTCTCGTCAAAATACTCTATCCAAATGAGATTTGACCAGAAACCATAACCCTTTCTTTCTTTTCTTTTCTTATAAAATCCCTCCATCCGAAGGGGTTCTTAGGGTTATGACTGAAAACACCTATTTCTTGCTGTGCTTTGATATTAACAAAAATATTCTGAATCAACAAAAATCTAGTTCAGAATTGTCATGATCTCCAATCCCCCAAATTTAAAGCTAATAGTATATGACTGCTTAAACCTGAAGAATTGAGAAAATGTAGCAACAGAAGTAAATCACAACCCTTTTGTCACTCTCTCCAAAATCCTCCAAACAACCCAAAAAAGTGAAAAAACATACTTGAGTTAACTCACATTTGAAGAGTGAGTACACAAATCCAAACATAGAACTATGGAATTAAGACAAAAATAATCGGATACCGACGACCATTCAAAACCACAACTACTTCAGAATATGTATGAAATAGAAAACAAAAGTTCATTCACAAGAAATTGCCACCGTGTGACTCAAATCAACATACACATTACAGCCCCTTGGATTTTGAGAGAGGGTGTGATAAAAAAGGGGAGCCATTGGGTGAGATTTGGTGAGAAAGGAGAAGTAGCCAATTAACAAATACAGTATCACATTTGTACAGTTCTCTCCATTACTCGTCAAATTTTTTTTTTGTGAATCCAAATGAGTGATTCTGCAAGAAAGTAGAAACTAACCCTTTCTTTTCTTTTTATCAAATCCCTCAATCTAAAGGGCTGTTAAAGACGGGACAGTAAACAAACAATGCAACAAATCAACAGAACTTGGATCAATTTTCCACAAGAAACCCAATTAGGTTAAGAGTTGAACAAGCCTTAAATCAAACGCAAGAGAGGAGAATCAAACCCTGGTACTGGCATTTTTGCAGCATGGTATCCAATAGCTTCAAACAAGTTGGGTCATCATCAACGGCAAGAACACGCATACCCACCGGAAATCTATCGTTTTCAGACCCTAAACTCGCTCTAATTTCCTCCACAGTCATCTTGGGAAGAGCAATTTCCAAAACCCAGACGGCAGTATACACAAAAACCAGAAATCAAAATGCAAAAGTTGGAGTTTTGAGTATCGAAACAGGGGGTCAATTATTCAGTGAAGAGAGAGAGAGAGAGAGAGAGGGAATGGAGAAAGAGATTGAATGATTGGAGTTAAGTAAGCTGTTCACGTTTGTAATGATTGCTTCAACCCAACAAGTCCCTCTTGTTTATCCATCTTTTGCTTAATTTCCAATAGAGATCTCTTTCCAATATGGTATAGTCGCATGTGCGTCATCTTTTCACGAACAGTGGACCTTCAAGACTCATCCTAGGACCTCTTTCTCTTCTCCTTCTGTATGGCAAGAGCCATGTGCATATTTGGAAAGTAGTAGAATTTCATAAAATATATATAGTGTCTCTTCAATAAGCCTCAACTCTTTAGACCCCGTTTGGGAATTCAAATGTTTAAAAAGTCTTTTTTCTTTTTGGTCTTAATCTTGTCCTATGAGTGATTTTTTCCTCTTCTTCTGGTGATTTTTGTAGTTTTCAAGTACTTCTCGAATACGAAAATCGAAGAAATAAAACGAATATAGGACTATATATTCAAAGTGGCACCCTAAGTGTAGTATCCAAATGGAAAGAATCAATAAAATGAAACCTTTTGCAAAAAGAAAAAAGAAAGGTCATTGAAGAGAAAACGAATTGCAAAAGATGCTGGTTCTCAGGATTTCCTTCTCTTGAGAGAGAAATGGAAAGGAAGAAGGTTTTCTGGATTTCCAAACAGGGACTTAATCACAACTGGGAACCAAGCACCCGTAAAAGAGATCTGGACCACAGGAATACATATCCAAGTACTTGATCAGAGATTCTAGTGACCAAGGGTTCAGATCAATGGTGATGATCTAGTTTGACCATAGAAGTTTGGTGGTGGTGACCTACAAATGACCAGAATGCTGCCTTGAAAAGTTCATCCAAAATGATCCTCTTGGATATGCTGGGTTTCATCCTATGCCCTTGCGTTGAAAAGACACAAAATAGTAATTGGGAAACGTAGGCTTTAGAAGGGTATTACAGTCAAAGTAGGGGTACTCAATAGGTAAATTGCAACAAGAAAATCTGAACAAAATCTGGGTATGATTCTACTGCTTTTAAATGCTATAGATATGGAAATTTTCCTTTTGTGGGTGGCCATTTACATCAAAACAATTCCTTTATTTGATTAGGAAAGGTGCGTGATTCGGGGCCCATTACAAGATTTCAACCCACTTCAATCAAGCAACGGCCATAAATGCATCAAAAACAGTATTCGCATATATACAAAATCAATGATAAGGTTTTTTTTGGATGAGCATATCTTTTTACGGAGGTTTCCGTGAAAATGAGTTTACCAAGGTAAATTTTACCCGTCCAAAGTGTTTTGGACGGTTCAAGTTTTTATTTATTTATAAAAAATTGAGGTTCGGACCATCCAGAATACTTTTGGATAATCGCAATTGGTTGCTGTTGTAAAGAACTTGAATAAAATTTCTCTCTTCTCGGATATGTTGCTGTAAATTCGTTTCTTGTAAAGGGATTCTATCCCTAGTACATTGTTTTATGGTTGGAGCTTAATAAGATTGTGCACTTATAAAAAACAATAAAAATATATATATACGTACTTCAACTAACTCCTTCCTTGGTTCGTTTAAGGTAGGTCATTCACGCTTGGACTAGGAAATTCACAAGACGAGTTGAAGCTTGGTTTTAAAATTTAACGAGTTCCAAAACATTCAATTTGTTTATGAGACAAGCCGATCTTGAATAAGTTTTAATTGAGCCAAATACGAGCTAATCTTGAGTAATTTAAATTTTTTATACAGTATAAGTTGCACGAGTCGAGTACTAGCTTGTTAAAGGCGCTTGATTTGAAAACTTAATAAACTTTTAAAAAATATTCATGCTTGGTGCCTCCCTTGGTGCCTCCCTTGTTTATGTAACAAATCGATTTCGAACGAGCTTTTAATGAACAAACACGAGCTCGAACTCAAGTAGCGTTACTCGTTTATTGGACCTACCACGGTTACCGTAAAAGGTGGCAGTGTTTGATGAAATTGGGTGACAACCGTCCACGAGAAAAATGTCAGATATTGGACCGTTTCAATGAACAAAAGACAAGGCATGCACAGGCGCACAGCCGTTTCACGAGCCTCACAAAAGTCAGAGTAGCCAAATAAAGAGCATCCACCTGCTTAATTTACAGTATCTTGGGGCCAGTCACATAATTCGCGTGCTGATTTTCGAGTGCAAGAGTGAAAAGCGTCTTTCAAATACATCTTAAATTACTATCATATCCACCAGAGTGAGGATCGAAACGTGAACGTAGTGTGAAGATTGAGAACACAGAGCACGTCATATTTTGTAAGATTATATGAATAAGGGCTCTCACAGGTGTCTTTTTGTTTTTCCTGATCATGACTCTCACAGGTGTCATTACCACGTTCTGCATGGCAGGCACCTCACACATGCAGATTACGTTTATCTATGGGTCATGTTACATACTCTCTCTCTCTCTCCAAGCAGCTGCCTCCATCTCTCTCTTTACTATTCTTTCTTTGATCCCCTTTCTGGGTCGGTAGACTCGGTACTACTGTTTCTGTGAATGGAGGCTAACCGCTATGAAATTGCCTCGACCGTGGCATTGCTTCTCCTACTAGGGGTACTACTACTGCCTTTGGAAGCCGGGCGATTGAACCGGTTGGATCAGGTGATCCGGATGCCAGGGGAGGAAGATGGACCCGAAGGAAACGGCACCCGGTGGGCGGTTCTCGTCGCGGGTTCGTTGGGATATGGGAACTACAGGCATCAGGTGAATTACCATGAACAAAAGATAAGTTTTTTTTTTGTTTTTTTTTGGTTCGGGTATTTACCAGTGCAAGTAATTATGTTGGTGCATATTTACTGTATTATTATGAAATAACAGGCGGATGTACTATTCGAAGCTCTCTCGATGCATTTCTTTTCCTATTGTATCTTTGTGATAGTCAAATTTTCTTCGCTGATAAAAAAAAAAAAAAAACAGGCGGATGTATGCCATGCGTACCAAATACTGAAGAGAGGAGGTTTGAAAGACGAGAACATAGTTGTATTCATGTATGATGATATTGCAAAGAGTGAACTCAATCCCAGGCAGGGAATTTTAATTAATCATCCACAAGGCCAAGATGTGTATGCTGGCGTGCCCAAGGTACGTATAAGTTCCTCTTCTAGTCGCGAAAATTAAGTTCAATTATAGTAGTAATCTAGAACACATGCAAGCTAGGTAGTATAATTTCTGTTCAATCCTTAATTAAGTACCTCGAATCTGGCATTGTCGTAAGTGAAAAATTGCCGATCGAAAAAAAAGTGAAAATTTGTTGTTGGTTTATAGGATGATGCTATGGTGTCCCCTACAAGTATAACAGAACAGGCATAACCAAGAAATATCCAAAAAACCAAGGCATAACCGAACCCAACCAAGGCGTAACAAACAAGTTATGCCTTGCTATAGTTCTGTTATGCTTGTAATGGGTTTCGGTTTATGCCAAAAGTTACGGTGTCCCCAAAATGGCCGTGGACACCGAAGTCATTCCCTGGTTTATATGGTTATTATTGATAACATTGTATCTGACGGCTCGTCATGCTTCAGTAGCATCTGCATTGCATCCATTCCGCGTATTTCTACTTGCCTTTGGAAGTAAGTATTAATGCTGAAGAAATAACCTTAGCCTATCTAGCTGAGTGAATGATTAGGACTTTTGATCTTAGGCCATGTTTCATTGGTGGGATATAATGGTAATTCCAATGGACTATTACTGAGGGCATTGACAACATTGCCAAGTTTGGAATGAGTTGTGTATCCATGTTTCTAGGATGTTACTAGTAAGATTGGTTTTTCAACCCACATATATATGTAATCTTGAGAAATGTTACAATGCTCCAAAAGTGTACAGAAAAATCTAGAATACTTCATACCCCAATAGGTCTGGGTAGATTCTGTGGTACACCACCCTGTCTTTTGCGTACGAAGGCTAGTAATATGCTAATGGGTTGTAATCAACTTCCGTTTCAAATCCCGTCAATCAAGCTTGCCCTTGAACAGTGGTTTGATTTAATTATTTGAATGCACAAGCACATAACAAGATTAGAATCAAACTTCCAGTTATGTACTACTGATGGTTTTATTTTTTGTAATGAAAGTCGCATGCTGCTTAATCTAATGAAAAGGGTGTTTTGCAAGCGCAAAACTATTGTTTTGCTAAGTTGACATTAATGTTGCGTTTTATTTGCATTTCCCTTGTTGGTCTGATTTATGTACTGACTGGGGTATTCGGACTATGGTGACAGGATTACACTGGCAAGCATGTCACTGTGGAGAATTTGTATGCAGTGCTTCTGGGGGATAAAAAAGCTGTGAAAGGTGGAAGTGGGAAGGTTGTCGATAGCAAACCCAATGATAGGATTTTCTTGTACTACTCTGATCATGGTGGCCCTGGCGTGCTTGGTGAGTTTTTTATTACCTGTACTGTTTCATTGCATAAGCTTGCATGTCTTTTGTGTGAAGTGAAATTCTGAGCATCTTGAATACAACAAGGAAGAAAACATTGAGCAGCCAACGTGATGATTAGTTGCCACAATTACAACCCCTGGTCTAACAGGTTGAGATGGAGTAGAATACAATGAGACTAAAGTGCATTAGGCATCAACAACAGTGACCTTCATTCTTGTGTTAAGATCATCGATACCATTTGTGGGTATTCGGTAGTAACAGGAACAAAAACACTTACAGCCGTATAATATAGCAATTTGGGAATGAAACATGCTTTGGCTAAAGAGAAATTTCTTGCTTGCAATGATTTCCTGTTTGTTTGTAGGGATGCCAAACATGCCTTTTCTGTATGCAAAAGATTTCATAGAGGTTTTGAAAAAGAAACACGCATCTGGAAGCTACAAAGAAATGGTATGTTGTTGAGGTATTCCCTTTCTTTGGAGTTCATCACATGGAATAGCATAATTGCTTTTATATTTACCGTGACTGGAATGACGAGTGTGTAGGTGTTGTATATTGAAGCATGTGAAAGTGGTAGTGTTTTCGAAGGCTTGATGCCAACAGATCTCAACATTTACGTCACAACAGCATCAAATGCAGAGGAGAGTAGCTGGGGAACATATTGTCCCGGGATGGAACCTGCTCCTCCTCCTGAATACATAACTTGTTTAGGGGATCTGTATAGCGTGTCTTGGATGGAAGACAGGTATGCGTTGTTGCAACTTTTGTAGAGGAAAACTGAGGTCAGTCTACGAATTTTAGACTTTAGACATTGAAATTGAGATTATCTTTCGCATGGAACCCAAAATTTTAAGCCCTGGCATGGAATTGAAGGTTACCTTAGTGTAAATTTCAAAAAGACGGACGGAGTTTGTATTTGGGAGTCCATTGTGATGCAGAGATATATATGACATGTCACCAAATGCAACACGGAGTCCATCAGTCAAAAGAATCTGGGGAAAATAGTTTAGTTGAGAGTCTTAAGAGTGCAAAGTGGAAACTAAAAGAAGTATACTTGTTTTTTTCATCCTCAGAAGCACTTGCCATGGCGTTTATGGGCACATGTATTGTGCATGGTATGATTTCTGATGATGACTTTAAGTTTTTAGGCCTCGTTCCAACTCTGAAAATAATAACCCTCTCAAGAGTGGACAGCTGCAAGGTGAAAGTCTTCAAATTTTGCCATTATTCTGGGAATCGGAAATCAAGTTGAATCCTCCCTACCCATTACACCTCTGTCTTTTCAATGGGTACTAAATAGTCGACGTTTGTTCTCCGTGATTGCAAATGCACATAGGGTTTTCATTTGTGCTTTGGAAAGCATCCTCCAGTTCACTTGTTTCTTCTTCTTTTTCCCCCTAAAATTTATTTAAATAAAAGTACTTCGTATATTCATTCATCTAAAAAGCCCATTATGTCAAAAATCCCAACCCGAAAGTCCCACGCTGATAAGTTAGTGTTAGTTTCTGTAGCTGAAACTGTTGCAGACTAAATCGATCTAAAGGGGAAAAATCTTCTGTTTATTGCTTTTTCGTTGTTTAATTTCTTTGTTGCCATACTCTGCAGTAACAGATTTTTACACTTGTGCTGTTTTCTTTCTGTAGTGAGACCCACAATCTAAAGAAAGAAACATTAGCACAGCAGTACACCAAGGTAAGACCAAATTTTTTGAATCAAAGGGCCTTGTTTTATCTTGTCACTAAGGCATGGCGTGATGAATTGCCCAACGAAAGCAAAGAAGAGTAATATGACTCAGGTTTAAGCAAAGCATGGCATTGTGCTTTGGAGACAGAAAATGAATGTTCCACTTTCCACAAACCATAAAATGTGGGACTTGAAGCCCATACTGGCAGAACATCAAGTCTAAATTTATTAACTCAATAAGTAGCTATAACCTTGTTTACCACATTACTTGTGCAGGTGAAGGAGAGGACTTCAAATTACAACACATATAACGCCGGATCCCATGTGATGGAATATGGGAATAAGAGCATCACTGGTGAAAGGGTTTATCTGTATCAAGGTTTCGATCCTGCCACTAAGAACTTTCCGGCAAACGAAATTTACTTTGTTACACCCATGGATGTTGTTAACCAAAGGGATGCAGATCTTCTATTCCTGTGGCAAAGGGTGAGCAGTGTCTTTTCTATCATCTTTCTATTGACATTCCAAATTCAGTTCAAAGTTAAACGGAAAGTTGAAAAGCCAAACTAACTGTAAGCAATGCTTGAATTTCCCGGCGTATTTTAAATTTGTTTGTTTTACAAACCGGAAGAAGCTGTTTATTCCAGTCTTGCTCCCTAAATCTGTTGCTATATATTGCAGTACGAAAGATCTGAAGAGGGATCAGAAAATAAGAGAACTCTTCTCAAGGAGATCACAGAAACAGTGATGCGCCGTAATCACTTAGATGGTAGCGTAGACATGATTGGAGTGCTTCTGTTTGGACCCAAAAAGGGACCTTCTACCCTCAATTCCTCGAGAAAACCTGGTTTGGCCCTTGTTGATGATTGGATTTGCCTCAAATCAATGGTAATTTTCCCCTCTTCCTCATTTCTTTGACCAAATTTGAAATCGATATCGTAGCTCACTAGTTATACGAAGGACTAATTACTATAACGCTACCGATCACAGGTTCAATTATTTGAGAAGTATTGTGGGTCATTAACCCAGTATGGCATGAAACATATGCGAGCATTCGCAAACATATGCAACAATGGGGTGTCGGAGGCCGCTATGGAGGAAGCTTGTGTGGTTGCATGCGGTGGACACGACTCCGGCCAGTGGCATCCTTCGTTTAGAGGGTATAGTGCTTGATTGTTGAAAGTTGGTACATGGTGACGATCGATGTTGCACATGTCAGTTTGTAACATATAAAGAGCTTATACATACTTCTAAACTTAGTTTTGTTTTCTGTGTTTTCACCACATGCATCTCCTATTTCATGATTGTACATAAGCAAGACTTGAATAAGCATAGTTTCCATACGTTCGGGTAGAACTATGAAGGAAGTTGTACGTTAAGTGTGAGTTTTACACGATGCACATTGACTCCACATACATCAGACAACTCGAAACACTCGTCTCCTTATCATTTTCTAAAACCATAATGGAACCTAATCTGATATCATTTTCTAAAACCATAATGGACTAGCAACCTAATCTGAACAAAAGCAGAATCATAAGGTCCCCAAAGGCCCAAAGTACTTTGAAAATCTTATTATAAGGTCTCCACTATCTTTCAATACTTTGAAAATCTTATTTATCATTATATAATTGGTCTTGATCCGATTTAAAATGAGAGGGATATGAGTGTCTTACCAAAAGATTTGTTTTTCGGCCCGCTGAGGGTAAAATGGTCATGTATTTTGATGTACAAATTATTTCTAATAAGAACCTTTTCGGTTAGAAAGTACATTTAACAAGCTTTTTAACGGATCAAATCTCGCACAAATCGAATTTCGGGTGTATTCGTATCAAGCCCTCAAAGCTTGACTTGTTTTGCAATGTGGAGGATGCGCCTGGGGCGCATATAAGTGCGTCTGGGGTGCACAAGATTGCGCCTGAGGCGCATTAAAGCTTCAAAACGAGTCAAACTTTGCGGGGTTGTCTTGGATACTCCCGAACTCCGATTTGCGTGTAGTTTGAGCCGTTAAAAAGGTTGTTAAATCTACTTTCTAACCCAAGTAGTTTGGATATCATATCATTTGTATTTCAAAAGATGTGACCATTTTACCCTCAGTAGGTCGTAAAATAATTCATTTCGGTAAAACGCTCGTATATCTTTCATTTTAAATCGGACCAAGATCCATTATACATCAATAAATAGAGTTTTTAAAGCACTGAGAGAGGTGGAATCCAACCATAAAAATATTTAAGTTCCATTTGTGAAAAGTGGGTACAAAGAAGACGACTACAAAAATCGTCAAAGCCCCTAAGGCCAAAACATGTTTTAAATTTCATTCGGCTATAAAATCCCTGGTTCATAGGTATTTTTTCATTGCTTAAGTGTTCCAAAGAGTTCATAAAGCATCTACGCTTCATCGAAGCATAAGAAATACCGTTTCATAATTGACATTCGCACTCGTTTACATAATCTATAAAAATTTGAAACTTTCTCCTAGACATAATATATTTATATCCATTTTCCTTCTGATTAAGTTAATAGTGATTGTTAACTTTTCTTATAAAAAAGAAAGATAGAAAGTAAATACCCAATGTAGACGAGGTTATTCAGTACCACTAGGTTCTCCATCACACATTGTATAAACCTCATAAACTCTACGATAATGCCCACATAGATCGGTGCGCGCGGGAGAAGTCATTTTGTAATTTATTGAACAATGCTCAAGAAACACCAAATATTTTTCCTAATAATAGGCAGGCCGAGGTTACTGGAGAGCCTCAAGGACAAACAGGCCACAACTAAAGGCAGAACCGACACGTCATTGGTCGATTGCGGTAGCACAAAACGGGTTATCACAAGTTCCGGTTGACCAGTTCGTTATTTTAGTTATAATAATTAGGCTTATTATTAGGGGGTAGGGGGGGTCTCTAAATACCACCCCTGTCTCCATTTAAAAAGCTCGGCCCTGGATGTTCATTGGGGAGGCCTCAGGAGAGAAAGAGAGAGAGAGTTGGAAGGGATAGAGAGAGAGGAACAGCTGAAATAAAGGGGAGAGAGATTGAGGGAGATAGTGCTCTCTTTCTCTCTTTCTTCCTTGGATTCTTGATCCATCATGGCCTCAGATCTCTCTTTGGAAGAGATAAAAAATGAGACAGTTGATCTCGTAAGCACCCGCCTAAACTTTTTTAGGATGCTATGGACACAGATATCCAGAAACACGTGTTCGGAGCTGTTTGATGCACATGGACCCTGCAATATGCATGTGGTTCCACACATCGGACATCTCAGAAGACAATCTGTATACGGATATGTGTCTCGATCATTTTCCTTTCTTCTTATGGGATATTTTTCAACCTTCGAAAGATAATATGAAACATAATATTCTTTGGAAAATCATCCCAGTCCAGATCCATTACAATCTCAATTTCATTCCTACTTCAGACAATAGTTTAAGGTTTGCATGTTAGCAAATATACTAGGTTGAAAGGAGTTGATGAAATGTAATTTCCTTGTGGTGTCACGTGTGTGCAGGAAAATATACCAATTGAGGAAGTCTTCGAGCAGCTAAAATGCACGAGGGAAGGTTTGTCCTCAGAAGAAGGAGAAAAGAGGCTCCAAATCTTTGGCCCCAACAAGCTTGAGGAGAAGAAGGCATATTTTCTTTTTTCTTCTATCTTTTTCTTTGAATTCCTTGTTTGAGTTGTTTCTAATTACATCTTCTCAAGTTATGATTCTTGAACTGATTTGTTGGATACAAATTCCCAACAGGAAAGCAAGTTCCTCAAGTTTTTGGGTTTTATGTGGAATCCCCTATCATGGGTGATGGAGTGTGCTGCCATTATGGCTATTGCCCTTGCAAATGGAGGGGTAACACCATCTCTCTTTCTCTCTCTCCACATGTGTATATGTATATATACATATATGTTTGTAGTTATATGTCTCTCTTTCTCTATAATGAAATGCTGAATTATGCAGGGGAAGCCTCCAGATTGGCAAGACTTTGTCGGTATCATTGTGCTGCTTATCATCAACTCAACCATCAGTTTTATTGAAGAAAACAATGCAGGCAATGCAGCTGCTGCCCTTATGGCAGGTCTTGCTCCCAAAACCAAGGTACATTTTTCACTTTTCAACGGGAGGTTCTAATCATATCGTGTGGTTGTCATTACATCGGGACAGACAAAAAGTAGCATTGAGGGAAAATTTGTTTTGGTATTGCGATAAGCTCATGCTAAGATTTTTTCCTGAAGGTGTTGAGAGACGGAAAGTGGAGTGAGCAGGACGCAGCCATCTTGGTTCCAGGAGATGTGATTAGCGTCAAGCTGGGAGATATCATCCCAGCTGACGCTCGCCTTTTGGAAGGAGATCCTTTAAAAATTGACCAATCTGCCCTAACCGGCGAGTCCCTTCCTGTGACAAAGCACCCTGGACAAGAAGTTTTCTCTGGTTCCACCTGCAAGCAAGGTGAGCTTGAGGCTATCGTCATTGCCACTGGTGTCCACACCTTCTTTGGCAAGGCTGCTCACCTTGTTGACAGCACCAACCAAGTGGGTCATTTCCAGCAGGTAATATTCTTCATTTGGGTAATAGGTACATTAAGTCAGAACTGAGCTGCCCACCTTCCTAGTTTTAACCATCTTTCTTTCTTTGATTCATTTTTAGTAGAAATTTCTTGGCACTTAGCAGTTTGCCATTCCAATAACCTGATCACAGAATAGACCTTAACGATTTTGAATTTTTTTATTTTTTGATTAGGTGTTGACTGCCATTGGAAACTTCTGCATCTGCTCCATTGCCGCGGGAATGCTGATTGAGGTGGTAGTGATGTACCCAATCCAGCACAGGAAATACAGAGAAGGAATTGATAATCTGTTGGTGCTTCTCATTGGAGGAATCCCAATTGCCATGCCAACTGTTTTGTCTGTGACAATGGCCATTGGATCTCACCGGCTGTCACAACAAGGTGCTATCACCAAGAGAATGACTGCCATTGAGGAGATGGCCGGAATGGATGTCCTCTGCAGTGACAAAACCGGAACCCTCACCCTCAACAAGCTCACTGTCGATAAGACCTTGATCGAGGTTGGTGATCTAGCAACAATTGTACACCTTTTCTATGGAAGTGCTTGTTATATAGCTTATAAGGCCAACTTTTAGCATTTTTGTTCTATTCTGAACGCAAATTACATTTGCCGCAGTTCTTGCTCTTGTGCAAAAACAGATCAAATAAGCTCCATTTTGATGCTTTCGGATTTGTTTTTTTACCATTATCTACGTTGCTAGCGACACTCGCTTTGTCAAGCTATGTGGGTTTTAGGCTGACACGAGTACTCATGATTGTAGGCGTTCCCAAAAGACATGGACAAGGATATGGTTCTATTGCATGCTGCTAGGGCTTCAAGGGTTGAAAACCAAGATGCCATTGATGCTTGTATTGTTGGCATGTTGGGTGACCCCAAAGAGGTATTGACCAGTTCATCTTTCCTTTTTCTTAAATATTAAAGGTTGTTTTCCAATGTCTTTAGGCTCTCGTTAACAATACCCATTTTTTTAGTCTGTTTCTACCAAGTTTCAGAGAGATTGAATGAGGTTTTCTGAGCTATTTTCTGTTGAGGATTTTAGGCTAGAGCAGGAATCACCGAGGTTCATTTCCTGCCCTTCAATCCAGTGGATAAGCGCACAGCAAACACCTACTTCGACACTGATGGCAATTGGCACAGAAGCAGCAAGGGTGCTCCAGAACAAGTAAGAATTCTTACCCACTTGACCTATCTTATTCATGAAAGTTTCTATCGTATCTAACTAAATCCAATTGCACTAGATCATTGAACTCTGTGGACTTAACGGAGCTGTTGCGAAAAAGGCCCATGAGATCATCGACAACTTTGCTGAACGCGGCCTTCGATCACTTGGTGTTGCCAAACAGGTAAATTTCCTTGATGTGTCGTAACAAATGAGATGAATTCACACTTTTGTGATTTTTCCCACTAATAAGTTGAATCTGATTGCCTGTGATGTGTTGATAGATTGTCCCAGAGAAGACCAAGGAAAGCGACGGTGAGCCATGGGAGTTTGTGGGTCTGTTGCCACTCTTTGATCCCCCTAGGCATGATAGTGCAGAGACAATCCGTAGGGCCCTTGACCTTGGTGTCAATGTAAAGATGATCACTGGTGACCAACTTGCCATTGGTAAAGAAACTGGGCGTAGGCTAGGAATGGGCACCAATATGTATCCATCATCTTCACTTCTTGGCCAGTGCAAGGACGAGTCAATCTCTTCGATACCCATTGACGAGCTCATCGAGAAGGCTGATGGGTTCGCCGGAGTCTTCCCTGGTAAGTTGGATTAAATCAAACAACACAAAATCGATTAACAAACAGAATTTACACCAAAACAAAATCTGTGGCCGAAAACTATGTTAGTGTGGCCGAACTTTGAACCCGCAAACTTAAAAACATTGGCCGCAAACTTTAAACCTCTGGCCGCAAACTTTGAACCCGTGACCGAAAATTTTTAACCCATGGCCGAACTTTGAACCCGCACATCTTTTTGTACACGAATTATGTTGGTACAAACTAGGGACCTCTTTGGTTCACTTGCTCATTTGTTCGTTTGGCAACTGCCTAAAGAATATAAGTAAATAAGCAATTGGTTAGCTATACGCTTTTGCTTATTCTTGATTTGACTAAACTAAGAAACATGAACCAAACATTCCGTAAGATATGTACTAAGGTGTTTGATTGAACATCATCATCTTGGGGCTGTGCAGAGCACAAGTACGAGATTGTGAGGAGGCTGCAAGAGAGGAAGCACATTTGTGGAATGACAGGAGATGGAGTGAACGATGCCCCAGCACTCAAGAAGGCAGACATCGGTATAGCCGTGGCAGATGCAACCGATGCAGCCAGGAGCGCTTCTGATATTGTTTTGACCGAGCCAGGACTCAGCGTGATTGTGAGCGCCGTGTTGACAAGCCGGGCCATCTTCCAAAGAATGAAGAACTACACCATCTATGCAGTTTCAATCACCATCCGTATCGTGATGGGATTCATGCTCATAGCACTTATATGGAAGTTTGATTTCTCGCCTTTCATGGTCCTCATCATCGCCATCTTAAACGATGGAACCATCATGACCATCTCAAAGGATAGGGTGAAGCCGTCTCCGGTGCCAGATTCATGGAAGCTCAAGGAAATTTTCGCCACCGGTGTTGTCCTTGGAACCTACCTTGCTCTCATGACCGTAGTCTTTTTCTGGCTTGCAGCTGACACTGACTTCTTTTCAGTAAGTTTTTCGATACTAAACCCCGATAAAATCCAAGAATTTGAAATAGTATTACTAATTATTACATTATTTGCAGAATACTTTCGGAGTGAGATCAATTAGGGGTCACACCGATGAGCTCACTGCAGCTCTGTATCTTCAAGTGAGTATTGTGAGTCAAGCACTCATCTTCGTGACCAGGTCGCGAAGTTGGTCCTTTGTTGAACGCCCCGGTCTCTTGCTTGTCAGTGCCTTCATTGCAGCTCAGTTGGTAAGTCTTTTCAGAGCTTTTGTTCAATTTCTATTTGATTTTTTCTCCTGAGTCCTGATTTTTCTTTAAAGTGCATTTGATCACTTACAAATTGGTTATTGCTAATTGCAGGTTGCTACTGTCATTGCTGTGTATGCAAGATGGGAATTCGCTCGCATCCAAGGCATCGGATGGGGATGGGCCGGAGTCATTTGGATCTTCAGCGTCGTTACCTACTTCCCTCTCGATGTCCTTAAGTTCATCATTCGGTATGCTTTGAGCGGAAAGGCCTGGGATAATATGATCCAGAACAAGGTAACTGACACAAAAGCTTTATTAAAGTACATATGCCTAAAGTACAACAACTAGGGAAAACTTTTCATTTTGATTTTGTAACTAACCATTTTTTTCCCCGTAAAAATGATCTAGACCGCTTTCACAACTAAGAAGGATTACGGTAGAGGTGAGAGGGAAGCACAATGGGCCCTAGCTCAACGTACACTTCACGGGCTCCAGTGTTCAGATTCGCAAGACCTCTTCAGCGATAAGGGCGGCTATCGCGAGTTGTCTGAGATAGCCGAGCAAGCAAAAAGACGCGCTGAAGTTGCCAGGTACATACTCGTCTATTTCAGTTACAAGAACAGTCACTATCTTTTTTACAAATTCGGGCGAATGTTGTTCACTGAATATGGTCTTCTACTATGGTTTTGTAGGTTAAGGGAGCTCCACACACTCAAGGGCCATGTTGAATCAGTGGTGAAGCTGAAGGGATTGGACATTGAAACTATTCAACAGCACTACACAGTTTAAGACCAAGGATGGGGATTGAGCAAAGCTGATAGCTGGATAGGAAAAAGACTGTATCAGAAGTGCTAGTAAATAGAAGAGAGGGATTTTTCACATAAGATTGGTCAAAAAGAGGTTAACAGATGGAATGAAATAAAAGAAACCTGATGCTTCTTTAGATATGTATTGTCTATTTTTTGCTATCACAATCCTGTGTTTATCCGATCATCTTCTTCCTCTTTTCCTAGGAGTACAAATCATAGAGCAAACGGAAAGTCTGTTCATACATCCGGACATGCGTGTCCGGAACCATTTGGTGCGCGTTAGCCCCACGAAATAATGAGGGGTCCACGTGCATCAAACAATTCCAAACCTATCTTCGTCCGGATTTATACACGTAGCATTCTCACGGATTTCAAACATCAAATCAGGCGGATTAAATTCATTATAGCTGTGGCCCATCAAACACCAAAATTGGAAATCACACCATACACTTGATTTCTGGGTAAAATACACGATTTTTGCACAAGATCATCATAAATTAACCATGTCCCGCTCAAAGATGAAGTATCAGATAAACAGAAAAGTGAAGATTAGATTTCGACAATGTTCCATACAACCTAGGAACAACAGGTGCTAGATAGCTCAAACCCGAGATACAAAAAGTCACCCAAACTCCAAGCTTTAGCATTATAAGAAGGATCATAAGCACAAATTGTAAATACATGTGCAATGATCCGACGTATATGTGGTGGTTTTACACGCGATTAACCACGCTAAGTCCAAGAAACAAGTACTTTACCAAGGCTCATGAAGCAAACACAAAACTGCACTCCATCACCTTGCTCTCCCAAAACCCTTCAACTCGACGCGTCAATTCTCCTCTCTCAATGACTTGAACTTTGAGGCAACTTGAAGGATCCCCCGGAATAAAGCATTTCGTAAACAGGCTTAATTCTCTTAGTCAAGACTACACTTAGTACTGTGCCTATAGCACAAACGCCAGACAAAACCAGAAATGTAAGTCTAAAGCAATTTGGACCCAAGCACGAAGTACTGTGCTGCTTTGCTGCTTCATTATCATATACGAAACCAGCAAGGAGACCAGAGAAGAGGAGAGCACCAAGTGGGTTCCCCAGTGACATGAAGTTGAAAAATATTCCGAAATTCTTCAACCCGAAAAGCTCAGAGGCAGTTGGGACCATAATAGAGAACTGAACGCCGTAGCAGATTCCAAGTACCCCAGTTGCTATATAGAGTGTACCGTCAAGTGCAGAAGCAAAGAGGAGGTATGTTAGGATCATTATTATTTGAGAGAATGTCATCCAAATTGTCCTTGGGATGGTTCTTGACCTGCAAATTGGAAATAAGGAATAAAGCTGGATGTTACGACAAATTACAGCAAATTGTCCTCAGGATGGTTAGTAAGTACGTGATGCTGAAAAGGATTAAGAAAAACAAACAAACAGGTACTAGTAAACTAATAGAGCTCCAAATAAACCAAACCAAGTGTTGTGTCCTAGTCAATTATGGTCTCTGTAGAGATTGAAATCACAAGCTCATTGTCCATTTGAGTCAGTGATGCCAAATTTTCTAGAATTCCGAATCAGGAACACTTCTGAAACACTTCTGAAATCCGACCAAGGATTTTTGGAGGAACTAACGGAAGTAAAGGAAAAGATGAAAATAAAAGGATAAGATGACAATGAAACGAAAGAGCTAAATTTAATTGTGGTTTCCCCATCATTTCTTTGCTCTTGAAAAATCCTTCCGTAAATCCACGATCAAACACAGTCCTAATATAAGCAATATCTTGATGGGTCATGTGTTGAATATGTAACTAGATGTTGCAACACATCCTAACAATACCATCAAAATTAAACTTCCCCTTCCGAAATTTGGTTTTCTACAAAAGTTCAACAAATGGAAGATGACATAAATCACGCATCAGCAAACTCCTCGAATTAATTATGCAGAAAATTAACAAATATGTAAATTTGGCACGTCACCTGACAAAATGTTCAGAAACTGCACCCCCGCCAAGACGGCCCACGAAATTACAGAAGCTGAATAGAGATAATAGGATCGTCGTATCATGAGCACCTTGAGCTATTCCTATCTGAGCCAAGTTGTTTAAAACAGTAACCCCTGAACCAACACCAGCAAAGTAAACCAAGAACAGAAGCCAGAAATCCGCCTTTATTAAAGCTTCACGGAACTTGAAATCCTCCCCCCTTTTCGGCCTTCTCTTCTTCTTCACTGCCCCCTCTCCCTCAGCTAGAAGCATATCCACATCTGAAACACTGTCGCTCTCATAAAAACTCGAAAGATTTGTGGCTGATATCGATTGAGTGAGCAACGGTTCCGTTTTGTCCATGGACTCTACTGATTGACCAAGTGTTCCCAACTTACTTCGATTCGAGGGATATAATGTCATCTTTAATGGAATAGCAAGTGGGGCCATGAGAAGTAGCACCATTAGAACAAGAAATGTGTAGGACACGAAAGCACTTAACGAAACAAAATGATACAACACTGTGGTTGAGAGAAGGTACAGGCCAAGTACGACACTGGCAGCTTGGATGAAGAGAAAATGACTGTGCTCCGCAGTGTCTTCCCCAGAAGCGGGAGTACAAGGTCTAACAGCAAACATCATGAGAATACATAGAATTGGGATCCCAAGACTGAGAAACAACAAGAGCTTGGAAGAGGAATTGTGAAGCAAGATGCCGAAAATTTCAGTATAAACTGCAGCACTCAAACCCCCATAGCCTTTGAGAATGCCAGCGACAGTGCCCCGACTGAGAGGGAAGTTTCTCATGTTTGTCACAAGTATAGCTGTTGCAAACCAAGCACTGCTATTGGTGGCAACACAAAGCGCAAGCCATAACTGCCATCAAATTAAAAATAGTCCTTGTCAATCGAAGATGAGAGCTCAAAGTACAGGGGATGAAAAATAGGCCTTGTCAATTGTTGTGAACCTTCTTATCAATGTGTTTCAAAGAAATCTGAATTGGCACGAATGTATGTAGTTGATTTGAAATTCAATCATCCTTAATTGATGAGTCATGCTGATTGTCAAATCCACATGGTAGAATGCTCTGAGCTCGTTATTGGTCAGGCATGCATTGGGATAATCAAATTGGTAAATACCATGATTCAGTGCATTTATTGAATATGGTTGCCTCATAAGGATTTCCTCTTCATCATAGAGAGAAGAACAATGAACTACAAAAATTACTAATGATTTTTGTAATGATTCTCCAAAAATTACTAATGATTCCTACAATGACCGGAAAACCAAAATATGTATTTGCAAGAAATTGCAATTATAGGCCAAAAAAATTTATGAATTTTTACAGTTACCTATCAAATAGGGGATAAAACACGAGAAATCCAAACGTATGCGAAAAATTACAATGATTACCAAAATACCCACGAACCCACCAAACGGGTTCGCAAAAAGTTGCAATTCCAGGCCAATAACATTAACAACACTATTCATATCTTATGCTCTCAACTTGGAGTTGGAGCATCTCCGGCCTTTGTACTCAAATTTGAGTGGAAGCTTCATTAATTCATTTGGTATGAATCATTCCATGGACAAATTCAAATCTAAACACGGATTTGGATAAAAACTTTATTAATGACATAATCATAAATTGTGAAGAGCAAAACAAGCTTCAAAAGTTCGAGTAAAAAAGTCGGGTTTTTTTTGGTTTTATCTTGGATATTTTAAAAAATATCTGCGTAAAAATAAAATTTACTTTTCTAATTCCTCCCGTCGAGACCAATCAATAATCTATAAAAGTTTGGCGTAAACCTAACAAATAGCAGAAAAAATTTGAATAAGAACGAAAATTTTTAAAAAAAAACCCGAAGAGGTAAAAGGAACGGAATTTGGTTAAAACTCAATCTGGTACGAATTTGTAAAAGTTTGAGCCTTCATTGATTTGATTAAAAATTGAGTACAACACCAATCTGATATGAGTTCGAGTCAAGGGCAAGAGTGAATTTTTTATCTGATTCTGATTCAGATTCAATTAAAAAGAGTAATGGTTGGAGATGCTCTTACCAGCCAATAAGGCAAGGACTCAACAGTACGGCTAACGGCAAGCCACAAAACTCCATAACCGAAGAAAGAGAAAACAGCACCGATCAGAAGCACGACCCACGGCGGGAGCTTATTGCAGGCAATGCCCGGAAGGATCCCGACGTTTTCCCCGATATCGTTGGCGACTCCCAGCATGGTGAGCTGCTGCTGACTGAAACCCAGAACGGATTTCAGCGAGTGGGAGTAGAGGGGGAAGTTGTAGGCGTTTCCGGACGCTATTTGGATCCAAACCGCCGCTCCTAGGCCCACCCACGGCGGCCGGGTCCCGCCTTTGAGAGTCACCATTGATGGGTATTGGTTAGATTCGAGGATTACCCAGTTTTGGGTTCCATCAGATGTGGAGAAGGAGAGTGATTTTATTTATGAAGTGTGTGGGGGCAGAGAGAAGAGAGAAAAGGGCAGCGGAGGGGTGATGGGGAAGGGGAGAAGGTTCCGTTGTCTTGTTTTTCTTTTTGTCTGAAGGTGAAAGCGCGTAGTGCTTGCAGTTGTAAGCGGAACTTTGCTTGGCGAGAGAAACTTATTCAGGCCAGCAATAATCAATCGCGATCATTCAAAAGTATTTTGAATGTTTCGAATTTTGATAAAAAATTTCAGGAAAAAAGTTTAATTCTTCTTTGAAAAAGTTTCATTAGCATTAGAACAGTCCAAAATATTTTCGAACGATCGCGATTGGCTCCGTAAACATCTTTTGCTCTACCGTTAAATTCCTTGGCATGCTGGCAATTTGGAAGTTTGGACACACATATATATATATACAGTATTTTTCTGATCCGAGTCCTTTGGACACATTGATGGGGTCGAAAGTGGTCTTCGTGGTGCAAGATGTCGAGGGAGATGATAATCAAAACTTGTCTCGCAAAGTACAGAATTAGTTCCTATAATTTGTGAAAGATTTCTGCTGTGTTCTTTTCACTTCTCAAAAAGAATTTTTCAAAAAATTCCCCCTAGATTTTTATACTTTCAACATTTCTCTCTCTATCTCTCTCCACATATTATCCCTACTATTTTTCAAAAAAATTTGAAAACACAAGTCGGTAATTGAATTTCTAGTCTCATTAATCTGAACCCTACGTATCACTAACCGAGTTGAGTTTTGTTTACCCTCCGCTTAAGAGGGTGAACATTACCCTCCTTTCTACTGGTTAAAATAATATATATTCCACCACAAAGTGATATCATGCTTACTAAAAAGTGTATTGTACGAGTGAGACATATACCATTTCAACTAATAAGAATCTTCTTTTAAGAAGGGTGAACAAAATTGCAATCATCATCAACCCCGAAGGGATTGTTTGGCCTAGTTGTCAAGTCATGAAATTTAAGAGTTTGATATCTCAAAAGATTGCGAGTTCAAAATCAATTAGGCGCTATCAACTTTTTTTGTGGATTATAATTCAAACGGAGCAAGTCACTTTTACGACACTACGGTACCATCCTGATTTGGGATTACAGAGAATCCTTTCCCCTAACATAGATTTATGAGCCACGTGCACTGCTACTTGCTTCTTTTTGGGACCTGTTTGGGTGTCCAATTACCAGGTTAAAATACAGGTATCACAACCAAGTACGTACCTCTCCTTTTCCTTACAAAAATCATTCACTTTGAGCCACCTAAGGACACATTATCTAGGTCATTCAATTTTGTCCACTTATTTACTACAGTAGTAGTATTATTTAGCTGACGACCGTGTTAATTTTTTTTTTCTTGAAGCTAAAACAATATAATAGACCGACGAAGACCCTTACTACACGCTAAGGTGTCGTGGAGAAATTGTTGCTTGTGTTATCAACATAAAAACGAATGGTTGAGGTTTGGGCTGCTAGGGTTAGGGATTGGGCTTTGCCCATTTTGGTGATGGTGTTCGGTTGGTTTTCAGGTTGTGGCCTGGCTCCTTGTTTTGGGCCAGTTTGTTTGGGCCCGGTAGCCCACCAGGGTCCTGCTAGGTTTAGATCTCGCCAGACGAAGGTGTTAATGTATTTCTTTCCTGCTGGTCTTTGGTTGGGCTTAGAGTTAGGTTTGTGCTGAATTGTATTGATTTGGGCTGTTAGGCCATTTAGGTGTTGGGTTTGTCCCAATAGGTGTTGGGGCTAGGAGATTTACAAGAAATTACTTTCTTGCAACCTGACCCAAGAATCAAACTTTGGTTAATTATACGAGGAGCAAACCTAGTAACCAACCTGACTAACCCTTGAGGGCTCACGTCGGTAGTGGTTGGCACTATGATACCCTTGACTAAAGCGCATTTTGAAGCCCCACCAAGTAAGTAAAAACATTGGAAAAAGGTCAGCCTCCACTAAAAGTGTACATAAGTAAAATCAAATGTTCCATATATTAATGTAGTCGGGTCCATAAAATCTCTTTACTTCTCATAAAATTTTGTAGCACTTAAACAAATTTTTTTTTCTTCTCGGCAAACGAAACTTTTTATAAAAATCCGAAAGGGTACATCGAGGGAGAAATAAAATAAAGCAAACATAACTAGCCCATCGAACACAATGTTGGACAGACACAACACCTCAACACGAACTACAACTTAAGCTTACGAATGCCATCAAGGTACACCTTAAACTCCTCCACCGAATAAATCTTGATCGCGAACTTGGTCTTCATCCACATTGAGGCTCTATTGGTTAAACTTTCTTCCCAAGAGATATTTTGTGGAGTTGCGCAAGAATGGTTACAAATTATTTTAGTTAGCATGATTCTCTGTTCAGAGTACCATAGAACATGTTTTTGCGCAACGAAATTGTGGATAGAGGGCTAATGAACGTCTTTATTTATTGGACCATTGGTGAACTGTATGAGTCCCACATTAGGTACGCATAGCTTTTATCTTATTGGGCAAAGTACGAATTACCTCCCTGAGGTTTGGACGTTTGGCAGATAACCTCCCTGACGTTAGCTAATGACCACATAACCCCCCTATGGTTTTGGAGTAAACTGCAACCGTTATGTTTTCCATCCAAACTAATGGAAGGTGTAACACACACCCCTATTGTGAGAGTGAGAATGGGAAAAAAAATTAAATAAAGTAACAAAAAAAAATCAATTCCAGTAATTTTTTTTTGCTAAGCAATTCTAGTATTTTTTCGGTGTGATTTTTAATTTTTTTTTCCCATTCTCACTCTCACAATAGGGGTGTGTGTTACACCTTCCGTTAGTTTGGATGGAAAACCTAACGGTTGCAGTTTACTCCAAAACCATAGGGGGGTTATGTGGTCATTAGTTAACGTCAGGGAGGTTATCTGCCAAACGTCCAAACCTCAGGGAGGTAATCCGTACTTTACCCTATCTTATTTAAACGCCTCAGGTGAATGGATAAAACAAGTTGTTGGGGATATTACAAGAGATTACATCAAAAATAAAATATTACAATGGACAAATTAACAGGTTGAGTCGCGGTAATCTCGCTCTCTTTAAGGAGATTCAAGCCCTCTACAGTAGAAAACCGGTGCAGTAGAGAATCTCTGACTTGTCCCCTCCAGGATATAACAGCCCGATAATTTATCGTATGGTTCGGACCTACTCTGCACAAGTAGGAGAACCCAAAGCTCCACAAAAGAATACTCTTACACTTTGCCCAAGACTCTCACGTACATATTAAAAACTCACTGACTAGTTTTTTTTAGAGAACAAAGAAGGGAGAATTGAGCATGAAAGGCTAAGTAATGTCTTGGAGAAGTCTTGGTACTTCTTGCTAGCAATAACCACTTATGTAGGCTATTTATAGGCAAGAAAGAATCCAAATCAAAAAATTTCATTAATGACCAAATCTTATACGGAGTAGGATAGATATGAATCTTTTCCATTAATAACTAAATCTCTTTATAAATCCACTTAGATATGGAAAGATGAAAAGATATTCTCCTAGATCCTTCTAGATTGCTCTTAGATATCCAAACAAACGCTAATAAAAGAGCCTCGCGCTAATATACACGTGACTTGTAAAAGTCTAGTACCAAAAGATGCACAGAAATTTAATATTAAAATAATAAATTTCCAACACAAGTTCTAACACAGAGAAAGAGCAAGAATATCTACGTGAATTGTCATGAATATGTTTATATTTTGTTGTGCGTTTTGTACAAGTTATATGGCTTTTATTTTAGCCAGTGAATTATGGATACACTTTTGTACCTAGAGATGATGTAATCGTTTAATTAGTAGAGTTCAATGAAAGCAACAAGGACGCATATCCATTAGCTTTGGGTCTCTAAACTCAACTCCTCTTTCGTGCACGGTCCTTAACACTTCCTCCGTCCCTCCCCTGTTTTACTTATACTTGTCCCAAATTAACTGTCGAATTTCAAAATCAATGGATCAGATTATGTAAATTTTCAAATAAATAGATCGGATTTGGTTTCCTTAATAAATTGAAAATCCGAAATCGAACAACCAAATCGAGACAGAGGAAGTAATTTTTTCATGCTCGCCAACTTAAAACCCGAGGCCGCAAACTTTAAACCTATGGCCGCAAGGTTTGTTCTTGGATTTCTCTCTCTCTCTCTCTCTTTTTTTGGGTAGAAATTGGATTTCGTTTTACCATTAGCTTTCTCCCACGCTTCTTAGACTGGCTCAAGCCCATTCCTTCTGTAGTGAGCGGTCCAATCTGCTTTCAATCCATTGGCCCATTTGATATTGCAAAGTCGACATTTTCAGCCCAATCGAAAGCTATATTAGCCCTCTCTGCACTAAATTTTCATTTCGGTATTTGTATTCCTTTATTATTATTATTTTTTTTACAAATTTTCATTTTGGACAGCTGAGATAATGCACTACAGCAGTGCGGATGTGCAATACGGGGTCCCCGGAACCTCTCCCATCTACTCTCGGAAGTCTTGCATTAAGATTTGGTTGCGAATACTTTAACGTATCCCATACCGCTACAATATTTTTTTTTTTGGAATAGTATCTGTTACTGTACTTATTTTAGGTATCTGAAATTTATTCTAAAATGAATTCCTACCACCATGACCTACAAAAACAAAAACTGTCGGGACAAACTTGTGATAGAACTCATACAAACTGGTGTGACACTTCATTCATGCATGCATGCTATTTATGGGGTTTTTATTTTTTATCAACAGTCAATTAGCATTTTATCAACAGTCAATTAGCATTTCATAATGAATACCCGAAGGCAAAAGATTTCATCACAAAATACAGGAATGAACCAAACATACCAAATCAAATACACAAGTTACTGCAAAAAGCACATAGGCTACAGATTCAAGGACAACTTGTCGAAGCAAACTTACACTAAGTGCCGGTATGAGAATCCCGTTTGTGACTCACAATACATTTCACCCAGAACCTTTTGGCTCATGATTTTCCACCGATTGAAAATGGATAATGATCGCTTCATTTCCGTATAAAAAAAAGTAATAAAACAGAATAATTACTACTACCTAAAAGATAACGATAAATACTCCAAGTATCGTCCTCAAGAATTACGAAGGCTAAATTGCAGCTATTTCAATTGATTTCTAACTTAATTCAGAAAGAGATTTGATTGTTGATTTCTAAAATATTTAAAGCTGAATAAGCAATAAAAAGTGAGAGAGAGTTTATGAGAGAAAAGATCTAGGGTTACGAATCCACTCGGTCCGTTGTAACAATTTCTATACGATGATAAAGGTCTATTGTTTGAATCAATCCAAATATCATTAGGATTCGTGGGCCCTCACGGTATTACCAAAAGATATTTATGAATCACCAAATAATATGGGGTATTGCCGCCTAGCACGAACCGTCTTACTAGTATGACCCATCTCAATGGCACAGATCGTCTAATAGCATGGCGCGTCTTACGGAGCATAGCCCATCTTACTCAGTTATCACAAACAATTAAGAACCGTTATATGAACGTGCATAAATCCTAGAAAATCATACACAAGATTTGATGGGAAAAATTAACACGATAAATAAAATCCTCAAGTCATACAACCATGATTCGAATAATAAAAACACTGAATCAAAAACATAAATATTATTACTCAGAGTCCGAGCTTCATCTACGCCCTAGAAACGAGTTTAGCCGGACATGGAGAAAATATAAACGATTACGAAATAATAAAACTCCATGCAAGAGAATAAAGGTTTCGGTAAGTATGAACCAATCCTTAACCCTTCATTGCTCCTCCGTTGCCCAGCCGTGAGCACCAATTGTTGGTTCTGTTTTCTTTTTCCGTTCTCTGATCGCCTCTCTCATCAGTAATGCGTGCCCTCCTTTATAAACTACTGTAGCCAATGCAAAAGCCCTTGTGGGCCGTGAATCGGCTTAGGCCTTAATCTTTTAATTGATCCAAGACTCGGTCCCTTTTAGGCCCTCACCGAGCCATGTACAATTTGGATTGTCCTGCTGCCAATAGCGCATCCAAAACAATGCACAGTAAGAATATTTCCAAGGCCCAATCCTTGTATAGCTCGAACCATGACTATGAATGTATTCCAATATATTCTCCAAAATACCTACAACACAAGAATCAAGCATTAAGCTTCGGAGTAACAATATAAACGGACATAGCAAGGATAAATTAGGGGATGCATATGTGAACATTTACGCGCCTATCAGATAATCTCCTACGCTGCTTACTAGCTAGGAGTATCTTTGTCTTATTTTTGTGCTTTTGTTTTTCTCGGTCTTTTTGTTCTTAGCATTGTAGTAGTAATTTGTATCCATGCCCCCCCAAAAAAGTTAAATAGGAGTACATTTTATTTAAGTTCCCAGCTATGTGGGACCTTAGCCAAATAATTCTACGGTAGGCTCTCCGCTTTCGTTTTAAAATTTTGACTTGCGTTTTTACTCTCAATCATCTTAATTTTTTTCGGGAATTTTAACAATTTCAAATGTTTTTGAAATAAATTTCTATGCTTCCGATCGTGCTCCCGTGCACGCGCATTATGTGACTATGGAAGAAATAAGAGTGGATGTCTAATATGCCTTGTTTTGGAGGTGGCCCATATGCTCTCCGTATTGAAAGGAGTATTTATTGAATTTTCTGACCCAATGTATTGTTCTTATTGGTTATGCTATTTTTATAGTAATTTTAAATAATAAAGCCTAATAACAGAAAATTGTGTCTAATAATATGCTTAACAACTAATTGATATGACACCATATGATTGGTGGTTGAAAAGATAACTACTTTGCAATCACCAATAATTGCGTGCAACATTCATAATTAAGCTTTGTAAAACGCACTATGTTTTGATATAACGAGTAATAAGTACTCCAGTAGACTTTATTTTCTCAGATTCACTAGTTGACAATAAAGAAAGACTGAAAGTATTCAAGCTAATAGTACAAAATTATCAATGGAATTGCTGATTTTTGGCTTATTCATCGATGCTTTTATAATTTCCTGATGGTTTGATCTTGTAAGCTACGGAGTATTTATTTGTACTGTGAAAAGAAAGTTGATACCTTTATTGGTAAGTTTGAATTTGGTGATCACCCTTTCACCCTTGTTGCAATGACGGTAAATAATACCGTAATTGTCATGGATGAATAAAGTGTGGGTTCGATAAAAAAAACTAATCCAACTGGAATGAAAAATTATTGATCCCATAAACCCTTACAAATACAAATTTTTCTAACATATGACATGAAAAGCTACCCAGCTTATTTTACTCAAATGATAGACTTGGCAAATTGACCTCCACAAGGCCTTGACTTGTCCACTACTAATAAAAATATTGAATAAATTACTGCCAAATATGCGCTACAAGCATGTGTTTAAAAGTGACCTTACTTTTGCTTGGTTCAAATTCTTGATGGAGGAAAATAACCCTCTAAGACCATCCACAGTGGTATAATCAAAAGCCAATTGTTTTTAAAGTTAACAATGTTGATGCAAAAAATAGCTCACAATGGTATAATCAAACTTAGCAACATCCTTAGAAATAATCAAATTTTGGGCTTTGGATAACCAAAACTAGCAACCTTTTTTCAATAATCAAAATTTGTGAACCCCACACCACATAAGTTAACTAGTTCCAAAATTTGTATACACGCGTGTTTCAACTAATATTCTCTTCTTCGCCTACTCTATATCCTCTTCACTTCACCCACAAACTATTTCTCTTTCTTTTCCTCCAAAAGTGAAACTCATATCTCTCGATCATCTACAATTCAACTCATTGTCGTCGGATTAAGGTATTTCACTCTTCTTTTCTGTTTCTATTTCCCCCCCCAAAAAAAATTCATAATAGAAGGGAAGAAAGTCACCAATTTTTCCCCAAAAAAAATTGGGGAAAAATCCGGGTCATGAATGGCGGGAAAACAGAGAGGGAGAGAGAGTGAAATCGATATATTTTTGCCCAAAAAAAAAACGTAAATAGAGGGAAGTCATGAATGGCGGGAAAACAGAGAGGGAGAGAGAGTGAAATTGTAGTGGACCCCTTATTTTGGTTATGGACTAGAAGTGACCATTGTGAAACTCAACATTGTTAAGCTTAGCAACCTCTTAAGTGAATAATCAAAAGCTGATGTGTCAACTTTTGATTATCCTTTTTTGATTATACCACTGTGGATGGCCAAATCTATTACTCTAGTACTTTATTTTCGGCCAGTTACGATCATAATGGTATTATTCCACTAAGTTTTTTGGGATTTTTTTTATTGTCCTTTTTGAATATATATATATTTTTTTGTGTTTGTTAGTTTTACATCCAACGTTTGTGAATTATTGATTTGTCATGAAGAGATGAATCAGAAAAGTAAACATTTTTTTTTACTTTTATCCAAATATTTTCGAAAATATCAACAAAAAAAACTCCAAAAGCCGATTTTTTGGGCTTAGATATTTTCAAAAAAAATTACTCCATGTAAAAGTCATAATTTTTTACTTTTTCGATTCATCTTGACCGTTGAATCAATAATTCTTAAAAATTAGGCGTAAAACTAAAAAATTCAAAAATGAATTAAGGACAAGATAAAAAAAAAGAAGTCCCAAAAAGCTAAGTGGAACAAGGCCTGATGAAGAACAAGCTAAACTGATAGTCTGATACCAATTCATTTTTGATAACTCAGGTGTCCGGATCAGCTTACACGTATATCGTTAAATTGTAGGGATCTAATTCCACCACACGCACTTGGCAAGAATAAACTGGAGTACCATTTCTTGTTTAATGGGTTTTTAAGAATTATGATAAAATTAACAATAGCACAAAGCTCGTAACTTTTTAAATTAAAGCCGTCCATTACCGAGATGAACAGCCCAGATCTTCTCTACAGGAACTGTACGGCGCCCCGGCCCTACAGGATCCCTTGGTCCGATGAATACATTGTGGAAATTCCACAATCGTATCTGGAAATTCCAGTGTTTGTGCTGTAATATGCTGGAAGTAGTGTATTTTTATTTCTTTTTTTGGCTGGAAGTAGGCTCGAATTGGTTTGATTTGGTTTGGTTAGGGCCCTTGATTTGATGGGGATGGAGACCATTCCATGGAATATTCTTCTGTCTAGTTTTATCTAAGAAGATGATTTTTTAGCACTCCAGTTTTTACCACTGACACTCCACTATGTGTGTTAATCATGTGAGAAAATAAAACTAAAAGTGGAGTGCCATTGGCTAAATTTGGAGTGCCAAAATCACCTCCCTTTATCTATTTCTTGGTGGAAATCATCCATCGACCACCAGGCAGGTGTGACTTGTCTGTAATTTGCATTTATTATTTCTCCGTCTTTGTCACATTTATATTTATTTATCACGCCAACTATTTTTTTGGTTCCTTTTTCTATTGCAATTCTAGCTCTCTCTGTCTAGATACAGTTTCTCCACCGGCTTTCAGATTTATTTTTTGTGTCTGATTCCCCAAACCGGCTTTTAACCAACATATCGATGGATTTTAAATACTGTAGTTTTTGCAGCGGCTTGTCTCGTGTTGGACCGGTTGTTTTCAACTCAACTTTGATGATCGGACTGGTTCATGCTGTAGCGCTCGTCGAATAAAAAAAAATTCCGTAAGAAATCATTTGATAATAGTGTAGAGCTAGTCAAACAAAAAAAAAAAAAATACACAAACAAATCATGTTGATTGATACCGGATCAATATCTGATGATAGCGTATTCATACTAAAGGTAAATAAATAAATTCTTTAGCGTACCAACTGGAAATGCATACACCTTTTGACGCAAATACTATTCCGCTTCTACACGAGGGAAAAATTTTCAGTGCCGAGCTGTCCATTTTATTTTTTGGTTATGCCATCCGAGCTGTCCATTTTATTTTTTAACGGCTCAGATTTGAAGAGAGAAAATGTTTGGGGGAGAGGAGAGAGAGGGAGGGTTTTAATCCGAGCCGTCCAAAAGTGTATCGGACGGCTCGGATTCACCGAGCGGGTGCCACGTGGGCAATACCCGCTCGGCACTGAAAAATTCCTCCTAAACGAGAGTTCTTTTTCGATATACGTGTTGCTTACAAAATCGTCTACAATCTCATAATTTATACTAATGTTTTAAATAATTTTAATAAAAAAACGAAGGTAACGGGATTCGTTAAACCACACGTCAAATATATAACGGAAAGAGCACAGAAGCCAACAAATATGTTGACGAAATCAAACAAAATTTGTAATTTGAAGCAGTTTCTTGAAGAAGATTGGCACCTGAAATCTTGAATGATAATCTCAGCAGCAGAGAAGATCAATCAATTGGCTCCAAGAGCCACGATTCTATATGGTCCCGTATATGTACATACTCGCAAAAGGCAAAATTTGTTCCCGTACGACCCGGCACAGGGTCCAGATCACATAAAAGAGGGTGAACATTACCTTCACCTTCATCCGCCCCGACTTTGCAAGAATTCACCGGGATCTTATACCGCCACCGCTGCGTATGTGGCGGCCGGAAGTACCTCCTCCTTGCTATCAGGGGGTAAGTCAATTATGACGGGCTGGAGTCAGGTGGGCCAAGTCCAGCATCCTGTCAGGCGTGCCAGGTCCCAAAAGGGCCAAGTTAAGTTGACCCATTGGCGATCGAGCGTGATAAAAGGACACAAGGCTCCATTAACACCCGCGGGTTTTTTATGCAATAGTCAACGCATCCCAACAAATATCACCGCAAAACCGAGACGTTATTACCGGAAAACCCACAGGCTCATCACGATTCACACGTCGTTCGCATTGGACATAATAGAAAGCCGGCTTGGGGTGGGGTTAAACCCGGCGCGCCGCCGCTGCTGGTGAGACGAAGGCCGGATCAGAGCCGCCAGGGCCCTCCTAACCAGATCCCCCTCCACCGTCCCGATCCGAACCAGCGAGTTCGTCATGGCCGTCCTCCAGGTGTTAAGCCGGTTCGACGGGAACTTGAGTTTCTGATCGTTCAAGTTCTTGTGAAAGCTGCAGCGGAAGGACCCCGGGTGCGTCGTGGGCGAGCACATGCACGTCCGCTTCTGATTCTCCAGAGGCTTCTTCTTCACCACCTGGTTGTTTACGACGTTGTTAAGACGGGCGGAAACGGAGAGGGAACGGATCGGGGAGATCGGACGGTCGAAAGAGAAGCGCAGGGCAGGCGGAGGGGAGGTGGGTCTGCGGAGGGCGGGGATGGATTGAGAGGAGAAGGCGGAGATCGACGAAGCGAGAACCGAAGACGAGGGAGTGGGCGGGGAGGGGAGTTTGGCGGAGGGAGGGAGAGAGCGGAGGACCGGGCCGCTTGATCTCCGAGTGGGAGCCGCCATTGAGAGAGAGAGAGAGAGAGAGAGAGAGAGAGAGAGAGAATTCTGGTCCCGAAAAAGGAGCGTCTGGGTGCCCAATTTGGCAAACCTTTGGACATCTCAAGCCCTGTAATTATAGGAACTATCGATCGAGACGATTAGTGGTATTTTATTTTATTTTATTGGAGTAGGAGTATATTTTAGTTTTTCTTTTCTGTATTTGGAGCTCTCGTTGAAATTACTGTAGGTAATTATAAACCCCCTCGGTTGTGATTTAATTGAGTTGGTGTAATTAGGTAATTTAAACGAATAATAGAGGGGCTGGTGTAATTAGGTATGCATATTGTATTTTGGTAGGAGTAAATTAAGTATACGTATAGGATAATTTTAAGTACAATTTTCAACGTTTCATATTTTTGTACTAATTTTTTTCCCTAGAGAAAATTATGCTATGCCACCCATTACATTAATTGTCACAACACGAACTTAAAAAACGTGAGTCAATATGAATATGAACCAAGTTACAAAGTGAGAAAAACCGCAAAATTTCTACAAGTGTGTTCTACTAATTAAAATAATTACATATTTTTTGAAATTAAAGATATTGTACTGTGAGAGAATGACTTGTCTGGTAAAGTGATAAATAAGTACTTAAAAAATAAAAAAAATTTAATGAGATTAATGATCGAAAGTAGAGTTAATGAGGAGTATTTTTTTTGAGTTGATTTTTTTTTTCAAAATGTCATCCAAACAAGGCAAGTGTCACTTTTGGAACGTGATATTTATAGTCAAATTACCTAATGAATTAGTGAAAAGTGTTGTTATCGAAAAATCAATAAGTTTAGTACTACACACAAATTCACAATAGAGATGGACCCCCCACACATTGCACACAATAGGAATGAGCCCCACACACACTGCACATTGTGTGTGGAGCCCGGCTCCTATTGTGAGTGTGTGTTAGTGTTTATGTGTTTGTGTAGGTTGAAAAATAACTTGTGACGAAAGGAACAAAAAAACAAGTTTTAATAGTACAAGAAGTAGAAGTGGGTTTATTTTTTCGGTTGGGTTTGGTTAAGACTGGGGGATTATGGTTGGGATACCGTGTGCTGGAGGTACCAAAACGACAAAAGAGAGCCGTCTGATATAACTTTACGAGCAACTGAAAAATATTCCAGCTTTGTTTTACTCCCTCCAGTCGGACTTTATGGTTCCTTTTTGCCTTGGAGATTTCCACTTTACTGTATCTTGGAACAGCAAGACTATACTTACCGCATGTTTACACCGCACGCTTAATTTCATCGTTCTTTTTGACAATTAATGGTCTGAATTTTAAAAAAAAACTCTTTCGGGTAACTCTTTTTGGAAGAGTTATTTTAAAATCCGGATCGTTCAAAATATTTTTTGGCAGTGAGATTAAGTGCGGTAGGAGGAGCGGTAAAACCGTGGGGTAGGTGTAAACTTAGGCTCTGTTTGTTTGGGCGTAAAATGTTTTATCTATTTTTCGGTGTTTGGTTATATAAAAAATGAGAAAAATATTTTACATGTACAAACATATTTCATTAATTGGATGAAAATGACTTACTCTTAAATCTTCCTTAAATTATTTTCCGAAATGAACCCGCTTTCTACTGTAATTTTCACTACTCAGTTTTTTCGATCGTCAATCCTGACCCACATTCAATTCCCCCCCTCTTGAATTCTACCGTTAAGCCCTCTCTCTCTACACTATTTTGTCGATTTCTGAAAATATTTTACATGTGCCAACCAAATATCGAAAAATAAAAATTTAAAGTTTATTTTAAAAAAAAATATTTTACATGTAAAACATTTTATATTGAAACAAACAGAAGAGAATACAATCATTACACTTATTATATTTTTTATTTTCTTTTTTACCCTTCAAAAGATCATCGTTTGTTTGTCCAATGACCTTTAATTTCAAAAGCAAGGGTAAATGGGTGAACTCGTTAATATTTTTCCATCACTTTCAAGAGTATAGTTTATAGTAGTACTGCTAGTAGTGGAGTAGTACTAGACCCCATTCCATTAACATTTTTTCCTTTTTTATTTTATTTTATTTACTTTTTTGGGTTTTGTTCTTATTCAAGAAATTTCGCGTTTGTTAGTTATAAGTCTCACTGTTTTATTTTTCCAAATCGTCTCGTAAAACTAACAAATGCGAAAAAAATTTAAATAAAGACAAAATCTAATAAAGTCGTAGTAAAAGTTGCTGGAGATAGCGGAAGGTGAATAAGTGCCGCGTTGATTGTATTTGTCATAGCTAGGGAAGGTGACACGATCTCTTTAGATTCCACGTAGGGATGGGTCATGTGTGCATGCATTTAGTATATATATGATGATTCTCTGTATATACTTTAAGGGTTTCTTTTAATTGTGTTGATGAAATTAATTACTCCACTATATATTAAACGAGCTAGAGAGAGAAGGTATGATTAGTCATTAGTGAATTTAGTGGGCATGTGGAGTCATAAAGACGGTGCACATGTGTGGTTACCTACATTTCCCCGCAAGATTTGCGACCCTGGCCTCATTCAATTTATATAGTTGAGCGAAATCTTGGGTAATTTATTCAGTCTCCCTTAAGGGCACCGTCACGTTATGTTCTAATTAAACTCGGTTTCGTTCCAGAAATTTAAATAAGTACTTATTTTTTAAGTTAGACAATTTCAAGTTCAAAAATTATGTATTCACGAGAATAACTTTTCTAACAATATGAATCTTGTTTGATATACATCTCATTGAGATCTTTTAAATGGTGCAAAAAAAAATTGAAAATTTATTTTTCAATTACATATCTACGAGATAGATGTATAAACAAACGAAAAACATTGCTACGAAACAGATGTTTTATTATACAGTACAATTAAATTTTTTTTTTTTGATCATTAAAAAGGGTGGGAGGGGGCAACCAGTGTAGCAACTCCCCCTGGGCGTGACCATAGGGGCTCCCTACCCGCTGTGGAATGTCCGGTTGAGCCATAGCTACTGTCTGGGAAGACAGGCCGTCACCACAGCACCACCAAGATACAAGCTAGAAGTAGTCGCCAACCCCCTGCAGGACAAGGACGTCCCAGGACTCGAACTTGAGTCTCCTCTGGGGGAGGCAACTGGCCTACCAGCCAGGCTACCACCTCCGGTGGTATACAGTACAATTAATTGATGCTAGAAGTTATCATATAGACTAATTTTTTGGGGGGTAAAAGAAGTCCCCACCAAGGGATATATAGGGGCTTGCTATTTGCAGTCACTTATTTTCTGAATACAGCCTGTATATAATATGGTACACACCTGTTTATAATATGGTATACGGACTACGTTTAGGAAATTTGTGGCTGCAAATAGCAAGCCCCGATATATATGGTTGCATCATCATCATCATGATGATGATAAAAAAAGAAGGGGGAATGCTAGCTTGTACCGAAAGGACTTGATGAGTTGTTACGTACATTGCTTTTCCAACACGACAGGTTTTATAGGATTCTAGAGTACTACAAGACTCCAAGTATTCAGGTCACGTAATTTGTGTGTGGGAGCACAGGAGCAAAAGCGTTTTTTTAGAGAGCGAATTAAGTTTGAATTAAAGTACAAACGTAGCGTTAGAATTGAGAGTGAGAGACATTTTGAAAAATTATATGACTAAGGCCAAGCCAAGTGGTTATACGGTTCAAAAAAAAAAAAAAAAACCCACTCAGAAAAGAAAGAAAAGAGGTCAAGTGGTTATTCCTTCCGGGTAAAATATTTATGCTGTGTTTGGATTGGAATTTGAAATTTTTTTTGAAAAATAGTAGGGATAATAAGTGGAGAGAGATAGAAAGAGAGATGCTGGAAGTAAGAGGAATCTAGGAAGAATTTTTTGAAAAATTCTTTTTGAATTACAAAGAAAACAAGGCTACTGCTTTAAAATTTCCCTTGAAGAAAAGAAGCCACATAATCATATGGGCCTTCAATTATGCATCCAAAGTGGCCCATAAAATTTTGGCTAACATTTCACTGATCTAAAGTCTAAACACTCGCTAGATCTCTCTCTTTTTTTTTTGATGGGCGAAAATGAATTTTATTAAAAATGGGGAAAGGAGAAGAGATCCAACAAAAAGTTGAATAATACACCATAAGGGCAAAGCCCAAAACATCTAAAGGTCTATAGGGTCCACAACAGAAACAACAATAAGCTCAACCCAAATCCAAATAAATCAAATACAGCCCAAACACCCAAGATCCGGCCCAAGCCTGGACCGGCCCACCCAAACCATCCCACTCGCTAGATCTCTCTTTCTGGGTGGTCTCCATTCGACATTAGTTTTGCCATTACAAATGGTAATAATGTTGTTGTAGAGAAATTAAGTTCCCCTTGAGAATAACATGCAGTTAGAAGACCTACTAAAATTCTATCAAAAATTTGAAATGTTGGTATGGTAGGGTGGTCGCCCGTGCTAATCTGCTTGTCCTGAGCTTCTAGTGATATTTCTACATTTTTGATATGTAGGTTAATACTGGATTGATTTGATACTGTCGCTTTGGGCATAGAAATTGAAAGAAGAAAGAGAGGTGGTCGCGACAGAATTCCTTTTCAGCTATATTATCTCTATTTATTTTTTGAATGATTTAATTTCTACCCCATATGGAAAAGATGTGAACACTTAAACTACCTCATATGGGAAGAATTCTTAATTACAACTTGGGATGGAGGAAGTAATTAGACACACACATACACACGAGAGAAAGAATGTGAAACTAATTAGTAGTATTGAAAATTGGTGAGGAGGACATACTATAGGGGGTTTTAAAGCAATAAGGACATGTATAGTTTCCGTACTGGCACCAGGACTTCTGTCCCCTGTTTTCCAAAAACACCCCTAACTCATAAAACACGCTCAAAACCAAAATAAACCCACGCTAGAGAGAGGGAGAGATCTGTTGATGTCTGTGGACCAAAGAAGAGGCGGCAACGGTGGATAGTGCTGGCGGCGAGGAGAGGCGATGTTGGGCGCCTGAGATGATGACTGAGAAGGAGTCGCCGGAGCCTTTTGTCGGAGATGGAGTTGTTGCTGAAATCGTCGGCGCCGAAACGTCGTCATGTGGGGCAACTCATTCTCTTCTTCAGAGCCAGACAGCTTGGGCCGACTGGTTTCACAACAGACATTCTCAAATTCAGACGTTTTTTAAAACCTCAATGGATGATTCTTAGTATATAATTTTGAGAAATGAAAGTGATGGAGCAATGGCTTTTTGTCTTACCAAGTATTGACTGTGATGTCTTCGGTGAAATAATACAGAGAACAAGGGTGGGTGGGGGATAGTGGAAAGGGGACAAAGTTTTCTTAGGAAGTACAATAGTAACTTTATTTGTCAGTCTTTTGGGATAATAAAGAGTATAGATTTGGATAGATAACTAAATCTGTTGATTTTATTACGATTATACATAGTACAGAATTTGCAGAGATAACATTATCTATTGGTCTTTTGGAAAAAAATGATAGTATGAATTTAGACAGATAACATTATTTGTCAGTCTTTTGGGAGTAATAAAGAGTATAGATTTTGATAGATAACCATATCAATTGATTTTGCTTGTGATTATATAGAGTACATAATTCGCAAAGATAATCATATTTGTTGATCTTTTTTAAAACAATATACAGTATAAATTTGAACTGATAACATATCTATTGGTTTTACTATAATAATTCATATTTTGGTGATAATAAAGAGTATAGATTTGGATAAATAACTAAATCTGTTGATTTTATTACGATTATATATAGTACAGAATTTGCAGAGATAACATTATCTATTGGTCTTTTGGAAAAAAATGGTAGTATGAATTTAGACTGATAACATTATTTGTTAGTCTTTTGGGAGTAATAAAGAGTATAGATTTTGATAGATAACCATATCAGTTGATTTTGTTTGTGATTATATAGAGTACATAATTCACAAACAAAGATAATCATATTTGTTGATCTTTTTTAAAACAATATACAGTATAAATTGATATGGTTATCTATCAATTGACAGATAACCTTATTTGTCAATCTTTTAGGGATAATAAAGAGTATAGATTTGGATAGATAACTAAATCTGTTGATTTTATTACGATTATATATAATACAGAATTTGCAGAGATAACATTATCTATTGGTTTTTTGGAAAAAAAATGGTAGTATGAATTTAGACAGATAATATTATTTGTCAGTCTTTGGAGAGTAATAAAGAGTATAGATTTTGATAGATAACCATATCAATTGATTTTGTTTGTGATTATATAGAGTACATAATTCGCAAAGATAATCATATTTGTTGATCTTTTTTTTAAACAATATATAGTATAAATTTGAACTGATAACCATATCTGTTGCTTTTACTATAATAATAATAATACGTATAATGTTATATATGTAACAGATATAGTTATCTGTCCAAATTTATACTATGTATTATTACGAAAATGACAAATAGATAAGGTTATCTTCTCTAAAATATGTGCTATGTCTAATCAGAATAGAACCAACAAATATGGTAATTTTGAATAGAACCAACAAATATGGTAATTTTGGTTATCTGTCCTTATTTGTGCTAATTTATTTTTGTATCGTCAAAAATAAAATAACAGATAACATTATCTGGTTTAATCTGTTTTCTGTATCTTCTAAGATAAAGCAACAGATAACCATATCTACATTAATATATTATTCTCCATATTCATTTTCTGCGTTCATATATACACGAAATGCACTAATAACTGATCTGATGCTATCTTTTCACTCTTTTATATGGTACCAAGAGAAAAAAAAATCATGTTTTTAGTATAGCACCAACACTTTTTTCTCGTCTTCTTCCTCGAGTAATTCCGGCACCGGGCTGTCTCATTTTCCCTCTTCTTCTTCCTCGATCGTGTAGCTCCAACGCCAGGTACTGTCCGAGACATTTCCCTTCTCTCTCTCTCCTCTCACCCTCACCACAAAATTTCCCCCTTGCCGCATTTTCCTTCGGCTGTCTCCTCCTCCAGCGAGCTTGCCCTCCGGTAACTCCGACGACAAATGACCAAGTTTGAGAGCTCCGTCAATGGTTACGGAACTCCAGCGGAATTGAGTTTGGAGGAGAGCTGAATCGCCTGCATCAATGGTCGTCGCCTCTTTCTTGAGCAGACTTGGTCCGTTAAAAAATACTGTCCCAAGTTTCAGAGCTCCGTCGACGGTTACAGAACTCAGGCTACGGATATGTCGTCGGAGGTTTTTGAGGTTTCTTCTGGCGGTTGGTTTTGCGGGCTGCGGAGGCGGTGAACTTCGGCCACCAACGAATCTGAGAACGGCTACCAGAGGGAGAGGAGAAGGTTCAAATCAATTTTTGGGAGATTTGAGTAAAGAAATAATGTTGTACATCACGGGGCAATTTTGCCAATTCAAGGACCTTAGACTCTAAAATAAATATATTAATGGACTGGAAAGGCTACAAAAAGTTAGGCTGGACTGGACTCTTATTTGGGCCTATTGTTTTGGACCTACGGCCAATTTTCTGTAGTATTTTTCATATAAAATGTGCGTCACATGTAAAATCGTACTAAAATTATAAATCAAAAGTGACTCTGGGCATGGATCATGATCATCATACCACCATTGATAACAGCAGAATGAATTTTTGTCAATGTTTTCGATCAGCTTTTTGTGGACGGTGAGACACATCACAAAGCACAACAAGAATGGGCATTTGTCTGCTTTAATGGACCACTATGAATCATGTATCAATGGAGAAATTGTAGTACACAAACATACCTTTCCTATTGATCAGTATATATATATGCATCATAATCATGTGTCAATGGAGAAATTACAAGTGCACAAACATACCTTTCCTAATCGTACGCAGGGACGGATCCGGGAATATACCCTAGCATGGGAGCATCTGTTAATCATAATGGCGAATGTTCATTTTTTTTAATCAACCATAGTGCATGAGATCGTACAAAATTAAAGCATGCTTTACTAATTATAAAAAATTATAATGCGTATTTTAAGTTAAATTAGGTAAAAATGAGCACAAAATCTCAGACAAAATATTTAAAGTACGTTTTCAATGAACATCAATAAATTTTAAAATGATCGAGCTAGTTTAATTTGTTAATGTCTTTATTTTAAAGTACTTCTCCTAGACGGTTAAAAATAAAGAGAATCGGGGTGGGTTCCTCCCCACCCCCTCTGCCGCCCCCCTTCCCCGCCTCCCCCTTCTTGCAGCCCCCTCCCCCTCCCCCACCCACTTCCTTCCTCCTCAGCACTCCATCCCTCATCTCCGGCCTCTCTCCTCTCCTTCTCTTTCTCCGATTGCCTAGCTCAAGGTTGTGAGGTGGTTGAGACTCTCTCCTTTGAGAGTTGAGATTTCCCATTCTCCCCTCCATTTTTGGGCTTTGGAGTCAGATCTGGGGTTCCAGATCTGATTTTTCTTGGAATCAGCGTTCCGGCGACGAAGGCGGCGTCTGCAGCGGCTTCTGCCTCCAGTCTGCGGCGAGACGAGTTCGAGTTGGCCGGAGTGGCGGGTCTGGCCTCTCAACTTCGATCTCTCCAACCCCTCCTCACGAGTGTGTTTGATGGGTTCGGCTCCGGCGTCGTGGTTCCATGCGGCTTTTTTGTTTTATGTTGTTTTTCTGTTTTTTTTTCTTATTTTTTTGTATTTTGGGACCGGTAGTGTCCCCTTTTTGTACTGTGTTTGTTTTTGATATTATAATGCATTGATCTTGTTCGTCAAAAAAAAAAAAAGAGAATCAAGAAAGAGTAGCTCCAAATAGACAAACAACTCGTAAAGAAACAAGTATAAATGCATCATTGATGAAATTCAGGCATAAAACTAATTATATATGTGCATATTCAAGATATATACAAGTGTGTATTTTTATATATTAGCACACTTTCATAATTATGCTAATTTATACATACATATTTTAAAAAATATTTTAATTTCGAGTGGGGACACGCGTTCGAGTGGGGGCACGTGCCCCCGTGTGGATCCGTCCCTGATTGTACGGACCAAAAATTAGTTCGGCCGGATATCAGTAAGTGCTTGATCCATACGTTCTTTTTTGGATCTCTAATCGTACAGACCAAAAAAAAAAAAAAAACATGAATCAAGCACTTATCGGTATCTGATTGAATTGAATTTTTACAGGAACCCTTCAAAAAATATTCTGAACAAATTAAAAGGGGAAATGATTTTGCCACTCCCTTTTTTGTTAACGCCACAGGGGAGTGGCGTTAACAAAAAAGGGAGTGGCAAAATCAGCAGTCATTAAAAGACTCAAAATATTTGTGTGAGACATCAAAATGCACCAAAAATACACTTGTAGGGGAGTGACGTTAAAAAAAAAGGAACGACAAAATCAGTAACCATTAAAAGACTCAAAATATTTGTGTGGGATCTCAAAAATGGGTCCCACACAAAGTGGTGTACACAAAGTTATGTACCCATAGCAATTTTGAGCATTAACTGAAGATGTCAACATTGTCATCATTATTAGTCAGAAAATGTGCTTCACATGTGAAGCTATCTACTCAAACGATCAAGAGTCAAGGAGAGTCAAGACTCCACTGGAACAAATTTCAATTAGGCTTTCAAATGCACGTTTTAGTAAAAGTTATTCATAGACCACCCCAAGGCTTCACTCCCTCCTGTCCCTTCGCACTATATAAACTACATATGCTTTCATCTTCCTTACATTCACAACACAATTTCGTATTGCCTCAAATCAAACATGGCCTTAACTTCTATTTTTGAATCAAGCTCCGGTGAGCAACAATGGATCGCCGAAATCAGCAAGATTTTGGAAAAAGAGGTGAAGGTCGCAATCGACCTCCCAGTTTCCATCTTTCGAGTACCAGCAACGCTAAGTGTTTCAAAGCCCAAGGCCTATACGCCACAAGTCATTGGCCTAGGCCCGTACCACCATTTTCGACCCGAGCTCTATGACATGGAGAGGTACAAGCTTGCCGCAGCAAGCAAGCTTCAACAAGAGTTTAGAAGTCTTGAATTCAAACAGCTTGTTAGTGGGCTTAGCAGGCTCGAATATAAAGTTCGAGCATGCTACCACAAGTACTTGGATTTCGAGGGGGAAACCATAGCTTGGATTATGGCCATCGATGGGCTTTTCTTGCTCGAGTTTCTTCGTTGTTATAATTCGTCCCCTTCAATTACCACAGCCCATTTGGTCGACTCCACTGGGAGGAAATTGGCCCACGAGGCAGTCCTCGGTGACGTACTGATGCTCGAAAATCAGATTCCGATCTTCGTTCTAAGCAAGATCTTGTCCATGCAATACCCATCGCATCTTGAAGTGGCCGATGATTTGTTTCCTTCCATACTGATGGATTTTTGTAAAGCGCTTTCTCCGCTCAAAACCCGGGAGGATCTCATTTTGTCTGAAGTGCCCGAGCATGCTCATTTATTGGATCTTCTGTACCATTTGATCATCGTGCCCAGATTGGATGGACCTGCCGAACCATGCAACATACAATATGGGGAAAGTGAAGATGAAGCTCTGAGAAAAACCCGAGCTTGGATTCAAGTAAGTTTAGTCAAGTTTTCGCAAAACTTTGGAGCATGTTATCGAAACTAAACGTAGGGTTTATAAGTCGAATCAATACACTGGTTAAGAACATAGTTGGTGTGTCTGGAAAATTTATTTCCTCGGTATCAAAAAGTAAAGAAGATATCGAGCCCGGAAACGAGGTCTCCCATGAGGAAACAAAAACTCCCAAAGTAGAAGAAATCATGATTCCCTCGGCATCCCACCTTTCTTATGCCGGGGTGCAATTCTGTCCTACCACCGGTGGAATTGCGACCATTAAATTCGATCAGAGAACCAAGAAATTCTACCTCCCAGTCATCAGCCTTAACGTCAATTCTGAAGTTATAATGAGGAATCTAGTGGCATATGAGGCCTCAATCGGGTCCGAATCACTTGCTTTCACGCGATACATAGAGCTAATGAATGGGATTGTAGACACTGCTGAAGATGCTAAACTGTTGAGGGAAAAGAAAATCATCGTCAATAGTCTCAAGAGTGATGCCGATGTTGCACAACTTTTCAATGGCATGAGTAAATGTGTTAGGCTCACGAATGTGCCATTTATTGACAAGGCGATTGAAGATGTCAACAAGTAAGTACTTCAACAACACGAGTGCGGTTAGGGTTTACAGGCGGATGAAGAACATTGTGTATGATTCTTGGCAGATTCTCACAATTCTTGCAGTTGTGTTGCTGATGGGTGTTCAGTCGTTTTGTTCTGTTTATAGTTGCCCTAAACTTTTCAGCACTCTCAGTTCGGAGTGAGTGTTTAACACGGTCAGTTTGGAGTGAGATTTCTTTTAGCTTACAAATGATTTTCCTTGGATCTTACTTGTTGAATTAATCTTATGAGTTGTATTTTATTATAGTGTTGCATATGTTTTCTACTACTTGTCTGAAACTTTCAACTGGTGGACGATTAGATTGGGATGTTAGATTTTTTTTGATCGACAAAGGAAAATTTTATTAAAGACTTGGAGAGGGTACATCGAGAAGGGTTGAAGAACATCACACTCAACCATAAAACCCAATTTTTTTTTGGCTTTTATGGCTATGGGGATCATATGCTAAAATAAATAACCCTGGAAAGAGAAACATGAAAAAAAAAAAAAAACCATCCAGTAAGCCACTGATCGAATGGCATCCTCAGATCAAACAATCAAGATTAAAAATTGCCTCTACAATCTAATTAATCCTTCTAATGGCCTGATAAACACACCTCTTGAAGTCTTCAATGGAGTAGTCCTTCAGATCATATTTCCCCTTAATCCATTATTACGCCAATACTCTCGTCTTTACAAAATCCATACAACCTCTTCTTCATTTAAGATCGATTTTGTCGTTAAAAAACTTCGATCTCGTGCCTTAGTTTCCATGTTGTCCGGATTATTGCACAAAAGCATACCTCCCAACATGATCTTTCAAGCTTCTTAAATCTGTTTGCAAACGGCAGCTAAGAAACTAGCTAGGGTTTCTAGAGAGGAGGAGGAGATTCTCTCTCTAATAAATGAGGTTTTTAACGATTACCAACATTGAGATTGAGTTCCCGTTCGGCTGAATAAGTTAACTGGCTTATTTTTTTGTTCTTATTGAATTTTTTTTTCGTATTTGTTAGTTTTTCGTCTATTTTTTTTGGAGATTATTGCATCATCATGATAAGAGGAATCTAAAAAGTAAAAAATTATGATCGAAACCTAAATTTTTTGAATAAAGACAAAAATAAACCAATAAGCCAATTTTTTCGTCTTTAACTAACAAATACAAAAAAAATTTCAATAAGGACAAAAAAATAAGCCAGTTGAAGCAGGACATACCCATAAGACCTTCCACCATCTTACTGTATATATATATAGTAGACCAAACATACGAAGCAAAAGGGCAGAGCAACATGAGATGATCAGTAGAGGAGGTTCAGTCTCAATATTGCACATTAGAATGCCCTCTTTGAATAAGAACAGAGACCGACCTTGTTGCCATCCTGTCTTGGATTAGCTGCCATGAGAACATGCATTTCCACTTTGGGAGGACATAAATTCTTCCAAATCTTATACAATATATAGCCCTAGATTAGGATTTTGCAGTTGTATTTCCCTCTCTGCATACATATATGCTGACAGCTTACTGAGAATTCTTTGCCTAGCCTGTACTCCACATCCATTCATCAATATGATCAAGTAAATATCTGAAACTCATAGCCTCTTCTTCCCAAACAAACAAAAAAAAAAATTTGTTCTCTTGAAATGCAGATTCCACATTCCATTTTCAGCTTCCCCATACAGATTCCACATTCCACTTATTTGCAGATTCCATATCCCACTAATTAATACTCCCCTGATAAGTGGGTTATTTTGTGACAATGCTGATAGAAAAGGAAGATATTTTTAGAATGTGAGGACGGAACCAAGATTTCGTAAACGGGGAGCCCTATGAATCACCACTCTTTAGACAAGTAGGTTGCTGCTCTTTTAGTCTCAATCAACCATTGACATAACTCGAAAATACTTTCCAATTGTTTGAATTCTGGTTGCCAAACAACATTAAGCTCTATTCTTGAAAATGTTGTTCCTCGCGTGTGGATCAGTGCATGATGATGCAACCCACCAACAGACTGTGTGGTCTCTGCACCCGCCGCCAGCACACCACCTTCACCCACTACCTTGTTCTTCTCGATCGTGTCCTTTTGTTTTCTTGTTTGGCTGTGGTTTTTTATTTCATGGTCGCTAAACTTTTTCTAATAATTTTTTCAGTTACATATTTATTAATAATTTATTCGCTACAGGAAATAATTTAATATTTCTTACCAACTTATTTACTACCTGCTTGAGCGGAACCACGTATATCCTTGTGTTCTTGTTTATCGCTTGTTGATTTGTTATATTCTCAATTTCGTGTTCGGCACAACAATAATTTATTCGCTACAGGAAATAATTTAATATTTCTTACCAACTTATTTACTACCGGAAATATCTAACAACTTTTCAACTACAAATAAAAGTCTACAATTTTTTCACTACCGGAAACACCAACTCAATTGTTACTTATGTTTAAAATCTTGATCGACCACTAGGCCATCGTTGGATTTGAGTGGTCATCATTGGGTTTTTAATAGGGCCCTTTTTAATATAACTTTTCGGATGCTTAATAATTAGTTTCTTTGAGTTGGTTCCGTTAAGGGTTAGTTCAGAATGATGAGTACGTATATAACTCGTCAAGTCATAATACATTAGCATTAATACTTTTCCTTTTCTAACGAAAAATGACCTTGATATTATCTTTGTCATTTTCAATTTCGATTAATGTTTTTCAAATTTATCCCCTTCTATTAGCTTGTCGAGAAGGTCGTGTGGAGACTGGGGAGACTGATCATGTATGTGCGAGTGGTAGTGTTTTTAGCAATTTATCAAACAATGATGTGCATAAGTTTGAAATGAGAGTGGAGAAGAGGGAGTACCATAACCATGACTAGGTGAGACAATATTGAAAAATTGGTAAAGATTTTGAAGGGTTGTTAAACATATTGTTCCCTGCGACTCTTTCTCCAGACTTGGGCTTTAATGAGATATAGATTTTCTTGCACTATTACCCAAGCCCAAGTCTAGAGGAAGAGTCACAAGACATTAGAAAAAAAGATCAAATGGCCCGGGAATAGTGTGTGTAATGATTCCACCATTAACGATAAAAAATAGGTCCATTCCATTTCGATATATAAAAACCCATATTCCACACCTATTGTTGTTTTTTTTTTTTTTGAGGGGGGGATTATAGAATACAACGGCACTTAGTAAGTTACTTACCAAATTTGGTGTCAACGTACTAACGTAGTACTTCTACAATAGGTAACAAGAATATAAAGGATGCATGTTGTCGCTAGGAATTTATCTACAACGTAGTACTTGTACTATAGCTATTTTGTAAACAAATATATATTTACTTTTATAGAAATGACTTATTTTTATATTAGTAAACCTTTATTTAGTACTTTTTTCCCCCCTCAAAATTTCAGGTTCTTGATCTGAACTTGAATAAAATTTCTTTTAGTATTTTTAATGTTTTTGGTTATAAATTTTTAGTTTTAATATTCTTCTAATCAAGATTAGTAAAGAATCAAATCAATTGATCGGAAGCTAGTAACAAATTCAGAATAGAAAAAATAAAGTCAGAGTAGTAATCTAATCCAAACCTCACCTTAAAGAAATCGCTTTGCTTGCCATGAAAATTTTGCTTCATTAGATACAAAGGTGAGTGGCAAAATCACTCCCCATATTTTTTCTTAAAGAATTAGAAATTAATATTAACGATAATTTTCTACTTATAAGGCGAAATTAAGAGAGAGATGAACAACGTACAAGTAGCATTAAAGATGTGTACATTGTCAATCTATCTTTGATAATGAATCTTGATTGAGATGTGCATGCATCATCTGTGAAACTATATACTACTATTTGGTTGGGTTTCTTCACTGTCTGTCTAAGAGTATCATTATATATTAGACTCAGCAAATTTTAGACCAAATTAAACCTCAAAAATCACTTTTGGGAAGTAGCTAGCCACTTTTTCACAATTCTACAGAATCAGGCTCTCTATTCTAACTTTTACTGCATTAAACTATTTATGGGCTGTTGGTAGGCATACAGAATAGTTATATTGTCCGTTGGTCGATTTTTGTGACTTTTCGGGACTGCCCTATTTCCGGATCATGGCCACCCACCCGGCCGGATATGCTGGATTGTTTTGGGCTTCATCCGGATCACCACCCGGTCGACGGACATGCGTATAAATGTGTATATGTATGGGTTTTGTGATTTTGTTGAGCCAAATGGCTAGACTGGTGGGTATTGAATTTGTTTGATGGCTAGCCAAGAGAAAAATCCTAAGCAAAATGGTTAAAAATTTGCTTAGACCGATGGAGATGCTCTTACAATAACCTTGAAGTTGAAGCCAACATAATTATATGGGCCGGGCCTACAATTATGCGTGTGAGAACCACATGAAGCCTATGGTTGCTTCGTCCAAAGTGGCCCATAAAATTATGGCTTAAACACTTCACTGATCTAAAGTCCAAACACTCGCTAGATCTCTCTTTCTTTCTGGGTGATCGATCTCCATTCGAAATTAGTTTTGCCATTACAAATTGTAATAATGTTGTAGAGAAATTAAGTTCCCCTTGAGAATAACAGTTTTTTCTATAAAAAAGAAAGAAAGAAAACCTGCAAAAATTCTATCAAAAACTTGAAATGTTGGTAGGGTGGTCGCCTGTGCTCATCTGTCCGTCCGTCTCTTGTAGTGATATTTCTACAATTTTGATCTGAAGATTAATACCGGATTGATTTGATACTGTCACTTTGGGCACATAAATTCAAAGAAGAAAGAGTGGTGGTCGCGACAGAATTCCTTTTCAACTATATTTCCTTTATATATTTTATCAATGGTTTAATTTCTAGCCCAAACATTTGAGATGGCAAAAAGATGTGAACACTGAGGTGATTGTAAACTACCTCACATGGTTTAATTACGATTTGGGACGGAGGAAGTAATTAGACACACACACGAGAGAGAGAGAGAGAGAGAGAGAGAGAGAGAGAGAGAGAGAGAGAGAGAGAGAGAGAGAGAGAGAGAGAGAGAGAGAGAATGTAACGACTCGCGTCAGTTGACCTGCTAACTCTTAGCCTGGCTACGTGACTCAAAAGGTTGGCCTCAAGTTATAAATGCAGTAGTTGGTCGTGGTACGTTATATATACCAATTCAACTTTGTGGGACTCCACAGTGAAGCTGATATTTTCATATAAAACGTGCGTCACGTGTAAAACCATACTAAAAGTATAGATCAAAAGTGGCACTCTGGGCATAGATCTTTACCATTGATAATAGCAGAATGGATTTTTTTTTCCAAAGATGGAGTTTTGGAAAAAAAAAATTTCAACTCTAAAAACATTCATTACCCTTACTTCCAATCATTACTTTCATTTTTCTATCCACTTATTAACCCTATTTTCAATTATTTTTCTCATTTTTCTCCCTACTCATTACCTCTATCTTTGATTATTACCCTAATTTCTCTCTTCACTCATTAACCCAAAAACCAAACCCGAAAATTTTCAAATCTCCATCCAAACAAGTCATGAATTTCTGTGAATGATTTCCACCAGTTTTGTGTGTGTGTGTGTGGACGGCAAGGCACATCACAAACAACAAGAATGGGCTTTGAGGCCCGGACAAAGAATTAGAATGCAATATTTGTCTGTTTTAACAAAAATGGACCACCGTCGACAATCATGTTCGATTAAAGATGTTTCTTTAAAAAACACTCAACAAATTGCATAGGTACGATACAATCACCGCCTTGTGTCTGATTACGGAATCGAGATAAATGCATGTTAAAGATGTTTCTTTAAAAAACACTCAACAAATTGCATAGGCTGGTTGGACACCGAAATTATTAAAAAAAAAAAAAAAGAAGCTCTGAAAAGTACTAATGATTTTGAGAGGCGCCTTGGAGTTTTAACGCGGAGTCTTACTGTTTTTCGGTTGACCCCTCGGTTTGCGTTTGTACTCGGTTTTTTCCTTCAGATTTAGGTAGTTTTGGCTGTTTCTTTGTTCGTGCTTGGTGTGCGGACATCTTCGGGTTGGTGTCTTTGGTTTGGTTTTGGTGTTTTGTTCTCCAATTGCTTGATTGGGAGTTGAGGCTCGAAAGGTTCTTGGCTGTTTTCATTTCGATTTTCTCTGATTTTTCGATTTTTCGGTTGGCGTCTTTCCTTCCTTTAGGTCTTGATAGCTTTATGCCGGTGTGCCTTTATTCCTTTTAATCTTTGTAATCCTTTATAAAGATTAATAAATTCTTTTGCTTAGCAAAACAAAAAAGTACTAATGATTTTTGCTATTTATGAGGTAGAACAAGAGAAAGAGAGGGGAACAACATACAAGTAGCATTAAATTTTTTTTTTTAATCATAGAGGATTTGGGAAGGGGATGAGTGAATTGAAGATATCAACATTGTCAATCAAATGATCATTAGTAAAAATAAAAAAACGTGATTCACATGTGAAACTAATCTAGAACAAAATCCAATCAGGAATTCAAATGCAAGTTTTAGTATTCATGGACCACCCCAAGGCTTCACTCCCTCCTGGCCTCGCACTATATAAACCACATATGCTTTCATCTTTCTTACATTCACAGCACTATTTCATAGCCTCAAAGTCTCAAACCAAACATGCCCTTAACTTCCATTTTTGAATCAAGCTCCGGTGAGCAACGATGGCTTGCCCAAATCAGCGAGATTTTGGAAAAAGAGGTGAAGGTCGAAATCGACCACCCGGTTACCATCTTTCGAGTACCAGCAACGCTAAGTGTTTCGAGGCCCTCGGCCTATACGCCACAAGTCATTGGCCTAGGCCCATACCACCGTTTTCGACTCGAGATCTACGACATGGAGAGGTACAAGCTTGCCGCGGCATGCAGGCTTCAACGAGATTTTTAGAGTCTTGAATTCAATCAGCTTGTTAATGGGCTTAGCAGGCTCGAATATAAAGTTCGTGCATGCTACCACAAGTACTTGGACGTCGAGGGGGAAACCCTAACTTGGATTATGGCCATCGATGGGCTTTTCCTGCTCGAGTTTCTTCGTTGTTATAATTCGTCCGCTTCAATTACCACAGCCCATCTGGTCGACTCCATCAGGAGGAAATTGGCCCATGAGGCAGTCCTCGGCGACATACTGATGCTCGAAAATCAGATTCCGATCTTTGTTCTAAGGGAGATCTTGTCCATGCAATGCTCATCGCAGCTTGAAGGGGCCGAAGGTTTGTTTCCTACCACACTCAAGGATTTTTGTAAAGCGCTTTCTCCGGTCAAAACCCGGGAGGATCTCATTTTGTCTCGAGTCTCCGAGCATGCTCATTTACTGGATCTTCTGTACCATTTGATCGTGCCCGAATTGTTGGGGCCGGCCGTTGGACCATGCAACATATATTGGGAAAGTGAAGCTGCAATCCTTGCGCAAAACCCGGACTTGGATTCAAGTAAGTTTAGTACTAATGTTTTCGAGAATCTTTGGGGCATGTGTTCGAAACTAAACGTAGAGTTTGTAAGTAAAATCACAACACTGGTTCAGAACATAGGTGGTGTGTCTGGAAAATTTATGTCTAGTATACCATCAAAAAGTAAAGAAGATATCAAGCCCGAAAATGAGGAAACAAAAACTCCCAATGTAGAAGAAATCATGATTCCCTCGGTATCCAGCCTTTCTCATGCCGGGGTGCCATTACGTCCTGCCACCGGTGGAATCATGACCGTTAAATTCGATCAGCGTACCAAGAAACTCTACCTCCCAGTCATCAGGCTTAACGTCAATTCTGAAGTTATAATGAGGAATCTAGTGGCATATGAGGCCTCAATTGGGTCAGAATCACTTGCTTTCACGCGATACATAGAGCTAATGAATGGGCTAATAAACACTGCTGAAGATGCTAAACTATTGAGGGAAAAGAAAATCATCGTCAATAGTCTCAAGAGTGATGCCGATGTTGCACAACTTTTCAATGGCGTGAGCAAACCTGTTAGGCTCACGAATGTGCCGTTTATTGACAAGACGATTGAAGATGTCAACAAGTACTACAACAACACGAAAGCGGTTAAGTTTAACAGGCGATTCAAGAACTTTGTGTATGAATCTTGGCGGATTCTCACAATTCTTGCAGTTGTGTTGCTGATGTTGCTGATGGGTGTTCAGTCGTTTTGTTCTGTTTATAGTTGCCCTAAACTTTTCGGCACTCTCAGTTCGGAGTGAGTGTTTAACACGGTCAGTTTGGAGTGAGATTTCTTTTAGCTTACAAATGATTTTCCTTGGATCTTACTTGTTGAATTAATATTCTGAGTTGTGTTTTATTGTAGTGTTGCATATGTTTTTTACTACTAGTCTGAAACTTTCAACCGGTGGACGATTAGATTGGAATGTCAGAGATTTTTTTTGATCGACAAAGGAAAATTTTATTAAGACTTGGAGAGGGTACATCGAGAAGGGTAGAAGAACATCACACTCAACCATAAAACCTGTTGTAACGAACGCTATGAATGCAAGCTAAGAACGAGAAATTGAATACTAAACAAGAAATCACAAAGACACAAGATATACGTGGTTCCCCAAGATGGGTACGTCCACGGGCGAGGAGAGAGGGGATTCACTAACCAACGTGAAGAAGAGATACAAAGAGCCGGCTGTAATCCGTAACTCTAGAAAGGCCACAATATGAAAGCCCAAAAAGATACTTTAGAAGTTCCCCAAAAGCCTTATTTATAATAGGCTACAAAAACGGGAACAACATAATTAACCAATGTGGGACTAAAGAATACAAGGCATTCCTAACAATTCTCCACCTTGACTTGAATTCCACTGAACCAAATCACCAAATGTAGCTTTCCCCTTCTAACCTCTCACTCGCCAAATGCCCCCGAGGGGCGATCAAATGCAAATACCAAGCAAGCCCAAGCAATGCTTGAACTTGGCAACCGGAACCGGTTTAGTCAACATATCTGCTGGGTTATCTGCCGTACCCACTTTCTTCACCTCAACTTGCTTCTGTGAGATGATATCCCGAACGAAGTGATACCTGACATCGATATGCTTGGTCCTCTCATGATACATCAGATTTTTAGTCAAATGTATAGCACTCTGCGAATCACAAAATACTGAACTCACACCCTGTGCAAGACCAAGCTCACAAAGCAAACCTCTCATCCATAATGCCTCCTTCACAGCTTCAGAAATGGCCTCCGCTTCTATTGTAGACAGCGCGACTGTAGCCTGTAAAGTAGCTTTCCAACTAATGGCACTTCCGGACAGAGTAAAGACATAACCTGTCAGAGACCTCCTCTTATCGTGGTCACCGGCAAAATCCGAATCAACATAACCAACAGCATGATCACCAGAATTGGCAACCCCAAACAATAGACCAACACCTGCAGTTCCGCACAAATACCGTAGTATCCATTTCACAGCCTCCCAATGTGCCTTTTCTGGACGCCCCATATAACGACTAACGACACTAACTGCATGTGAAATATCAGGACGAGTACATACCATGGCATACATAAGGCTCCCAACTGCGCACGAATATGGAACCTGAGACATATACTTCTCCTCATCCTCCGATTGTGGTGACAACTCAGCTGAAAGTCGAAAGTGTGCTGCCAAAGGGGTACTGACTGGCTTCGAGTTCTGCATGGCAAAGCGCTCAAGCACTTTAAGTACATAAGACTTCTGATTCAAAAATAATTTGCCAGCTACTCGATCTCTGCAAATCTCCATACCCAAAATACGTTTTGCCGCACCCAAATCTTTCATCTCAAATTCACCACCTAATTGTTGTTTCAACCTGTTGATTTCTGATACACTCTTAGCAGCAATAAGCATATCATCAACATACAACAGTAGATAAACAAATGAACCATCTGGAAGTTTTCGAAAATACACACAACTGTCATACTCACTCCTAGAATATGACTGGCTTATCATAAAAGTATCAAACCGCTTATACCACTGCCTTGGGGATTGTTTAAGGCCATACAAAGATTTACGAAGTAAACAAACGTGATCCTCCTTACCAGAAATAATAAATCCCTCAGGCTGACGCATATAAATCTGTTCCTCAAGCTTGCCATGCAAAAACGCAGTTTTGACATCAAGTTGCTCTAACTCAAGATCATAACAGGCAACAATAGCAAGTAAAGTGCGAATGGAACTATGTTTTACAACAGGTGAAAATACCTCATTGTAGTCAACACCCTCTTTCTGACTGTATCCTTTCGCCACTAGCCGAGCTTTGAACCGAGCATCTTCTACCCCTGGAATACCTTGTTTGCGCTTGAAGACCCACTTGCACCCAACAATCCTCTTCCCTTTCAGCGGTTCTACTAACTCCCATGTCTGATTCTTCTGAAGAGACTCAATCTACTCATTCATAGCAACAAACCACTGTGCAGACTCAGTGCTCGAAACAGCTTCCGTATAGCTGGAAGGCTCCTCATACTCAACTGTCTCAGCAACTGATAAAGCATAGGCCACCATCTCAGAATAAGCCGAATACCTTTCAGGAGGCCGAATCTCCCTCCTTGGCCTATCTTTAGCAATAGTGCGTGGTTGCTCAACTAACGCATCAACCTCTGTGTCTGAACTCTTGAACTCCTCTTCAATTGGCTTCTCAATGTGCTTCTTCCCTGAGTCGGAAGATTCACTCAAAAACTCCACCTGTTTTGGAACACTCTGTTCCTGAACTGTATCATCAACCTGCTTAGACCCCTTAATCAAATAATTTTCATCAAAAGTCACATCCCTGCTAATCAAAAACTTCGAATCATCAGAGCACCATAACCTGTACCCTTTGACACCTGCTGCATAACCCAAGAAAATACACTTCTTAGCCCGTGGCTCCAATTTACCCTCATTCACATGAGCGTAAGCTGGACACCCAAAAACACGCAACACAGAATAATCAGCTGGATGACCTGACCATACCTCAAACGGAGTCTTACACTCAATAGCAGTCGACGGAGACCTGTTCACCAAATAGCATGTCGTGGAAATGGCTTCAGCCCAAAATTCTTTGCCCAATCCGGAATTGGACAACATACAACGTGCCTTCTCCAAAAGAGTCCTGTTCATTCGTTCAGCCACACCATTCTGCTGAGGAGTTTTTCTCACTGTGTGATGCCTCACAATGCCCTCATCACTGCAGAACCTATCAAACTCGCCAAGACAAAACTCCATACCATTGTCAGTTCTCAAACGTTTTATTTTCTTACCAGTCTGATTCTCAATCAAAGTTTTAAACTGTTTGAATGTATTAAAGGCGTCACTTTTATGTTTCAACATATACACCCAAACCTTACGAGAGAAATCATCGATAATACTCATAAAATAGCGAAAACCACCTTTAAAAGTTACCTCTGCGGGACCCCAAAGATCTGAGTGAAAATAATCCACTGTGCCTTTGGTGCGATGAACAGCTGTACTGAATTTCACCCTGCACTGCTTGCCGTAGACACAATGCTCACAGAAATCCAGCTTCTCAGTTTTCTGGCCACATAGCAAACCCTGTTTGCTCAAAACTGTCATCCCCCTCTCGCTCATATGCCCAAGGCGCATATGCCACAAACGAGTCAAATCTGAACCCTTGGATGAAGCAACCGTTGCTGCAGCACCTAGAACTGTACTGCCCTGAAGTGTATAGAGGTTACCACGCTTCTTACCCTTCATCAATACCAATGCACCCCTCAAGACTTTCAAAACTCCACCTTCACCGAGGAATTTGCAACCATGAGAATCAAGAGCACCCAGGGATATAAGATTTTTCTTCAAATCTGGAACATGTCGAACCTCAGATAAAGTCCTAACAATACCGTCATGCATCCTAAGCTGAATCGTTCCTGAACCAACAGTCTTACAGGCCATGTTGTTACCCATCAAAACTGTACCACCATTGACCGCCTCATAAGTAGAAAACCACTCTCTATGCGGACACATGTGGTATGAACATCCATAATCCATAATCCACTCGGTATTAGAGCGAGAATCGCCTTCTGTAACTGATAACACATTATCTGACTCATCTGAACTTTCAGCAATTCCAGCAATTACTTTACCCCCTTTCTGGTCTTCTTTTTCTTTATCTTTGAGTTTTAAACAGTCTTTTTTCCAGTGCCCGGATTTCTTGCAATAATTGCACTTTCCTTTCTTCTTACCTGATGATCTGGATCTTCCCCTATTACTCGACTCCTCCCTTTCTGCTGTTCTTCCCCTAACAAACAAACCCTCCGCATGTGCATCGCCCTCACCTGACACTTTTTTCCTTAATTCTTTCGAATAAAGGCTGGCCTTAACATCCTCCATGGATATCGTGTCTTTGCCATACAATAGGGTTGTAACAAAGTGCTCATACGAAAGTGGTAAAGAACATAGCAAAATTAGGGCTTGGTCCTCATCCTCAATTTTACTATCAATATTTTTCAGATCCATAATAATACGATTGAACTCGTCTAAATGATCCTTAACAGGTATACCTTCTCGCATTCAAAACGTATAAAGACGTTGTTTGAGATATAACCTGTTGGTGAGCGACTTCGTCATATATATGCCTTCCAACTTCAGCCAAATTCCTGCTGCTGAAGTTTCTTCTTCCACCTCGCGAAGAACATCATCTGCCAGACTCAACTGAATAGAACTCAGAGCTTTGGCATCCGTATCATCCCAATCTTCCTCTTTGATTCCAGAACTAGTCTTGCCTGACAAAGCCTTGTGCAATCCTTGTTGGGTTAACAGAGCCTTCATCTTTACTCTCCAAAGACTGAAACTGCTGTTCTGCCCATCAAACTTCACAATCTCGAATTTAGCAGCCATAGCCACAATCGGAAACGAAACCCTAGTTTTTGCAACCTAAAGCTCTGATACCAGTTTGTTGTAACGAACGCTATGAATGCAAGCTAAGAACGAGAAATTGAATACTAAACAAGAAATCACAAAGACACAAGATATACGTGGTTCCCCAAGATGGGTACGTCCACGGGCGAGGAGAGAGGGGATTCACTAACCAACGTGAAGAAGAGATACAAAGAGCCGGCTGTAATCCGTAACTCTAGAAAGGCCACAATATGAAAGCCCAAAAAGATACTTTAGAAGTTCCCCAAAAGCCTTATTTATAATAGGCTACAAAAACGGGAACACCATAATTAACCAATGTGGGACTAAAGAATACAAGGCATTCCTAACAAAACCCAATTTTTTTTTGACTTTTATGGCTATGGGGATCATATGCTAAAATAAATAACCCTGGAAAGAGAAACATGAAAAAAAAAACCATCCAATAAGCCACTGATCGAGTGGCATCCTCAGATCAAACAATCAAGATTAAAAATTGCCTCTACAATCTAATTAATCCTTCTAATGGCCTGATAAACACACCTCTTGAAGTCTTCAATGGAGTACTCCTTCAGATCATATTTCCCCTTAATCCATTATTACGCCAATACACTCGTCTTTACTAAATCCATACAACCTCTTCTTCCTTTAAGATCGATTTTGTCGTTAAAAACTTCTCGTGCCTTAGCTTCCATGTTGTCCAGATTATTGCACAAAAGCATACCTCCCAACATGATCATCTTTCAAGCTTCTTAAATTTGTTTGCAAACGGCAGCTAAGAAACTAGCTAGGGTTTCTAGAGAGAAGGAGGAGATTCTCTCTCTAATAAATGAGGTTTTTAACGATTACCAACATTGAGATTGAAGCATGACATACCCATAAGCCTTCCACCATCTTAGTATATGTTGGGTAAAAAAATACCCGATCACCCGCACAACGAAAGTGGAACGAAAAACAATCACACACAAAAGAGACACAAGATTACGTGGTTCCCCAAACTCGGGTACGTCCACGGAGAGAGAGAGAGAGGGAGAGTAATCCACTATAACAATGAAGAGTACAATGGTGAGAAACAAATACACCCTCACTTGGTGTAGGCGCGGTCAAAGTTATTGACACGTCGTCTGGGAAGACCTTTTGACCAGCCTATCGGCCATGGACACGTGGCGACCAGGTCCACGCGGAAAGTCAATCCTAGTCAAAACATTATTCCAAGAAGACGTTTGACTGACCAATAGAAAGGAAGCACGTAGCACATTCAGATGAGCGCCCGCGGAACCGACCCGCGGAACTGAAGACCCCGCGGAATCGATCCGCGGAAGTGAAGATCCCGCGGGACCCCCCCCACTGGCCTCGCCAGGGAGAACTGAGAGGCATACTGGAATTGGAATTGATACAGAAGCTGTAAGAGGACCCCGGGATCATATTCGGGCCTAAAAGGCAGGCCCGGAAGGGATCCCGCGGGAGGCAAACGATCGTCGCGGGTCGCGACCTTGCTCTTGCGGGAATTGGGGAAGCTCTTGTGGCTTGGTGGCTTGGGATGGAGGTAGCGTCGCGGAAGTGCGAGTCCCCCGCGGAAGTCCTCCGCGGGAGGACGAGTCTTCCGCGACCTGGAGGTACGGGAGGGACACGTGTTAGGGTCTTATAGGAGCGCCGTCCTGGGCCTGACCTAGGCCCATGTGCCCTATAAATACCCCTGACATTCCCAATGATTATAAGAGGCTGACGGGGCGGAAAAGGAGAGAGAGAGAGCACTGATTCTGAGGAAGGAGAACATTCTTCCCCGGAGAGAAGGTGACCTCACTCGTTTGATTCCAGAGAAGGCCAGACATCACCCCCGCGGAGAACAAAGGAGACACGTTGCCTTTGTCTTTTCCGTACCTCTTGCTCTAGCCCTCACCCCACGAGATTATTCCTCTTTTCCCCTTGGTACTGATTATCGACCAATCGAACCTCTCCAGCTTACTTTTGTACACGTAAGCGACCTCACAGAACCCGCTTTCCACCCACATTTAGGCGACTCTGCTGGGGAGGTGTCTTTTGGTTTATGGTTAGTACCCGTTCCACGGAATACATCGAGCGGCCGCTATCACGCCGTAACGCAATGGCGGCGCAACACGACGGCACGCCAATTATCGAGGAGGTCGAGGAAACCAATAGCGCGGGCACGGCCGCGCAGGCGCTGCGAGCCCTCCAGGACGGCCAGCGGCAGTTCCTCGAGACGCAGCGACAGCTGCTCGCGGCTTTTGCTGGTCTCACCGAGGTCATCTCAGCGGCGCTCCCAAAGGCCGCGGTCGGTCAAAACGATGAACCGCCACAGAACCAAGTGGGAGGCAGCACTAGCCAGACAATGCAGCCCCAGTTTCCCCCAACGGTGCCTCCCCACTTGCGCCCTATACTCGTAGGGGGCGTCGCGGGAAATAACACTGGAGACCGCCAGAAGGAAGCAGCCGCTGACGGTGCTAGCACGCCCTCCGCGGGACCCTATATTACTATGGCGGAAGTTCAGGCCCTGCTAGCGCAGCAGAAAGCGAGCGAGGCGAGCAGGAAGGACCCGGCCATTACTGAAGTAGGGGCCTCGTCCGCGGGACAGTTCATCACCCTGGTGGACGTACAAGCCCTCCTCACTAAGGAGAAAACCATGATGGTCTTGCACTCTCTCCCTAGCCCGGATATCCGCCCGCCTTATCCTATGACGATCCTATCACTCCCGTACCCGGAAGGGTATACCCCACCAAAATTTGTGAAGTTTGACGGAAAGGAAGGAAGTGCCCAGGAACATGTAGTCCGTTTCATGGAATCTCTGGGGGCCCACGCGTCCGATCATAACTTACGGCTACGGGAATTCTCGAAGTCCCTCACCTCGCGCGCGTACACTTGGTACGTCAACCTGGAGCCTTATTCGATCACCACCTGGGAAGAAATGGTGAACAGCTTCTACGCTAAATTCTTCCAGGTCCGCGAAAAGGTGACAGTGATCAGCTTGACGAAAGAGACACAGGCCAGCGGAGAAGACGTGGTGGACTACATCAGGAGGTTTCAGGATCGTGCAGTTGATTGCACCGAGTCCGCGAAGGAAGTACAACTAGTGGAAATTTGCATCGGTGGGATGATGGACGAATTTAAGATGCTGCTCATTAATTTGAAGTTGGGAACATTCTCTGCCTTATTGGAGTCGGCGTACAACATCCGCCATGTAGTCAAATCGGCAAGAAAGGATGCATGGAAAGGCAAGACCGCCAGCGCCACTGTGGCTGTCGCGGAGGTGCCGCGGACTCAGCAGGCCGCAGGAGGTCGAAAGCGGAGAGAACGCGAGATGGGACCAGCGCCAGATTTCCCATGTACGATGGATGAGGTGCGGGCCTTGGTAAATGCATGGGTGCAGGATGGAGAATTAGCACTCCCCCCCGTGGAGTATGAGCCGACGCGGGAGGACCGCGAGCACCCAAGGTACTGCATGTACCATAGGCATACCAAGCATCCAACGAGCGATTGTTGGTCTTTGAAGAGGTTGTTCAAGCGGAAGCAGAACGCAAACGAGCTAAGGATAGGACGTCGCGACGTCCGCGACGAGCCTTATCCAGCTCACGGAAACAACGGGGAGGTCAACATGGCGGAGTGCTACCCGTTCATGTACAATGATGATGATGAGGCCGAAAGCAACTACTACATGGGAGGAGAAGATGAAGAAGCAGGGGCCTACATGGTCTCGTGCTACGAAATAACGGAAGAATTCGGGGAGGGTCCGGCCCCCGCGGTGATACCAGACCCCAACGCGTCGACCAAAACATTACAGAACAGTGCGAAGTTCCGCGCATTCTTCGACGGTTTCGGGTTCACGCCGGCGGCAAGATTGGAAATTACCAAGGCGATTGTCAACATCGCGGAGGTCCATCAGGAGTCGTGCATGACCGCGGAGGGGTCAGTCCCGCAGACGATCCGCGATGAGTCAAACTCAGTCACCTTCTCGGACGTGGATCGACGGGTGCCTTACCCCCATAACCGCCCGCTGTACGTTACATCCCGCGTCAACGGGATGGAGCTAAAGAGGACTTTCTTAGATGGCGGAGCCTCCATCAATCTGATGCCGATGTCAACATTCAAGAAGGTGGGAATACAGCCCAACAGGATCGTGGAATCTCCGATAACCATCACGGGGTTTGGATGAGATAAGAAGCAGTCTTTGGGATACGTGGTGGTGGACCTGGAAGTGGGGGCAATCCGCTCGGCCACTAAATTTCATCTAATCAACGCGGATCCTAATTACCAGATCATTCTCGGAAGAAGTTGGATGCACAAGTACGCGGTTGTACCTTTCAGCTACCATCAATGTTTGAAAGGAATCTGGGCAGGAAAGAAGGTCACAGTCCGCGCGTCGGAAAACCCATTTGATACCAATGAGACACACCTATTGGACGCAGTCTATTTCTCAGAGCTGGGTGAGGTGTCTCAGGCGATCACCGCCAAGCCTCGCGCAGTCAAGATCCCAAGGTGGGAAGATATAAAAGACGAGAAGCCAGAGATACGCCAGAGGGACCCATCCGCGACAGATGCCGCAGCCCCCAGGAAGATTACTAAGACGAAGGAGGGGGGCAAGACAGTGTACCATTTGTGACGGTCCACCGGGGCAGCGGGTGTTCATGAAACCGCTGGCCCCGGCGGTACATGTGCCGCAGCGGAAGAAGAAGAGGTAATAGACAAGCCGGAGCCCGCTCCGGAATGTATGCAGGACCAAGCCAGGTCGCAGCAAAAGGCTCTAGAAGAAGTTGATCTAGGCGACGGGTTAGGCCCCAAAAGGCCGGTGTTTATAAGTAAGGAGTTGAGCGGAGAGTTCCGCGAGAAACTGATAACATTATTACGTGCTAATTCGGATGTGTTCGCGTGGCACTATGAGGAAATGCCCGGGTTGGATCCAGAGTTGGTCGCGCACCACTTGGATACCTTCCCAAATTCTAAGCCCGCGAAACAATCCCAGCGGAAATACCACCCCGATTTGGAAGGGCAGATCAAGGAAGAAGTCGAGAAGTTGCGGAAGGCGGGGTTCATTCGCCCAATCCAGTACCCGGAGTGGCTAGCAAACATTGTCCCTGTGAAGAAGAAGAATGGCCAAATTCGAGTTTGTGTCGACTTCCGCGACCTCAACAAAGCGTGCCCAAAAGATGAGTTCCCGCTACCACACATCGATACATTGGTGGATGCTACCTCCGGTCACCAGATGTTCTCTTTCATGGACGGTTTCAGCGGGTACAACCAGGTCAAGATGGCTCCAGAGGACGCGGAGAAGACAGCATTCCGAACACTGTTGGGTAATTTTTACTACATTGTCATGCCTTTCGGGCTCAAGAATGCGGGGGCAACATACCAGCGGGTCATGACAGCAATTTTCCACGACCTCATGCACAAGATAATTGAAGATTACGTGGATGACTTGGTGGTGAAATCCAAGGAGCGCAAGGACCACCTCACGGACTTAGCCACTGTCTTCGCGAGATGCAGAAAGTTCAATCTCAAGATGAATCCGCTGAAGTGCGCATTTGGAGTCACCGCGGGAAAATTCTTGGGCTTCCTGGTACATCGCCACGGGATCGACGCGGACGAGGCCAAGATCAAGTCTATCACGGAAATGCCCCCGCCCCACTCACAGAAGACGCTCAAACGGTTCCTGGGAAAGGTATCGTACCTCCGCCGTTTTATTCCCGCGATGGCAGAGTTCGCGGCACCATTCGCGGACCTGTTAAAGGGAAATGCAAAGTTTGAATGGAGGGAAGACCATCAGCAGGCATTTCAGCGGATAAAAGCGGCATTGACTTCTCCTCAGACAATGGTGGCACCAGTCGCGGGGAAGCCGCTGATCCTCTATCTGACCTCTACCCCGAGATCCATTGGGGCCCTGCTGGTGCAAGAGGTAGATGGGACAGAGCGACCAGTCTACTACATCAGCAGGAAAGTACATGGAGCGGAGGAAAGATATACCGCCATAGAAAGACATTGCTTGGCCCTCGTCTTTACCGCGCAGAAGCTCCGGCACTATTTCCTATCTTTTCCCGTCCAGATAATCACTAAGTGCGACCCCGTCAGATTTCTTCTGTCGCACCCCGCCCTTACGGGACGGGTAGCCCGCTGGTTGCTGGCACTCGCGGAATTCGACATCTCGTGCGTAACTCCAAAAGCAATCAAGTGTCAAGCTCTAGCGGACTTGCTAGCTCAGTTCCCAAGCGGACAGTGCGAGCCGCTAGAAGATTGTCTACCCGGAGATGGTTTTGAAGCTCTCGCGGCCAGCACAGATGAACAGTACTGGACGCTCAGCTTCGATGGGGCCGCGGGTAGTGGATCAGGAGGCGCGGGAATAGTATTACAAACAGAAGAAGGAGATAAAGTGCACCTGGCGTACAAACTGAATTTCCCATGCTCCAACAATGAAGCGGAATACGAGGCATTAATCCTGGGTCTAATAGCAGCGAAAGAGAAAGGAGTCAAGCACCTAAGGATAGCAGGAGACTCAAAGCTGGTAGTTTTGCAAACGGAAGGGATCTACGCGCTGAAGGAACCAACGCTGGCACCATACCGAACAACAGTGCAGAAATTGATGAAATTCTTCAAAGGTGTCAGTATCATTCACAAACCCAGATCTGAGAACCGTTTCCCGGACGCTCTCGCAACGCTGGGGGCAAGGACGGAGTTTGGAGAAGACAGAGCCTGCATTGAAATTGTAAAGATGTTTGAACCATCTGCGGTGGAGGACTTCGCAGAGCCGACCGAAGATTGGCGCGGATCTATTAAAATTCAGTTAGTCACCGGCGTAGGGCATCTGTCCACCATGGAATTGTCGAGTTTTATAGTTCTACACGGAGAATTGTATTACCGCGGCCCGCAGGGGTGGCTCGCGCGGTGTATTGGCGCGAAGGAGACAGAAGAAGTATTGGACAAGATCCACATTGACAACTGCGCGGATAACGAGATAGCCCTATACAGGAGAATTCAGAGGCAAGGTTATTACTGGCCTACTATGAAGAAAGAGGCTGATTTGATTACAAAGAATTGCACTCGGTGTTCCCTGTACATGGCCCAGCCAGTCTGCCTGATGGCAAACACTGACAACCAGGAGGTGGACTGGAGACAAGTCTACATCGATTACTTACGAGAAGGAGCCCTACCCACCGAGCGAGCTGAGTCCGCGAGGGTCGTCCGCGGTGCGCGGCGTTTCTTCCTGGAAAAAGGACTACTGTTTAGAAGAACTCTTGATGGAACGCCTCAAGTGTGTATAGACAAGGAGCAGGCAGAAGAGGTTCTGGCCAAGACTCACGGAACCGAGCACCAAGGGTGGAGGAAGCTTTACGAGCAGATGATTAACCTGGGGTATTTTTGGCCCACTATGGAGAAGGATTCGAAGAGACACGTGCGAAGATGTCGGGCCTGCCAGAAATTCGGGAACTTGGTTCACGCTCCTTCGGTGGAATTGCATTCCGTCCGCGCCCCTTACCCCTTCCACACTTGGGCGATGGATTTAGTCGGACCGATTAGACCAGCATCGCGGAAGAACAGGTGGATCCTAGCAGCCACGGAAGTTTACACTAAGTGGGTCGAGGCTATTCCACTGAAGAAAGCAACAGGAGACGCGGTAGCGGCATTCATCAAGGAGAACATCATTTGCAGGTTCGGCATACCGAAGGTGATCCTTTCTGATAACGGTACTCCGTTCATCAATCACCACGTGGGAAGCCTCCTCGATGAATACACGGTCGATCACCGTACATCTAGCGCCTATTACCCGCAGGGAAACGGACAGGCGGAAGCAACAAACAAGACCTTGATCAGAATCTTGAGCAAACTGTTGGACGAGCGCGGTGGTACTTGGGCTAATCACTTGCCGATAGCTCTTTGGGCTTATCGAACTTCGAAAAGGAAATCTACCCGCGCCAGCCCCTTCAGCTTGGTATACGGAGCAGAAACGGTCTTACCCGCAGAACTAAGTGTCCCCTCCGCGCGGATGATACTCGCAATGGAAAATACCGCGGAAGGAAGAAAAGCAGACCTGGAAGCCCTAGAAGAAAGGAGAGCAACGGCGGCCATTGCCCACGAAAAATATTGGGAGTCTGTGGCACGCTACTACAACAAGGGCGTAGTGCCGCGGGTATTCGAAGTTGGGGAGTTGGTTTGGAAGGCTACCACGGCAGTAATGAGGGATATGAAAACACCTAAGTTCACCCCTAGATGGGAAGGACCCTATGAGGTGATCAGTGCCTCCGCTAGCGGGTACTATCACCTAGCCCGCGTTGAAAATGGTTTCGAGACAGGAGCGGTAAATGCCAAGTATGTCAAGAAATTCTACCCGTGAAGAGAAAGCGCTGGAAGCGAGCAAGTCGCTGTCCTGCCCTGCCAGTCTTTCCCCTTTGATTTTAGAAAAGTCTATTTCTTTTTCCCCTATTGTAACAAGTTGATTGGACCTATCATTAATGAAAAGATGGGTACTTACTCCTAATTGACACTGGCGTTTAACTTTCTTTTTTACGATGAGGTAAAGCGATGAGGTTCCGCGGAGAGAACATTTCCGCGGTACTATCAACTCCTTTTCATAATTCCTTCATTTCAAACTTAACGATTATCAAAAGAGACAATACTAAGTCGCGAGAGGTCAGAACATGACCCGCGAGACTCATGCTTAGTGATTGTCGAGAAGAGATAATGTTAAGTCCTGAGCGGCCAGAACATGGCCCTGATCCATTCCTCCAAACTTAACGACTATCAAAAAGAGACGATGCTGAGTCGCGAAAGGCCAGAACATGGCCCGCGGGATTCATACTTAGTGATTGTCAAAAAGAGATGATGTTAAGTCGTGAGAGGTCAGAACATGACCCGCGAGGTTTACACTTAGTGATTATCGAAGAAGAGATGGTGTTAAGTCTTGAGCGGCCAGAGCGTGGCCCCACTCGAGTGGCAGACTTGCTATTTGTTGAACGAAAATGATAAACGGGTCACAATAAGTCAGAGCATGGCTCGCGGACCCAGCAAAAATACGTCTATCGTAACATCATCAACACAAAGACTGTTTCATTTCAGTAAGACCCAAAGGTTTTATTCAAATAAAAGAAAAAAGAAATAGTACATGTGTTCAGAAAAAAAAAAGGAGGTACAACAGCAACACTTGCTAGGCCTGCCAGTCCAAGAAAACAAGCCCGTCGGGGTCAGGGTCAGCCAGATTCAGCGAGGCGGCAGCCAGCTCCGCGTCGTGCTGCAGCACCCGAGCAAAACTGGCCTCCAGATGGGCCAGGTGCTGGCGTGTAGACTCCAGCTGGGCAGCCAGGCTTTGGATTTCAGGCCTCAGAGCGGCCCTCTTCCCCGCAGCCCTCAGAGCAGAGCTCCGCGCGCACAGCAAGGCCAGGTCAAACCCGAAGACCCGCATATCTTCAGCAACCTCCAGCAATTCGGCCTCGTTCCCGGGGTTGAAGTCCCTGTAGTGAAGCTGCCCCCAAGGAGTGAGTACGTTGTGGAGGCTGCTAAGGTAGATCACCCCGAGCCGGGCGGACCGCGGGTTGAAGGAGCTGAAGGTCTCCGGGTGAGACCGGGCTATGGCATTCAGCAACGGCCAGTGTTCCACAGGCACATCATAGCCCGCGGGAAAGAGGCGGATAGGCTCCGCGGTCTCAGTATCCATTGGCCCCTTCCCCAGATCTGAGGCAGGTTGCCTGGGCGGCGACTGCTCTCTCGACTCAACCTCGTCCCTCTGCTCGCCCATCTCCAGATTCAAATCAAGCTCGTAGTCCCCAAGGGCTTGGCTTCCCTGTCCCCCCAAAACATCGTCAGTTGGCAAGAAGTCCATTTCTTTAAATAAGGAATTGAAATCTGAGTCAGTAATGGAGGTGGGGCCACCAATAAGTTCTTCGTTTACCTCCAGCTGTCGGTCTGAAGGTTGAGCGGAAGGCTCGGCCGGCGGGGTCGGCAGGCGTCTCGCGGACTGGAGAGGAGAGTGGGTTTGCGAAGTAGAGCATGCCGGGGAATGGGGACTGGCGGCGTCCATGGCCGTATCCCGCTCCGCGTTTGAGCCCGGGCCTTGAAGAAATGAGGCATTGGAAACCCCAGGGGAACCACCAGCAACCCGGCCCAGATAACTCTCCGTTGACCGGATGCGGGCACTAGTGGACTGTTGGTGGGAGCCAGAAGGTGTGGAAGCTGAAGCCACCTCGGGTTGTCCCGCGGCAGACCCCACGACGGCAGGGCGAGGAAGCATTTCGAGGTTGTCCTCATCTCCCTCCCTCAGCAATTGTGCAGCCGCCGCGTTGAGAGGATCCGCGGCGATATCGGCCTGGCCCACAAATTCGTGGGTATCCGCTGATGGTTGGAGCTCGCGGGCCTCAGAAGTCGCTGCGTGGGAAGGAGATGGGGCTGGATCAATAGATTGCACTATAACATGTCCGGATTCCTCCGGGGAAGAACACGACTCAGAAGAGACTGTGTTGGGACCCCCCCGAGGTCAACAACGGAAGGCTCGTCGGGCAACATACCTCCAATAACCGCGGAGGATTCGGGCTCCGGGTGAAGAAAAGGTACCGGCTCCGCACGAGGTTGGATCATCTCCGGGCCCCTCCGTTCCTTGGGAGAGTCGGAGATCTCCACTATACTGACATCCGCCGCGACTGGGTCCTTCGCGGACGCGGACGCTCGGGCCCGCAAGACACTGATGGGAACGCCGTCTTCATCATCATCATCGTCATCCTCATCGCCCGCCTCGTTCTCTTCCTCGTCGGACTCGGACAGAGCTGTTCGAGAAGTCATGGCAAAAAAAAAAATAAAAAATAAAAAATAAGATATACAAGTCGGGGGCTGAAAGCCACAAGGCAACAGAAATGGCATCCTAACAAAATAAGAGCTTACCATCGAGGCGGCGTCTCTTCGGTTGAGCGTCTGGGGCAGCCTCTTCTGCCTCGTCCGCTGCTTCTTCCGCTGCTGCGGCTGCCTCTGGCTCATAGGCCACGAAGGTGCTAGCATCTCGCTCCCGCTGCTAAAGAAAAGAAGAAGCAATGTAGAGGGAGTAAGTCCCAGAGAACAAAGAGGCAGAGGCATTGCAAGGAAGTGATTGAACACATGGGAAGGCACTTACATTGCGGATACGCTTTCGACGGCGGGGCCCCCCCGCCGCGGGTGCTTGAGAGGAGGACGACTGAGCTGGTCCTGCCGGTGGAGGAGGCGGAAGCTGTGTCCGCCCGCGGGGTCCCCGCGCGCGGGTTCCCTGGGCAGCTTGAGCAGGTGCAAGGGCTTCCACCGGAAAGACCCTGTTCACAGGCTCCGCGTGGATCACGGCCCATTGACCGCGAGGTCCGCGCCACTCAGTCGCCCGCACTGCAGTAATGGCCCGCAGAGAGGTATCCCGAGTCCGGACTTCAGGCACCTCAGGGACCACGGCCTGCCCGCGGACAAACGTCAAGAAGGAGTCAAGGTTCCTCCTCCAGAATGCACGGAATTCCTGTGTGTAGTGTGAAACCCTATCCCTGGCAGGGATGACCAAATTCCCAAGTTGCACCAAGATTGGGGAAAGCTCTCCCGCCATGAATCGGAGCTGTGACTCCGTAAAAGAAGGCATCAAGGGAGCAGGGCCGGGCACCGCTTGGTCAAAACCCAATTGCCTAGCGAAGCGATCCGGGCGATACACCGCCACCCCAGATCCCTCACTGGACAAAGTCGGGAGCCACCCCGGAAGGGCAATGAGCGCGGAGTTGATCACCGTCCGCGCCGTGGGAGTGTTGTCACTCGCAGCATTGAGGGAAGAGCCAACTGGGAGAAGGCAGTGGCCCACACCCATGACGCCCGGAGAAGCAATGCTGTAGGGACGAGGAGTGAAGTTTGCCTTGATATCACAGACCTGGTACCATAAGTCCTCGCTGCTGGCCCCGTGCCACTGTTCCCCGCGGGATCGCACTCCCGACGCTTGGAAGGCCAGGGGTCCCGGGGCGACGGTACGAAAATGCTCGAAGAAGTACGCGAGCAAGAAAGTGGAGTGAGCCATCGAAAAGTGGTCACATCTTCCGAGGGACCTGGCGTAATCCGCTTGAACCAGGTCCAGTTGGCGGAAGAGTGACCCCAGAAACAGCGGCGCCAGGGCGACAGGCTGGCCGCGGGCGAGAAGGACGGCCAGCGGGAAGACCGCCTGAGAAATGCCATCAGCGGGGTAGTCGGGCAGGACAAAGTACGAGAGGAAGTATGCAAAGAAGCCCGCCATGTAGAAGTGCTGGCCATATTGAGGGCCCGCGACAAAATCGCGCTCAGCACCAGGAGCGACAGTCCTCGCGGGCTGAAGGTCCTTGAAGAAATAACGCAGCCAACTGCCGAGGGAGGTCTTCTTGGCATTTGCCGCGAAATCCTTGCGGGCCCCTTGGAGACTGAAGATTGGCCCGTTCTGGGCCTGCTTATGGAACGCCTTCAAAGCCTCCACTTCGTCCAGATCCGCCCGCGAGAGCTTGGCAAAGTCCAGGGTGTTGCCCCCGCGAAGAGACAGGCGGGTAAGAATGTGAACATCTTCGAGCGAGAGTCCACTCTCCCCCCATGCCCATGCAAAGGAGTGAGCGTCGCTGCTCCAACGCGAGCACGCGAACTCCAGGTTCCTGATGGCAGGCCCAGAACGAGGAATGCTCAGACGCCGTGACAGTTGGACGGCTTCGAGAGTACCGCTGCCTAGTAACACCTGCTTGCAGCGGAGATTGCCAACGACGTCATCAACCCAGTCCGCCCAGTCAGTGGGTACAGAGGCTTGGGATCCAAAACGGCATTCCACAAAGGGGAAATCCCCGCGCTCAAGGCAAAAGCGGAGTACCGAGGAGGGGTTGACGGGCTCTGCATCCTCCGGGGCGGCAGGGGCCGTGAAGAAAGTGGGAATAGCCACGGCGGCACCCACAACGGGATACGCCTCAGCGAGGGACCAGAATGGGTCCCCAACTGTTCGCAGATACGGGGCCCTCTGCCACTGATCCGCGGAGGGGACAGGGATCTCAACGATTGGACCACGCGCAGCCATTTGTGAGTGAAGTGAAAGAAAGAGGGAGGTGTTGATCGCGAAGGCTAGAAAGAGACAAGGAAAACGTTCGCTCGAAAGTCAGAAGAGAAATTGACAGCACTTCGACGAAAATTTGGAGTTTGGTGAAAAAGGAAATAATGGACAAAGGGTTTATATAGTGGTCAAACGGTGTGGACATTTATGACGTCTGCACACGAAGAGTCACAATGGTACACGAAGAGACGTGAGCAATTATCACGCCTGTTGCTCCGCGGAACAAGCCCAGGGTGACCGCGGAAACTTACAAAGAGGATGGTACGCAAGCGGACGACGTGCACTTGTCGTACGCGCGCGGGGGGCATATGTAGGCGCGGTCAAAGTTATTGACACGTCGTCTAGGAAGACCTTTTGACCAGCCTATCGGCCATGGACACGTGGCGAATTATTCCAAGAAGACGTTTGACTGACCAATAGAAAGGAAGCACGTAGCACATTCAGATGAGCGCCCGCGGAACTGAAGACCCCGCGGAATCGATCCGCGGAAGTGAAGATCCCGCGGGACCCCCCCCGCGGGCCTCGCCAGGGAGAACTAAGAGGCATACTGGAATTGGAATTGATACAGAAGCTGTAAGAGGACCCCGGGATCATATTTGGGCCTAAAAGGCAGGCCCGGAAGGGATCCCGCGGGAGGCAAACGATCGTCGCGGGTCGCGACCTTGCTCTTGCGGGAATTGGGGAAGCTCTTGTGGCTTGGTGGCTTGGGATGGAGGTAGCGTCGCGGAAGTGCGGGTCCCCCGCGGAAGTCCTCCGCGGGAGGACGAGTCTTCCGCGACCTGGAGGTACGGGAGGGACACGTGTTAGGGTCTTATAGGAGCGCCGTCCTGGGCCTGACCTAGGCCCATGTGCCCTATAAATACCCCTGACATTCCCAATGATTATAAGAGGCTGACTTTTCTGGAAAAGGAGAGAGAGAGAGCACTGATTCTGAGGAAGGAGAACATTCTTCCCCGGAGAGAAGGTGACCTCACTCATCTGATTCCGGAAAGGGCAGACGTCATTCACCCCCGCGGAGAACAAAGGAGACACGTTGCCTTTGTCTTTTCCGTACCTCTTGCTCTAGCCCTCACCCCACGAGATTATTCCTCTTTTCCCCTTGGTACTGATTATCGACCAATCGAACCTCTCCAGCTCACTTTTGTACACGTAAGCGACCTCACAGAACCCGCTTTCCACCCACACTTGGTATTTTTCCACACTCTTTTTCTTCACTGTTACAACCCCTTTTTCTCTTGGCTCTCACACAGTCACACTTGCACACACAAAATGTTGACTTTTCTTCTTGTTCTTTGCCCTTTTTCTTTTTTACTCTCTTACCCACACACGGTATAGGAGACCCAATAAATAGGCATGACTAGACTAGCACAAAATGACCCTTGAACTGCTAGAAGAATCTGGAACTAACCACAGATTCTCCTCCTTGGAACAATGCACAATTGACTTGTTCACTTAATTTCTTTGATCATTTAATTTTCTCGGCCAATACCCAACAAACCGGCCTTTTCTTTTTCCAAACCACATGGGCAAAACCCAACAGTATATATATATACATAGTAGACCAAACATACGAAGCAAAAGGGCAGAGCAACATGAGATGATCAGTAGAGGAGGTTCAGTCTCAATATTGCACATTAGAATGCCCTCTTTGAAAAAGAACAGAGACCGACCTTGCTGCCATGAGAACATGCATATCCACTTTGGGAGGACATAAATTCTTCCAAATCTTATACAATATATAGCCCTAGATTAGGATTTTGCAGTTGTATTTCCCTCTCTGCATACATATGCTGACAGCTTACTGAGAATTCTTTGCCTAGCCTGTACTCCACATCCATTCATCAATATGATCAACTAAATATCTGAAACTCATAGCCTCTTCTTCCCAAACAAACAAAAAAAAAAAAATGTTCTCTTGAAATGCAGATTCCACATTCCATTTTCAGCTTCCCCATACAGATTCCACATTCCACTTATTTGCAGATTCCATATCCCACTAATTAATACTCCCCTGATAAGTGGGTTATTTTGTGACAATGCTGATAGAAAAGGAAGATATTTTTAGAATGTGAGGACGGAACCAAGATTTCGTAAACGGGGAGCCCTATGAATCACCACTCTTTAGACAAGTAGGTTGCTGCTCTTTTAGTCTCAATCAACCATTGACATAACTCGAAAATACTTTCCAATTGTTTGAATTCTGGTTGCCAAACAACATTAAGCTCTATTCTTGAAAATGTTGTTCCTCGCGTGTGGATCAGTGCATGATGATGCAACCCACCAACAGACTGTGTGGTCTCTGCACCCGCCGCCAGCACACCACCTTCACCCACTACCTTGTTCTTCTCGATCGTGTCCTTTTGTTTTCTTGTTTGGCTGTGGTTTTTTATTTCATGATCGCTAAACTTTTTTTCAATAACTTTTTCACTTACATATCCATTAACAATTTATTTACTACTGAAAACAACTTAAAATTTCTCAACAACTTATTCACTACCTGTTTACACCATAATTTTGTAAATTAGTCAATATTGATCGACTAGGTCAAATTGTGACACGTGTCAACAATACTTGGACTAGTTTTGTAATGCATATCAAGGAATCAAATGGACTGATCGACAGTTGGAAATTTTGCTTAACGCAAGGCACGTGTCCAATAACAAGTTACAAGCAGATCATGGACAAAACAGTTAACGAAGGCAGTTGAAAGAAGCAAATATAATGAGAGATCGTGTGAAGTAACCGTCTATCCAAGAACGTGGAGAAAGAAGAGGGAGAAAAGGAGTAACCGCTTGATTCAGATTAAGGGAGGGAAGTCGGCCAAATTTGAATTTCAAGTCGAAGTTGCAACCTATAAATACAAGAATTGAAGACGATTACAACCCCCACTCAATCGCCTAAAGACTTCTACTTTTTCTCTGTACTTTACTTTTCACACACTAGGAATAGCTTGTAACGTAACCGTCTCCTCAACCATGTTTCCACTGTCGATTGACTTATAGTTTGAAGAATAATAAAGTCCATTTGTTGTTCTTCTTTCATCTCCATTCACTTCATTAAGTTTGCTTCCAGAGAAGTCCTGAAATACAGTAAGGAACCAAACTCCACCACCACAAACATCTACATTCCAACACTTAAACATTTCTCTGTCGATCATTGACAGCAAGTGAAAAACAGATTTTGAAGGGTTGTTAAAAATAGTTTATTTTGAAGGGTTGTTAAACATATTATTCCCCGCAACTCTTTCTCCTGGCTTGGACTTTAATGAGATACAGATTTTCTTGCACTATTACCCAAACCCAAGTCTAGAGGAAGAGTCACAAGACATAAGAAAAAAAGATCAAATGGCCCGGGAATAGTGTGTGTAATGATTCCACCATTAACGGTAAAAAATAAGTCCATTCCATTTCGATAAAAACCCATATTCCACACCTGTTGTTGTTGTTGTTGTTTTTTTTTTTTTTTTTTGAGGGGGCGATTATAGAATACAACGGCACTTAGTAAGTTACTTACCAAATTTGGTGTCAACGTACTAACGTAGTACTTCTACAATAGGTAACAAGAATATAAAGGATGTCGTCGCTAGGAATTTATCTACAACGTAGTACTTGTAGTATAGCTATTTTGTAAACATAATATAAATTTAATTTTATAGAAATGACTTATTTTTATATTGGTAAACCTTTATTTAGTACTTTTTCCCCCCTCAAAATTTCAGGTTCTTGATCTGAACTTGAATAAAATTCTTTTAGTATTTTTAATGTTTTTGGTTATAAATTTTTAGTTTTAATATTCTTCTAATCAAGATTAGTAAAGAATCAAATCAATTGATCGAAAGCTAGTAACAAATTCAGAATAGAAAAAATAAAGTCAGAGTAGTAATCTAATCCAAACCTCACCTTAAAGAAATCGCTTTGCTTGCCATGAAAATTTTGCTTCATTAGATACAAAGGTGAGTGGCAAAATCACTCCCCATATATTTTCTTAAAAAATTAGAAATTAATACTAACGATATTTTTCTACTTATAAGGCGAAATTAAGAGAGAGATGAACAACATACAAGTAGCATTAAAGATGTGTACATTGTCAATCTATCTTTGATAATGAATCCTGATTGAGATGTGCATGCATCACGTGTGAAACTATATACTACTATTTGGTTGGGTTTCTTCACTGGCTGTCTAAGAGCATCTTTATCAGACTCAGCAAATTTTAGACCAAATTAAACCTCAAAAATCACTTTTGGGAAGTAGCTAGCCACTTTTTCACAATTCCACAGAATCAGGCTCTCTATTCTAACTTTTACTGCATTAAACTATTTCTAGGCTGTTGGTAGGCGTACAAAATTGTTATATTTGTCCGTTGGTCGATTTTTGTGACTTTTCGGGACTGTCCTATTTCCGGATGACCACCCACCTAGCCAGATATGCTGGATTGTTTTGGGTTTCATCCGGATCACCACCCGGTCGACGGACATGCGTATAAATGTGTATATGTATGGGTTTTGTGATTTTGTGATTTTGTTGAGCCAAATGGCTAGACTGGTGGGTATTGAATTTGTTTGATAGCTAGCCAAGAGAAAAATCCTAAGCAAAATGGTTAAAAATTTGCTTAGACCGATGGAGATGCTCTTACAATAACCTTGAAGTTGAAGCCAACATAATTATATGGGCCTACAATTATGCGTGTGACAACCACATGAAGCCTATGATTGCTTCATCCAAAGTGGCCCATAAAATTATGGCTTAAACACTTCACTGATCTAAAGCCCAAACACTCGCTAGATCTCTCTTTCTTTCTGGGTGATCGATCTCCATTCGAAATTAGTTTTGCCATTACAAATGGTAATAATGTTGTAGAGAAATTAAGTTCCCCTTGAGAATAATAGTTTTTTCCTATAAAAAAGGAAGAAAGAAAACCTGCTAAAATTCTATCAAAAACTTGAAATGTTGGTAGGGTGGTCGCCAGTGCTCATCTATCCGTCCGTCCGTCTGTCCGTCCTGATCTTGTAGTGATATTTCTACAATTTTGATCTGAAGGTTAATACTGGATTGATTTAATATTGTCACTTTGGGCACAGAAATTCAAAGAAGAAAGAGTGGTGGTCGCGACAGAATTCCTTTTCAACTATATTTCCTTTATATATTTTATCAATGGTTTAATTTCTACCCCAAACATTTGAGATGGCAAAAAGATGTGAACACTGAAGTGACTGTAAACTACGTACCTCATATGGTTTAATTATGATTTGGGACGGAGGAGGTAATTAGACACATAAGAGAGAGAGAGAGAGAGAGAGAGAGAGAGAGAGAGAGAGTGTAACGACTCGCGTCAGTTGACCTGCTAACTCTTAGCCTAACTACGTGGCTAAAAAGGTTGACCTCAAGTTATACATTCAGTAGTTGGTCATGGTACGTTATATATACCAATTCAACTTTCCCGAGTTAGTCGATGTGGGACTCCACAGTGAAGCTGATATTTTCATATAAAACGCGCATCACGTGTAAAACCATACAAAAAGTATAGATCAAAAGTGGCACTCCGGGCATAGATCTTTACCATTGATAACAACAGAATAGATTTTTTCCAAAGATGGAGTTTTGGAAAGAAAAAAAATTCAATTCTAAAAACATTCATTACCCTTACTTCCAATCATTACTTTCATTTCTCTATCCACTAATTACCCCTATTTTAAATCATTTTTCTTTCTACTCATTACCTCTATTTCTGATTATTATCCTAATTTCTCTCTCCACTCATTACCCCAAAAATCAAACCCAAAAATTTTCAAATTTCCATCCAAACAAGGCATGAATTTCTGTGAATGATTTCCACCAGATTTTTTTTTTTGTGTGGACGGCGAGGCACATCACAAACAAGAAGAATGGGCTTTGAGGCCCGGACAAAGAATTAGTTGTGGTCCATCCCATATTTGGAGATTACTGTATTTTGCACTCCATATTTGTGCAATATTTGTCTCTTTTAATAACAAAAGTGGACCACCGTCAATCATGTTCGTTTAATGGAGAAATTGTAGTACACAAACTTACCTTTCCTTTCCTATGGATCAGTACTATGTATACATCAAGGTACGATACAATCACCGCCTTGTGTCTGATTACGGAATCGAGATAAATGCATGTTAAATATGTTTCTTTAAAAAACACTCAACAAATTGCGTAGGCTGGTTGGACACCGAAATTATTAAAAAAAAAAAAAAAAGAAGCTCTGAAAAGTACTAACAATTTTGAGAGGCGCCTTGGAGTTTTAACACCGAGTCTTGCTGTTTTTCGGTTGACCCCTCGGTTTGCATCTGTGCTCGGTTTTCTCCTTTAGATTTAGGTAGTTTTGGTTGTTTCTTTGTTCGTGCTTGGTGTGCAGATATCTTCGGGTTGGTGTCTTTGGTTTGGTTTTGGTGTTTTTGGTCTCTGATTGCTTGTTTGGAGAGAAATTTTTCAGTGCCGGGTGGGCACGGGCCACGTGGTGCCGTGCACCTTCTCGGCAGTCCAATGAAGTTTTGGACGGTCCAGACCTGTTCGGCTAATTTTAAAGTGTGAAATGACTAAAATACCCCTCGACAGCCGAATAGATTTGAGCCGTCCAAAACTTCATTGGACAGCCGAGATTGGTGCACGGCACCACGTAGCCCGTGCCCACCCGGCACTGAAAAATTTCTCCTTGTTTGGTGGTTGAGGCTCGAAAGGTTCTTGGCTGTTTTCATTTTGATTTTCTCTGGTTTATCAATTTTTTGGTTGGCGTCTTACCTTCCTTTAGGTCTTAGGTGATTTTATGCCGATGTGCCCTTATTCCTTTTAATCTTTGTAATCCTTTATAAAGATTAATAAATTCTTTTGCTTAGCAAAACAAAAAAGTACTAATGATTTTTGCTATTTATGAGGTAGAACAAGAGAAAGAGAGGGGAACAACGTACAAGTAGCATTAATTTTTTTTTTTTATCATTCGTTAAACCTAATCTATTCTATCATAGAGGATTTGGGAAGAGGATGAGTGAATTGAAGATATCAACATTGTCAATCAATGATCATTATTAGTAAAAAAAAAAAAAGGGAGTATTTTTTTTTTTTTGGTGAGCAAACGAAACTTTTTATTAAATTCGAAAGGGTACATCGATTACAACCTTGACCTTAAAACACAGCTATTACAGAGAGCTACACTCTGGCACTATATCCAACCAAGATTGGATAAGAACACCTCAGTTACTTACTTGCTCACTTCACAACTTCACTTTTTGAATCCCATCCAAATACCCTTTGAAATCCTCCACTGTGTAGATCTTGATGTCAAACTTAGCCTTCATCCACATGGCTACTCTGGTTTTGATTAAATACACCACTTCAGAAGCCCGTGTTGTTGCACCGTTGAAGATACAACCATTCCTCGTTAACCAAATAGACCAGAGCGTTGCAAAAAAACATACCTCCCAGATATGTTTCTCCAAGTTTCAAAATTTATTCCCAAACCACCAAAGTGCTACCTCTGCTAATGAACTTGGACAAACCACTGAATATTCCACCATTCCATAATTTTTGACCATACCAGCCACGAACAACGGCAGTGTAAGAGCAAGTGTTGAGGCGTTTCCACATGAAGAGTACATAAGGGGCATACCGCCAAGTGAGCCTTGGAGATTAAATCCCTATCAACAAGGACCGATCGAGTTGCAATTCTATCTTGTATGGTCATCCATGAGAAAATTTCCACTTTAGGGGCTTAAAAAAAGGGAGTGATTTTGCCACTCCCCTTTTTGTTAATGCTACTCCCATTTTTGTCTTTATTGGATGATTTGTATGGTAAAAGAAGGGAAGTAACATTAACAATAAAGAGAGTAGCCCCAAAAAAATGTGATTCACACGAAAAAATTTCAATCAGGAATTCAAATGCAAGTTTCAGTAGAAGTTATTCATGGACCACCCCAAGGCTTCACTCCCTCCTCCCTTCGCACTATATAAACCACATATGCTTTCATCTCTCTTACATTCACAACACTATTTCATAGCCTCAAACCAAACATGCCCTTAACTTCCATTTTTGAATCAAGCTCCGGCGAGCAACGATGGCTCGCCGAAATCAGCAAGATTTTGGAAAAAGAGGTGAAGGTCGAAATCGACCACCCGGTTACCATCTTTCGAGTACCAGCAACGCTAAGTGTTTCGAGGCCCTCGGCCTATACGCCACAAGTCATTGGCCTAGGCCCATACCACCGTTTTCGACTCGAGATCTACGACATGGAGAGGTACAAGCTTGCCGCAGCAAGCAGACTTCAACGAGATTTTAAGAGTCTTGAATTCAAGCAGCTTGTTAGTGGGCTTAGCAGGCTCGAATATAAAGTTCGTGCATGCTACCACAAGTACTTGGACGTCGAGGGGGAAACCCTAGCTTGGATTATGGCCATCGATGGGCTTTTCCTGCTCGAGTTTCTTCGTTGTTATAATTCGTCCGCTTCAATTACCACAGCCCATCTGGTCGACTCCATCGGGAGGAAATTGGCCCACGAGGCAGTCCTCGGCGACATACTGATGCTTGAAAATCAGATTCCGATCTTTGTTCTAAGGGAGATCTTGTCCATGCAATGCTCATCGCAGCTTGAAGGGGCCGAAGATTTGTTTCCTACCACACTCAAGGATTTTTGTAAAGCGCTTTCTCCGGTCAAAACCCGGGAGGATCTCATTTTGCCTCGAGTCTCCGAGCATGCTCATTTACTGGATCTTCTGTACCATTTGATCGTGCCAGAATTGGTAGGGCCGGCGTTTGGACCATGCAACATATATTGGGAAAGTGAAGCTGCAATCCTTGAGCAAAACCCGGACTTGGATTCAAGTAAGTTTAGTACTAATGTTTTCGAGAATCTTTGGGGCATATGTTTGAAACTAAACGTAGGGTTTGTAAGTAAAATCACAACACTGGTTAAGAACATAGGTGGTGTGTCTGGAAATTTTATGTCTAGTATACCATTAAAAAGTAAAGAAGATATCAAGCCCGAAAACGAGGGAACAAAAACTCCCAATGTAGAAGAAATCATGATTCCCTCGGTATCCCACCTTTCTCAAGCCGGGGTGCCATTACGTCCTGCCACCGGTGGAATCGCGACCGTTAAATTCGACCAGAGCACCAAGAAACTCTACCTCCCAGTCATCAGGCTTAACGTCAATTCTGAAGTTATAATGAGGAATTTAGTGGCATATGAGGCCTCAATTGGGTCCGAATCACTTGCTTTCACGCGATACATAGAGCTAATGAATGGGCTAATAAACACTGATGTAGATGCTAAACTGTTGAGGGAAAAGAAAATCATCGTCAATAGTCTCAAGAGTGATGCCGATGTTGCACAACTTTTCAATGGCATGAGCAAACCTGTTAGGCTCACGAATGTGCCGTTTATTGACAAGACGATTGAAGATGTCAACAAGTACTACAACAACACGAAAGCGGTTAAGTTTAACAGGCGGTTCAAGAACTTTGTGTATAGTTCTTGGCAGATTCTCACAGTTCTTGCTGTTGTGCTGCTGTTGTTGCTGATGGGTGTTCAGTCGTTTTGTTCTGTTTATAGTTGCCCTAAACTTTTCCACTCTCTCGATTCGGATTGAGCGTTTAACACGTTCAGTTTGGAGTGAGATTTCTTTTAGGTTACAAATGATTTTTCATGAATCTTACTTGTTGAATTAATCTTATGAGTTGAATTTTATTACAGGGTTGCATATGCTTTTTACTACTTGTCTGAAACTTCTAGCTCGTGGACGATTAGATTGGGAATATCAAATAGATTTTTCTTTTTGACCGACAGAGGAAAATTTTGTTCCGACTCGAAGTGGGTACATCGAGAAGGGTTGAAGAGCGTCACACTTAGACCATAAAACCCAATTTTTTTTGAAATTTATCCCTTCTATTAGCTTGTTGAGAAGGTCGTGTGGGGACCGGGGACTGTTGTACGTGTGAGTGGTGTTTTTGCAATTTATCTAACAATGATGTGCATAAGTTTTTGAAATGGGAGTGGAGAAGATGGAGTTTTCAAAAAGGAAATTGATTTTAGCACTCTAAAAATTGATGGAGGGGCTCCAAAACAACGTTGTTTTGTGTATCAACACCGTTGAATTTTGGAGCCCCTCAATCAATTTTTGGAGTACCGAAATCACAATCCATTCAAAAATTGGTGAGACAATATTAAAAAATTGGTAAAGATTTTGAAGAGTTGTTAAAAATAGTTTCTTTAAACAGAATTTGCTTTTCAGTGAGTGAGTTCTTAATGGGATGCAGACTGAATTTACTGGTCATACAAGCTTCAATCCAGACTGTATCCCGCAACTCTTTCTCCAGCCTTAGGTTTTAATGGGATATAGATTTGGGTAAATTATAGTTAACCCCCTCAAACTATGTCTCGGAGACACTTTACCCCCTCAAACTTTTATATTTGGCACTTAACCACCTCTAACTAATGAAAATGCAGAATTGACTAACTTCTGTTAGGGAGTGGATGTAAGTTACCGTTTTACCCTCTATTGAAAAAAAAAAGAGAGTTCCCCAAGAACAAAACGTCTCAGTGTCTCTCTCTCCCACACCATATTTCGAATTTCCACAAACCCAAAACCCTTTACTCAACCCAAAATCATCAACAACAAATTATAAATCTCAATCTCAACCTCAATCTCCTCAAACCCTAACCCTAGACCCCCCAAACCCACAATACCCAGATCAACCACGGCTAAAATAGCAAATTAAAAAAAAAAAAAAAAACCCACAGCTGAAACCCTTTTGTTTGCCAAAATCCATTTTGAATCTAAAACCCATTTGTTTGCCAAAACTCATTTTGAATCTCAAACCCATTCTGAATCTAAAACCCATTTGTTTGCCAAAACCCATTTTGAATCTCAACTTGCCGCCCTCGCCGCCAGCAGTACTACTTACCATCGGATTCTCCAAACGACATCGTACAGTAGCAGCAGTTCTCTGTTCAAGTCACGTTTCCTCTGGCATCACGCAATCGCCAATCGCTCCTCCAGTCACTGGACTCGATCTACCGCCGTCAACACCGTCGTTGGCACCATGCTATTCTCGGTCACCACCTCTACGCTCGCTAAAGAAGTCTACACCAAGGAATCGTCGTCTAAGAAGTTCACTCCTGAAATCCGTGGGACTACAGGACCTCTGCAATTCGAGCACACCACCTCCGTCGCGCGCTTGCAGTCCCGAGCAGTACACGTCGACCATTGGTTTGTCAGGGTTGGCAATTGGTTGGTGCAAGATGAGATTTGGGATATAGGTGAATAGGTGATCGGAGGGAGTTTGTGAATTAAGGGTGTGATTTTTTTTCTTTGTTTTTGTTGTCTGTTTTTGTGGTGATATACTTATATGGATGTAAAGTATGTATAGAGTATGGGTGTATATAGATGTAGAGAAGAAAAAGGGCAAAAACGTCTCAAATTTTCAGATGAGAGGGCATGTGAGTTGCATGTGACATTTTCCATCCAATTTGTAACGGAATACTAACGGAAGTTGCATTTTCCTTAGTTAGAGGTGGTTAAGTGCCAAAAATAAAAGTTTAAGGGTGTAAAGTGTCCCCGAGGTATAGTTTGAGGGGGTTAACTATAATTTACCCTATAGATTTTCTTGCACTACTACCAAGCACAAGTCTGGAGGAAGAGTCTAGGGACATTAGGATAAAAGATCTTGACGGTCCAGGAATAGTGTGTGTACGTAATGATTCCACCATCGACAATAAAAAATAAGTCCATTCCATTTCGATAAAGACCCATTCCATATTGTTGGACACGGAGTGCTCCCATTGATTTGGTTACTCGATGTCACTCCCTACGGCCACTCTAAAAACAGACTTGCGGATGCGATATTTTTTTGTTTTTGCTCGGCAAAAGAAATTTTTATTAAATCTCGAAAGGTTAAATCGAAGGGGAATATCGAAAGCACACAACGCTTACGAGATCAGACAAAGAAGAAAAAATGGAGAAACACTAAAAATAAGCATCTAACAGAGAGTTTCGCCCCTACAAATCAAGAAATAATACTTACCGATATCCGTTGGAGTTGATTTTTTACAGGGCCCCATAAAATATTATTCTAAAATTTATGAACATTTTTCTGTATTTTTTTGGGACCCGGAGTGGGCCCTAAAAAACATATAGTGGATGGTGTAGTGGTTGGATGTAGTATACCTAGACTTATTGTTAATTAAAATCCTCCACAGTGTATACTTTGATATCGAATTTCACCTTAATCCACATCGTGACTTTGGTTTTGATCATCTCACCCACTTGCCCTACTCCTATCGAAGTATCATCAGGGGCGGACCCACCATAGGACACGTGGGGTCACGTGCCCCCACACCCTTTTAAATTTTTTTTTTTTTAGTTTTGTATATATATTATTTATGTTAAATACATGTAAGTAGTTGGCTATTGGTGCAGTGGTAAAGAACACTTCTCTTAACCAAGAGGTTTTGGGTTCGAGACTTCACCCCATGCTCTTGCAGCCTTTTTTTACCATTTACCCAACAGGCAGTAGAAAAAGTGTGCGTGTGTGTTTTTTTTTTCCAAAAGGCACTAGAATTTTTTTCCTTTTTCCCAAAAGGAGAAAATGATCCTTTCCCAAAAGGCATTAGAAAATAGTAGTGCGTATCTTGTTTTTTATACTATTCATATATGGATTCGAGTCTACCCCACATTGCATTTGTATACTTTTTGTCCCCAAAACTGTTATAGTAGAGTTAGTAATAGAAAAATAGATGATGAACATGTGCAAATGTTGTTTTAATGCATTTAGTCAAGGTGCGCAAGTTTGTCCAAGTAGATAATTATCAAAATACATATATACTTTAAAATTGTTAATTTATCATGAATACTAAAATTATTTTGGAGTAAATGTGCTTAACTATAACTCATATATTACGGTTATAAAAAAAATTGGTGCCCCCACTATGTCAAATTTCTGGGTCCGCCACTGAGTATCATTGAACACGTAGTCATTCCTACCACCAAATAAAGAGAGCTTCCAGAGATTGAGGACACACCCATCTCACATGCCACCAATCCAGGATCAAAGACCAAACATCCCATGAGAATTTACAATTTAGAAAGAGGTGCTGGGGTGTCTCCAAATGCATAGAACACAACGGGCAAAGTGATGAATTGCCTTCAAGGATTAAGTTTCTACTTTGAAGCACAAATCTAGTAGCCGCTCTATCCTGAAGGGCCATCCACGCAAAAATCTCCACCTTAGAAGGGCTGAGATTTTTCAAGATTGTTTCCAATGCTAGATTTCTTGCATTTTCGGACTGTTCCCATTTGTTGTACACTGATTTCACCAAGAAACAACCATCAGAAGCTCACCTCCACTTCAGCAGATCACGTTTAGAAGGATCCAAAGTTACTGCATGAAGTTTTTGTTGTAAATCCTCCAGTTGTTCAATTTCCCAATCAGATCGAATTCTTCGGAATAGCAGATTTCAATTCCCCACTCCACTGCCACCTTTCACAACACTGATCATCTCATTTTTTTTGCAATGAGTTGAGGTAAAGAAGTGGGAACTCCTCCTTAAGAGTAGTGTCCCCCATCCACGTATGGTACCAAAAGAAAATTCTTGTCCGGAATGAACCTACCGTCTAAAACCTTCTTGGATAATAGTCCCGATACATGAAGATGCCTCCCCTACCGAACAAATGTCCCTCCAGATATTCGAAACCACACCAGACACAGGCAAATGGGGTAACCAACAGCCTTGCTCCAGATTGTATTTACTTTTAATAACCTTCGCCCAAAGGGAATCATTGTCCTTATTTACGTTTAATAACCTTCACCCAAAGGGAATCATTGTCCTCATAGAACCTCCACCACCACTTGGCCAAAAGAGCAAGATTTTGAGTAATCAAATTCTTCACTCCTAACCCACTATATTCCTTCTTTTTAGAAATCATCTCCCATTTAACCAAATGAAGCTTTTTCTTGTCCACCGTATCGCCCCAAAAAAACTGTCTTTGGATTTTCTATAACCTCTTTGCTACCGAAATTGGAATCTTGAAAAGGGACATGAAGTAGATGGGTAAGCTACCAAGGGAGGAATTAATTAAAGTAAGTTTACCTCCAGAAGAATATACTCTCTCTGTCCCTAAATAAGTGTTCGGCATGCAAACCTAGGCTTTTTAAAAGATGCATTTGTTTCACTAAAAAAAATTAAATTTTTTTCATAAATCAATAGATGACAATGAGTTCTATTAGATTGTGACAAAAAATTAGATTTTTTAACGAAATACATGCATCTTTTATAAGGCCTAGATTTGCGCGCTAGACACTTATTTAGGGACGGATGGAGTGTCTACTACGCCACACAGACAGCCTCTTTTCCATTCTAGCAACCACTGGATCCCACGCGATGTTAAATACCATACACTACAACAAATTCTAGTTCTTGCTACGAAATTCTTTTTGACAAAATGAATTTTGTCATAATAAGTTCACTTGTTGTGACAAAATATAATTTTGTAGCATCAAGTCGCCGATAGTGGAGTTGTTGTGACAAAATCAATTTTGTTACATTTTTTTGTCACAATAAGAATGGTGGGAAAGTTTCCCGCCGGCCAGAATTGGATGTTGTCACATAATAATTTTGTCACGAGAAGTTTGTCACAATAAAGGCTTGTTTCGGATATACCATGACAAAATCGTTTGTCACAACATTAAATTATTATTGCTACAATTTGTTTTGTTGCAAAAGATTTGGGATTGTACATATTGTGACAAAAAATATTTCCTTGCTATTGTTGTAGCTACTTGCAACAAAATTATTTGTCACAAGAGATGTAGTTATTGTGACAAAATTTCATGTGTGGCAACAAAGATACAAGGGAGAGCTATGGTGACGATACTGATTTTGTCATGATAGTTGGTCGCAATAGTTTTAGTCTTGCTACCAAATATTTTTGTCACCATAAATTTGGGGCAATAAAGTTTTATTTAGATTAAGGTTGCAAAATAATTGGTCACAACAATGAATTACTATTGCTGCAAAATATTTTGTAACAAAATCGTCATGATTGGACACATTTAGATTTATAGGCAATACACCGTTATAGTCAGGCCCAACCCAAGGGCAAGGACTGAGAGGCCTAGTCCTGGGGCCTCAAATTTTGGCCCCAAAAGAGGGCCCGCCCGTTAAAGGAAGTTATATATATTACTTATTTGCAATACAAATTGTATATGCTTCCTTGGTTCAATGGTAAAATGAGGATTGATTGCACACTTTGGCTGAGTTTGATTCCCACTCTAGACATTCTTTTAAATTTTTATTTGGCAAAAGATAGGTTTGTGGAAAAATTTGTGGCTAATAAGATTCGACCTTGTGTCTAATAGATCACAAGCGAACACCCAAACAACTGAACCAAAGCATGTTACTTATAAAATGTTGTCCAATAAATTTATATAATTATATATAGAAATTATCTCTTATTATTGTTTATTTGTAAAAACTTTAATGCCCTACTTAATAAATTGGCTTAGGGCCCCCAAATACCTTCGATCGACCCTGCTTATATTGCCCCACTCAAGGCCTTTGTTTGCTATGTCAACCATTTATCTTCTACATTTTAGAGAATAGTTCTTTGCACAAACAACAAAAAGTAATCACATACCAAATATTTAATTTTATTGTGACACAAATATTTGATATATGAATGTGTGGACATAACATACAAATAATTAATGTGTGAAACTTAAAGAGTAGTGTATGAGGTATTTGATTATATGTATCCATGGTGTACACTACAACAAACTAGGGATGTTGTGACTAGTTTTTTTTTTCTGGCAACCAACAGATATTAGTCTCTAGAAATTTACATTTTGCAATCAGAACCGTCTATCTGTTACATAATATGAATTGGATAATTCATTGAAATGATGAGGGTAATTGGGTATAGTTAGACACTTGATCGGACAGAAAATATGATTTTATTTATAAATTTGAATCTAGATGAAGGAGCTTTTTGAACCCAATCGAGTCATAAATTTATGTGAATGATTTAATCGACAAGCACAAGGAAATCAACGGTATTGATCGTCATGGTTGTGTCACAGTTGCCTGGCTACTACACATTCAACTACATTAGATGACTTAGTTTACTACCAAGTAAGTTGAACGTATAGATTCCAAAGGCCATTGCTGAGTTTATTCTTATAATAGGTGATCTAAACCGTTAGAATTTCTTATCTTACCAATTCCATCATTGGTACCTAAATTGAAGATCATCAGAAATTGACAACCATGTGATCAGTGGACATTCAATGCGTCCGATGTTATTAAAGACTTGTAATGCACCACCTGATCACCGCCCAAGGTATTTCTTCGCAATTGGAACCGTCTATCTTTTGAATCTTGTAGAGGAGATCATTCATACAAATAATGAAGTTTATCAGACACTCGTAACACCTCATTGGAATAGTTTAGTCGTGCAAACTAATTAGACTCATATTTTTTCTATATAAAAGTGTTTCAATGAGGTAGTTGCAGTTATCCAACGGAACTGATTTTTAATAAGCCCACTCAAAAAAATATTTAAAAGTTAATGAACGGTTTGGATCACTTGTGCGGGACTTTAAGGTGGGCCCCGTATTTCGATCGGTACCCAGCGGTACCATTGTGTATGTATTGACAGATTTTTTTGGATCAATAAAACCTTAATTTCATATTTTTCCCATGAAAATTGATCTATAAGCTACGCTAAAAAATTTCGCCGTCAAGGAGTTGACGATTTTTTCTCTGTCGGTTCTCCTATCACCGACTAAAATTTTGCACGCTAAAGGAGTTAGCGATTTTTGCTCTGTCGGTTCTCCTATCACCCCCGATTCCTTTAAATTCGTTCTTAACACACCTCTTCAGTCTAGGGTTTTGAAGCTTCAGCGGATTTTGGTGGAAATTAAAAGTTTTGATTGAGAGGAGTTTTCATCTCAAGGTAATCATATTCTCCCTCCTATCACCCACGATTCCCTTTAATTCGTTCTTAACACACCTCTTCAATCTAGGGTTTTGAAGCTTCAGCGGATTTCAGAGAGAAAAGTTTTGCTTGAGAGGAGTGTTCATCTCAAGGTAATCATATTCTCCATATTCTTCACATCTAATAGATATGTTTGCTCCTATTTATGGGTTTGAGTGCCTCAATAAGGGAATCTGTGTTTCCTTTTCTTTCTTTTATTTTGTGCGTGAATAATTGATCTCATATTTGCTTCCTACTTGGTTTGCTTTGTTCAATTCATTAGGCATTATAGTTTGGTCTTGCTTTTGGAAGTAGTAGAATTGTATTGTTCGCTGCAGTCCCAAAAGAGACCGGTGAAATCGTTTTTAGGTGCACTGGATTTTGATCTTGTTCTAGGAAATAGTGGAGTCCTAGTGGCTTTGATATAATTCATATAAATTCTTATTTTAATTGCTCCAGGAAACGTGTCCCCTAATATGATGTGTTGTGTCACGTGTTCGTAATACATAGTTTATGGCAAATCCATTATTGGTTTGAGTTTTATCTTAGTAAATCATAATTGAAGGTTTGTCTTATTGATTCAAATTTGGGGCTTTTCCTAATCTGTTCTCTCCATCAGTAACAAATTGGTGCTTGACCAAGGCCCATCTAATATAAGTAACACCCTATACTAACCTGGACTAGGTCACTTTTAGAACATGAATTCGACAACGGGTTTGAATGTGCAGAGAGGTGAAAGCCACATGTTTGATCAAATGCCTGTTTGATTTGCTATTTTCATTGGTAGGAATGAAAGTAGGTGGTGCATGATTTCGTCCGGTAGTACCATAAATATGTGAAGTACTTAAACATCATTCAAAGTGGGTTGTGTTTTTCGATTTCCTTTTGATATTTGAGTACACTGATTCTAAGAAATTTGGGGTCCAATTTGAACGGACCCTAAATTTAGAATAGACCCACTAAAGTTCCTTTAAGATATGTACATGTATTTTTAAACCTCTCACTATTGGTGAGAGTAACACACTATGATACTCTCTTTCGCCCAAAAAAAAGGACATTAGTTTAAGCAAAGGTAAATTCTGTAAACTTCTTTCATTAGAAAATTAAAAGGGAGAGCCTATAAAGAGAAGGTGATCGGTAAAGTAGGAAAAGGATAGAATCTACATACCTTTTAGTAGAAATCCTTGCATCAGAGTGTTAGAACATGATTGTCAGTGATGAGTAATTTTTCTCAGAAGTGTTTTGTTTAGTGGGTTGAGGAAGGAAACTGTATTTTCTGTGTAGGTGGAGCAGTTACCACAACGTGTATTGTTTAGTGTTTGGCTTAATTTGCCGCTAGAGGCCGGGGCACACGCGATGCGTGCGCAAATCAAATTTGCTTATTTTGTCAAAGTTTGATCCATATTTTGTCAAAATCCAACTTGGACACGCATCATGTGTGGCCCAGCCGGCCTCTAGTTAGCAATAAACTAAATCTGTTGGTAGGAGAAAAAGAAAAACATCTTTGGGTACAAACACCAACGACAAAAGACCAAATTCCTACTAACATTCTTTGGCTTTTGACTTAAGACAATGCCCAAATTCCTAGACTGATGATGGCCAACGGGAAAAATAATCCAAATCTGCTTTTGTTGTGGCAATAAGGCACCCACATGCTTAAGTGGTTACCTTGTGAGACATACCATAGATAGCTTGTAAAACCCCTAAAAAGTAGTTAAGTGAGTCCCATGCTTTGAATCTTGCATATTAGTTAGTGATTATTTGCTATCTAGTCAAATAGATTGACCGGTTGGAGTTTTTTCTATTGGATACTAGCATTTATACACTAGTTTATTATTTATGTTTCTCCACTTTCCCTCATTCGACTTAGATTTGTGTTTAGAATTGTACCCCAAGTTCATGGCCAATGGCTTAGTGTATAAATTATTATATTCGTTTTGTTGGTAATAAGGATAGATCATGGACAAAAGTTGGATGCAACTTAAGGACAGATGGTGTTCGACATACGTTGAAGGGGTGAGAGATTTTCTGCGGATTGCAAACAATTATGCTGGTCAGGGTGGCAAAATCCGATGTCCATATAAAAATTGCAACAATGTGTACATTAGACAAATATATGAAGTTAAGCAACATTTGTTTTTGCATGGCATTTTGGAGGATTACTCTCCATGGATACATCATGGTGAACCTTCACAGTCGCGTGATCAGAATGAAGCTAATGAATTATGTGAAGAGGATGGGAGAGGTGACCGGGATGAGAACACGTATAATGATGTTCACGAAATGTTAGATGAGTTACAGACGGGGACATTTGCAAATGCTAGGGCAGCTGAAGGATCAAGTAGTAATCCCCCTAATGTCCCTGAAAGAGAAGTGGACAAATTTGAGAGATTGTTGAGAGATGCAAAGTGTGAGTTGTATCCGTGTTGTGAAACTTACTCTAAATTGTCTTTCCTACTGAAGATGCTTCATTTGAAAACAGCTCATAATTCTTCCAACAAACTGTTCAATGGTAATTTAAAGTTGTTTAAGGGTGCTCTTCCAAACGGTGAGACACTTCCAAAATCCTATTATGAGGCAAAGAAGTTAATGCGCGAGCTTGGCCTTGGTTATATCTCCATACATGCATGTCCAAATAACTGTGTCCTATTTTGGAAGGAAAACAAAGATTTGTAACAATGTCCGAATCCGGATTGTGGCGCTTCTAGATGGAAGCATGCTCCAGGTAAGCGTAAAAAGATTCCTCAAAAGGTATTAAGATACCTTCCTTTAAAGCCTAGGCTTCAGAGGTTATTCATGTCCGCAAAAACTGCGTAGGTTATGAGGTGGCATAAAGATAAGCGCTTTCAAGAAGAGAATAAAATTAGGCATCCGGCAGACGCCAAGGCATGACAAGATTTTGACAAAAAGCATGAGTGGTTTGCTCAAGATCCTCGCAATATGTGACTTGGGCTTGCAAGTGACGGATTTAATCCATTTGGCAGTATGAGTAACAATTATAGCATGTGGCCTGTGATTCTTATGCCTTATAACTTGCCTCCTTGGAAATGTATGAAAGAACCATTCTTTATGATGTCGTTGCTTATACCTGGACCAGACTCTCCAGGTAATGATATCGATGTCTATTTACGGCCATTAATCGATGAGCTGAAAGAATTGTGGGAAACTGGAGTCGAGACATATGATGCATATAGTGGTGAGACATTCCAGTTACCTGCCGCGGTATTGTGGACTATAAATGACTTTCCTGCTTATGCTTTGAAGAAGCTCGCGGAGGTGAAAAAAAAAATATGACACATCGGATTGGGAGGAAAATGCTTCTTTATCTTTGGAGTTTGAGGCCTTTAGTGCGCTTTTGTTGATTTTGGCGTCGGTCCTTCGTTTTGATTCAAAATCTCGCTCCGGTTTGTGTGCTCTTTTATGGAGATATGGGCTTTGGGGTTTGGATTGGAGTTTTTCTTTTAGGTTTTGAAGTTTTTGTTGGTTTTCGCTTTTGTGAAGTTTTGGGTTTGAGGGTTGGTTTTTTGGGTGTTTCAATTAGAAGTTTCTCAGGTTTTGGCTTTTTTGGTTGGCGCCTTGTTGGCCCTCTTCAGTGGTCTTGGGTGGCATTTATCGGTGTGTCCTTGTTCCGTTTAATCTTTGTAATCATTTATGAAGATTAATAAAATATTTTTGCTGAGAAAATAAAATTATCTTACTTTCTTGAAAAAAAATTATCCATAGCTATTTTGTAAACGTAAATAAATTTACTTTCATAGAAATGACTTATTTTTGTACTGGTAAACCTTTATTTACTTTTTTCCAAAATATTATTAATGTTTCAGGTTCTCGATCTGAACTTGAATAAAATTGTTCTTAGTATTTTTGGTTATTAAGTTTTATTTTTTAGATGCTTCTAATCAAGATTAATAAAAAATCAAAACAAATTGATCCAAAACTAACAAAATCAGAATAGAAAAAATAAAGTCGGAATATTAATCTAATCCAAACCTCACCTGAAAATTTTTGCTCTGCCAGTCATAGGAATTTTATTCCCAATAATCATATTCCTATTTCTATTCAAGAATGGCCGGTCATTCAAACTTAGCTTAGAAGTTTTTTATGGACCACCCCAAGGCTTCACTCCCAAGCTCCTCGCGTCGCCCTATATAAACCACATAAGCTTTCATCTTTCTTACATTCACAACACTCTTTGGTAGCCTCAAACCAAACATATATGGCCTCAACTTCTATTTTTGAATCAAGCTCTGTTGAGCAACGATGGATAGTCCAAATCAGCAAGATTTTGGAAAAAGATGTGAAGGTGGAAATCGACCCGGTTTCCATCTTTCGAGTACCAGCAACGCTAAGTGCGTTGAAGCCCAAGGCCTATATGCCACAAGTCATTGGCCTAGGCCCGTACCACCATCTTCGTCCCGAGCTCTATGACATGGAGAGGTACAAGCTTGCCGCGGCAAGCAGGCTTCAACAAGAGTTTAGAAGTCTTGACTTCAAACAGCTTGTTAGCGAGCTTAGCGGGCTTGAACATAGAGTTCGAGCATGCTACCACAAGTACTTGGATTTCGAGGGGGAAACCATAGCTTGGATTATGGCCATCGATGGGCTTTTCCTGCTCGATTTTCTTCGTTGTTATAATTTGTTCCCTTCGATTACCACAGCCCATTTGGTCGACTCCTCCGGGAGGAAATTGGCCCACGAGGCAGTCCTCGGTGACATACTGATGCTCGAAAATCAGATTCCGATCTTTGTTCTAAGCAAGATCTTGTCCATGCAATGCTCATCGCATCTTGAAGTGGCCGAAGATTTGTTTCGTCCTTCCATACGGACCATACTCATGGAGTTTTTCAGAGTGCTTTCTCCGCTCAAAATCCGGGACGATCTCATTTTGTCTGATGAAGTGTCCGAGCATGCTCATATGTTGGATCTTCTGTACCATTTGATCATCGTGCCCAAATTGCTTGGACCCGTGGAACGATGCAACATACGATATGGGGAAAGTGAAGCTGAGAAAAACCTGAGCTTGGATTCAAGTAAGTTTAGTCCAGTTTTCGTGTATCTTGGGAGCAAGTTATGGAACGTAGGGTTTATAAGTAAAATCACAAAACCGGTTAAGAAATTAGTTAGCGTGTCTGGAAAATTTATTTCTGGTATACCAGAGGGAATCATAGTATCAAAAAGTATAGAAGATATCAAACCCGAAAACGAGGAGACGAAAACTCCCAAAGTAGAAGAAATCATGATTCCCTCGGTATCCCAGCTTTCTTATGCCGGGGTGCAATTCTGTCCTACCACCGGTGGAATCGCGACCATTAAGTTCGATCAGAGAACCAAGAAATTCTACCTCCCAATCATCAGCCTTAACGTCAATTCTGAAGTTATAATGAGGAATCTAGTGGCATATGAGGCCTCAATCGGGTCCGAATCACTTGCTTTCACGCGATACATAGAGCTAATGAATGGGATTGTAGACACTGCTGAAGATGCAAAACTGTTGAGGGAAAATAAAATCATCGTCAATAGTCTCAAGAGTGATGCCGATGTTGCACTACTTTTCAATGGCATGAGTAAATGTGTTCGGCTCACGAAGGTGCCGTTTATTGACAACACGATTGAAGATGTCAACAAGTACTACTACAACACGAGGGCGGTTAGGGTTTACAGGCGAATGAAGAACTTTGTGTATGGTTCTTGGCAGCTCCTAACAATTCTTGCTGTTGCGTTGATGATGTTGCTGATGGGTGTTCAGTCGTTTTGTTCTGTTTATATTTGCCCTAAACTCTTCAACACTCTCAGTTCGGAGTGAGCTTACGAATGATTTTCTATGTATCTTACTTGTTGACTTAATCTTATGAGTTGTATTTTATCATAGTGTTGCATTTGTTTTTTTTACTATGTACTTGTCTGAAAGTTTCAACTGGTGGACGATTAGATAGGGATCTCAGAGAATTTTTTTTTTGGAAAATTTTAATTAGACTCGAGAAGGGTAGAAGAGCATCACACTTAGACCATAAAACCCAATATTTTTGGCTTCTATGGCTAAGGGGATCATATGCTAAAATAAACTAACCTTGGAAAGAGAAACATGAAAAAAAATCATTCAATAAGCCACTTAATGGCATCCTCAGATCAAAGAGTCAAGATGAAATTAACATTGCCTCTACAATCTAATTAATCCTCCTAATGGCCTGATAAACACATGCACCTCTTGAAGTCTTCAATGGATTACTCCTTCAGATCATATTTCCCCTTAATCCATTACGCCACTCTTGTGTTTACTAACCCGTTCCGCTTTTGGTCCTTAAAAAATAAGTACTTATTTGCAATTTCAAGCTTAAAAATAGTAGGCTTACTGAAATCAAAAAAATACTATTCAATATGGATCTTATTTGAGAGACCTCATAGATCTCGATGAGATTTATCAAAACCCTGCAAAAAAAATTAAAAGATTATTTTTATAAGTCCATTATTTTTAAGTTTGAAAATAAGTCTTTATTTTTTTAGTACCTATTTGAGAAAGCGGAACGGGCCTAAATCCACAACCTCTTCTTCCTTAATTTAAGATTTTAAAGTTAAAAACTTCTCGTGCCTTCCCTATTGTCCGGATTATTGAACAAAAGCATACCTCCCAACATGATCTTTCAAGCTTCTTAAATCTGTTTGAAATCCACCTATTCACCAACATTGAGATTGAAGCCGGACATACCTTTAAGACCTTCCACCATCTTGCTTATTTTGGCCTAATAAACAAAATGACCTATTTTTGTATTCTCATTCAAAATTTTTTTTATGCATCGTTAGTTTTTCGTTAATTTTTTTGTGGATTATTACGTCGTCATGATGGGAGAAATCTAAAAAGCAATAAATTGTGATCGAAACCCAAGTTTTTTTTAATAAGGACAAAAATAAGCCAATTTTTTCGTCTTTATTGAAAAAATTTTGGGTTTCAGTCGTAATTTTTTTTACTTTTTAGATTCCTCTTATGAAGAAGAAACAATAATCCACAAAAAAATCAAAGAAAAACTAACAAATGCGAATTTTTTTTTAATATGGACAAAAAATAAGCCTGGCTTATTTATTTGGCCAAAAATCCAAGGAGTTAGCCAAGTGGTCTTGAGCTGGAATTTTGGTGTTTGCTCCATTCTAAGATCTCAAGTTCGATTGACCTTGCCAACAACTCTTAGGGTCACCTCACTCCCATGCCTAAGCGTGTGAAACGGCTATAAGAGGTGCTGTAGGGATTAGTCCGTCCGAGGTGCATACAAGCTGACCCGAGACACCTTGCATTACCAAAAAGAAATTGTAATAGACCAAACATACCATGTAAAAGGGCAGATCAAAATGAGATGAGTAAGAGTTTCAGTCCCAATATTGCACATTGGGCAAACCCCATCACTTGGATTGGTTTGGATTAGAATGCCTCTTTGAAAAATTGAATAAGAACAGAGACCGACCTTGTTGCGCGCTATTCAATTATTATGATCATGCCCATTTCTGGTAAATAAATTAATAATTACTCCCTGCAGCTTCTGATCATGTAGTACTCCTTCTGAAACTCATTATAGACTCTTCTTCCCAAACAAAATAAAAATAAAATAAAATGTTCTCACGAATTGCAGATTCCACATCCCACTTAATTAATACTCCACTCCACTAATAAGTGGGTTCTTTAATTTTTGTTCTAAAAGTACAAATAATCTAGGGAATTCCAGATTGAGAGATATATGTGTCCCCAAGCCAAATCTCTGTTGCTTCAAACGGAGGCTAATGTCTTTTTAGGTACTTTTTCAAAGCAAAAGTAAGAAATAACATATTTTTCTCCTTTTTTAATCCCTGCATAAGCTTGAGCATGCATGCACATGCATGGAGAATAAATTAAGGCCTTATGTAAGGCGTCGATCAATTTTATCCTAATTACTCCTTAACAGCCCGTTTGTCGGACGGATGAGTAAAAGAGAATGAACAATAGGTGGATATGTTATACGGAGGATTAGTGAAAGAGGAGGGGTTAGCTTATATTTAATTGGTTTGAGTAGTACGTAGCTGATATGGATGGATAGGAGTGAGTGGACAAGAGTGGATAATATGAAAAATTACTTGATTACGGTAGTGACAGCTGAATATGACAGAGACATTATCATTCACTTTTGTTGAATGATTGAGAGGAATTCGGGGACCCTATAGTGCAGGGGTGCACTGCAAGTTTGTAGTCCACGATCCGAGTCGTTCATCTCGACAATCTATCGTCCAGATTATATCTCGGATCGATGACTCAAATTTGCATGGACCAAGATGAAATCTTAACCATAGATTGCCGAATAGATAGCTCGGATCATGCACTACAACCCTATAGTACACCTCTGCACTGCATGATCCCCTTGGTCGTTGGGAGACAAAGAGAGCCCCACATTGTGTGGTGACGGATTTTTTTATTTTAAAACTAATCATATGACAATGCTACATGATACTCCGAGAGTACCCAATAATTATTGCGTTTTGCGGGCGGTGAGGTCACCCATCACAAACACTAAGAATATGCTCTCGATCTTGGGCCATGAATTATGGTCCATCCTCTGTAATTAAATGTGTGTGCTTTTGTCTGTTTTAATGGACATCTGTAAATACCTTTTGGAATGGGAAATGATTTTTGCACCAAAAATACACTTGCAGGGGAGTGTCGTTAACAAAAAAAATGAGTGACAAAATCAGCAGCCTATGGAATCTCATTCATATATGGAGAATTTTATAACAGAAACACACCTTTCCTATAGATCACCTCCTACGAGTAATCATAATCGCTGCCTCGTTATGATCGGGTTCAAGTAAAAAACTAGGGTATATATCCAAACAAATGTGAGCTATATTTTTCTCCTTAAAACATACAATTTTAAAATAGTCCAGAAATATGTGATTGTAAAATGGTCTGGAGTATCACGTGACGGTATTACCGGACTATTGTATAATTTCACTTTAAAATAGTACACTAACAATATTTTCTATTTAATAAGGTGAAATTAAGAGAGAGAGAGAGAGAGAGACGGACAAGACATTACTAGCTAGGTCGGAAATCGAGGGGCACTGGATGGACAAGATCTCACCTAGAATGAAGATCGGAATCTGGTTCTCGAGCATCATTATGTTGCCGAGGATGGACCCGTAGACCAGTTTCCTCCCCGTGGAGTCAGCTACTTGGGTCATCGTCGTCGAAGGAGACTCGTTATAAACTTTGAAAAAATCCAGGAAGAAAAGGCCGTCAATGGCCATAATCCAAGCTAATTAAGGTTTCCCCCTCAATGTCAAAGTACTTGTGGTAACAGGCTCGAACTCGATGTTCAGCGCCTTGACGAGCTCCTTGAACTCCAGGGAAAAAATCTTTGAATCTAGAATATTGTACAAATATTATATCTTCTAGGAAATATCAAGGGACTAGAACTATCCTTGGGGTAGTATAAATAGAGGAGGATGAGTCTAGCCATTTTGTATCAACAAAAGAATTAAGCAAGTTGTACTTCTTTCTCTTAGGCTCCGTTGATTTCGATGTAAAATATTTTATTCGTGTAAGTAAAATATTTTTTCAACTTTTATTTTTAGTTGTTTGGTTGTTATGAGTGTAGATTGAATTTGAAGGGAGAGACTGATAAGTTGAGTTCCCCAACTCCTGGTTCGCATGCATGGTGAATTTGAAGAGGAGTGGTTGCATGGTAGGGTGCACTCCATTTAAGTGCCGCAAAAGGACATCTCGATCGAAAGAAACTCAGCCGTAGGTCAATTTACCATGATGTTGACAAACTTGGGCTTCATCATGGCCAATATCTTTTATTTTTTTTATATCCAATCGCTCCAGGCTTGAGTGATTTCTTTGGTTAACAAGCGGACCAAATTGCCCAATTGGTCCCGCTTGTTATCCGTGAAGCGAATGAGTAGGGTGTGGGGCTTGTACGTAATGCCAAATTGAGTCTAGGTACGATTGTCCTCTCCAACTACCCACTTTTATGCACCCTAAAACTATCAATTGCATGTCAAATTACAACTCTAGCGTAAAAAAGGGTTGTTTGAAGGGATATGTGAGTTTGTTCAGCAATTACCAATTAAAGATGGTATTTTTATTGAAAGGCTTGCAACATTTAGAGATGGATGTATTTTACCTACATTTATCTCAATTTTGGGTTTGTCGAACGGACGTTCGAACGAAGAGTCAATATCTGAAGTGATAGATTCCTTTACAAGAATAGATAGGTCTGAGTTTCAAAAGGAATGAGATTCCTTTACAAGAATAGACAGGTTTGAGTTTCAAAAGGAATGAGGTGCTATGGAGGTAAAGTGTGGTATGGACAATGTGGCAAAATAGTTTTTGTTGAGAAGCCTCAGTGAAGCTTTTGCACAAAAAGCTACGAGCAATATGATAGCGGAAATTTGTGTCCACACATTCGGAGGATGGAAGTGACAGGAGTTGGAAAGTCATTTAAGGAGTAGTTTAAAGAGGGCTAATGGTGGGGACTCTCGAAGCTATAAAGACGATTTGTAATGTTTGCTTAACTTGAAGGCATTTGTGAACTGAAAGATCCAACTGATGAATTCTTTAATGATGTATTTGATGTTGTAAGACATGGGAGAAGTAGTGAGGCTATAAATAAAGTGCGGAAAATAATTTATGTATTAAAACTACAAAACCAAAGGATGTTTTGATGAAAAAGAAGGCTCGAGGGCTTGATTCAATGCCGCCTAGCATGAAAGGAAGAGGCTTTGGGAAAGATCATGTCAGAGTTGGTCCAGATTGACCCTCATCCAGCACATGATCCTCAAATTGTGGCCTTGGGAAAGATCATTTTTTTTTTGTCTTTATTCATATAGAATTATAAAATGGCTTATTTACCTTTTTGGTCCCCAAAGTATTAGCGAGTGGCCAATTTCATCCCCAATATAAACATTTGACCAATTTAGTACCCAACGTTTAAAATTTGTGTCGATTTGGTCCCTATCCATAACGCCGTTTCTTGATTCCGTCAAAAGAAGGGGCATTCTTGGTATTTCACCTTTCTCATCTTCTTCACACTCCACGCCCGAAGTCGCGGAAGATCGAAGACAAGTTTTGATCAGTGGGTTTTGTGCACCTCACAGAGACGATCGCCACGGTATGTGGGTGGTCGAGTTTCGTCACCGGATGAAGGCTCGGGAGCCATTCGATCGCACCGGGCGGAGGCGGCGACGGGCGTAGAGGCTGTTTCGAAAAGCCCGAAGTCGCGGAAGATCAAAGACAAGTTTTGATTAGTGGGTTTTGTGCGCCTCACGGAGACGATCGCCACGGTATGTGGGTGGTCGAGTTTCGTCACCGGATGAAGGCTCGGGAGCCATTCGATCGCACCGGGCGGAGGCGGCGACGGGCGTAGAGGCTGTTTTGAAAAGCCCGAAGTCGCGGAAGATCGAAGACAAGTTTTGATCAGTGGGTTTTGTGCGCCTCACAGAGACGATCGCCACGGTATGTGGGTGGTCGAGTTTCGTCACCGGATGAAGGCTCGGGAGCCATTCGATCGCACCGGGCGGATGCGGCGACGGGCGTAGAGGCTGTTTTGAAAAGCCCGAAGTCGCGGAAGATCGAAGACAAGTTTTGAACACTGGGTTGTGTTCACCTCGAGGAGACAATCACGGATTGGGGTAGTACGTCGCCGGAGGAGCTCGGAGGTGGCGGCAATGGCTGTTCGAACGGCAGAGGCGAGCGGCGGACAGCCATTGCCGCCACCTCCGAGCTCCTCCGGCGACGTACTACCCCAATCCGTGATCGTCTCCTCGAGGTGAACACAACCCAGTGCTCAAAACTTGTCTTCGATCTTCCGCGACTTCGGGCTTTTCAAAACAGCCTCTACGCCCGTCGCCGCCTCCGCCCGGTGCGATCGAATGGCTCCCGAGCCTTCATCCGGTGACGAAACTCAACCACCCACATACCGTGGCAATCGTCTCCGTGAGGCGCACAAAACCCACTGATCAAAACTTGTCTTCAATCTTCCGCGACTTCGGGCTTTTCAAAACAGCCTCTACGCCCGTCGCCGCCTCCGCCCGGTGCGATCGAATGGCTCCCGAGCCTTCATCCGGTGACGAAAATCGACCACCTACATACCTTGGCGATCGTCTCTGTGAGGCGCACAAAACCCACTGATCAAAACTTGTCTTCGATATTCCGCGACTTCGGGCTTTTCGAAACAGCCTCTACGCCCGTCGCCGCCTCCGCCCGGTGCGATCGAATGGCTCCCGAGTCTTCATCCGGTGACGAAACTCGACCACCCACATACCGTGGCGATCGTCTCCGTGAGGCGCACAAAACCCACTGATCAAAACTTGTCTTTGATCTTCCGCGACTTCGGGCTTTTCAAAACAGCCTCTACGCCCGTCGCCGCCTCCGCCCGGTGCGATATAATGGCTCCCGAGCCTTCATCCGGTGACGAAACTCGACCACCCACATACCGTGGCGATCGTCTCTGTGAGGCGCACAAAACCCACTGATCAAAACTTGTCTTCGATCTTCCGCGACTTCGGGCGTGGAGTGTGAAGAAGATGAGAAAGGTGAAATACCAAGAATGCCCCTTCTTTTGACGGAATCAAGAAACGGCGTTATGGATAGGGACCAAATCGACACAAATTTTAAACGTTGGGTACTAAATTGGTCAAATGTTTATATTGGGGACGAAATTGGCCACTCGCTAATACTTTGGGGACCAAAAAGGTAAATAAGCCATTATAAAATTATCCTTCATACATTTTTTCCTTCACACATGAAAATGATAATTATATAATTTCAAATCACTACAGAACCCAAAAAAAAAAAAAAAGAGTGCATTTGGATTAAAAAAAAAAAAAGAGTGTAAAAATCAATTCCCTTTTATTTAGTTTGGGCTGCAGTTATAAATGACCCAATGCAGATATAGTGGGCTGCATTAGGAATGCTTCAACCTGGCCCAATATGAGTCTACTACGTACCCTAGACCAAATCAAGACCGATGAACTTGCGATTAGAATTTCCGTATTAGTAGTGCTAGTAGTTACCTTAACCAATGTACTGGAAACCTAGCTCGGCCTACTTAATTTAATCTCAGAGTAGAAACATCATAATACCAATTCCATTGCCTTTATAATAGTCAATGCATGCCAAGTGAATGCGGTTTGACTGGTCAAGAATTATGGTAAATAAACTTCTCTCTCTCTCTCTCTCTCTTGGCTCAAATCAAAGAGGAAAAACCCCCTATTTTTATAGATGATCATATTATTATACAGACTTGAACTAGAGAAGGTGATGATAACAATTCACAAAGCTAGACTATACTATAGGTAGGATTTTCTTTTCTTTTTTTCCTTTTTGACAACAGGCAATCCAAAAGAAACTCACAACAATCAAGATCGGCCTGGGCAAAGACAAACTAAAGTTTTATCTTGGGCTTCAAATAGTATTTAAAATAGATAGAAGTGCTCCCAATCTGGGGTAAAATCTATTAACTAGGGTCTAGGCCTACAAAATTATTATTCAGTCAAAAGTAGTTCACCAAAAGCCCAAACACTATATACTCCTATATAGGGTCGGTTTCGATGACTCAACATTTGACACAAAATGAATTGGAGTTTCATGCAAAGAAAAAAAATATGCTTTTAAGAATTCTTATAAAAAAAATCAACTCATTCGGATATCGATAAGAGTTTGATTGGTTTATTTAGTTTTATCTTATAAAATTTGACAGAAATCAACTAAATAAACCGATCAGGCCCTTACTTATATTCGAGAGAGTTGATTTTTTACGGGAACTCTTCAATACATGTTTTAAAAAAATTGAACGGGTCCGATCATTTGTGTACTGTTTACCTCTAGAACCAAAACCAACTCACTGGTTTAGTCGATCCGATTTCGTTTTTCTGTTCGATTTTCAGGTTTTTTCTTTCACCCTGGTAAAGATCGATATCAATTGTTGTTAGAAACTTTTTTTTTTTTTGATCCGAAATTATGCCTCAAGGGCTTTCATTGAAACAAAGTATAGATTACCTTCTTGTGATTTAGGCCTTTGGTACATCACCTCCCTCACATTCTGAAATGACCAATTCACCCTCTTATGATTTTGGACTAAAGTGCCACACTAACCTCATTAACGGAAGATGTTAAAATGACTGTAATATCCTCTGTCTTTTTCTCTCTCATCCCAATCCATCTTTCCGTGGAAATTCAGTCGGTGGTCCAAGGATTGCCATGGTGATGCTGTTCGCAGTGGTGAATCAAAGTACAAGATCTGCCAATAAAACCTCGCCCTTCCAATTTTCCACATTCTGAGACTGAGTTCTACAGAGTTCTTATTTTATTTTCAAGAAAAAATCTCTCTCTCTCTCTCTCTCTCTCTCTCTCTCTCTCTCTCTCTCTCTCTCTCTCTCTCTCTCTCTCTCTGAGTTCTTATTTTATTTTCAAGAAAAAAAATCTCAAGTAAACAAGTAAAGATTCCTCAATTATTTTTCTTTTTGAGTCCATGGGACTCCCTTAAATTATGTATCTTGTGAATCAGCAAAGGTATTGGTAGAATTTTATGGGTAGATAGAAGATGGGTCTTGAATGCGGGGAGAGAGAGATGGAAGACCACAAATCCATGATGGAGCACAAATTGGCTGCATTATTGTGTTTGATTTGTTGGTTAGGCACAGGCTTCGATTTTGGGATAGGTCCGAAAGTGGTGGCGCCTAAAGTTAGGGTTGATGGTGGGGATTGCTTCAATGTCGGTTTGGGTATGAGAAAGAAGAAGGGTACTATTGTCTTCTAACATAAAAGTTCAACTTTATTTATTTGCCTTTCTCAAACCAACTCTCATAATAGGCATGTGTAAATTAGGGCTGTAAATAAACCGAGTAGCTCGCGAGCTCAGCTCGTTAAGAGGCTCATTTAGTAAATGGCTAAGATCGGCTCGTTAAGGCTCGAGCTCGAGTTTTTGGCTCGTTAAGTAAACGAGCCGAGTTCGAGCTCGCCGAAGCTCAGCTCGTTTACACCTTTATGTGTAATACACCTTCCGTCAATTTGAAAGGAAAATATAACGGTTGCAATTTAGTCCAAAACTACGAGAAAGTGAAATGGTCATTTCTAAATGTAAGGGAGATAATGTGCCAAAGCTCTAAATCACAGGTAGGTAATCTATATTTTGCTCTAGAAACTTATATAGTTGTACCCATTGGGTCGTTCTAATTAATTCTTGCCACCAGGCAGTTTTTTGGAAAGAAGAAGATGATCGATCAAGATTTCAATACAACGAGAGAGGGCTCTCTAATTCATGCTTTCTCGAACTAATAGTAGACCAGACCAGTGTTTAAAAAAAAAAAGAACAAGAAAAATAAACACAATTTGGAAAGATCGATGTACGAAACCAATGACTCGGAGTTGGGAACCACGTGAATGCCATTAAGACAAAGCCCCTCCGACCAAGTCTAATTAATCAAAAAACCAAAGACAAACAGCCTCGGAGAGAGAGAGAGAGAGAGAGAGAGAGAGAGAGAAAGCTAGAGTCGGTAAAAACTAAAAGAAAAAAATCAAATGGTAAAAAGAGTCATGTTACTTCACTTGGATCGATCGAATTTCTATCCAGACTGAGGTGGCTCCACCTCATTCGACAGTGGTGGGCCCCTCTTTATGAATGTCCAATGGTAATGCGACATTTTTCAATCGTTTTCTTACGAATATTAATTCGACCAATGGAGGATTATTCTCTAATTAACGTTAAATACACATATATAGTTATGTGTACAGATTCAGACACAGACGCATTCAGAATCTTTCAATGCACGTGAACCCGAGCACGGAACGATTTCAAACACATTTAGATTAGCATTTTGTGCACATAAACATGTGCACATGCATAGAGTTGGGTGTAATTTTTCTTGTGGTAAAAAAAAAAGGGTAGGGCTAGCTCATCAGTTAATTTGGTTAACACAAAGGAGACCTATGAGGAATGCCTTTCCTTCTACTAATGCAAGTGGCCATGTCTTCTTCCTCAGCTGAAACCTTAGTAGCTGATCTTCCACAGAGATACAAACCACTTCTCTTCTTTCGAACGAAGCTGGTGGTGCACCCGACGCTCATGGTCTCGGACCCAGACGAACCAGAAGACCAGCACATGGGTTCGTACTCGGTACCGTCGACGATTGTGGAGTGAGGGGTCTCGTAGGTCATTTCATCATCTCCCATTTCTTGTGGGACAAAGAAGTCCGGGCTTAGTTGCAATGTGTGGCATGGTCTTATGTATGGAGATAGGTCCTTGTAGTGCTTCACCAAAAAGTCCACCTATTTGTCAAAATAACATCAAATTATAGGTACATTGTTTTTAGCATCAATGAATTATAACTACTATCAAGGATGGAACCGGAGGGTCTAACCTCAACAGTTAGAATTACTTAGGAGTACAGTTGATCTATTCAATAGTGAGTACGTGGTTAAAACTTGCCCCGCCCCTTGTAGATATTAGCTTGACCCTCGATATTACGAGCTTGAGTAAGTTGATTCGAATGCGATTGAGCTGAGTTAATTAAGAAAATTAAAGATACTACTATTATTGTTCATAATATGTTGAAGCAAGCATGTTAATTGGACGAATTAATATCGTTTGAGCATTTAACATGCCGAACCGAGTTGAGCTCAATAGCTTGTTTTTCTTTATTTATAAACCTATTTTTGGATTCCGTTTTTTAAAAGAAATCAAAATTCTTTTCGTAGACCAGCTTCTTAAAGATAAGCATTTTTTTGAACTATATATGAACATCGTAATATTGCAGAATTCAACAACGTACTGCACTTAGGATGGTATGTCTTGCTTGATCAAGAAATAAGATCAGCGTACGTAGTTTTATTGAGAAAACCCTTACGATAATTTGGTTTTTTGCTCTTAATTACTTTTCACTTGATAAGGAATACTACTACTAATTCAGGGCGAATGATCGTATAAATGCTGAAATTAAAATTAAAACGTGGTTATTAATTACCTTGCAGCCTAGAGAGCAATGGATGTAAGGTTCTTGGAGGCTTCTATCACAAGAAGTGCAATAATTTCCAGACCCTTTAAACTGTCTGTTTTGTGGCCTCTTCTTTATGAATACCACCTTGGCACTATTGATAGTATAAGCCTGCAGCATTTAATTAGTAAAATAAAAACTATATTAAGTAAATTCATCCCAATTTAAATGAATATATGATCACGTAAGTAAACTAGGTAATTTTTTTTACATCACCTGCACATTGGAGCAGTCTATAATTTTCTCTAGGTCTTCCAACCGTACGACATCGTGATATACGTAACGACGAACTTGAACGAGCCTGTGAAATCGATGGGAGGGCACGCAGTGAGGGCAAATACTTGTGCAGCAGTCCAAGCAGAATACGTTTTTCTCGTTCTTCTTCGAGTTCTCGTGAATTGGGCATGAAATGAAGAACTTCTGCATGTAGAGGGCTTCCAACCATGCTGGCTTCTGATTTCCCTATATGAATATTCCATTAGAAAGCCGAAAACCCATCGATGAGAATGTGAATTAGTTTGAACAAAATTATGGAAACATATATCGAATTGATGTTATAAAAGGAAACAAAATTACGTACAAACACCGGAATTGATCACATTATAATAGGCTACAGAAAGTGCAAGGATGAACATGATTTCATGGAACGCGTTAGTGACACCTAACATTATAAAATCACGTCCATCGATCCCGCCGGTTTTTGTTCTTCTATACTACTTATTCGGTAAAGTCTTGATTTTGCAAATTGAGAGCGAAATTAAGTCCCTTCAAGGTGGCCTATAATTTTGAAAATGTTACAATTACGTAATTCTACTCCAAAATTCTGTGTAATAGAGAAAAACACTAGGAATTCTGCTAGAGAGGGAGGCAGAGAGGAGACATACCATGATCACACAGAGAGAGAGAGAGAGAGAGTAAAAGGGTTTTAAGAGTATTTATGGAGGTTCACAAGAGTGGAAGGGGTATATATTTATTCCTTGGGCAGATACACTACTTGCATTTTGTCAAGAGGTTTGGCTTACTAGTAAGATGTACATTTATATACTTAGAGAGAGAGAGAGAGAGAGAGAGAGAGAGATATGAGGAGAACGTGGGCGCTGTTCCCGTGTCTCCAAAACCCTACTTTTCTCTCACTTTTTTAAAAATACAATTAACTCGTCATCTCTTTGGCCTAACTCCCCTTTTTTGTGCTCACAGCCAATTACCTATTCTTGGAACCCGTTTCCCTAAAACAAATAAAATTTTCAAATTCAAAATGTTCTTAGAAACCAATACTATGTTTTGTATCCATCTCATTGGCAACCTTGATTTTCCTATCATGCAAGAATATCTTCAATTTTTTGATCAAGAATTAAGATTGTACATAGTATTAACTAGGGTTTGGATTGGACGAGACAATCCAGATTCGAACTGTCAATTGGTATAATCAATAGTTCGAATTTGTCCATTGGTATGAGATTGATACTAGTAGAATCTTTTCTTTTTTGAGTAATGTACCCCGCGTGCCCCTTAGTAAATCCGCCACTGGCTATAAAAGAATTGAAGATTTAGTGAATCTCTCCGAAAAAATCAATTTTCAAAAATGTACCCAAGCGTATTGCAACAATTTTTTTTGGGACTATGCAGGGTTCATTCTAACAAAAATTGGAACCGAAAAATGAATTTCATTCCTAACTTTGACCCTATATATGCTTCAAGGATCAAGAACAAAAAGGAACAAATTAAGAATTAAGAACATCCTTTAATATCTAGGCAGTGTTTGGTTCTCTTAAAAATGATAGCATTTCCATGACCGATGGAAGGATCAGATTTGGCACTATGGTGGTTCGATAGCAGGTTTGGAAATTTAGAGAAACATATGTGGGAAGTTACCTTTTTTGCAACTCTCTGGTCCTTGTGGTTAGTAAGGAATGGCTATGTGTTTAACAATGCTATAACAAGTATTGGGGAGGTGGGTGAGCTTGTGAAGACTAGAGTGGCTATGTTGATGAAGTCTAAGTTTGAGATTAAAATATATACGGTGGAGGAGTTTAGGGTTATTTGGATGGAATTCGAGAACTAAGGATTTAGTAGCGGTTCAAGTGGTGTAACGTCCAACTTTTTGTTGGATAGTTTTGTTTTTCTTTTTTCGTGTATTTGTTCTCTCGATGTACCCTCTTCAAGTTAATAAAAGTTTCGTTTGCCGAGAAAAAAAAAAAAGAATCAGCCCCAAATTAATGGGACGCCAAGGAATTACTGACCATTCTATCACTTACCAAAATCATTCTAGCGAACCAAATACTATATATCCTCATACTATATAGAATGAGAAAGGTAATATGTGTTATTTGTCCTCCATGAGGATTCGCCCGGTCGTTAATTTTAGGGTCTCGGAATTTGTCGAGATGCGCGCAAGCTAGCCCGAACATTCGATTATATTAAAAAAAAAAAACACTTTCCTCATGCTATCATTGACACCAGCATTCTATGGCATCATCTCATAAGACCATAATTGGCTTGTTTCCAATTCTTCTTGGAGGAGAAAATTAATAGAGAATTCAAGTGGACAAAAGAGAGGATCGACCGATCGAGGATTCAAATTAAACAGTAAAAATTCTGCATTAATTATTGGGATTCAATTTTTTTTCTCTCTGCATCGATCTTTATTTGTGGAGATCAGCTGGAAGTGACGAGAAAAAGAAGAACACTAACGAGGAAGCCCGGTTTAGGGGAATCAAAAATGGGAAACATTCAACAACCACTCCACTAGTGAATGAAAAAAACTGTGATTAAAAATTTTAATGCACTTTTGTCCATGCCATTTTGACAGACAAACACAACTCATTAAAGCACTTGTTTCGAAAATTAATGCCCTTATTAAGTTGAGCTGTTGTTTTTTGCTAATTTTGAGGAGACCTGAGCTTTACCCAAGGCCTAATCTTGAACATTACTGTACTTTATAATCTTATGTAGTGGAGTAATTAATTGTTTTCACTTGTACTCTTTCTATCCCTCCTCTCGGTTCTTTTTCCGGTCAGCATCTCTGGGTCGTCGTACTTGTAACCAATCAAACACATGACATGTCTGGTTGCAAAAATATACGGTAAATTTCAAAATATATATATATATATATATATATATATATATATATATATATATATATATATATATATATATATATATATATATATATATATCCCCTGTGATTTGGGCCTGGTGCGTTCACTTTTAAAAAATCAAGGAGGCAATGTGCATCAAGTCTAAACCAAAGGGGTGAATTTGATGTGCCCCCGAAAACTCGAACACCATTTTAGAAACTTTTTTTAATTTCCTAACAAAACACAATAGTAGTAAAACACAACCGCTAAAGAAAATAGAATAAATTTGATGTGCCACAAAACACAATAAATTCTACTTTTCATAAAACGCAATTAAAAAAAAAACTAGAATTTCTTTCTTAAATTTTCCCATTTCAAAAAGGAAAAAAAAATAGTAGTTACTGAACTCAAGTACACACGGCACAATAAAAGACAACCATTTTAAGCAAAAAAATCACCCTCCCCATGTGACTATAAGAGAGTTCCCATAAAGAGAGAGGACACTAATATAAATCATGGTTTTAAACTAAAGCGTTTACGTATCGTATCAGTCATTACTTAACGGGATTTTGGACTTCCAACACTATTATTTGCTTTACGTATCGTCCGATATGATCCGATTATATAATTGTTCACCGATACCATTACGTTTCTCGATATCGCGATTTAAAAACCCCGCTAGTATTGCGATTATATTGAACAAATTGTTCTATCGTTGTGAGTTATGAACCTCACGTGCAAAGCAATCCAATGGACTGACTTTTTCGTTTTCATCATATGAATACAATTCGTGAATACGTTTCTCTCCTGACCAAATATCCCCCTCTTACATTCAAATTCGTACTCCCTCCGTCCCTTTTTTTGAGTCCAGTATTCCATTTTGGGCTGTCCCTTAATAAGTGTCTATTTTGTAAAGTTAGTGGGTAAACGTTGGTGTATTGTCTATTTTGTCCCCAAAAAGTAGATTCCATTTTGAGAAGTTAGTGAGTAAAAGTGTAATGATGATGGGTAAGTATGGAAAGTAGAGAAAAAAGTTGATGTGAAAGGTATAATGATGATGTCTTTTTAATAAGTTGGAGTTACGAAGCAAGACATTTAAAAATGGACGGAGGGAGTATTTTTTTGGGGGCAGTCAAAGGTCAAAGATCCAGAACTGCACGAGGGTAAGGAGAGAGAGAGAGAGAGAGAGAGAGAGAGAGAGAGAGAGAGAGAGAGGAACAAACAGAAGGTATCAGCGTTTGAGACGCACGAGGGGGGATCTGTCTCACTCTGCTGGCAAATTAGTACTAAAAGATTACTGAAAGGGGTTGAGACCATCCACTTTCTTCTGTTCAATTGTTGTGGTTTTAGTTTAAAATCCTCTTCCACATGGGGCTCTACCACATACCAATACAACCTCTACTTTAGAGAGAGAGAGAGAGAGAGAGAGAGAGAGTTTTGATAGTCTTTGGATTATTTTTGAATAGATAAGTTTGTGGATTAATACAATACACCAATTATCAGTTTAAGCCTGTGCACTAACGTACTATTTCAGTCCAAAAACGTAAAGCATATTACAGACGAGGTACTTCCAGAAATCTCATGAACACCACTTGCCCGGCCCCGAGAGAGAACAGATGAGTCTGACACTTAAACATACACTAAATTGATTCTAGGTATTGATTCTGAATTGTTACTCCTATATGATTCACAATTTACGTATACAACAAATCGAGAGATAAATTACAGTACAAAAGATAAAAAAGAAGAAGATGAAGAAAAGGGTATATATCAAATGGATCAAAACCACAAATCAAGGCTTCTGTGCAGAGAACATGATAAAAGACTGCTGAACTTTGCTTGTGTAGTTGATAAGACCACATGTTGTGCACAAATCCTCTATCTCTTCCTGCGTGAAATAGCTATAACTCTGCGAAATCCTCTGCTTCAGAAACCATAAGAACTTTCAGACGTCTATGCTAAAGAGAAACAAATGCTAGAACCAAGTGCTGGCATAGAAACAGGCATCACCTGTCTAATAAAAGGCCTCAGTATCTCGGGAGTGGTTGAACTGACTCGGAGAAAGGTAGTTCCGACGAAGATACCACCACTTCGCAATACACGATTTATCTCAGCGATCTGAGTCCACAATATGAGCAAATACAGTGATGAGAACATTCACTCGTGATTGCAGATGAGTAGGTTGAAAGAAATACACGGACAAAGATGAAAATCCTTAGTTCAGAACCTATATGCCAGCCAAATAGTGAAACATGTTACGGGGTCCCTTTTCTATTGTATTTTACTTCAGTTATATTCACATCCTTTTCCATTTTTCTTTTTGGGAGGTGTGTACGGTCAACACCTAAACCATGTAGAGTACAGATAGATGTGATTTTTTATCCTAACAGATAAAAGAACTCAGAAAAAGAGACAAATCCGGCAAAAGAACTCACTGCATTTGAAGGAGATGGCCAACAATGCAAGGCTGCACCAGCATGAACAGCATCAATTGAACCTGACGCAAAGGGCAGCCTAGAAACATCTGCTCTTACAAGAGCAAGATTGCTGAAAATTCCACGGAGCATATGCATGAACAATACAGCTTAAAGATTGCATCTGACAAGACATTAACGTTTTTTATCTTATGATAGAAGTAGAAAAACTTACGTAGATATAATCGTGTCATCATTCTTGATGAAGTCATAGCATTGCCGAAGCATATTTTCGGAAAAATCCAAAGCAATAACTTTTGAATAGGTTCCGGATTTGGCAAATTTCCGAGAAAACAAACCACTCCCACAGCTAACATCTACTAAAACACCACCTTCTGAAGGTTTAAAGAATTCCTGAGCCATGTTGAACTGTAAAAATAACAACAGCACAAGTAACCGTTACCAGTGGACATGGAGAAAAGTAGTGTCACAAGTACTAGCATCAGATGACGCATGGATGACATCAATTTCATTACTAGTCAGACTTTAACCTTCCAGTGTTTATCCCATTTAGTTTGCAATGCTTCACTGCGATGTAGTCCCACCAGATTGATATTATGAAAGTCAATATCCCGAGGTATACAAAGAGCCAAGTTTAGTGTGCTCTCTCTCTGATATATAAACTTAAAAGAGTCAACTAGTTTAACTCCACAGAGTCAACTAGTTTAGCTCTCAACCATATGCATATACAGACATATAATGAACAGCTTACATTATCAGAAAGAGTATAAATAGAGCAGCTATCGAATGGTAACTTCAGGTTTCTTTCTGCAAGTCAAGCTTAAAATTTCAAGCACAAGTTCGAGGCACTCTCACGAAGTTTTTCAAGCACAAACCCAACTGTTATGGCAGTCATTCTCTTGGGCTCTCCGAGCAAGATACAACTTACAAGAAGTCTGCAACAAGTATTAAAGGGGGATATGCATGAAAAGGCTCGCCGACAAATTCATAAAGAAAAATAGTAGCTCAATCGTTCTTCCCTTTTTCTGTAATTCTGGTTCAGGAACGAGGTAAGTTACTACTGTGGGAACGTTGTTCAGTTAGTATGCAGACACAATTAAGCGTGTTCACCAAGAGAGAGCTAACAAAATGCTATAGCTTTGTTTCCGTAAACTTTGATGAGGCAATTACTCCTTTAGCTAGATAGATTAGATTTGCGACCTTCCTGTGATCAAGAAAGACTCAACAATACTAACATATGAGGATGATCAAGTCCCCACTTTAGTTCCCTTGCTCAAACATAGAACTCCATAAAGTTTCTTCGACTGTAGAAATGCATCAGTATCACAAAACCAACCAAGCAAGCTTTACCTCTTCATCAGGACCTGGAAAACCACTGCGGTTAAAATTTTGACGCCAGCCTCTTTCATACAAGAATGATACCAGCGGACTCCTAAAGAAAGTGGAAGATACTACAAGTTAGCTATGAACAATTCCTATATAAATCATATCTCATTGTTTCTTTCCAATTCACAAGAACCAAAACTGAAAACAAGAAAGAAAATTGACTATCCTTGGAAGAAAGAGATCAGACTGCAAGATTCTTCTCTTAAAAAGTACGCGGGTCTCCACTAATATGCGCAAAGTAGGCAACCCAAATAAAGAAGGAAGCACTCTCTAGCATTTCGAGGAATCCTCATTGGACGACAAAACCAAAGAACTAGTAGTAAAAAGAAAGAGGAACCAAAATAAAAAACACAAAATAAAGTATATAGGGAAACAAATCATTGTCCACAAATAGCTAAGATTTGGTGACGGGAGTGTGTAGATCTATAACCAAAGCATGGGAACAGCAATCAAACAAACCCAAATTTGACATTAAAAACATATGCTTCTCAATCTTCTAAAGATGCATTTGCAAGGTTAAGTCAAAATTCATGAGGGAGCTACTAGGCAAACAAAACTCATAAGCTGCTCACATTTTAAGGCATAAGAAGCTAATTTGGGCTCCAAACGCGAGTCTGTTAACACATTCTTATGAAACATTAAACAGAAATACCACATTACCGCCAATACCACGGAGTATCATAATTGTTCATTATTTAACTGCTTGAATTCATTGGGTCCAGGGAAAACATGAATAAAACATCAAATTCATTACTACATCATACAGTGAATTCAATGAATGATAGCACGCATTCATACCGAAATAACTCAGTCCGAGCTGGTTGAGATTCTATATAATCTTTAGTTCCCGCAGTAACAGTGAGATCAAGATAAATATTTTTGCTAGAGTAAGTCTTGTTGCAGTTCGTACATTTGAAACCAGACCTGTAAATTGCTGGCCTGCAGGTATGGCAGATTTTGAGTCAACAATAGCAAGATCATGTATGCCAAAAGAAAACTTACCTAATTGAACCAAAAAAGCATGTTTTAGAGTTTTCAAATTTTAAACCTTACAAGTTAAAACCTGGGGGGCCTTTCCTTATTAGCGGTTCAAAACATACTGGGCATGCAAATAACTCGACCTCGGACGTAACTTGAGGCTGTGTGATTGAACCCTGAAAAAGGAAATCCTGATTAACACCATATGTATCCCTGTCCAAGGATGAGGATATCCTAAAATTGATTGAAAGAAGAAAATCAATGTTCAATTTTTCAAGGTTAAGAAATGTCTATCAGAAGTATGATGTTGAAATCTTGCATCACCTATCAGTGCCAACAGAACTAAATAATGCAAAATTTTCAAATAGTGAACGCGCCCCTCCCTGGTTTCTCAGCATGATATTCCCAAGATTAAGCAAGTACTAGCTGTTATGGAGCTAAGAATTGTTAACACCTTTTGTGAAGAAAATTCCACAACAGATGCCATACCAAATTAAGGTTGTGCTAAACTGCTAATGGTGATAGCTTCTTCTCTGATTTCACCCGTCTCCATTATTCAAACAAGGGTCTGACATGTCTAGATAGGGCTGGTACTGCTTATAAACGAGTCCGTCAACGCTTTCAGGTTTCTACCAGCATGCATTTTGTACTGCTTATATTTTTGTCATGCATCTTCACCATTCTAGCTTTAGGCTTTCTCTTGTGCGAGAGATAAGGTTCATTATGTCCCCTCCTCCTGAAACTTTTTCATTATGATACTATAATATACCCCTCATGCCGAAAAAATCTTCAATACTAACGGTTATTTGTAAGGCCTCTCTCGCATGGTGTGGGACGCGGAAGTTGCCCTAAACAAGAAAAGGACAAGTTGGATTATTGCATTTATCCTCGTACCGAAGTGTAAACATCCTCAACTGTACTGTACTAGTACTGCCCAGTGCCCAATTAACACGAAAGCTATCCACCCACAATCGAAAACTTACGAACCAAGACTCAATCCTTTGTAATCCTAACAAGAAAATCCAAGAGAGAGAGAGAGAGAGAGTACCCGTTCAAGAACGAGCGCTGAGGTAGCGCGTACTGTGAAGGGAAAGCGATGGGGACGAAATTGGTAACAAAGGTGAGAAAGGGAAGGGGGTTTTTGGAATAGGGTGTGATTAAGATGAGGAAACGAAGTCGAAGAAGCCGCGATCGCCATTGATGGATTCGAGGGCTTTCGGATTCTGCTTCTCTCTATCTATCTCTATATAGTAGTAGTATTCTTTCCCGAGTTGAATGGTGGTGTTCCATCTGCGTGGAGAATCCAAGTACATACGACCCGCCGAATTCAACCACATTTTAGCTCTTCTTTTTCTTTTTTTTTTCCCGTCTTTTTGGTTTTTTTTTTTTTAACTTTGGTCAATATTTTTAAATTCTTTGATTGCTTACATCGAAACAAACAATGTGAGGTAAAAATTTGACCAAAATTTAATAAGAATTGATAAAAAAAAATAACCGAAAAAATCACCCCAAAAAATTTCAATCAAATTATGTCAAAGGGGCCCTTATTTTATCCTTTGATGAAGTGAACCTTTTTTTTTCCTACCATTTTTAAAGTGGACCTTTTTTTATAGACAACAATCAATATTGTTGGAACAGTTAGATTAACACTTGAAAGATTGGTTGAATTCCTGACAATTTTTACTTTAGTACTCTTTCTAAAGTCGACTTTATCTCTAATAGGTGAACCATGCACTCTATGACCATTATAACGATAACACAATTTTAATTGCGAAAATTCATAATTAAACACTTTCATTAAATTTCACATGATTGTGCGGTGATTAAACGGCCATGCCTCAAAACTACAAATAATAACTTGCGGATTGAGTCTTGTGTACTTTTATTTCGAGCCTAAAAGCAATGTCCTAAGAGCCCCAAATAGTCCAATCAAAGAAAAAGAGCACCAAATAATCTCTAATAACTCCCTTGATTCAGTGGTTTGACAAACTAATTAATCTCTCACTTGCAGCTCAAAATTCAACTGTTTGTCCATGAAATAAACATAAATGTCCAATTTCGAAATCTATAATGTCTCTTATTTTGTTTCCTCCCTGAATCCCTTCACTGATTCATATGATCTAAACATAAACCAGAAATAAGTGGGCATTGTTTGGATCACTGAGGCCTGAGTCCCACATAGTCTGTTGGTCCATATGGTAGAAACAAATCTGCAAAGAACCCTTTCTTTCTTCTTGGTTTGCATCCAATATCTCTGCACAATTGGTCGTTGTACCATATATGCAGACCACCTATACAGTTTCTTCTGTACTTCCACCCGGCATACTGCTTCATGTATTTCTCCCACCTCATCATATCCTTCTCCATACTCTTTATGCTTGGCAATTCAAAGGTTCCATTCAGAAAATGTGCCAACCACTGGGACCTTATCTCCGACGTGTGTAAATTCGACAGGCTCTCCGAGTATCCAATCACAGCCAGTCTTGGTATTCGAGGATGAATCATCTGTCTACAAAAATAAGAGAGAATGTTTTCCACCCAAGTTAGCTTATTCGGTTATTCTTTGTTGACCGCGGAAATATCATGATCATGTTATAAAATGAAAAATATTGTTCCTCTCACAAGGTATAGCAAAATTAGAAGTCCAACTTGTTGAAATTAAGTACCTGTAGAGAGGAACTGTGGAAGTGGGTGACCCCATGATGTAATTTTGGAAGGTTGGGGAATGGAACATACTTTTGAGCTTCTCATCACCTCTGTATCCAGTGGCAAATATAACGAGGTCAGTTTTCAGAGGCTCATTTTCTCCATCAATAACCAAACCTTCTCTGCAGAATTGAAAGCTTTTCGGTTTCTTTAAAATGATACTTCCTTCTTCCACTTTGTCATAGAAGTTATCAGGCAGCATAAGAATCTCACAAGAAGAAACATCTTGAAGACAGCTGTGTTCTGGTATCATTCCATACTTTTTCAGGGGAAGCTTCCATCTGAGGTAGCTCTCTACAAATTTTGAGACCCCCCATCTCTGAAAAATTTACAAGTTCAAAACATACACAGGAAAACAATCTTTTCACTAGCAAATAGCTGAAAAGATAAGAAAATTGGATTCTTTGGTCAAACATATCCTAGCTGTACTCGTATCTTGTTTTTTTTTTAGATTTTCTCGTATCACTGTATCCGTATCATATCATGTTCGTATCCAGTATCAGTATCCATGCTTCATAGACATGGACCAATCAGATGTGACCACAATGTGACATCATATGTTGTGTTTATTGGCTTGTAAGGTGACACATCTTATGCGAAGAGCATCAGATGATACAACTCATGGTATCCAAACCAAAACTCAAAGATACGATAATGCTATAGTGTTTCATTTGGGTATCATCTAATCTGACATAAAAAAAAATGGAAAAATCACAAATGCTAGTTTAGTTGGGACAGCTAGATGATATCAGATGATGCGGTGAGTGCCATGATGAACTTTGAAAGGTTTTGTTTTTAAGAGTGAGAGCTGACAACTCAATAACATTGTGCATAGAAGATTTTGTAACTGTTTGGATAGCATTACCTAAAAGACAATGCGAATGCAATACATAGGATGAGACAATGTTACCAAATTACCAAGGTAGAACACAGAGTGGCCAAACTACTATGAAGAAAGGTTTCACCAGGCTTGTGAACCAGTAGCTCGGCGAAGCGATTGAAGTACAAGTAAGCCAAATTAACTCCCCATATCTGGTCTGTCGGAAACATCCAATGGGTATTCCTCTGAATCATTGTGCATGGGAAATCAGTTCCTGAAAACAAAAAACAAAAAGAAGAAGGAAAATATGATCAGGTGGCTTGCGAAGGAGGAATTTCGAGAAGCAATCTCATTAACTAGCAACATTCAAAAGAGCACGTGAAGAACTTCGTAAAGAATAACAAATTGATGATCCAGACGCAGTCTAAAAAAGTTTCCAAGTTGCTATTGATAGATGGATATCCCCTTGCATAAAGAGCTCAAAAGTGTATTCTCGCTCACCGTTAGCATTTGCACATTCTGCTGTTATGTCCACTGCAGATTTCTGCGAACCGATGATTGCAACCCTCTTTCCTTTAATAAATTTAGCTGCCTCTGCATTTTCCATGGCAGAATAGTCAAATGAATGCATCACCTTACCATGGAATACTTCAGGGCCATGATGTTGAGGGAACTCTGGAATGTTTGGCAAACCACTGAATCTTCCAACGCATAGAATCACAAACTCGGCTTGGTACTCCTATCACAACAAAACAAGGATCTCACAATCCCTTCCAGTGTAGTTTACTATAAAAGAAAAGATTCAAGATGCCAAGCACAACTTAGGTGTTTTCCCTCCAACCCTTTTTAGCCGGGTACGACAGCAAGTTAAACAGTCGATATGATGAGAATTCTCGATGTAAGTAAGCAGGTATCCTTTATCCTAGACACTTGCATACATGATGGCGAAAAGGCCCCCTCACGGAATGTGATTCCCAGGTCTTTGGGAACAAAGCCAGAAGTTCATTTAACTAGGCCGGCCAACAAATCTGCATCTGTGACTTTCATAATTGATCAAGCAACAATCGATATTTTCATTATAAAGTCACTAGAATAACTGTAAAGTATGGAAGATGGGAAATGGATTGGGTGAAAATAGACGGTCAAAGTATAACTGTCAATAAAGTCCTGCTACGTAAGTCGTTGAAATACTTCCAGAATGAAGGGCCAATAGAGAGATTTTCAAAAAATTAAGGGAAATTTGTAAATACTCGCCAGCATTCGGGGGCAATAAACGTGATTTTTACGCATTGTATGGTTCGTGTTGTGACGAGCATAGTAGAAATTCCATATTCTGAAGTCACTCATAGACACCTTGTTGGACAATTAATACTCAACTCTACGACCACATCATAACAACATTACAAAATTAGCACAGCAATCAAGCAACCATTTCATTCGAATGTCATTTTCCGATTCCCAGTTGTCCTAAAACAAATCCTTTCAAGAACTATGCAACTTATCAGAAAATTAATAAGCAAGAAAGTAGATTTAAGGGGACAAATCTAGCCAGTGTGCATACCTCTATGGAACCTTTTCCACCCTCCTGCACTGTTATATGCCATTTTCCCTTAGAGCCAAATGCCTTGCCATTTCCACCCCACAGATCCCATGCCTTCATCTCTGCATCAGACTCCCCAACGTAATCTATACTAATCACTTCTGAATTGAACTTGATACAAGGCAATATCCCAAAGTGCTGAGCATAGGATTCAAGATACTCCTTGACCTGGGTATTGTTTGGATAGGCCTGTTTCACAGAAGCAGGCCATGGGAAATCAGAGAACCGAAAAGCTTGTTGGTTGTTTTGGAGTTTGGTGGATTCTATTGTTTGAGCCCAAACACCACCTATCTTGCTTCCAGCTTCAAAGACTACTGGGTGGAATCCTTTCTCTAGAGCGTATTTGCAGGCCAGAAGGCCACTGATCCCTGCTCCGACGATCGCCACCTGTTTCTCCATTGAACAAATTTCTGGTGTAATTTGGACTGAAATTGGACTAGCTAGCTAGGAACTACAAGCAATATAGTACTAAATACTAATCTAGATCATTTTTGTCAAACTTAATTTTAAATTGTCATTCAGGAAAGAAGTTCACGTGGCCCTGCTAGCTGCTGATAAGTTGATAACTATATTTATTATGTTATTATTATTTTATTATCAGTAGTTGAAGGGGTGATTCATTTGGGCTTCACCCAGAACACTAGGCATCTCGTTCTGGAATGGAAAAAGCTATGGGTACAAAAAATAAATAAGTTGATAACTATATTTATTTAGTATTTTTTTGCTGTCCTTTTATAGAGGTGAGGGGAGGGGGTGCCGTGGGGTTCAAGAATGGAGGGAAGGGGAGGGGCCGGTTCTAGGGGGGATGTTTTCCAGCTGGTTGGAAGAGACAAGGGAGTGGAAGAGATAAGGTTGACTGATGGTGGGAGCAGGGAGGAAGAAAAGAGGGAGAGCCGAAATTTTTTGACAAAGAGGTGGTGGAAAAATACTATGGTACGTACACAAGGCACACCAAGGTATAAATACATATATATATATATATATATATATATTTATAAATCTAATTCTTGACACATCAATAATCAATCTATAATTATTATAATTTAACTAGTTAATTTAACTAAATGATAATTTGAAATAACGATACAAATTTTTATTTAAAAAAAATCAGGATCAAAATTAGGGTCGTTACGGCATTACTCGAAAAAACAAAATTGTGGGAATGCCACCGATAAAGTAAACGGCAATTCTAGAACGAGATGCCTACTTTTCTGTGTGTGCCCAAATGAGTCACCCCTTCAACTACTAATAATAAAATAATGATGACCTACTAAATATAGTTATCATCAACAGGGCCACTTTTCTTGAAATGAGGATTTCAAAGTTTGACAAAATTATCTAAAGATTTGGGGGCGACTATTCGCAGCCCCCGTATTTTCTCCCTTAGCCCGTTAAAAATTTTCAACTATACTCGACAATTAGTTACCGAAATTGAAATACATTTTCAGCATCTAATTACCGAAATATATTCTTTTTTTCAACAGCTATTTACCGAAAACGTATGTTCGGCAGTTGTTTACGAAAATTGAACATATTTTCGACATGTAGTTACCGAAATATAATCTTGTTTTCAACAGCTATTTACCGAAATGTTATGTATGATTTTCAACAACTATTTACCGAAATGTAGTGGGTTAAAGGAGAAAATACGTGGCTGCGAATTGTCGCCCCCAAGATTTGAAGTATGTTGCTTGTAGTTCCTAGCTAGTCCAAATTACACCAGAAATTTACCTGAGCCCTCCCTCCGAAAAGGACAGCAAAAAATAAAACTCTCATACACCATTGAAAATACAGAAAGAAAGAGAGAAAGCTTCCAAGGTCCAACAATGGAGGTTTGAGTTTAGAGAGAGAAAAGTGGGTTTACTTTAGGAGTGGTAAATTGAATACAGACTCATTAATAAACTCATACCCATCAACTAAAAAATAGACCCAACCTAACCCATTTATTTGTTGGGTAAGAGTGGGTCCAAACCCAGCTAACCCATTATTAGTTGGGTTTTAATTGGACATCAATTAGGTCAACTTAAATGACCCAATGGGTAATGAAAGTAACCCACCAAATTCCCGTCTCTTAATTACCAGGTTTTTCGTCTCTTTTGCAATTGGGACGCCAGGAGTATGGCCTTCCTTCTCTCTCTCTCTCTCTCTCTCTCTCTCTCTAGCAATTGGGACGCCAGGAGTATGGCCTTCCCCCTCTCTCTCTCTCTCTCTCTCTCTCTCTCTCTCTCTCATTTATTCAATTGTTTTGTGCTAAATCACATTCGTCCAAAAATATTTTGGACGGTCCGGATTAAAAACCAATTGTGACCGGTAACAATTATTTTGACCAGTCAAAATTAAAAACACATCTCATCCATTGATTGCGCGAATGGACCGGTGAAATTGCGCTCCACTGTGAATAAGTTTCTCTCGTGGTAGTCCCGCATAGGGTTTGGATAAAAAAGTTAAGTGATTTATTTTTTTGTTCTTATTCAAATTTTTTTTGTTTTGTGTCAAACTTTTGTGACTTATTAATTTGTTTCAACGAGAGAAATCGGAAAAGTAAAAAAAAATTTGATCGAAACTTATAATTTTTTGAATAAAGACAAAAATAAACCAATAAGACAAAAAAATTTACTTATTCTCGTCTTTTTGAAAAAATTTATGAGTTTCGATCATAATTTTTTTTTACTTTTCCGATTTTTCGATCATAAATTTTAGTATATATGTAATTGGGTTAATGGGTGGGTCGGATTTGCTTTTAAAAAATGGGTCAGGTTGGGTATGGGTAATTAGACTCATAGTTAATGGGTCTAAATGGGTCAATGACCCATTAAGGACCCAACTCACTAACAACTTACCCAATTTGGTCCAAATCCGCCCATTTGCCACCCCTAGTTTACTCCCATAGCCTTGTTCAATCCAAATTCGAGGTGCAATTCATCCCTTAGCCCCGTTTCAGAAAGAGAAATAAGTACTTATTTTTTAAGAAGTCAATTTCAAACTCAAAAATTATGTACTTACGCAAATAATTTTTCCATCAATATGGATCTTCTTTGATAGATCTCATTGAGATCTTTTATACAATGAAAAAAAATTGAAAAATTATTTTTCATTTACATTATTTTTAAGTTTGAAAATGTGAAATAAGTACTTATTTTTTAATAATGTGTTCTGGAATGCGGCGGATCTCAACCATCACGAAACATCCTCAATTCTATCCAATACCGTCCCCGAAGTCTCCAATTCCAGTCGTCACCTCCGATTGCCGAAAACCCACCTAAACCGTTCATCATAATTTCTGACCAAATTCAAGGTAGATTAATCTCTATCCTACCTCTCTCCAAGTATATTAATGTTCTAATATGTTAATTTGACGTTTGGTAGTGAAAAGAATCAAGCCGCGAAAATTCTCCAAAACCGTCGAAACCCATTTCTCGGCAACTCACTGTGCATAACCGTTTGATTTTTTGTACCATATTTCGGCCCAAATGAGAAATAAGGAAGGTTTTGAGAAATCACAGTTAAGTCCCTAGTGGTATCTAAGTCTACGTTTCAAATCCTATAAACATGTACGTGTTCATATTGTTTTACTTAGGCGTTATGTTGTTACTAAAAAAAACATTAGTAAAAGGTTACATGGTGGAGTTACTTGATTTTAAAAATAAATAAATTGTTTTTAATATTATTACATTCCATACTATTTTATCACACATATTAAATGTTATGTTGTTATCCTGTCAGTTACGTTATGATCATGAATTGTGGATTTTATGATATTTATGCTACAATAGTAGTACTTGCTAGTTGGACCTAGGTTCATGGGTTGGTTTCGAGTAGTTATCACATAGACGATGTTAAGTTAATGGAAAAAATGATTAAGTGTTGGAGTTGTGAGATTGTGGATTATGATTTGGGCTATGGCTATGGTAAGGGTTACCAATTGGGCCCTGTATCGAAATGGGTTACCTGCGGGGCCCAATGATGTTATTGTGGCGACTCTAACTTATGGTACGCCATGGGAAGTTTCAAAGGGTAATCGTGCCCTTGCAGAACAAGCAAGGTTGTCTCATGACACGGTCATAGTTAGTGTCTTAAGTATTGTGGCGACCCTAACTTATGGTACGCCATGGGAAGTCCCAAAGGGTAATCGTGCCCCTTGCTATGGTCTTAAATGAATTCATGCTAAGTACATAATTTAGGTGTACTCATTTAGGACCCTGAGTGCAGGACAAGCAAGGGGGATTTTTCCATGACACGGTCATAGTTAGTGGATATAGAAGGAAAATATCTTATGGAGAAGATCTTATATTTCATTTAATGGATAGTAAGAAAAAGATGATGTGTTACGTTTCTGCAACTTTTTGATATCAACTGTTATAAATGTTTAGTTGTAAAGTATGGGGTTGGTACAATAGGGATTTATCTATTGAGTGTTGACTCACGGCGATTTTACGCTAGGTACCGAGGAAGAGCAGTACGTTCAACCTAAGGAACAGTACCCCGTCGAAGACCTCCCGAACCAGGAAGAAGAGTTCGTAGAACCTTGGGTGAACTACTAGATGAAGCTCTGTTTATTTTAGTATTGTAATTTCAATTCCAAAAGTGTTTTGCACAATTGTCAAACTCTATTTTGTTTCAGAATATGTAAGACCTAATTATGTCGATTTCAATTTTAATGATTAAAGACTTCTGTTGTTTAACTCTATTGTTTATTTTAATTTTTTTTGACATTAAACTATTTTAAAAAAAGATTTAATTAACGTTTCCGAAAATCGAGACGTTACAAATGCAGGGTGTCTTGGACCAACTTGTACACATCTCGGACTAATTCTTTCAACCCATACATAGTCATTTCACACACTTACACACATGGTAAGGTGGCCCCAAAAATTACTGATTAAAATAATCGAACCTGGGACCATAAAAAAGAGTAAACCTCTTACGGCCCGTTTGGATGGAGGATTTGATTTTGGGTGGATATAGAAGGAGGGTGGATATAAAATAAGGGGTGATATGTAAGAAGGGTGGACCCACCTCTTAAGAAGAGTGGATTGGTAATTCAGTGTTTGGATGATTTTTTAAGAAGGGAGATATGGAAGGTGGATATGAGGAGATAAATTATTAAATGACTTAATTGCCCCCAATTTATTATTTTAATGGATGAATTGGATTAATTTTATTATAACTAGAATAAATAGATATTTACCATTAGTTGTGGGATAAAATAAATTCATTTTATGTTACAAATATTTAACTTATTATTTATTAGGAAAAAAAATTATTTTCAAAAAAAAAAAAGGTAAGTGAAAAGATTATTATTTTTTTTTAAATTTGTGCACCCTTGGATCATTGGATGGATTGCTCTAATTCTTTGTGCACCCTTTTCTCTAGCAAGTGGCACTACACTGGATAATAAACCTTCCTTGATTACATCGACAGTCTCTCTTCTGGATTAAAAAGAAAAAGAAAAAACAAAACTTTCTCTTCTCTCACACAGTACTTCGTCGTCTCTCTCTCTCTCTAACCACACCGATTCACTCCAGTCTTGATCTCCCTCCGAACCCCATACCGATCTCACTCACAGATTCCGGCGAGTCCATATTCCAGCGAGGTTTGCACATTCCAGCCATTTGTCAGCGAAAATCAGGTAACTTCCCGTGTTTTCTGGTAGAAATCAATTGGGTCTGGTGTTGTGTATTCTGGTAGAAATCATTGGAGCTCCTCCGGAGTTGTGATTGGCATTAATGGAAGAGAAATTTTAGGGGCAGTTCAGTAATCCACCAACCCCGCATAACCAACGACAGGGGTACCCCTGTCGTTCGTAATCCACCCGCATCCACCCCGCAGGTGGATATGTAATCCGAAGTTTTCACTAATCCGGCTTCCCTTTTTGCCAGCCAAAGACCGGAGAAAAGGAAGGGAGGGATTTGCAATCCGGCCGCGTGGTATATCCGGGGGCTAATCCCCCATCCAAACAGCCCGTTAATCTCTAGCCAACACTACTAGGCCAACCTTGGGGATAAGTAATTAGCCAAGTTACCTCCCCATAAGAACATCCATGTACTGACCTAACTGATCAGACAACCTAACAATTGACTGTTAAGTGGATTTGGGGTTGGAATCAATTGAGTGTTCTCAAGTGGGATACCATATCATCAATTGATGGACAATAAATGGATGGGACGCATTGACGATAATACGGAGTAATTTGTTCATTGATTGATTTCGTCCCCTCAACGTGTTGTCTCATAAAATGGCAATGCCGTATCATAAACGCACATTAGTTAACAGTGCGGAAAATTGTAACATGTACGCGATGCTATTAATTACTGGCATATGACACAAGTTAGCTCGGACATTTAAGTTATTCGAAAAGGTACAATATTAGTTGGTTTATACCCAATCAACCAAGTGTGTCAGTTCAACACAATACATTTCTTCGTGACTACTATTCTAGGTCTAGTGCAAATGATCCATATTTTCCGGCTGATCACAGGAAGTTGACCAAAGATTATAAATAATTATATAAGGAATAGACGCTTGTGTTTAAAAATACAATAAATAGTTCTCCATTGGATGAGAAATCAGTTGGGAAATTAAGTTGAATATTTGACTTCACCTGGAATTTGCACTAAGATAACAATATATTTATTTGAATAACTTTGAAATTTCAGGAAAGAAGTTCACGTGACCCTGCTGCTGATAATAAGTTGATAACTATATTTATTATGTTATCATTATTTTATTATCAGTAGTTGAAGGGGTGATTCATTTGGGCTCACCCAGAACACTAGGCATCTCGTTCTAGAATGGAAAAAGCTATGGGTACATATGAGCATGTACATATCATGCATATATCAGTTTTTTGTGTTATGGAGCCCACCTCAGGTCCCACAGATATGATTCAAACCATCCATTATTTTTAAAATATTTTTTTATGTAGTCCTGTAAAAAATCAACTCAACTCGATATCGATAAGGATTTTTTCAGAATTTGTAGAGGCGAAACTCCTTAACTGCTGAGTTTCGCCCCTACAAATTTAGAAAAAAATCTTTACCGATATCGGGTTGAGCTGATTTTTTACAATGCTCCATAAAAAATATTTTAAAAATAATGAACGATTCAAATCATCTCTGTGGGTCCCGAGATGGGCCCCACAAAATCCATATGTGCATGGTATGTACAGGCCATATGTACCCATAGCAGTGCTCGTCTGGAATTGCCGTTTACATTCTCAATGTCTTTCCCACATTTTTTTTGGGGTAATGCAAAGGTGTCCCGGGCCAGCTTGTGCGCGTCTCAGACTAATTCCTTCAACCCATACACTCTCGTTTCACACGTTTACACATGTGGTGAGGTGGCGCCAAGAGTTTCTGGTTAAGAGAATCGATTCTAAGACCATAAAAATGAACAAACTCCTAAGTCTCTAGTCAACACTACTTAGCCAACCCCTTGGAGATAAGTAATTAGCCAAGTTACCTCCCCATGAAGATCAATCTAATTTTTTAACCTACTTACAGGAAAATATTTTTCTCTTTACCTTAAACCCTCCATAAGGACATCCATGTTCTGACCTAACTGATCAGGCAAACTAACAGATTTAGGATTGTGTGGCTAGCTAGGTTGAATATTAAAGATGTTTTTGGATGAGAATGAAAATTTGTAAAAGTATTTGAATGATACGTGTTGAATAAATTTTGCAAAAGGGTTTTATGAGTGAAAATACAATCAGAATCCAAAAATCTCATTAGCAAGTTATGTATATGTGTGCGATACCTGTATGCCATGTTATAAGTGGATTTGGGGTTGGAATCAATTGAGTGTTCTCAAGTGGGATACCAAATCATCAATTGATGGACAATAAATGGGACGCATTCACGACAATAATCTGATCATTGATTGATTTGGTCCCCTAAACGTGCTGCCCTCATGAAATGACAATGCCGTATCACAAACGCACATTAGTTAACAGTGCGGGAAAGTGTAACACGTGATGCTATTAATAACTGGCAAATGGCGTAAGTTGGTCCGGACATCTGAGTTAATTATCCGAAAAAGTACAATATCAGTTGGTTTATACCCAATCAACCAAGTGCGTGAGTTTAACACGATACATTTCTTCGTGACTACTATATCAATCTCAAATGGGTCTCTGTCTTTTCCCTGTGAGATTATGTCATCCTCCTCCTTTTGCTTACCTCATTTCAATATACATGGCAGCCATTGGTATTATGACGTAAAATCAACGCAGTAAGCGAGCGAGAGCGAAAGTGCGAGCGAGTGTGAAAGGATCCTTGAATCACATGTCACATTATTATAATTCGCTGAGTGCGAAAATTGAAATCGCGTGCACGGTGTGAAAATTGAGAGCGCGGGCACAAAATATTTTAAAGAATTACATGACTAAGGGACCATAGCTAGCTAGCACAGGGAAACTTCTGCAATTCCCTTTATAATGCGGCTCGACTTCCAGTCCACCCGTCTACACTTATCCACCAAGTCCTATCCAAATTAAACAAAGTCTTCGGAAACAAAGACTTTTGCGAGAGTATGTTTAATGTGATCATACCTAGCTATATTCCCTACTTGATTCCACCAGTACTACTCATTATATTGTTGGTCACGTCTTTGAAAGGTCGACTATCCTCTTTTGTTGCCCAGCAAAATGGTAATAATGGAATTGCTAAAGATTGATAGTGGCTGGGTCTGGGTCTGGGTCTGGGTCGTCCATTAACAACCCAAATCTCTCTATTGTGTTACTCATTTCATGGAATTCAAAGTCCTTTCCATTAATTCTTGGAATATTTAAATATCCATCATCTTTATCCATGCCATGTAAGAATTCATCCCGCCCTTTTTTCATTCTTATGTTTTCATCCTCTTAGTGTGTGAATTACCTTTCTTACCATTTTCACTATGATATACATATATTATCTAATATTATTTTCCTAATTTAGTGGGATTGAATTGGATTGTTTTCCTAATTCAGTGGGATAGGATTGGATTTTTTTCCTAATTCAGTGGGATTTGATAAATTTAAATATGATTGATTACTTTTATTTTCTTATCCTATTACTTTTATATTTCAAATTAAATCGCAAAACAATCATAATTCATGATTTTTTGGTAATTTTAATATGACTGATTACGTTTATATTTCAATGATAATATTTTGGGAGTATGTCATGTTTATTAAATCGGTTTCATGTTAGATTACGAATGGTCACGAAATGTTGAAATCGACATGGTAATTTAACCATGAAACGCTGATGACAATAACACCTGTTTTGATGATAATTTAACCATATTTCATGGAATAAGATCAATTAAAAATATGACCTTTCTGGTTAATACGTGAGCATTTTAACAACTTATCATGTTAATTTCATAAAATATGGTCACTTTATCATGTCTAATTGGCCAATTGTACCCATGATCACAAAGTAGATTTATCTCGTCATCATTTTCATCCAAACCATGTTTTCATTCAAACATACAGTAGTTTTAAAAAAATGACAAATGCTTTGTATGGTAAAACACATGACTCCGACCGCGGCCACCACAGCGACTGCAGCGTTCTTCTTCCACGAACTTTGCAATAATGGAGGCCGGACTAGTGTGGATTTTAGCCAGACTAGTTTCATGGTAAATGGTCCAAATAATTAACCATGAAATAGTTTCATGGTAAACGGTCTAAATAATTAACCATAAAATGATAGGAATATAGACAAACATATTTCATGGTAAATAAAGTAAAAAATTTACCATGAAACAGAATAAAAGAAAAAAATACCCAAGTTACATAAGCATTGGACAACCCCAGCCTACTGCTCCAGTAATACAAAATAGAAGGAAAAGTACCCAAGTTAACACATCCAATAGAAGCAAACAAAAAACAAGAAATGCAAGAATCAGAGGTCCCAAAATGCACCCGTCACAGTATGAAGCTGTCTTCAAAGGTTATGTTCTTCAAGATGAGTCAGATTGGTTCGGTTTCCACCATAGCTAGAGAGAGAGTGAGTGCTTTTGCCGGATCCCGAGCGGTGCCACCGGCTGTAGGTTCAGCTCGTCGTCGCTCACCGCCGCTGTGATGTGGGGGAAGGATATGGCCGGCGAGGACCGCAGGTGATGGGGCCGGAAGGCCTAGACTGAGTTTTTGCACGCAGGAATGAATGTTCCGTTCTTCTTCGCCGGAGTTCGCACCTATGGAGGACGGACTGGCCTGAGTTTGGGGAAAATAGGGAGACCTAGTTACAAATGTATGGGGTGTCGATTACAAATGGAAATATTGATCAAGATCTCTGCCATAATTTTAGGGATTGAATGGCGAAATAAGTGGGCACCGATCGTGGGTGGTTTCGCGAGGACGGGATTCTCGCGAGGACGAAAGGGATTAAGGTTTCGTCCCCAATTTCCACGCTCTATATATATATAACAACAACAAAAGGGCAATAGTGGGATAAAAACTAGAACGAGGACGAAATTATAATTAGTTCAAAACGGGAGGACGAAATCCTAACTCTGTTAGGCTTCTAGGACGATTAATTAAGCCTCCCTTAATTCTTTGGCCAATGATTTTGCGCTCTCTTTTCTCATGGCGCAGTGATTATTTTAGGTGTAGTGCAAATGATCCGTATTTCCCGGCTGATCACAGGAAGTTGATCACGAAAGATTATATAAACAATACTCCATTGGATGAGAAATCAGTTGGGAAATTAAGTTGAATATTTGACTTCATCAACTGGAATTTGCACTAAGATAACAATATACTATTATATATTTGAATAACTTTCGGACCGAGAAATCAGTGACGATGGACAAATTGGCCACTTATGCTCTCATGAATCAAAAACAACGCCTCCTGGGCCGGCGATAACGACGGCATTCTCCCCTCCGGATCCCGTCGCCTCGTGTCCGTTATCTCAATTATTCTCTCCTCATCACCAGGAATCAACTCGTGCACGTTGATCCAAGCTCCCGTGTGTTGCCTAATGGCTTTGATTATGCTCCCTGATTTCCCAATCACGCCGCTGGCCTTCAGGTCGTGGCAGAGGATGCAGTAGCTGGTCGTGACCATGAGGGAAGGATCCTGGGCTTTCCGGCCGCTGCCGTGCGGGGTGGCGGAAGGGCGGCGGTGGTCGTAGTGGTGGTGGCTGATGCTGTGGCTACGGTTGCTGTAGCGTTGTTTCGTACGGGGTGGGTTTTCGGACTCGTAATCTTGGTCGTAGTAGTAGCGCTTGGATCTTGATCGGTCCATATCTGGGGTTTCAAAACTCGAGTATCAATGGAGTAATAATGAGCTCAAAATCTAGGAAATCCGAGATAGGGTTTTGCTCGGGAGAGGTATTCGTTAACGTCCTCGGAGTTTTTCGTGTTGCTTGGGAAATTTTGAGAGATGCTTCAAACCCTAAAAAGAAGAATTTCCCAAGCAACATGAAAAACTCCGAGGACGTTAACGAATACCTCTCCCGAGCAAAACCCTTATCTCGGATTTCCTAGATTTTGAGCTCATTATTACTCCATTGATACTCGAGTTTTGAAACCCCATATATGGACCGATCAAGATCCAAGCGCTACTACTACGACCAAGATTACGAGTCCGAAAACCCACCCCGTACGAAACAACGCTACAGCAACCGCAGCCACAGCAGCAGCCACCACCACTACGACCACCGCCGCCCTTCCGCCGCCCCGCACAGCGGCGGCCGGAAAGCCCAGGATCCTTCCCTCATGGTCACGACCAGCTACCACATCCTCTGCCACGACCTGAAGGTCGACGGCGTGATTGGGAAATCAGGGAGCATAATCAAAGCCATTAGGCAACACACAGGAGCTTGGATCAACGTGCACGAGTTGATTCCTGGTGATGAGGAGAGAATAATTGAGATAACGGACACGAGGCGGCGGGATCCGGAGGGGAGAATGCCGTCGTTCTCGCCGGCCTAGGAGGCGTTGTTTTTTATTCATGAGAGGATACTGGAGAGTGATGCGGGTTTGAAGTATCTCTCAAAATTTTAAAGAAGTGAGTCATGCAAACCATACCTTGTAAAATCTTGTCCACTTATGCTTTTTAGTGGTTGAATCTGCGCTCCATTTATATGTCTAAACCCCGAAGAGTTATACCCGTCGTTGGCTTTTTAATTACCATTAGGTACAGAAAATTGTACCTTAATTCTCATTAAGATATAACACTTTTTTTAATTACGACTAAGTCTAGACATGTACTGAGAATGTTCTAAGAGCTAGGAACCTTAGAGAACAAAGTATCACTAATTAGTCTAGACGTGTGCTAAGAATGTTCTCAGTACTGAGAATATCTGAGAATGAATTACCTCTAAATCTAGACGTGTGCTGAGAATGTTATCAGTGCTGAAAACGTATGAGAATGTTCTCAGACCTGAGAACGTCGGAGAATGAATTACAACTAAGTCTAGGCGTGTGCTAAGAAAGTTCTCGAAGAATGCTCTGAGAACGTTCTCGGAGAAACTCTTAGAACGTTCTTGAAATATCCAGAGCTGTTAGTGTTACCATTAAGTCTAGGCGTGTACTGAGAATGTTCTCAGACCTAAGAATGTCTGAGAACGTTCTCAATGTTCAATGTCAATGGTCAATGGTCAACACCAATATTTGGTCAACAGTCATCAATAGTGATGAAGGAGTATTTGTAGTATAAAATTTTGACTTGACCCGGCGGCGGTGGGAATCACTTTGGATCTTTTGTACCTACACGTAAATGGCCCACATTATAATTGCAAAGAGTGAAATCTGATTTCTGGATTTTTATCTATTGTGTCGTGGTAAGTCCAACATAGTCCGAAGGTCCATATGGTTCGAACCACTCTGCGAAAAAACCCTTCTTCCTTCTGGGTTCACACCCCATGTCTCTGCACATCTCGTCATTGTACCATAACGGGATAGCAATACAACAAGATCTCCAACGAAACTTGCCCGCACATCTCTTCGTGTAATTTTCCCATTGTACGATTTCCTTTTCCATCTCTCCAATTCCACGCAATTGAATGGATCCGCGGAGAAAACGCGATAGCCATCGACACTGGATTTCAGACTCGTGCAAATTCGAAAGACTCTTGGAGTATCCTATTATTGCCAGTTGTGGAATTCGAGGGTGAATGATTTGCCTGCAGTTAAAGAAAGAGGTTGTTATATTGTGATCGAAAAAATGTAACAATCCAATGTACCGATTTCATCTTTGCTCTTTATAAATATTAATGAAATTCTTCTTCGCCGCTCAAAAAAAAAAAAAAAAACTTCGCATCTAGTTTTATAATGCAACAATTTTGGAGAGTGGAAAGATTCTGACTTGTAGAGAGCAACTTGTGTGGTAGATGGCCCATTTATGCATTGTTGGAATGTCAGAGATGAGAACATGTTCTTGAGCTTCTCATCACTTTTGAAGCCAGTGGCAAGAATCACAACATCTGCTCGCAGAGGCTCGACTTCTCCGTCGACGACTAAACCTTCACTGCAGAAACTCAAGCTTTGTGATTTCTTCAATACATTGCTTCCTTCTTCCACCATTCTATAGAAATTGTCAGGAAGTATTGGGACCTTACACGAAGAAAACTGCTCCATGAAGCTGTGGTTTGGTACCATTTTGTACTTGTTCAAGGGAAGTTCACACCTAAGATAGCTCTCAACAAGCTTTGATATTGCCTATCTCTGCGACCAAACAAACGTAATAACATGTTCAAGAAATCAGCCAGATCACGACACAGAGAGATTTTTACGTGGTTTCCTAGTTATGGTAACTGAATACATATACGGTTCAAACCAGCTTCCATTATATATCAAATGACAAAAGAGTGTACGGATTACATCTGCTTCATATAACATTACTAGTAATTGCCCGTGCCTAAAGGCAGGACGCAGTGCTTTCTAAACATAATCTAAATGAAAGTATCAAACCGCACTTTTCCGAAGTTTTTGCGTGTGGATACAACGGTTCTTTTTAACGCCATCTCAGATGAGGTGAGTCCCGGATATGCGTATGGTCCCACCTCATGCGAGAGGAGCATTACAAATAACCGTGAAATAGAAAAAATTTCCTTCTCCCAACAAAATCTACTTCTCAAAAAATTTCATTTTAAGAATAAGTTTCAAACATGGTACATCTAACCAAGTTCATAAAATAGTCTAACACAACAAATGTTACCAAATTTGTTAAATTCCGTTAGTTGCATTTAAGGATAGTATTAGAGGTATTAAAAATGTATAATCATACAGGATTCCAACTCGAATTCAATTTTTGAATGTCCACTCACTCAAAAGTCACACCCCTATCGCACTTGTTTCCTTAACTGGCCTAGAAAAATAGAAAAGTAAAATAGTTTAAAGATTACATATAACCAAGTAAGGAATAGAGTTTGAAACTCTGTCTACTCAAAAGACTCTAACAAAAAAACCTACAATTTTCAATTCCAGATAGACCATGAAACTCTAAATCATCTAAATCAATAGATCAAGTTGTATTGAACAACAATTTTGTTCTCTTACCTATTAGTTAAAAAGAAAAAGAATCTGGCATGAAGAATAACTTTTGGCCGTATCATATTGCAGTTGGCCGCTACCAATTGTACTTGGTTGTGAAGAATTACTCTTCGCCGCTACGAATTGCACTTGGCCGCATCAAATTGCACTTGGCCGCGTCAAATAGCACTTGGCCGCATCAAATTGCTCTTGGCCGCGTCAAATAGCACTTGGCCGCATCAAATTGCACTTGGCCGCACAGAATTGCGGCCAAGTGCAATTCGATGCGGCCAAGAGCAATTCAACGCGGCCAAGTGCAATTCGTAGCGGCCAAGAGTAATTCTTCGCGCGCGGCCAAGTGCAATTCGATGCGGCCAAGAGCAATTCGACGCAGCCAAGTGCAATTCTTCGCGGCCAAGAGTAATTCTTCGCGGTCAAGTACAATTCGATGCGGCCAAGTGCAATTCGTAGCGGCCAAAAGTAATTCGATACAGCCAAGTGCAATTTGATGCGGTCAAAAGTAATTCTTTGCCAAGAGTAATTCTTTGCGGCTACGAGTAATTATTTGCGGTCAAGAGTAATTAATCGCGATCATGAGTAATTGTTTGCGGCCAATAGTAATTCTTTGTGAATTTCTAATCTCAGCCATTAGCTTCAATGGTTGAGATAGAGTGTCTTTTTTTATGTCCCCAGAACGCTCCCTATATATATATATTCTATAAATTATCACAGAATTTTGAAAGTTTTGGTATTCTTCTCTCTCTTTTTTTGAAAAATCACAGAAACATTAATGTACAGTTGTTAGGAGTAAATAAACTAACACGGCAATTATGTAATATGTGCAAAAAGTGCTCATTATGTAATATGTGCAAAAAATGTGAGCACTTTACTAAAAAGAGGAAAATGAGACACCGGAGGACCCAGCCTCGTCGTTAAGCCGATCCGGCCGCTCCCAGATGTAGCAACCGGAATTTGGGTGTTTGGACTGTATTGTTTTACTTGGGTTTGGGTTGGGCTATAGAAGGGGCTCTTACTGGCCGGCCCTTTTTTGTTTGTATCTATCCGTTCAGGCCCAGTGCATGACATGCCCATCCCACATAAGTCCTGTTTTAAGTCAACTACCGAAAATACCCCCTCCTCAGTCTCACCCTCACCCTCACAGATCTTACTCTCTCACGCACACTCTTTCTTCCGCCGCCTCCTCAATACTCCCCACCACCACCCAAAACCCTACCCCTCCCGCCCTTCTTCTTGACCCTCTTTGACGACGGCGGCAGCGAGTAGATTGGGCCGCTGAGGATGCTACGCAAGGGAGGAGGAAATAGAACTCCTTGTCGTCGATTTGCAGCAGGTCTTGGGAGTCGAGCTTGACCGGAAGTGTGCCGGGGAGGTGCAGCACCCCCTCGACGATATCGAAGCAGCCGTTCTTGCAAAAGATCTCGAGGTTGAAGCGGCGGCGCGTGAATCGTACAAGATTCGTGCGTGGTGGCGGGAGATATTCATGCAGCCGCCGAGGTAGGAGAGGTCGACGTCCACTGTGGACTTTTTACTGTTGCGGTCGAGGACGATTAAGTAGGTCTGCGTGCTGTTCTCGAAGTCCTCGCCCAAAAGCTTAAAAGCTTAGCTAAATGCTACTCTAGTTTTATCTAATTGAAGATCCGGCACACATTAATGTCCCTCTTTTTTTTCTGATCCGCCACTAATATCCCCCTTCAAGAGACAAATTTTTCTCTTGAACCATAGAGTTTTGAGTACATCGGCTTACCGATGTTTTGTATATTGGTAGATCCGTTTTTCAAATCCATCTTTTGATACTACTAGTTTATGTACTGTACTTGTTTGATTTTGTTGTTGTAGAATCTGCTTCAGATCTTTATCTTTGAATGTGCACCAGTTGAATTCTGTGTAATATTTGCTATCATCTGTGTACGCCTACATATTGAGGGTGTGAATTGTGCAAATAAGGTGTGAATTTGGTGTGAATTTTGCATTTAGGGGTGTAAATTGTGTTATTTGAAAGGTGCAAATTGTGTAATATGTCGACACAGCGTGGTTGTGAATTCAAAAAAATGGGGTGTGAATTCTGAGAAAAAATGTGAAAAGGGCCCTTTGCAGCTCTAAGAATTCACATCTCTCAGAATTCACGTCTTCAAAAATTTTGGGTGTGAATTTTGGGGATTGTAAATTCTATAAATGGGTGTGAATTCTGAAAAGATGTATGAATTCTGCAAATAAGTATGAATTCTGAAGAGGGTGTAAATTTTGAAGGGGGTGTAAATTCTGCACAGGGGTTTGAATTCTGAAAGAGGTGTAAATTCTGAACAGGAGTGTGAATTCTGATAGCTGTTTGATTGTTAGTATTTGTTTTGATTGGAAAATCACAGAGAGATATTGCTTCTTCATCGAGAATTGTTGTAATGAGTATAATCCTTCATTTGACTTTTGAGAGAGAGGGAGAGAGAGAGAGAGAGAGAGAATTCACACCTAAAATCCACTTAAAATTTGTAACAAAATGAGCTAAATTGAGCGTCTGCCTTTGGGAACCTCATTTTGTGAATTCTTGCAAACGGGTGTGAATTTTGGATGGGGTGTGAATTCTTGGGGGTGTGTGGTTTAGTGGTTTCATTTTCTTATTGCAGAGAGATTTGATGGTTTGAGACAATTAAACTGTACAAAATGCAGAATTCACAAGTCCCAAAATGCAGAATTCACATGTTCAAAAGACAGAATTCACCCTTGGATCCAAGGGCGTGAATTCTGTAAAGGCATGTGAATTTTAGGGGGTGTAAATTCCTGCAAACGGGTGTGAATTCTGTGGGGTGTGAATTTTGGGCGGGGTGTGAATTCTTGGGGGTGTGAAAGGGGTGTGAATTCTGCGGGGTGTGAATTTTTGGGATGTGAATTCTGTGGGGTGTGAATTATTGGGGTGTGAATTCTGTGGGGTGTGAATTTTGGGCGGGGTGTGAATTCTTGGGGGTGTGAATTTTGGGCGGGGTGTGAATTCTGTGAGGTGTGAATTTTTGGAGTATGAAAAGTGCTAGGGGTAAAATAGTAAAAGCATCTTCAAAAAGGGTCTAGATGGGATAATACTTTAAAAAAGGGTTTGTATAGAACCCCATATAAAATTTGGGACCGGCCAGGAATTTCCCCATATTGTTTCTATGTTGTAATCCCTTGTAAACCTTTCGGTGTTTGGGCCTTTGCCTGTTAGCGGTGTTTTTCAACTTTTTGTTGGATCCCCTCTCCCCTTTCTCCGTTTTTAATAAAATTTTCATCTTTTGCCGATCAAAAAAAAAAAAAAGAAGACGAGAATGAGCCTAAATCATTAGATCAAAATAATTATCCATTGCAACAACTTGTCTTTTGTTAAGTATGGATGAGCCATACACCCTTGTGTTATGCACTATAGAAAATTAAGTTAAATAAAAAAAATTAACTCTAATGCGAAAACACAGGTACATGTATATTTTTGTTGGCTTTCAACCCGATGAAGGCGAAGATGAAACTTTGACTTAGATTCAAGATGCAACGAAATCAATACATTTGCTGCCACCAAGATATTGCAATGAATCAAATAATCAAATATATAATTAATCAATTTTTTTTCCTCAATCACTCAACCAACTAAACAGTTAGCAATCTGAATACATTTCAAAAAATGACTGGGAATGGGAACCACACAAATACAAGTTAAAAAAAGAGGGCTGAGATTCATTCGATCCAAGGGCTGATGTGTGCTCTCTAACTCTCTTAAGAAAACACCCACACTCTTACAAATATATTACAAAAATGCCATCAAATGGTGAGTAGTGTCGTAGGTATGGACAAGCACTACTATATATATCAGTAGTTTTCCTATCCGGTATCCCGGATTATCCCAAAAATCAGCACCTCGTTTATCAACCGTTGGATTAGATCCAACGACTGGGAAATTAAAGGGATCTCGCGAGTAAAAAAGGGTAAATTAGAGAGAGAGCGCGGTAAACGAATGTGTGAGAGAGAAAGCAATTTTGGATTCAAAATTGAAATTCGTTTATGGAAAATTTGAAAATAAGGAATTAGAATAAGATTAGGAAATATTAATTTTAGTTTTTCTTCCATCCATCTTCCAAATATTCATTCTTTCCAAGTATATTTCTAGTTTTACTACCCATAAATCTCAGCTATAGAAAAAATATGTAAAAGGGGCAACTATTCGCAGCCTCGTATTTTCTCCCATAGCTCGTTAAAAATTTCCGAAGATTATATTTCGGTAACTACATGTTGAAAATATGTTCAACCTTCGGTAAACAACTGCCGAACATACATTTCGTTAAATAGCTGTTGAAAACAAGATTATATTTCAGTAACTACATGTCGGAAATGCACAAGAAACATATATTTCGGTAATTGGATGCTGAAAATGTATCTCAATTTCGGTAACTAACTGTCGAAAATGTATCTCAATTTCGGTAACTAACTGTCGAAACATATTTCGGTAGTTAAAAAATTTTAATGGGCTAAGGGAGAAAATACGGGGCTGCGAATAGTCGCACCCTATGTAAATCCGATGGTCTAAAATATAGATAATTCAAAAATCGCAATCCCAACCCAAGAAAGAAAATCAATGAATTACTCCTTCCCTTGTTATTGTTATAATCTTTGTGCAAAATCGGCTTTTCCGAATTTCAAACCATACGTTTTGTTTTGTTTCTTACGAAAGCAGTTTCTTTTTTCTGAAGTTTAACCATGAAAAGACTTTTGACAATATATTTAGCAAAAAAAAAAAAAAACTACGTAATTTGATTGTATCAGAAAAACAGACCACGAAAAAACGATTCGAACAGACGAACACTTTGAAATGCCTAATGCACTACTCTTTTTGGGTGGTAGAGGGAGGTTACCAAAGGAGAAAGCATGGTAGCCAAGAAACTATGGAGGAATATTTCATTTGGCTTAGAGCATCTCCAATCCAATACTCCATTTTTTCCTTCATTTCTTCATTTGAGAGTATCAAAATAATATATTTTATTGCAAAAGTGATTTTGGAGGAAATCTAACTCCAACCCAATACTCTATTTCTACTTCTATTTCTTTAAAAACTCATCCCAAATCTCAAACTTCCCCACTTTCCCTCCAAAGTTCAGATTTTCATTTTTCTAACTTCATTAAAAAAAATACTCAATATGGGTCTTATTTTGAAGATATTGTACTTATCTTTTGATTGGTACCAATTTTATAAAGGATTAGTGTATCAAAACTAATTTGATGAACAAAATGGGATTTGGTGAGGGTGAATAGTGAAATGGAGGAGATCCTCCATTTTTTTCTCCATCCTCCATATTTGGAGTACCAAACTTGATCCTCTCAAATGGAGGAGAAAATAGAGGATGGGTTGGAATGGTATTTCCTCCAAAAATGATCCTCTCAAATGGAGAAATAGAGGAATGGAAGATGCATTGAAGATGCTCTTATGGACCATCAATTCTGAGAAGCGGCTTAAGAACAAGAAATCGAGATTGGAATAGCTGCTGGGGACCGCCCAGTTAACGACGGTCCTTTCAATCATTGTGCAAGGACAATCAACTCCTGCGAGAGAAAACAAAACAAATTTGAGTAACATCAATCACAGAATTAGTCGGAGTACGCCTAAATTGGCCCGGACACATGAGTTATACTAGAAAAAGAGTTACTAATAATGATAATGACCCGAATGTTGTACACTTGGAGAATCCATTTGGAATGCGCTAGAATAGTAACGCTGTGTTATGGTCTAAACATTAGTAACAATTAAGTACTTTTAGTTCCACTTGATCACAAATCGTCCACCCGAATGTACAGTATTATTATTTTTTGCCATTTTGGTCTCACCATTTACATTGGCACATTCGGCGGCTATGTCGAGAGCAGATTTCTGGGCACCAATTACTGCAATTCTCTTCCCTTTGATCATTTCCTTCACATTTGCATTGTCCATGGCAGAGTAGTCCATGGAATGAAAGACCTTACCATTAAAAGCTTGTGGATCATGACCCGGAGGGAACTCTGGGATGTTCGGCAAACCACTGTATCGTCCAATGCACATAATCACGAACTCGAATTCGCACTTGTAAGGATCTAAACACACACGCACACAATATTCGAGTATAAACAGTAAAGGATTGACACAGAGATATACGTGGTTCCCCAAAACCGGGTACGTCCACGGGAGCGGAGCTGTTTTTATTTATGATCACAGTACATAGGGTTTTACAATAGAGAGTATATATAGTTACGACTTCTATTCCAACCCTAATAATTCCGTAGCCTTATACGAGAACTTCTTAGTACCTCTCATACACAACATATGAGCCATAAGTTCCAACAATCTCCACCTTGGCGAATTACCTTGCCCATTCAGAAGATACCCATCTTGATCCAACCAGTTTGGGGGGGGACGCCTCCTTTCTAGCACTTGGAGACATTAACCAAGTCCAAGCAATGCTTGAACTTGTCCGCGGTCACAGTCTTTGTCAACATGTCGGCTGCATTCTCAGAAGTGTGCACCTTTTCCAATATCACATCACCCATAGCAATTAACTCTCTCACCTTGTGAAATCTTACGTCAATATGCTTGGTCCTCGCATGATACACCTGATGCTTTGCCAAATAAATGGCACTCTGACTATCACAATACAGCTGCACTCCACCTTGATCTATGCCCAACTCCTTCACAAAACCCTTTAACCACAGCGCTTCTTTCCCAGCCTCAGTTACTGCCATGTACTCAGATTCAGTGGTAGATAGAGCCACTAAAGGTTGTACCATGGATCTCCAACAAATCGGTCCACCCACCAGCGTAAATACATACCCTGTCGTAGACCTCCTGTCGTCCAACCCTCTAGCATAATCCGCATCTACATACCCCATAACTGAAATCTGATCCCGTTACTTAGCAAACATAATCCCATGGTCTGCAGTACCTCTCAAGTATCTAAATATCCACTTGATCGCTTGCCAGTGCTCTCTGCCTGGATTTGCCATGTACTTGCTCACTGTGCTGACTGCATGTGCCAAATCGGGTCTTGTACATACCATCGCATACATCAAGCAACCAACTGCACTCGCATAAGGCACGTTTGACATATCCTGAATCTCTTCAGCTGATTCCGGACATTGTGCTGTAGACAACCTGAAATGACTTGCCAATGGAGTGCTGACCTGTTTAGCATTAGCCATACTAAACCTCTCCAACACTTTCCCCACATAATCCTTCTGGGACAACCACAGCTTACCAGCTGCCCTATCCCTGCGAATCTCCATTCCAAGTATTTTCCTAGCAGCACCCAAATCCTTCATGTCAAATTCCTTTCCCAACAAAGTCTTCAACATGTTCACTTCAACTGTACTCTTCGCAGCAATAAGCATATCATCCACATAAAGTAACAGAAAAATATAAGAACTATCATCAAGACTCTTCACATAAACACAACAATCATACTCACAGCGTGTGAACCCAATCCGAATCATGAACGAATCAAACCTCTTATACCATTGTCTCGGAGACTGCTTCAACCCATATAGCGACTTCTTCAATCTACAAACCAGGTGCTCAGTCTCTGGCTGCTTGAACCCTTCAGGCTGCTCCATGAATATAACTTCCTCCAAATCACCATGGAGAAAAGCTGTTTTCACATCCAGCTGCTCTAACTCCAGATTATAGCTAGCCACCAATGCCAAGATAATCCTGATTGAAGTATGCTCTAACTCCGCTCCGCTCCACTCCGCTCGGCACTGGCCTTATACGAGAATTTCTTAGTACCTCTCATACACAACATATGAGCCATAAGTTCCAACAACACTCCTAACAAAGTGAAGTAAACATGGAAAAAAAAAAAGTTTTAGTTGAGTTTTCGTAAAGTTACCATGAGCTTGTGATTGTACTCTAGTTCATATCGTCTCATGAATATATTTTCGTTGAAATTAGTTTTTGTCTTTGTTTTTTTCGCTTGATTAACTCATGCAAAGTAATATTAACATGAACTATTTAAAAATGTATTCCCCCATATATTTTTTTACCTTTTAAATTTTTCTTGCCGAGATATATATACAAAAGAAATTTTTCAAAAATGGAGCACGATACGAGGAACTAGTAAAATTTCCACCAAAAAACTAGTCCATATGGACTTTGCTCCGGTTTTAATCGAGCTCCCCGCTAGTTGCCGGTAGGGCTATAAACGAACCGAGCCGCTCGTGAGCGGCTCGCAGCTCGGCTCGTTAGTGGCTCGTTCAAGCTCGGCTCGGAAGTTAAACGAACGAACTCGAGCCGATTTTTTCAACTCGTTTTGTAAACGAGCTGAGCTCGAGCTAGGATAAGCTCGGCTAGAGTCGGCTCGCGAGCCGGGGTATATATACTTAAGTTTAGGATTTTTATTGTTATTTCATAATTTGTTCTTTCCGTTTTCACTTTCCAGTCAACCAAGGGAGGCAAGAGCACACGCACACCAATACACCCCCACTCCATAGGAAAATGATATAAAAGATATATACCTTCACAATCAAAATATTTTTGGTTGTATTAGACCTATGCGAGGATATATATACATTTTTCATTGGTCTGTTGAGGCTCGTGAACAAGTTCGAGCTCGAGTCAAGCCAAGGTCCGCTCGGCACTCGTTAAGTGTTCATTGAGCTCAAGCTCGAGCTCGGGTTCGTTAAAAACTTACTAATAAACAAGCTTGAACACGGTAAAGCTCGGCTCTGCTCCTTTGCAGCCCTAGTTGCCGGTGAAATTGAGCCCCTAAAATTAGTCGAGGTGTGTGTAAACTGACCCGAACATCTAAGGTATGCGCCAACAAAAACTCAAATTTTATTTACCTCTTGGGAGCACCTTTTCTTGTCTTTGACTTATAGTTGCCATTTGCATCTAGAGCTAAAGGGCCTACCATTTCCACCCCACAAATCCCACAACTCCATCTCCTCCTCAGAAACTCCAACAAAATCCATGCCAATCACTTCACATTCAAATCTGATAGAGGGCAGCAAGTTGAAGTGCCGAGCATAAGACTCTACGTACTCCATCACTTGGGTGTGAGTGGGATACAAGTCTCTCACAGAGTTGGGCCAGGGCATATCGGAGAACTGGAAAGCGTGTTTTGGGGTTTGGAGTTTGGTTGACTCCATGGTTTGGGCCCAGACGCCGCCGATGGTGGGTTGGGCTTCGAAAACGACGGGTCGAAATCCCTTCTCTGCGGTGTATTTGCAGGCTAGAAGGCCGCTTATTCCGGCGCCGATGATGGCCACTCGTTTCTCCATCAAACGGGTCAACTCTTTGAGAATCTCTGAAATTCACTAATGGTAACTGATATTAAATAGGAAATTGATTTTAGCACTCCAAAAGTTGATGGAGAGACTTCAAAATGACGTCGTTTGGTGTATTAATACAGTTCAATTTTGGAGCCCCTTCATCAATTTTTGGAGTGCCAAAATCACAGTCCTATTAAATACTTCGAAACTAGTCGCTTATGGGTAATGATACGCAGTCGTATGGCGAATAAATTAAAAAAATTGAACTTTCGATACGTTTTGAATATGAGAGGAATGCTTCTAAGATACGTTGAATACTTCGAAACTAGTCGCTTATGGGTAATGATACGCAGTCGTATGGCGAATAAATTAAAAAAATTGAACTTTCGATACGTTTTGAATATGAGAGGAATGCTTCTAAGATACGTTGAATACTTTCCGGATATGTTAGGGGTTAAAAACGATGATGCTATGGTGTCCCCGGTCATTTTGGGGACACCGTAACTTTTGGCATAACAAAACCATTATAAGCATAACAAAAACCTAATACAAGCATAACAAAACCCAAGTCGTATGGCGAATAAATTAAAAAAATTGAACTTTCGATACGTTTTGAATATGCGAGGAATACTTTCCGGATATGTTAGGGGTTAAAAACCAATGTTTTAAAGAATTATAAGTATCTTAGCAAGGGACAAAACAGTTATACACAATACAAGCCCAAAAGGACTTAGACGTCCAGGCAAAATGCCTTTCCTTTCTTCATGCATTCCTCTGGCTGCACCAAGAAACAACATTTTCTTTTGGACATCAAGAAACAACGGACAAACCTATTGGAGCAGCTTCTTTTCGTCGTCCAAACGAGAAATTAGAAAAGGAAAATGAAAAAAAAAAAACTTTTCCCGTTGCCAAAAACTTGACAGGACTCCAAAAAATCACCGGTAAGCCGAATTTCACAGTTGGTTTCATGGTTTAGCGTTGATAAGTTGCCCACATCTTTACCAATACTTTGCTCTTCAGTTCTTTTAACGGTAGAAATTTGGTTGTGCGAAAATAGCAATGAAGCAAGCAAGGCAAATTTTCCAGATCAACAAAACAAAGAAAAGAAAGGCAAACGTTAGCCTCTAAGCAACACTCACAACTGTTGCAATCAAAAGTGCACCTTAAAGAACACTGTGCGCCATGGAAAATAGTACGAAGTACAACAGAAATTCTTTATTGAACAACAATAGTTCAATAACAAGTACTTACTACAGGTCCACAACATAAATTAGCTCAATACAAAGAGTTACATACAGAAATTGAACGAACAACATATGCAACACTAGACTATAATTCCATTTAACCCAGCACGGAAGAAACATGCTTCGGACTCCAGAATGGATTCTCCTTGTTCCCATCGACGTGGGTTAGATCAATATCTTGAAAGAAAGGATTGTTTTTGAAGCACTTAAGCGTGCGATCGTCACTCAAAGGGGCATGCTTTGCTTGTTTCATGGGAAAAGAACTGTCTTGAGGAGCAAAAAGATTTGGGTGACAATTTTCATCATCATCATCAAAGGTTGCCCATCTTTTGGAGCTGCTGTTCTGCTTCTCTCTGGCAGCATTTTCCCATCTTTTGGAGCTGCTGTTCTGCTTCTCTCTGGCAGCATTTTTCAAAGTTTCCATCTCCCCTACATGGTCTTTAAATTCTTTTCTCACCACATCCAACACCACATCACCGTAGCGATCACACCATGACCTAAATTTAAAAGACAAAAGCAGACATCAAAGACAAATAAATAGCGTTTTTTTTTAATAAACATCTGTGTTAGACTTAGTGTCGGATGCAGATATGTGCACAAATGTCTCGTTCATCTAATTCTCGTGGACACCAGGACACAATAACCATTATAGTCATTATTAGCACAAAAGCAACGTAAAATAAGCACTTTGTCAGAATTGAAAACAGATGAAAGCAAATCTTATGAACAAGCACTCACTTGGGAAAGAAATTTTTCAAGTCTGCTTTGTCAACTGGAAGCCTGGTTGAAATAGCATCAATTTGATCATTCCTAAAACACAAAGGTAAACAGTATTTTTGAACAAGCATTAGCATCAATGGTTATTCCATTATTCTCAAGGAATTCAGGAGGTGGGCATAAGTAGAAAATGCTTACGAAAATTGAATATTGGGGTTCTTAGCATTGAGTTCTGTCTGGATTCTCGAGAGCTCCTTCTTTATCTTCTGCCCTAAAACCTGCAAAAGCAAAGCATATCTGACAGTTAGCTACCTCTCATTTCAAAATTAGTCTATTAGCTATGAATAGAAAAAAATGCCAGCATGCAATGTAGGATACCTTATCGACAAAGAAATCCGATGGTGCTCCATTTGAATGTAACTTCCTCTTGATTTGTTTGGTGTCTGGTCCCTCCCCAACTGGACTAGCAACAAGCCGGTTCGATCCCAAAAACATCTCACTATCCGATCTTTCACTGAGCGGCAGAGGAGCTGTTTCATCCTCTGACTCACTTTTCTTCCATTTCTTGAACCCATCGAATCCCCATTGCTTCTTTCCCGATTTCGATACCTTTTCCTCATAATCAAGGCCATGATCACCATTTTCATGTCTCTCCTCCTTTTGAAACAAAGTCCTAAACATCTTCTTCTTCGCCTTTTCGCTCTCACTTCTTGTGTCTACCTTTTTAGACTCCGGTGGCGAGCTTTCCATCATGAGAATAGACTGAGTTTCACTTTCTTTCTGTCTTAGATTACTATCCCAAAAAGGGTTTTCTCTAGAAAGTCCCAGTTCATTCTTAGCGAAGGGGGCAAAATGGTCTGGACCGGGATCGATTGGACCCTTATTTTCCTTACCTTTTCCATTTTTCTGTGATGATCCAAACCCAAAAATCGAATTTGATCCTTTCATTTGCCTCACGGCTGAGCCGTTTTTTGATTTGGTTTTCGAATTTGAGCTCTCTTGAGCAAGCAAACATTTCTCATCTTTCAAATCAATAACAGACCACTCATTCGAGTTCTCTTTCGTTGCAGAAACTATCACGTCTCTTGCCTCGATCTCGGCTCCTTGAACTGCTAGCCTCTGCAACAATGGCCTCTTTGAGGAATGGTACTCATCCTCCGTGATACATTTCGCATACAACAACTCCTACAAGAAAGGATTATCCAATTGTGTTTTTAGAAATTCAGCTAAACAGTCTCAACTTGAAATATTCACAAAGTCCAAATTCAGTTAGAAAATTGAAATGCCAACTAAAAACCAACCCCAAGTACAGCCCCAAAATCAACTTAGTTTTTATGTCCGGGCAAATGCATTAAATAGAATACCTTCCAATATGACAGCTATACGTAGGCAATGAAATCAGCTACAGTTGCCCATAATCGGTCTATTTAATCATGATCTGGAAGTTAATCTAATTGCGCAACGAATCTAATTTTCAAAATTAATTAATCATCTGGAGAGCTTGAGCTACTTAGGCCCCGTTCCAGAACCCTTCTTATTTTATAAGTTCTTATTTCACTACTTCTTATGCTACAAAACCAACAACACTACAGTAGAGTTTCGGTGGAAAAATTGAACACCCACTGGTCAACTATGCCACAATTCAACAAGTTTTTACTACGATTTCAGGCCGGAATTACAAATAATCACATCCAATAAATGAATTCAATTTCAACCAAATCAGCCCAATTTTACAGTAAAATCAACTAACCCTAACCCGTTACAATTTCACAAAGAACTAATTATGCAGTAAAAATCAACCAACCCTACACATTTCAGCTCATTTTTTTTCCCGAAAGATAAAGGAGAATAGGGAAAAACAGAGGATAAACAAAGGAGTACCTGCAAAAAGACCAATTTATCTTTAAGAATGGTGGGTTGTTCATAATCAGCTGGGGAGGCGACAAGGGTGTCGAGAAGGTGGGACTTAAAAGCAGAGACCTCTGTTTCAGCCAAAATACCCTCCTTGCAAAGACCCATCAGCTTCAAAATCTGATGGAACGACTCCTGCTGCCATTTCAGGTTATCCGACTGCTGCTTCGACAGCTGCTGCTCGGCCGCCACGATCGCGGGCAACCGCCGCTTCTTGAAGGAAAAAGGGAGGATGTTTTTGCAGATGGAAGTGATCGAGTCGTGGAGTGAGGTGTAGTACGTTGGAGTGTATGATGATGTGTACACCATTTTCTGGAATCACAGGTTTTTTGAATTGCTGAGAGAAGATGAATTTGTTGGTGATTTGGGATTTTTGGAGAGGTCTGTTGTGAATTTGATTTGCGAGATTTGTGATTTTCGTGAATGAGTATTATTATGGGGTATTGGTTTTCCTGTGTTTGGTGGAAAGGTCTTATTCAGGGTTTCAAATTTTTGGATCCTCCAAATTAACGGTCACTTGGAAATAGCCGTTGTGGTTTCTAACGTTGGATTCAACGGCGCCGTGTCGTCCTTATTTTTCCTTCTTGGGCCAAACTACCACCTCCATTCGCAAAGGGGCCCTTATTAGGGAAAATGACGGTCAATGACGTGTTTTGATAATTAATATCCGTCAAGGATATTTTTAACATTAACAAATATTCTCAGCATGTCTTTGGCGGGTATTAATTATCAAAACACGTCATGGGCCGTCATTTTCCCCCCTTATTATCGTGGACGGAGGCCCAACTTTTTATCTGGACTAGATAATCTAACCACTAACCCAGCTTCATTTTTGTAAATAAAATAAAATAGTTCTTTTGTTTTATTCGTTTTTATAATGCAGGGTATCTCGAACCAAGTTGCGCCATTTCCACAACACTCCGATGGACCAAGAAATTAAAGTCATTCGACTAATTTTTAATTTGTTTTAGATGATATCTTGGGGTCTCAAAACTTTTTTCCTCTCTGCACGGCTTTTCAATACATTTCTCTTCACTTATATCTCCAATATTTAGAATCTATGTCTCTCCACTCATTACACCAAAATCGTCTTTTCTCAAGAGAACAATTCTGAATGGATAAACATATGGTATATTTTTTAGTATAATAATAATAGTGGAATGTGAATGTAAAAACACAAATTATAAATAGGTTTAAACATTTCGAAGCGGGTCCAATTGTCATATGTAGACCAAGCTTCTCTTCTATAAGGCCATCCACAGTGGTATAATCAAAATAGGATAATCAAAAGTTTACACATCAGCTTTTGATTATTCATTTAAGAGGTTGCTAAGCTTAACAATTTTGAGGTTCACAATAGTCACTTCTAGTCCATAACCAAAATAAGGGATCCACTACAATTTCACTCTCTCCCCCTCTGTTTCCCGCCATTCACTCCTCTCCATTTAAGTTTTTTTTGGGCAAAAATATATTGATTTTCTCCCTTAATTTTGGGGAAAAAATCGGTGACTTTCTTCCCTCCTATTATGATTTTTTTTCCTTTTGGGGGTGGGAATAGAAACAGGAAAGAATAGTTAAATACCTTAATCTGGCGACGATGGGTTGAATTATAGATGATTGAGAGAAATGAGCTTTACTTTTTGAGGAAAAAAAAGAGAAATAGTTTGTGGGTGAAGTAAATAAGATATAGAGTAGGCAAAAAAGAGAAGAAAAAAATACCAGTTGAAACACGCATGTATACAAATTTTGGAACTAGTTAATTTATGTGTTGTGGAGTCCACAAATTTTGATTATTGAAAAAGGTTGTTAGTTTTGGTTATCCAAAGCCCAAAATTTGATTATTTCTAAGGATGTTGCTAAGTTTGATTATGCCACTGTGAGCCATCTTTTGCACCAATATTGTTAACTTTAAAAACAACTGGCTTTTAATTATACCACTGTGGATGACCTAAGATGTTTAAGATTTTTTCACAAGTTTGTAAAGGAATCATGCTACATACACGACTAATAAACCACGACCCACCTAATAAGGACTAGTACTTATCATAAAAGATGATAGTTTGCAAAGGAAGGGATGGGAATACAACCCACATAATAAGGAATGGTTGGTTGTGTGGAATGGAGAGTGCTGACCAGCACCCCTTGCCAAGTAGGGTGTCGAGTGGCATCCGGTTGTTCATTTCGACACGGACGACTTAGATATGAGTATTCGTGCTGAGATGAATGGCTCCATGTAATCGATTTTCACACTCTTATTTGTTAATAATCATAGTCTTTTTCTGTTTATTTGTGTAATCTTTCATGCTTGAAAAGATAATATTGTAAATTTGCATTACACGAGGACAAAAAAGGGAGTGTGAGGGATAAAAAAAAAGAAGTGTGAGTACCCAACGTAATATATATAACAAGATAGGAAGACTCAAGGGTGAGGAATGAATTTTTTTTCAACAATACATTTGTGTCTATCACAAAATGTGTGAAGTCTACATAAATGTGTGATAGGAAAAAATTTATGGCACATAATAATTACTCAATTTAAAAGAATTTAGGACATAATATGTAATTGTGTTCGAAGCTGTTTGATGAACATGATGTGATTATAGGAATCAAACTCCAAATGTAATTATATCCAGAATTATGTATTTAAAATTCGGTCTTCCTAACCTCCTCTGCCAATAATTTCAAACAAGTTCGGATATCAATATATATCTCACGAATATTAATACTCCCTCCGTCCCATTTTGGTTGTCCATATATTATTCATTTTGTCTATTTTGTGTCTATTGCGCATATTTTTCAATCTATATAATAAAACAGCTCAGTATTTGAATTTTATGTACATAAATCTAACAGCCCAAACTTATCCCTCATAAATCTTACAGCTGAGAAGAGTCCTAGGGCTGGAAAATTTTATTTTCAATCCTCTCTAACCTTTTCTATTCCAACTCTCTTTTGTTATGGAAAGATAGAAAACAATAAAATTTCATTGCCAAAAAAAAAAAGAGCCGGATTTTGAAATAAGAAGGGAAGTAATTTTTGAAACCTTAGCACTCTTTCTCTCCGAAGCAAGGCGAAATCTTCTCTAACTTTTCCTATCCCAACTCTCTTTTCTTATGGGAAGATAGAAAGTAATAAAATTTCATATATAAAATTAGTGCAAGGCAGATCGTAAACTAAACAAAATAAAAGGGTAAGAAATATTTTTGTTTATCGGTTGATCAATTTCAATTTTTTGGGGGTGTGTGTGTTTTTTTAAAACTAAATAAAAGGGTAAGAAAAAAATCTGTTTGACCCTAATTTAAGAAAAAATCTTCCCGTATAAATCAGTTTCGTTGGCGAGGTAGTCAATAGTTTCGCAATTCATTTTAATTATATTCAAAACGCGTTGCGCCATGCCTTCAGGCACTTTCTCATGATTTCAACAACTTTTAATTTTATTATAAAACAAATTAAAATCTATCAAATAAGATTCATATTGTATATCTTTAGATATTCACATTGGAAGATAAGCGATTGAAAACTAACACGAATATCAAAAAAGAACAACCAAAATGAGACAAAGGGAGTAGATTTGTACAAATATCAATACACATTTTTTGAATATTAATGCACGTTTAGGCGTTTATCTATTGAATGGAGGTTAAAATCAATTCTTTAAAATTAATTGTGTACTAGATTTTTGAAAGACGTAAAAGACTTAAAAGTACAGCACGCCCGGTCTAATAAGGATAGGTTCTCTTATTCTATGAGGCTAGGAGGGCTGAAGTTCAAAATCTCGAGTAAAATCATTCATTTCATGGAATCACAATTTCTTTTCTATTATTTCAATTAATCAAATTAACATGACTGCTAGTAAGAGTACTCAATAGTGAATTTGTTACTATTAAGGTTGGTACGGCCGGGCTGCATCCACCAGACCAGAGAGACATGCATGTTTACATGTTCATTCATATATCGGAATCCGGACATGGAGTCAGAAATGTTCCATTTCTTAAACTCAGTGAGAGCATCGTCCACGCAAAAATTTGAAATGATAAACGTCGGCACCAATGTGATCGGACCACATACGTGTTGAAAACCTAGAGGCTAGAAGCTATTTACTTACGACTCGAGAACCTTATATATCATGGAGTCATACCCCCAACTTAATTCTGAAAGCATACGTGTTGCTTCTTAATTTTTTTCAACTTTTTGGTTGAGCTCGATTGGGGTGTGTCATCTGAAAACTAATGCTATATAGGAGAGAGAATTAATGAGAGAGCTTGATTTTTTTTTTACCTTTGTAAATAGTATAGATAACATTTCTTGATTTGATTGTGGTCAACATACAAATATATATACATCCATATATGTTCTTTTTCTTTTTCTTTTTCTTTTTCTTTTTCTTTTAAAAAACTTACAAACTTGTTAAATGCATAGTTTCATTTCTTTGGAGCAGGCACAGATTATTGCTTGGCCGTGCATCACATGGGACGTCGAACCATAGTTTTAAATAGCGATAGCGGAGTATGTATCAGTAGTGGTGACTAAAAATCATTTCCAACTTGAAATCCAAATCAAACAATGGAAAAGAAGAAGAGAGACTGAGTGTTTTTTTTTTTTTTTTTTTTGTTTATATTGTATACATCGGTGGGCATTTTTAGAGCCCGCACAACATGAACATCAGAATTTCCAACTGCTAATATCCATCTATTGCTGAAGCCACACCACGGATTCGCCAACGGCCTAACCTCTCTCTCCATGTGAGATTGGAGAAATTATTCATTGCTCCTGTGGCGGTGCTCGATGCTCCTCCTCCATACCACACAATCATACGGGTTTGCGCGTTTAGTTTCTGGGGCCACCGCGTGGCGGTATCCCAAAACACTGAATAATTCGTCGTGAGATTGAGATTGTTCTTATCAATTACAAGCAAGTGATCTCGGTCGTGACCGCCGGTTTCACGGGATCGTACCCCTCCGGCACCGTCGTCAGTGGCGGCGACCTGGTGGAGAAGTTGCGCGAGGGAGCCTCGTCGACGTGGCCGCCGCCGTCGAAATTGAGCGAGTAACCGAGGGGATCGTACTTGAAGTTGGCCGAACACGAGTGACGACGGCGGTGGCCGCCTATCCGGCTGATTATATGGCGGCACTTGTCTTTGATTTCCGGAAATCCATGAGCCCGCGATGCGAGCCATGCGGACGAGGCACGTAAGAGCCTCGGCCTATCGTCGGAGGAGGACGGGGAGTGTAGGGATCCGGCCTGGTGGTTGGCGGGGAGGCAGCAGGAGAGGCATAGCGTTTGTTTGAACTTGGTTTTTAGGGAAGGTGAGGTGCTCTGTTCGCCTTCCATGAGAGAGAGAGAGAGAGAGAGAGAGAGAGAGAGAGTGGTTTGTTGGTGAATGTTGGAGCTTCTAATAATACAAACCACTCCTTTTTGGTCCACATCTACCAAATGTATCGTCAGTAACAAAAACGACAAATTTACAAAAATGAGTTTTGGCTCAAGAGGATTATAGAAGTTAAAAAAGACGAAATCATAATTAGTTCAAAACGGGAGGACGAAATCTTTAACTCTGTTAGGCTTCTAGGACGAATAATTAAGCGTCCCAAAAAAAGGAATATTGTTTAAAAATAGTTTAATCGGAGCAGTTCCGGGAACATCTATAAAAACATCTAAAAAAAATATCTCATAATTTCTGATCAAATTTTAATGATCCGAGCCGCTCAATGTGATCAGAATGTGATTTCAAGGGTGCCCGCTAGAAAATCAGCAGAAAAAATGATCGGGAAGAGCTTGTTCCGAACAGTTTTTTTTATTGAACGGTTCAAATAAAAACTGCTCAAATCAAGCATTTTTCGATCTTTTTTTTTGCTAATTTCTCACGGGCACCCTTAAAATCACATTATGCACACATTGAACGGTTCAGATCATAAAAATTTGATCAGAAACTATGAGATTGAGATTTGAGATGTTTTTTTAGATGTTTGTTTAATTATGAGAAAATATTTAATTAAAAAATTATTTTCCCAAACTCTTGTGTCTTTAAGAATCATATTTTTTGTTAATTTTTCCGATTGCACTGAGATTTTGACACTTTGACCAACAGCTAAAATACAATACAGAAATTAAATTAAACTGATAATGTGAGATGAGTATATAGTCAAGACGTACTAAAATATACTCCGTACTACACTTCTAATGTACGTTTAATTTCTCTCGAAATAAAGTTCAATTGCATTTACTACAGTACTCACGTTACGAAAAATATCATGGAAAACTTCATCTTTTACAGTATTACTGTAGTTATCAACCTAACTTTTATCGTCCAGGTAAATTTACTACTCGAGTTTAACTCATACTCGGTTTGTTAAAAGTTTATTTGAGATCACATTTTTATACAAATAACGAAGTTTGAAAACCTGGACTTGACAAACAAAAACTCAACTTACAAAACTAATATTATTCAAAGAAAATCGAATTACTAGCTATCTAGAACCACGTGGCATTGCTCCAAAAGCTTGAATAATATTTCGTCAATCCCACATGTAAAAGTCCCAGCTGTTATACTTATTCGGGTAAATGCTAAATGCACACTTGCAAAGGTCATAATTATTTCTCTCTCTCTCTCTCTCTCTCTCTGTGTGGAAAAAGGGGGAAAAATGCACTCTCTTCCCATCTGCATCTTTGGCCAGTGAAACTATTAACTATATAAATGGGAATGGTGTTGTTCAGTGGTGTGCGCAGCACCGTGCTGCACACCTCCGAGCCGTCGGATCGTGCATCCGATGGCTCGAATCTCATCTCAACAATAAACGGCTCTCGATCGTTAGTTGCCGAGATAAGATCCGAGCCGTCGGATACACGATCCAACGGCTCGAAGGTGCGCAGCGCGGACCGCACTGCACAACACCAACCGAAGTCCAAATTATAGATGCACTTTATTTTTTATTTATTTTTTTGGAACCACCAAACATTGCTGCTCCTTAGTAAGAGGCAAGAATAAATGACAATATTAAGGACCTAAGGTTGGTAGGGGGTTGCATCCAACGGAGATACATGCATTTATATATAAATTACTTGTATCCATATATCCAACGCTAATCAGGAAGAACCATTTTAAATTCATAGGGGTTGAAAACTTGAACTATGTATGGAACCCAATGGATAGATCAAGTGGCAACGGAGAAAGAGTTGTAAACTCAGACATCATGAATTCAAAACTTAACAATCTCTTTGGGGCTCCACCCTTGGTCAAGGGTGGTCACTTGAACACTCTATAATATTTTTATATAGAATTAGTGGCAGTGTGGATGACTTGCAGACTTTGACTCAGTGACGGCTCCACCATTGGCCAAGGGTGGTCACATGTAGTATGTTTAGTTTTATTTTAGTTTATTTCTTCTAGAACACACTACCCAAAAATATTAGACCACCTATTCAAAATATTTGAACACCCAACTCAAAAATCAGCCCACAAATTAATCCAATGTATACAACCCAAGTACGGAGTAATAGATGAAATTTTGTGTATATATAGTTGTGGTTTCTAAGAGACTGTTTAGATTTTTGAACACCCTTCTCAGAATTTCTGGAGCCGATACTACTTTGATTGAACCTGGAAGGGAATAGTTGAGGCGCACGTAAGCTAGCTCAGACACCCCTAACCGAAAAATTATTTTAGAATTATTGAACGGCTTAGATTATCTATGCGAGACCCATAGTGGACCACGCGTGCTGGTTTGTGCACCAACCATCGGTGGCCATAGCAGGGTTCCTTTCTCAATGTGAAATCTTATTCTTCATACATCCATTTTTCTACAAGAAAAGAGTGATTTATAATTTCATACTGATGGAGATAAAAGTGTGCCCAAAAAAAGTGTGTCAATTTGAAGTGCCAAAAAAACAGGAAAAAGTGTCAAGGACGAGTTATGGAATTTGTTTGGACTTGGACGGGGGGGGGTTTCTAAAATCAAATGGGCTATCAAGTTGGTTCTTCAACAAAATAGGCTTGGTTTTCTGGGGATTATTATTGTTGCCCATGACATGGGCCAAGTTAGGCCGATTGGCCCATTAACATGTCTACTGCAATAACTATATTGTAAGAAGGAAAAAACTAACCTCCGCCCATTAGGCGTAAGATAATGGGTAGAAAATATATCAATATTCGAAAAAAATGTATTGATATCCGTGAAATTTGTAGTGATATTCGAACTTGTTTGTCTTTATACTCTTATTATCCTCCGCCTAGTATGCTGAGGTTAGCAACCAACTTCAGGGCCTCGCCTCAATCCTCTTCATAGTGTCTATTTTGGCTTTCCTCGCCCTTTCACGAGCAAAGAGGATGCCCACTCTTATCGTCAAAGTCTTTGTTTCACCATCTCGGTTTAGTCTTTCGGTGAGCATATCTTTTCTGGAGAAGGGATTGTTGCTGCTATTGCTGGGATAGGATGGATTACGGCAATTTTTGGTTATCGTATACATCTAGTCTCTACCTCTCTTTAATAGTATTTTTTAAGTAATTATTCTGAAATTTTAGCAAGACCGTTCCTTATTTCCTTATACGTAGACCAAGATTCTTCTAGAAGGTTAGTAAATGGTACTAGTTTGGGACATAAAAACACTGCAAAAAATTGTTACCCATGATGTTAGTATGAAAACATCTCTTTGTATATAATTGACTTTTGCAAATAAACAAAAGGTAAAAGATAATCATAACAAAACAATTATCTCTTTTTAAATTACATGAAGAGGTAATTACTGAAGTAAATATGAAACAGCTTAAGTTTTTTTTTTGAAAGGACCAAAAAAAAAAAAACCGAACACGCACATTCAGGGTAGAGTACACAGTGGTCTCTATGCTCTTATCCTGGTTTAGGAATTTAATTACAGAACACCAAAAAATCTCCCCCATCTACAAAATCTCCCCATCCTACAGGGGAAAAAAATTAATCTCTCAACAGGATATGAAATTGCGTATTAAAGAACTGACAATTTTATCAGGGGAAAAACCCAAAGATTTCTATTCCAAAGCACTAGAACGTTTATTCCCTTCTACATTTGACCCAAAAAAAAAGAAAAGAAGTAGCTTTATTAGTTATTACTGCATGCTGAATTTGCAACAAGGTGGCCAAGAGGAAAGACACTGCAGGGCTAAACAAAAAGGTGCCTGGAAGATCAACTTTTACCTTGAGGCTGTGTTGGGGGAACAGACTGTTGAGTAACTGCTTTTGGGGGAACCTTAGCTGCCATCGAACGTAACTCATTCACTATCTCTGTGAAACTTGGCCTTTCTGATGTCTCTGACGACCAACATCTCTCCATCAGTGATCTCCATTCTGGGTCGCAGGATTCTGGCACCAGCGGGCGCAATGTATTGCTCACAATACCTCCTGAAAGTATATACTATCAGCTGCTTCAACTTGAATACAAGTTGAAGTGGACTAAACAAATTGAATCAGGGTGGAGTATTACCAATAATAGCCCCATAATGCAAGTCAGCATATGGTTCTTCTCCAGTAAGAAGTTCCCACATCACAATCCCAAATGAGAATACATCAACCTGAAATGCAACAAAGATCAAAATACACAACTCCTGCATTCAGAGAGAGAGAGAGAGAGAGATCATGTGAAAAGATGATAGGTTGAAAGTTGAAACCATTAACCTTTTCAGAAACGAGGCTACTGCTTCCATTCAGAAGCTCTGGTGCCATCCAAGGAAGTGTTCCCCGCACACCACCTGAGATAAGTGTCTGACATTTCACCTTGGATAGCCCCAAATCACCGACCTGTCACAAGACCCTGCACCAGTCAGCTGATACATTGCACACAACATAGACCAAAAAAACATTGAACTGTCTTGAAATGATCATTAGCTATAACGGGAGAAAATCAAATTTCTAATGTGATGTGTGTAAAATAACTGTCAGACAATATAGTTTGAGAATGAATTGAATACACATACAACGCAACAACCTAAAGAATAGAGCTCTCTAGGACAGCCTAATCACTCTTATTTCACACAACAGTTGGATTTAAGATTTAATCTCGGAAGGATGTGATTTTTAACTTTCTATTGTCAACACAAGGTTGACTGTAGGGCTGCTCTTTTTCCTCTCAAAGAACATCCAGCCTGTGCAAGTATGTTTTTCCTCTCAAAGAATCAGGTCCTATACGACTTCTTTTCCTATCCAATCTATTGGGTTTGGGCTTTTTACGCTATGTACTTGACTATAAAGTTCAAGCCTCATATTATCTGTATTTGTTCCATAAAAATTTCATATAAAAGCAATATTTGGCCAAGTTTTTAAACTCATGTTCATATAGAAATAAATTTTAAAAAAGTATAAAAATATATCAAAACATAATTACACAACGAATCCTTGTATTCATATCCTTACACTCACACCTGATACATACACCCGAGTCCATGTAACATACATTATGTACACTATTACAAATGATAACAACCAAGCATGGGAAAAAACAGCACTAAAGGTCCCCCGGACTTCCACCTGGTTTTTCTTTTCGGCATAAGTAGAGTAGTAAACAGAGCAAGATAAGGGGGAACACTGTTCTGAATACTAAAGTAACAGGAGGCCCGATCAGCTAACCTTGCATATCGGTCTGTGAGGATCACGAAGATTAACAAGCAAGTTGTCACTTTTCAAATCAAAGTGTACAATATTCTTTCCATGCAAGTACTCCATTCCAAAGGCAACATCCATAGCAATCACTAGACGCTTTCGTTTATCAAGATTCCTAACAATAATAAGTAAAGCATCAATCCCTTCGGGCCAATTAAAAAAAAAAAAAATGCATCAATGCCTTTGGGCTAATAAAAAAAAAGCATCAATTCCTTCGGACATCGCAAATGATACTATCTTGTACATGAGGTCAAACTAAACAAGGAAAAAGATATGAGGATTCAAGAACCAAAAGGAGCACATGTTACCTCTCACTCTTCTGCAAAGCATTTCTTAGAGAACCATTAACCATATATTCTGTCACTGTTGCCACTGAACCACCAGGACCATCAAGCACAACACCATAGAAGGCCACCACATTCGGATGGTGCAAGTCAGCGAGATTGATTGCCTCATTCCAGAAGTCGTCTCTCTAATGAAATTAAAAGAACACCATTGTAAAGAATAAAACTTTGAAGATAAATGGACGTGAAGCATATTGGTTGTAATGTTAGGACCAACAAACCATGCGTTCTTGTTCCGAAGGTTTCCCAGCAAAACACCTATCATTGATCCGTTTGATTGCAACATCAGTACCCCTCCACTTTCCATGATAAACGGTACCAAAGGTGCCAGAACCCAATTCCCGAAGTTCCTCGAGGTCACTGTTCTTTATAATCTGCAAAATCAAAAAAGAATGATTTTTATGCCAATGAGTAAGGCACGGAATAAGAAATAAACTAATCTTCAACCTGTAAGCGACCAAGCCCATCTGATACAGGAAACCCGGGATTTGTCTTTTCTGGTAGTTTGGCCTTGATGTCCTGAATTTGAACAACATGGGCAGGTAAATGCAACTAGAAAATGCACTCTGCAGATGGAAAGAACAAAAAGCTACCCAAAAAACAGATACAAGTGCGAAGGAAGGTAAGCAGTTTAAGGACCTCGAAGCTTGCTTTATTCAATTCAAGATCAGTCTTTTGAACTTCACTGTCTTGATTGACATCAGAAAGACTTTCACTCCTGTCATGCATGGTGGTTATGTCCGGATTTGAAGGCATAGATGACTGCAGAACAGAAGCAGCTACGCCCTCGGCAACAGCCTGAAGTTCTTGCTTTATAAGTTCCTCTGCTGAACCTTCAGCAGTGAATAAGAAATTAATGTACAGACATTCCCAATAAATATGAAAAGGAAAACAGGATACACCAAAAAAAAAAACAGAAAAGTTCTCACCTTGGGTGGTCCTAATCATATTGCCAGTGGGCTGGTAAACTCCATCATCCAACTGCGCTACTGCAGATGCTTCCATTCTATTGCCTATTGGTAATTCTCCACCGCTTTCCATATGATTTTCCCCAAAAGGATCCCTCATACCAAAACCTTCCTTTCGTAATGCGATTCTGGTAGGCCTGGGTGGCGGGAAATGAGTATCATACCGCAAATTCCAAGGATCTTGGTCACTGAAAAGTGAGGTTGAGGAATCTTGTACATCCCCAACCCTGTTAGAAGGCGAAACGGAAGATGATATACTCCCATTGGAGGCTACATTGCCAACATTATCAGGAAGTAACTTATTATGGAATAACGAAGGATTCTCTTTCCATTCACCAATAGGTGGAATTCTTTCAGTTCTCTGGGCTAAATTAACATCAGAAAATGCAAGATTACCATAAGAAGCTTCATCAGGAGCCAAATAGCTAACGCCAAGGTTTGACTGTAGGTATGATGTAGGAATACCCAAAAGTGGTGATTGTGCTACAACATGGGACTCCGGTGGTTGAAAATTATGCAAGTAAGAAACCTCATTTGAGGAAGGCAGCAGTTCATTCGGTTTGATGTGATTTGTATCCAATACCATTCTCTGAGTGCTTAGGGCATTTTTTACAAACGGCTCCCTTACAACACCTTCCTTCCTAGGATTCTCACTCGGTGACTTATTTTGCTCTTTACTAATGAAAACTTCTGGGGGACTTACCTGGAGATTTTCCATCCTGACACCTACATGTTTGAGATGGTCGTACGACTCTATGATATCTTCTTTATGAGCAATGCCAGGAAGTTTACTGTAATAATCCTTTGGAGATTCGCGTACCAGCTGATCCGACATCTGGAAAGGCATACCTCCACCAGGATTGATATCGCTGTTAACTACCGGTTTGTTCATTACAATCTCCTGTTTAACCTGGTATTGGGGTGGCACTGCATGAGGCAGGACAGCATTCTTTTGGGATGGCTGAGTAAGGGTAGTCATGGCCCCGCTATACGGAGATTGTACACCAGTGGCAAACCCTACCACACCCTGGGGAACAACTGATACTTTGGCGTGATCAGAATTCTCAGCACTTTGTAAACTTATTCTCTCATTCTCATATCGCTGCACAACATTTTGTGCGGCCATGACTGCCGCTGATTGAGGTATCCCAACTTCCTGATCTAAATTACTCAAAACCTTTGGTCGCACTCCTAGCTCAACGATACCTTCTCCCGGGGCTCCAATTACAACAGCCCTGTTCATTGGCGGGGCTCTCGTTTTGTCCTCCAATCGGAGACTATGATATATAGGGTTCAAATCAGATGCAGTGATTGCAGGGCTCTCTCTTTGGTCCTGTACCACTGTATCCGAATGTGCATGAGGCAATGCTTTCTCACACATATAACAGTCCTTGAATGTTCTGATTTTCTCCGGAAGAGTTACCTGCTGATTAGATGCCCATCCCTCAGAGAAAACCACTTGCTCTGGGTGTGAAACCTGACTCCATCCGTAACCTCCTCCCACCACTGAAGTAGGGACCTGAGCTTGATAGGCATTGTAGCTTTGGTCACTGGGAAGCTGGACAACCCTCGCCCCAAATGTTCTTTCGTTGGGATGGTGTTCCACACGAATTTGTTGCGGTTGTACCATTGGCTGCATCATGTTAGGTTTCATATTGACATGAGTTGAAGGAACCATTGTCATGTGCACTGCAGGGATAAACTGATGAGAGAAAATACCAGAAGCATTATCATGGAACTGTTGATGTGTGGACATAGGCCCAACATTCCCCAATAGCTGATTTGGGTACCCCATCTGTGAAGGAACCTGTACATAATCTGCATGGTTCAATGTTTCTTGGGGAGGAGGATCAATATAAGCCTGCAAATAAGGTGCAGGGGGCTGAAAATTAACTCCAGCTTGCTGCACTTCAGCCCCAATTTGTTGCTGCTGTACATTAACAGGCACAGATCTCTCAAACTCATACTCAGGCTGAGACGACAGAGTTTGAGGGGTAGTTGACATCATCATCTGAATACCCAACGGAGCGGTAGACATTTCAGCATTAGATGGAGGGGTAGGATCCACACAAACCAATCTTGGGTTATGTTCTTGAGTTGTGGCATCATTGGCTTTAGGAGAAAACACACCAGTAGATGGGGGGCCAGTAAAATCCCCTTGACAATGGCCTGACCCATCAATAGCCTCGTTCCCACTCATGTCCGAATTCTGCGTGGATGTTGCACTTGCCATGCTCTCCTTCCTTGCGATACTACCACTGACTCCACCCATGATCCCATTCACCGCCTCAAAGTATCGCTGCCCACTATCTTGCAATTCGCCATATTGCATCACCCCAGAAGAATCAAGCTCTGAAGATGAAAATAGAAACACCCTCAACTTAAATGACCTATCTGAAGACCTCTCGACGAATTTCTCATACTCATCCATCATATTTTCGAGATCATCGGGACAGGAAACAGATACAAGGGCATCAAGCTCTTCATCGGGTAACTGGTACTTGATAACAACATTCTGCCCGTAAGTATCAACCATCTTCTGAACTAATTCGTCGAAGCTCACATCTCTCCTAACGCTAATAATCCTAGTCTGCCCTCCAACATATCTGAGCATCCCATCGCTTGGCCTCGGAAGAATCTTCCCCCCAAAACTACACAGAAACTTAACTTTCTTCCCCGAAACCGAGTCCTCTCCGCCCTCATCACTAGCCTGATCGGAGGCATTGCCACCGACCCGTGCCCCAAAACTTGGGGTGTGACAATACCCTGTTGTCACATTACCACCAGGAGGAGCAACAACACCTACGGGCATCCGAGGGCACCATGAAGCCACCCCCGAAACCACATTACTATACCCTAAACCTACAAACCCTGCATCAGACACTGTTGGCGGGTAGTAAACGGGAATCGACCTGGGACTACCAGCATCGCGAACCGGATTCCCTAAAAAACCCTCAACTGTCCTACCAGATGTCGTCGTTACCGGAGCAATGCGAGTCTCGTCGGGCATTGTTCGAGCTACATTCAGAGGCCGTAGATCTCTAGGTACTGAGCTCTGATCAAAAGCCATCTCTAATACAGACAAAAAGAAATCTAGTAAATATACCGAAACAGTGAAAGCAAGCGGCTTTATCTGTATTCATAAATTCATAAATTCAAGTCAGTAGTTCTAGTATTGAACCTTTAAAAAAAACCCTAGTTCTCAATTGAACTGAAAAGGGATACGCAAAAAAAAAAAAAAAAACTAGCAATTTCCCAGTATATCAAGCAATAAACAGTAACTAGAAATAGATAGATAAATACCAGATTCGAGCCGAGTCTTTGGGAGAGAGAGGAGAAGAAGAAGTTGAAGAACGGGTCAGTGAATTGAGAGTCGTTCAATTCGACAGCTTTCGCGATTCGACCGCCTTGGTGATTCCCTCTCTCTCCTAAAATTTTTTCTACTCTCTCTCTATCTCTCTCTCTCTTCTGTGTGTGTGTGTGTGTTTTCTAATTTATTTTCTGTGTCAGCTGAGGAGGGGGGAGATTGGAGAAGGATTGAAGGTGGCGCCGTGTTATGGAATGTGTGTAGCCGAGAATTTTCTTTCTTAGGATTGAAGGAAATAAATTTTAGAGAGAGAGAGAAAGAGAAAGAGAGAGGAGAAGGAGGAGGATGGGGCACGTGGAGCGATTCATGCAATGGTTTTGTGTGTATGACAAGGACATGGGATTTGGTTGAAAGCTCTTGCCGAGTAGTATTTTCTCCAATCACATCAGGGAGGGAGGAGAGGACCCTGACTCACCCTCTTCGTCTCGTCGAGAAACTTTTATGTATCCCGGGGATACCAACCCCTTGGTATCTCCTTCCGGTTCGTTTCTTATTTTTTGGATATTTTTCGATCGCATTTGGATGATCGGCTCCGTTCATTTTGTCGAGTTCGACGAGAACCTTAATCATATCAAAAATCGTGTTCATCGGACTTTATTTGATACATGATCGGCACACGTGAAAATGGAAAAAAAACCAAAACTGTCCAAAAAACACACTGAATCGGAACCCAGTTTTGGTTTTTTTTTTCCCATTTTCACGTGTGCCGATAATATATCAAATAAAGTCCGATGAACACGATTTTTGGTATGATTAAGGTTCTCGTCGAACTCGACAAAATGAATGGAGTCGATCATCCAAATGTGATCGGAAAATAGCCGAAAAATGAGAATCGAATCGGAAGGGAATACCAAGGGGTTGGTATCCCCGGGATACATAAAAGTTTCTCCTTTGTGTCATTGTTTTTCTTGAGGAATGCCACATGCACGTATTTTTTACGTAATTCCGGACACAACTGTATCTGAAATGGTTGGTTATACGTGGGTCCATATGCATTCAACGGTTTGGAGCATAGTTCTGTCCGGATTTGTGTAAAAAATCTGTATTGCTAGACTTTTTCTGTTAGTTGTAAATGTGATCAGGCAAGATTTGATATTTAAATCTACTACTAATCCATAAGCAAAATAATTATCGAAATCTTTTGGTGGTCGGGTATTGTTATCCTATAATTTGGAACCCACCCAAATACGGAAAGTCTGTTCACACAGACATTTCATGCACAAATTGTGCACAGATTTTTCAAGAGTATCCGTGAAAAATCAGCTCAATTCGATACTTATAGGTGCTCGATCCAATCACTTAACTTTTCATTATTCTGAAATCTCAATGAAAAGTTAGATGATTGGATCGAGAACTTATAGGTATCGGATTGAGCTAATTTTTTACGAAAATCCTTGAAAAAATGTTTTACATTTAATGAACGAATTGAATCGTTTGTATGGGACCCGTGGTAGGCTCCACAAAAAAATATGTGCACAATCTATGCACTTTTTTCTGTGTAGGTAGCAGCTTTCACCCAAATAAGAATGGTGCTACTGGTACAAATATAAAATCTGTACCAATGTATACAAATTCCATTTTTGTCTTGTTTTGGGTCTCAAAAAAATGATCAGAATCGCTCATTTTGTTTAAAATACTTTATTTACGGCTCCTGCGAAAAATAAGCTCAATTCAATATCGGTTAAGACACCTACAAAATATCCAACTTTATCCCAGAATTCAAGCCTGAATTCTAGAGCAAAGTTTGGATGTTTCGTAAATGCTCTTACCGATACCGGATTAAGCTTATTTTTTGCAGGAACTATAAGCAAAAAATTTCAAACAAAATGAGCGACTCTGATCATTTTTTTGAGGCCCAAAAAGGGATTTGTACTCACTGGTATAGATTTTTTATCTGTACCATTAGACTTTCTGCCCAAATAACAGGAAATATTTACTCTATTACCAAATGTTCGGATCAATTTGTGCACACTTAACTATTTTTTTAGCTTTCTCATGCCCACAAGAAACATTCATCCCAAATATTTATGTGAGTACGAGGGATTAGTTATCTTACTAATTTATTTCCATTATATACTAAGCACGTGTAGTTTACGTGATATATTCTTCTCCCACTTTCAAAATTTTAAAAGATTTGGGAAAAAAATGTACATCACACAACATAAAATCTATAGGCAAATGATTTCGCAACTCCTTTTTTTTTTTTTTGTTAACGGCACTTCCCTGCAAAAAATAGAGTGCCGTTGTAACGACCCGGATTTTTGTCCTATTTTTTTTTAATACAAATTTGTAATGTTAAATTCAAATTCAATGATCAATTAAATTAATTAGTTAAAACACATGATTATGTTAGTATGGGATAATATACGCTTTACTGTACATACATTCATAATTCTCTTTATCTTAAATAAATAAATAAATAATCAAAACAAAACCCAAATTTCCCTCCCACGCTCAACTACTCTCTCCCCCATTCCAGCTGAAAATAAGGCTACCCACCACCACCATCTGCAGATTGTAACCTCCCCACTCCTCCCTCTATGCCATGAACCTGTTGGGTTTTTTTGCTATGTGGGAAAAGCTGTTGGAAAAGAAAAGAAAGAAAATGCTGGCTGGTTGTGTATTTAATGGCATTAGTTTGCATAGAAAGTGTGGATGGTTCGGTGGAGTTAATTGGCTTTGGGTGGTGCACTTCATCAAGTCCCATAGAGCATTTGTTGACCTTGGCTCTAGATTGTTCTCGGCAAATGAAGAGTTTTTTTTGGCTAGTTTTTGTCATGCCTATTTATAGGCTGTGCCGAGATTAGTGTAAAGGGTGGGGAGAAAGAAAGAGAGACTGAGCAGAGAGGAGAGTCAGTCCGGGAACCCCTTGGGGGTCTCCTCCACCGTGAGGTTCTGTGAGGGGATCCACGTATTTTGGTTGTGGTGTTCTCTTGTGTGATTTTGTTTTTGTTTGTTGCGCGCTTCGGTTGCGGGTGGGATTATCGGGCTTAATCCCAACAACTGGTATCAGAGCTAATGGTTAGTGATCCTGAGAAGAGCCGATGGTTGGCGATCCTGGAGCAGTCGACGGTTGCAGATCCGGACTGTGGTTGTCAGGAGGAACACAAAAAGGGACGTGCTGCTTTGTTGGGCCCTCGGAAAAGAAGATGTTAGTACACTGTGTGTTTGTGCTCTTTAAATTAATTAGTTAAAACACATGATTATGTTAGTATGGGATAATATACGCTTTACTGTACATACATTCATAATTCTCTTTATCTTAAATAAATAAATAAATACGTAGAGATGGGGTGCGAGGCGCCCGACTGAGCACGGGGTGCATTTGATTAGTGTAGCGGGTTTAGCCACGGAAGAGCTAGTGAGCAAGGAGACATTCAGTCAGCGGTGTACCCGTTGTGGGGGTGATGAGACGCTCGACTTGGAGTGACACAGGCGCTTGCTAGAGTGGCTGAACGGGTTCAACGATTTTTCACATGAGCAAAAAGGGGGTGATTGTTGGGTTTTTTTGACCCAAATTTCCCTCCCACGCTCAACTACTCTCTCCCCCATTCCAGCTGAAAATAAGGCTACCCACCACCACCATCTGCAGATTGTAACCTCCCCACTCCTCCCTCTATGCCATGAACCCACTACAAGTCTACAACCCCCCACCTCCACACTATCTCATTCTCTCCCATTATACACACCCATATAATTCCGAAAATCAAAACCAAAGTTACTCCTTTCCATTTTACTACTCAGTCCAGAGAAAGAAAAGAGAGAAAGAGAGAGAACTTGAGTTCTCATCCATGGAGTTTTAAGAGAGAGAGAGAAAAACGGGTTCCTACATAACACTACTCCATACATCAAATTCGGGTTTCCAATCAACTACTACATCACCGAGCATCAACAGCCCACCTTCCATTCGTTCCGAGGCAACCTCGGAGTTCTCCAATTCCGTCGTCTTCTCCAATCGCTAAAAAAATCAACCGAACCCATTAATCGCTTTTTTGACCGGATTCGAGGTAGTATAATCGCTTCCCTACTTTCTTCTAAGTATATTTAGTTCCTATATAATGATTTTGACAAGTTGTAGTGAAGGAAATCATCCCCATGTATCAAATCCATGTGATCCGAACTTACCCTGTTTTCTGAAAATGAAACTCATTTGCACTGTAGCTTGCACGCTAGTTTTTAAAAAGTCAGGTCTTGAAAGTACAGTTTGCTCCCTGTGTTTATGTAATTCTAAATTCTACTCCTGTGGTAATTAGTTTTCGATTTCGGCAGTAGACTAGGTTTGACTGCATTCTTGTTTACACTTTTGTTACATTGTGTTTGGAATGACTAATACTAATTGTTTTACGGAACATGAACGTAATTATAATATGTTTCAACATTAACTAAACCTTATTTTAATAAAATATATTTATATAGATATAAATATAAGCTCTAATTTTGTTATGGAAGAAACAATGTACATGACTACATTAAATAGGAGTATTAGACTACCCCAAAGAGAATTTCATATAACAAAGTACATTGATAATAAATGAATTGTATATTACTATAAAACAATGCATATGATAAGTTATGAAACATTTTATTCCTTGACAAATTGATAGCTAAAGACGTCATAATTTCTAGAAGAATAAAATGACTATATTACCCTTACATTTGAGTAACGACTAAACCAACCTTCTAGTTTTTAAGAAAATTACTTGACCGATAAACAAGTTTAAGGGCATCGACCCGCTCATAAAACACTACGTGCTTTACTTTCTTGCACCATATTAAATGTTATATTTTTGTCTCATTGAGATGTATCATGTTTGAGCTGTTATTGATTGTATCATGTTGTACGTGCTAGAATGGACCTAGATTCACTGGGTGGTTACGAGTAGTGACTCACGTAGACGATGTTAAGTAAATGAAAATTGGTAAAGTGTTGGAAGTGTGATTGTGATTTGAGCCATGGCTATGGCAAGGGTAACCAATGGGGCCCTGTGTTGAAATGGGTAACCAATGGGGCCCAGTGTTGAGAGATGTTGTGACGTTAATGTATAATGCGTCATGAGAAAATTCGCTTCTTTTGTTAAAGAGGGAATAGGTCCCATGAGACGGTTATAGTTAGTGGTAGGTGATGTCCGACCCTAATGTACGATGCGTCATGGGAGGACTCGATCCTCCTGTTATGGTCTTAAGTGAGAACATACTAGATACATAATTTAGGTGCGCTCACCTAGGACCCTGGTGCAGGACAAGCAAGAGGAATGGTGGACCCATGAGACGGTTGTAGTTAGTGGATGTGGGAGAAAAGGATCTCTTGGAGAGTATCCTTAGATTTCATGTAAGTTAATGGATAGTAAAGAAAAGGATGATGTGTTATTATTCTGTACTTTCTGTGAATTACCAATTCTTATATTGTTGAACTGCTAACTGTAGAGTAAGGGGTTAGTAGGGTTAGGATTATTCTACTGGGTGAATTATCACTCACGGATACATTTGTATCCTGGTAAATCGGTTGCTTCGGCGATCAATTTGTCAGAGGGTGCAGGATTCAATTGTGGAGCAGTTTGACACAGGAGGAATACCAGGGGCGGAGATCAAGGATGCTTGGGATCTGTATCAAGACTAGAGTTGCTCTGAAGATGTTTAAATAAAATGTCATGCTTTTGCATTTTTTTTTTAAATGTAAATTTTGTATAACGACAAATAGGGGCCTAGTAGTTTATAAAATTCAGTGTAATTTAGGGTTAATGCTTCCGAAATTCTTTGGAAAATCGGGGCGTTACAGCCGTTAAACAAAAAAGAGAGTGAAAAAATCAACAGACAATCTATATCACATGTTTATTATATTTTTCATCAATTGATTTGACAATTCAATTCTGAAAACACATCACTCAACGTAAAATTCACATCACCATTCAATATCTTGCATTAATCGATTTGCAGTTCAATTTCTCAAAATCAATTACCACCCTCGGTGGTAGCCAAGTGGGCAGGTTCCCCCTCATCCCCAGGCAAGGTCTCGGTTTCGAGCCTTGTCAAGTGGCAAGGGGTATGGGATAAAGCATTATGCCCATTTGCACCTAGGTGGTGCTGTGGTGACGGCCTGTCCTCCTGGACAATAGCTATGGCTCGAACCAGACATTCCACAGCGGGTAGGGAGCCCTTATGGTCACGCCCTAGGGGGTTGCTACGCTGGTTGCCCCCTCCCACCCCTTTTAATGATCAAAAAAAAAAAATTCTCAAAATCAATTTTCAAGTAACACATAAAATAAAACATACATCTATATAATATGGAGCAACGATTTTTGATTCCTTATATTTTGGACCATTGAATTTGTACATATTTTTTCTATAGCTGAGATTTATGGGACTAGAAATATACTTGGAAATAATGAATATTTGGAAGAATGATGAAAGAAAAACTAAAATTAATGTTTCCTAATCTTATTTTGATTCCTTATTTTTGAATTTTTCTTACTTTCCTAACAGTTATCAGTAAAAAATGATTACCGTGATCTAGGGCTGTCTCTCTCCCTCACAAGTTAATTCCAAAACAGATTCTAATTTTGAATCTAAAACTGTTTTCTCTCTCACACATACGTTAGCGCGCGCGCGCTCGCTCTCTCTCTCTCTCTCTCTCTATATATATATATATATGTGTGTGTGTGTGTGTGTGTGGGCCCTGTTATTTTTTGAAATGTATTCAGATTGCTAAATGTTTAGTTGGTTGAGTGATTGAGGGGAAAAAACTGATTAATTATATATTTGGTTATTTGATTCATTGCAATATGTTGGTGGCAGCAAATGTATTGATTTTGTTGCATCTTGATTCTAAGTCATAGTTTCATCTTCGCCTTCATCAGGTTGAAAGTTGAAAGCCAACGAAAATATATATGCGCATTAGAATTAATTTTCTTATAAATAACAACAATAACAGAACTCATGTAATCCCCAATCATTAGGGGTATGGGCGGGGGGAATTGGAGACAGACCTAACCTTTGACAATATGCACAAAGTGGCTGCTCTCAGAATACCACGGACCCCCCCATACCTGTTTTGCTGCATATCTATGCCCCCAAATCAAAGTCAAATGGTATCAGAGAGGCAGGCCTAGAGACCCATTCTCCTCCTTTCAGTAAAGTGCTCACACTTTTTGCACATATTACACAATTGCCGTGTGAGTTTATTTACTCCTAACAACTGTACATTAATGTCTGTAATTTTTTATTTTTTTTAAAAAGAAAAGATTACCAAAACTTTCCAAATTATGTGCTAATTTGAAGAATATATATATAAGGGAGCGTTTCGGTGGTACAAAAAAAGATACTACATCTCAACTATTGAAGCCAATGGCTAAGATTAGAAATTCACAAAGAATTACTATTGACCGCAAAGAATTATTCCTGGCCGCAAAGAATTACTCCTAACCGCGATGAATTACTCTTGTCCACAATGAATTACTCGTGGCCGCAAAAAATTATTTTTGGCCGCATCGAATTGCACTTGACCGCATCGAATTACTTTTGGCCACATCAAATTGCACTTGGCCGCATTGAATTGCATTTGGCCACTACGAATTGCACTTAGCTGCATCGAATTGCACTTGGCCGCGAAGAATTACTCTTGGCCACATCGAATTGCACTTGTCCGCATCAAATTGCACTTGGTAGCGTCGAATTGCTTTTGGCCGCATTGAATTACTTTATGATCTCGCAATTCTTTGCGGTCAAGTGCAATTATGTGCGGCCAAGTGCAATTCTTTGCGGCTAAGAGTAATATTTTATAGCCAAGAGTAATTTTTCGTGGCCAAAAGTAATTCTTTGTAGCCAAGTGCAATTATGTGCGGCCAAGTGCAATTCGATGCAGCCAAGTGCAATTTTTTGCGACCAAAAGTAATTTTTCGCAGCCAAGTGCAATTTGTAGCGGCCAAGAGTAATTCTTCATGGCCAAAAGTAATTCCTCGTGGCCAGGAGTAATAGAGTAGTAATTCAACACATGTCGTTTTGTGTATCAATAGAGTTCAATTTTGGAGCCCCTCCATCAATTTTTAGAGTGCCAAAATCACAATCCTATTAATAATTGTCGATCAAAATGCGTAACACACACACACACATACAATATTTAATATAAGATATTCCGGGTTAGCTTGCGTGCAATCTTAATCGTTATAGTCTTTTCCACATGTGGTTCACCCGCTTGTGGGTAGAGTGAGATGGACCCGTGAGTTGCTGACAAGGATAATAGAACCTGGGACCTTCCGGCTTAATGTCAACCTTAGCTAACTCTTTTTCTTTTCTTTTTTTTGGGTAAATACTAGTAATTCTTTTTCTTTGTTTGTCGACAAACTTTGATTTGCTTTCAAAACTGTACTATATACACCATGGGAGCTCGTTAAATAATTCTTTAACTTCCAATTTGAATGTTTCAATTCGAAACACAATTCGATAGAAGCCGGAAAGCAAAAAACGCAGCTTTTAATTTTGGGTTATACCTAGACAATAAAAGGAAATTTAAGAAAAAGTCTATGAAGAAAATGACATGAAGCATTAAAAATTTATACTACTGATTATGATCTCCAACAATTTTACTCTATTCCTTCCGCGTGGCTGCAGCGTAAGTTGTTCTTGATTTGAAAGAAAGAAGAAACTGCGGACGAATGAGCTGGAAAATCAGGGCAAGCCAGTGTTGAAAGTTGAAACTTCAACATTAACCTAACCTAACCTATATATAATTAGTACTATTGGTTCTTTAATTTCTTAGAAAAATCTCAGAAATCCCTCTCATCATGTGTAAAACTTGTACTACGTACTACTATATATTATATTTCCATGAAATAAACCTATTGATGATGTGGTTGTTTGGAATACTTTTTTGGGATGTGGTACAAAATTAATTAGATAGATAATGTGGTTGTTTAGATAGATGGTTGCGTGTCATCCTAACTTTATTAATGTTGGGGCGGCATATGAACAACTGGTTATGTCCAGAATCATTGACAGCAGTCATGACGTGTTTCATCATAATAAGAATAATGCTCTTTTTTTGTGCTTCGGAAATTCGAAGATAAATTAATGTTGTGCAACAACAATTGGTACACAAAGTCTACCTTGAGGATAATGCTATATCATCTGTTTTCATTTTGAAATAAAGAAAATTACCGAAGGTATAGTAGGAGTATTATTTGTAAAAACAATGTTCGTGAATTGTGTGATGAAATTTCCTTACAATTTACAAATGCCATTAGCATAAGATTCTAGACACTTAATTTCCTTTCTGTACATGGAAAATTAAGTTCGTAAATTGTTTTTCCTTAATTAGGTCAATTTCTTTACATTATTATTGCCATGGCAAGGGGAGTTTTGTTCAATCTGAATAGTAATTACAAGTTCGCATCATCATCAAGTACAAAAGTAAGGTTGCGTGCGTTTCTCTAAACTTTTTCAAGCTGTCTTTTTACTACTAGTTTTTTTAAAAATTTATGTTAGCTAGATTCGCGTCAAAGGCAAAAACTTCCACAACAAAAAACACTAAAGACAAAAAGCAAAAAAAAAAAAAAATTAAAGATGACTTTCATTTATATTTTCCAAATTTTTTAAACTTCATTAATATTTTTATAGGTTTTTATTTCTCTCATGAAAACAAATTATTGGTCTTAGAAAGTTTAGAAACCATATGATATTAGTCTTGGAATATTTCGACGAAACCGTGTCCTTTCCAATCTCCATTTCTGTGATCCTTCTCTCTCTCTCTCTCTCTCCATATAAAAAGAAGAACCCATGTTACCAATTTGCCACACCATCTGTTTCTCCCTCTCTCAAGAAACACAAAACCCGTTGACATGGCCAAACCACAAGAAAAACAAGCCTTCCCAAACACAACCACCACACCACCCATAATTGAACACGAGCAAGAAGGCTTCGACATGGACGACGACTACCCGGAGAGCTCCTCGGCCACCGGATGCGGCTGTTTCCGGCTCTTCCGCTTCTATCGCAGCTGCGGCGGAGAAGACAGCTGGCGTTTGTTGAATAACCAAAGAGGAGATCATCATCAAACCACGTGGCTGGAGAGCAAGCTGAAAGACGCGAAGGAGTTTTCGGAAGTGGTTGCCGGGCCCAAGTGGAAGAACTTCATCAGAAAACTGGGCAAGTTGTTTCACAAGAAGGAGAAAAGGACCACTCGGCAATATGATCCCTATAGCTATGCTCTGAATTTCGATGAGGGAGAGGAGGACGATGAGTATTTGGGTAATGGGTATTCGTCTAGATTCGTCGCTGCAGGCCCTTTTTCCGGTGATCAAGAACGGCGGTCTTCGGTGGTGTTGTGATATTTTGGTTTAATTTGCTCTACGTACAATTGGTGTGGTGCTCATCGTATTCATGTCATGAATATTAATTGTTTCATTCTTTTATTTGGATTATATATCAATTTATATGCAGAAGAGTTATTATGCTATGCTAAGATTTGGATACCATGTCATATATATGGTTTGGATGGGATAATTAGGCATAACAACTCTTCCCTGAGCGTGACCATAACGACTTCAAAGGCTAGTGGACCACAGTCGGGATTCACAAGAAGAACAAATTCAAGAGGGAGTACTCAAACCCGTAACCCCTAACCACCCAAACCCTGTGTGAATGAGTCATGATTGAGCCACTAGGCTACCATCCCAAATTATAACTATAGCTGAAAAAGGGACAGGCAAGGGCCCTAACACCCCCAAATTTTAGTGAAAATTTCAGATCGTTAAGAGTTAGAATAAAAAAAATGCTAGTAACACATCCTATTTTACATTCATTCTCACAAGTGATGGTAGGACTCTCTAAATAGTGTCGTGATTCTACCTTCACTTATGAGAGATGTAAGAATAGATATAAAATTGGATAAGTCCCTAGCATTGCTCGTTTGCGGGTAGATCGAGTGTATCAATGTTTTCTTCATTGACTTCACCAAATTGAACTCATACACGGACTTAAGCTATCTCGGGGGAACCCGAGAATTAGATTTTTTTTTATTTTTTGGGCTCTGCCTCTGTACGCATCAACCTCCACTGATAGTAGATATGCTGAGTTGCCCACAAAGTTTGACCCGTTGAATTGTCAGATGTTAGACTTGCCCTAACTTCTCCCCTTTCTGATATGCCTAACCAAGATGCTAAATTCCAAGAAGCCAACTTGGTCTATGGTAGGGGTGGGCAAACAGGTATTTCGTGTCATTTTTGTGTTATGTCTCCAAAATCTTATTTAGGTATTTCGTGTCATTTTTGTGTCATGTCTCCAAAATCTTATTTATGAATTCCCACTATATTTTCTCAACTCATCTAATCTTTCGTATCGTTCGTGTCATGCAAAAAAGTTCTGCTTTTAGCTTAATTTTTATTGTTATTTATTAACAGTTCATCAAATTAATGTCTAATGAATAAAGTTACTTATAAAAATGTTTACGTTTAACTCAATTATATGGATTTATTTTATTTTTCGTGTTAGGCATGCCCACCCCTAGTCTATGGTCTCTAGAAGCCACCCCAATGTTTTTTTAACAAACAAATTCGTCGATCAAGTTCAAGAAGAATCCAAATAATAGGATGTTAGAGCATCCTCATTAGGCTTGTGAAAGCCCTCCATATATCAAAGTACCGAGTAATTCCCTCAAAACCCCAGAAATATCAGCCTCGCTTCCTCCGGCGCTACTTTGAAGTTTTTGTAACTTTGCTACGGTTCCAAAATCAGCTGAGACCGATAAGGATGTTCTTAATTTAACTTCTCCCACTTCATTACCCTCTTTTTTTTGGTTTTTACAGGAATCTCTTCCCAAGCTCGACTCATGCTTCAAACACAACCAAGATTCTTTAAATATAAGCTCAATATATCCAAGCATTATATAATAAGGAGGAGTTTTTGGCCTACCATTTTTCAATTTGGGACCAATTTACCCTTTGATTTTGCCCATTTTACAAATTGCCCAGCCATGCCAAATTCTCAATTACAATTTTGCCCCTCAATTTCGGACAATTTACAGTTTGCCTAGGTTTTATAAAGCGCCATAGTTTGCCTAGATTTTGGCTTGCCATTTTTAAATTTGGGACAATTTTGCCCTTTAATTTTGTTCATTTTACCAATTGCCCAGGGATGCCATTTCCAATAATGCCCCTCCCCGCCTCCACCGTCACCTCCGGCCCAAGACCACCCAAAACACCCACCTCTCCTCTCCTCCTCCACGGCACCACCGCCTTCCTCTCCCCACACCACCGAGCTCCACCACCCGTCACCTCTTCCTCTCGGCCTCACCACCATCTCTTCCGTCCTTCGGCTCTCCGCCGAACCGCCACCAACAGTGGGTTTCAAGCCCACGCTGCCGCGCGGGCCCCGCCGAAGTGCCCCCGGAAGCCGCCTCGAGATTTCAGAACCATCACGGCGATCTATGGACACCGTGCAACACTTACCCGAGCTTAGAATTGCGTTTGAGGTAGTTTTTTCCGGAAACCCAAAACCTCCTCCTCTCGGCCTCACCATCATCTCCTCCGTCTTTCGGCTCTCTCCCGAACCGCCACCACCACTACCGCACCCACCGCGAAACCCCACCACCGCAACTCCCTCACTCCATCAGCTTTTTAAAAAAAAAAAAAAACCAACCACGTACAGTGAGTTTCACACCCACGTCACTGCCGCGGGCCCCGCCGGAGTGCCGCCAGACGCCGCCTCGAGATTTCGGAACCACCACAGCGATCTACGAACACCATGCAACACTTACCCGAGCTTAGAATCGCGTTTGAGGTAGTTTTCCGAAAACCCAAAACCTTAATCTGCATTTTAATGGAAATAGTACCGAAACTTAATTTTTGATGTAGATGGTGACCTGAATTTAATTTATTAATTAATGTTTAGTCCTATTTCCATTAACTTTTAGTCCTATTTGTATGGAAAAGTTTTGGCAGATTAAATTGGATGGTTTAATTGTTGCATAGATGAGAAGTTATGGTGGATTGTGGTATTGAAATTCATGTGTAGAAAAATTGTGCGATTAATAAATTTATCGCAATAATCATAGTTTATGTAGTAATTATTTAATAATTAAATACGTAACGATTTGGATTTAAAATGTAAATGAGGAGATATTTATCGGAATAATCGTAGTATTTGTTCATCCATTTTATGAAAACGTTTAACCCAAAACTAATTGCTCATGTAGTTAAGAGACGAAAGCGTATCAAATTCTTACTGCAAGTGTAACGAAAATTAACCCAAAGCAACAAAATTTGTTGTCAAGTTCCCTTTCCTTTAATCGAACAGGAATAAAACCAAATTCTAGGAAAAGATTTCACCATACAATTGTTGGAATTGATGAAATAAATTCAAAGACTTGCTCTATGACTACGCTCTATGTGGTATGTGTGTAAATCATCTAATGCTTTTGCTACTCTGATCAAACTATGTAATATATATTCCTAGCTATTTTCATACTCTTCTATTGTTTCCACCTCTAAAATTACAAACAAGACATATCTAGCCTATATCAAAACTTGTTCCCTTCAACGGGCATGCATTCGTGCTGTGCACGAAGGTGAATCTACCGTTTCCCAACACGCTCTCTTCAACGGGCAAAACATTCGTGCTGTGCACGAAGAAGGAACCTAGTATATATATATATATATATAACTTGAATTCATTCCTATCTCCAAATATTTGACCCCTATGCATCAAGGATGGCTCATTTTGATCACGTAGGAAAATCCAGTGGGATATCTATAGCAAGCGCGATCCAAACAAGGAGTGGTGTAGATCACTTCACGGTCACTGCTCTCTGCCGATGCCTCAAAAAGGGTTTGTGGAGAATGGGAAGTCTGAGTTTTCTATAAACACCACAAGCTACACAACTAACACATATGGATTTGAGAGAAAATTGCGAAACAATCAGAATACAGATTCAAAAGTAAACAAATCCAGCAGCTGATGGTACAAAACAAAAACAACCAGCATAAATGGCTTTTGCTGCAGAATGCAGATTGATATGCTCGGACATTGAATCTAATCAGACTTGCTGGACTTCCTGCTTTCTTACATGAACTTCCCCAACAATTTTAGCCAAAACCAAAAGGGAAAGCTAGAATGATCGATGTGGCAGTGGCGGTTTTCAAAATTACAGAGTGGTGGGTGTTATGCCTTCAAATGAACCGGTTCATGAAAGGCTCCATAATTTTGTATGAGAAATTTGTACACAAATTCTCTGTATAGCATTACCCTAGCCAAATGAGAAATGGCAACAGGTTTTTGAGTTTGAAGTGTGAGACGCTCACTTTCGGCCTCACACGAATTTCTTCCTTCCAAATCAAAGTTTGAGATAATAGATTTTCGACTCAATCAGACTTCAACGATAGATATCAGCTACGACAAACCTACTTCTTGCGTTTGCCCTTGGGAGCTGTAAAAGTTGAAGGGTTACTGTGCCAGTTCCTTTTCCTCTGGTTGATGAACCAATTATTAATCTGCTTCAACTCCAAACCAGTTTCCTGCACCAATCTTGCTTTATCTTCCTCCTGAAACAGTATTATGCCGGCGAAATAAGAACATGAGAGTGGCCTAACTTATTCAAGTAGGAATAAACTCTAATCCGATTCCGCATTTTAGGTCTAAATTCCAAGAGAGGATTTGAGAGTGTCAGTTTGATAGACATGACATACTATTACAGTTACTTTTCCAAAAATGATCCTGCGTATGCATGATCTTTACCAACACAAATCTTTACTATCTGCTATAATCAACCATCCACTTTAGAACTAGCAATCTACCTCCAACAGCCTTCTACTCATCTAAACGAAGATAACTCTTGGGAATTTTGGATTAAACTGATAGCAAAGGAGGATCTTTCATGTAACACTTACCGTTGGATAAGGCCACTTGGAATGGGATTGCCACCAAGCTTTCAAGGAGGACGTCGTGTCACCGGGCAGCTTCCCTGCTCTTCTTTTGCGCAGAATTTCCTCTCTGATGTCCACAATCTTCTCCTTGTAACCCTAAGAAGCATAAAGCTGATTAGGTACAGTGAATGCATAAAGGCTAAAGAAACAAGTACTGATAGAGCAGCATTACCTGTTTTAGCTCGTGCTTTAGCTCTTGCCTCACCCGTTCCATCAAGGACCTCTCAGTTTCTGTCATGAGAGGGCCGAATCCCATGCTGTCTGGCCCATCCAGATTTCCATCAAACAAGTTGGTTTCACTGTTTTCATTTTCATCATTGTCATCATCTGACATTGTTGAACCTGTGCCTTCGACAGGTGCTACACCTGTTTATGTGGCAACTATAAGTGTTTGCAAAGAGAGCACAATGTCTTTTCCCAACACAAATGATACAATGGCTACGTAGATGATTCTTGCAGTAGCTAAAACCAATAAGAACCGATATGGGATGATGGGAATGCAGTTAAGGGCATGGAATAACCATTTGCACATAAAAACATACTCCCACTAGATTGAACGCAGTATATGTTGGTAAAAGCTACCTCCACAATCACACATGCACAGCGAGAAACATGGGGAGATTTATACTTATATATATATATATATATATACACCGTCCGGATCAGGTCAGGATCCCTGACCTCATTCCGGTCCGCACCTCCCCTTTTCCGATCGAATTTCGATGATCCGAGCCGTTCAATGTGATCAAAACGTGATTTTAAGGGTACCCACAAGAAATCAGCAAAAAAAATGATCGGGAAGGGCTTCATCCGAACAGTTTTTTATTGAACGGTTCAATAAAAAACTGCTCAAATCAAGCCCTTCCCGGTGTTTTTTTTGGCCGATTTCTCTCGGTACCTTTAAAATCACGTTCTGAACACATTGAGCTGCTCGGATCATCGAAATTTGATCGGAAAAAGGGAGGTGTGGACGGTCCTGACCGTAAGAGGTGTGGACTTGATCGGGACTGATATATAGTCCGGATCAGGGATTCTGACAATAAAGTAGATATTCTCATGCGTGACAATCCACGTGACCTTGAAAACCAACTACAACAATTGACTGTGAGAACAACACACAAACAAAGACACTTGAACAACATCGATAGAGCAATTGCATGGTTGATCCATTGTGACTTGAGTGTCATGGGTCCATAAAGAGAAAATAGCCTCTCAGCGTATGCCTGTAAGGATGCATGCACAGACCTTTTTCTGAGAGCCCACAATGCATGATCTTCTGGCCCTTTATACATCAAGCGAAGTTACATATCGTAGAATTAAGTTGTTTTACCATCACAGTACTGACCTCGAGGGACCGAAGAATGGCTTGAGGAAACAAAACTCTAGTTAAGTGGCGAACAAAATGACAGTGTTAGAAACTCTGTTATATGTTACTGTGATTGTACCGGCTAGTTACATAAAATATGAAACTTAATACAAGTATCTCAGCCGCACCAGAAAAACCACAGCTAAATCAGAAGACACGAGTGATCACCTGTTAAGCTTTGTAGAGATTGCTCAAGTTCCCAACAAGCCATGACTGCTTCCATGGCATGAACCCGGACATGTTGCTGCAATTGTTCTTTAAAGGAAGACAGCAATATAACATAATGTGCCTACATCATTAGGAAGAAGGATTAAGATGAAAAATAACAAATCGATTGCATCATAAACATATTTGGATCATTCGTGTTAATAAGATACGTTTTTGCACAAAGTATGGTAGCACAGGACTCCAAAGCTTTTCAAAGGAAATCTATCGATTTGCTTCTTTGAAAACTTATAGAACCTAGCTGGTTCACGGCTATCGTTTTGTTATTGCCACAACAGAACATCCTGAAAACTTCAAATGGACACCAAAAATATTGGAGTAAAGCTAGACTTTTTCTTGTTAATCCAATATGGTTTGCAGGAGCTGTTCTCCTGAATAGATGTCTTAATTCTCAGGCCATCAAACAGATTTGGTTATCATTATGAGAGAAATGCAAGTTAGATCTCAACTTTCAATTAGGGCATTAAATTTCAACTAATATAAACATTCCAACATAAACCTTATCCTTAACTAATTATTCGCTCAAACCATTTAACTTAGGATGTCTTCCCAAATGAAGAAATTAATGTCCCGCTCTGATGCTCATTCATCTGGTCTGAATGAATGGAAACCTTCCAAGTGGATAAGGGTCCCATTTGAAGAAATTCAAGTTGATTAAAAAGGAGAAGAAAAAGAACAAGAAATTAAAGTTGATTAACTTTTGGAACCAGAACAACTTCCAAACACAGCAAACATCGAGCCATCAAACAGGTTGATTAGTCCCACATCAACAATGAGATTCCCACAACAATTATTAGTGGACCAAGATAAAATGATTCCTTCTATGTTGCATTGATTGGACACACTCCAATTCAAATCAAAAGACTACACTGCATTATATCTTCCATAAGTACAAAATATAAAGAATTATGACAACATAGATTCTTGCACAAAATGTAACCAAATTTGTGCCATTTCACCATTTATTCCACAGCTAGAACATGTTCCACTCAAGTTCACAAGCCACCTATGACCAAACCTCTTCTTACATTCTTGTTAAAATAGAGCATTCATGTGTCATGCTTAGAGTCTTGTCTTTCACACAACCAGTCTCAAACCGCATAAAGGACGAAGAGCCTTATAGCCTGTAGGACTAAAAGAATGCGAACTATGAAAAAAGCAACTAAGTTATAAAATTTGGTAAACCAAAACATCATGATTTTGTTTGAATTTACCTAATCACAACTTAACTCCATAAGAGCATCTCCAGCCCTTGCTCTTAATTGACTTAGAACCAAATGCTGAATAAAACCCCTCTAAACTCACTCCAGTCCTTGACTCAACCTTACATTTTTTTTTTACTGTACAATATAGCATTCAAATCCCTTCATCCAAGTCCGCATATGTCAACCTTAAAGCTCACTGTGATTTCGTTTTGTTTGGTTTAAACCCCTCCATCCACCTCTATCCAAACAGAGCCTTACAGGACAAACAGAATTTGAATTATGCCAAGAGCCATTCTTTCCAGAATTTGGCAAAGCAAAAGCATCATGATTTGTGTTTTAAAATTCACTAATCACACCACAAAAAGTCTATTTACACAACTCCGGACACAAATGCCCGATGATGCATGTCGACCCATGTGCATCGAAGTTCGAACCGCTCCGAACGCAATTATGTTTAAAAGTTGTGCTGGTTGCTTTGCTCAATCATACCTTATCTCAGTAAAAGCACTACTCAACACATGAACACATAAGGACAAGCCGACAAAAACACGTATGAATTATGAACAGAATGAATAGAGCAATTACCATGAATTGGTCAAGCTCCTTATCATCAAGAGCCTGATTATTACCACGTCCAATACCCCCATACTTTTCCACCAAGTGCCCCGATTGCGCCAGCTGCGCGTCGATCCTCGGCAGCTGATCGACCGGCGTCGCGATCCGGAGGCACTGCACGTGCGCCGACAGCAACTGCTCGTACAGAGGATGCGCCAGCACGTCCGCTTTGCACCTGGCGCTCCCGTAATCTCTCTCTTCGCCACCTCCATCGCTCTCGCTCCTCCGATTGCTCGCGTCACCGCCTCCAATATTCGACTGCCACTGGTGGAGGAACCTGCTGCCGCCGTCGCCGTACAGCTGGGGGTGGCTCTGTTGTCGGAGAATCGCGCTGTTCAGCCACGTCGGAGCCGCCAACGGCTGTTTCCCGGCTTCCGGCGAGGACTGGTTGCGCAAGAGCGCTGCGTGTTGGTCTGAGAAGTGTTGGAGCGCCATTTCTTGAGTGAGGTGATGGCCGTGGAAAGCCATTGTCTGCTCTGTTTCTCACAGTCACGGAGATACCGACAAAATTACAGGAGAAACATAACCCAATACAATTATTACTCCATGGATAATCTATATGCATCCATGGATGGAGAAGTTGGGGGAGGGAGAGGGTGAAGAAAAAGTGTGAGAAAAAGAGACTTTTCGCTTTGAAGGTTTGACGCGGTGATCGGGGGGGGGGGGGGCAAGAAAGACTGTTTGAACGGGTTAGATGGGTGCCACGGGGATGTATATATTGTCCATTAATAGACAGCAATAATTAATACGATCTCCAACTAGCTTTAACTGAGTCAATCACGAACTAATCTCGAGTAGCTTGAATTTTCTAAACATCAAACAAGACTACGGTTATTTGTTCGAGCTTGATTTTGTTCATATGACAAACTTTTTTTGTTTGATTAGTAACCCTATAATTGAAAATAGAAATAGACCACAATTGATTTTAGAGGGTAAGAAAAATAGAAATACACCACATTTGTTTGATTATTGCTTTGTGTTGTCCGATCGAAAAATTATTGAATTCCATACGCATTGCCACGTAGTGCCTTAATTCTTCTCTCCAGCACACAAACAATAAATGTACGAAAGCTCATACTATAAATGAGTGGTGGAGAAGGAACTCGGACACCGCTTAGCACCGCCCTATTGCCCTCGGGTGGCACAGAATAATACCCCGTAACACCGATCAACCACCCTCGGACCAGAATACTTATTCAATAGTCTTGAGGTACCGCCCCACGTGGTGTAAACAAGATTCTTTCGCCTCCATACATTCTATTCTAGTGTATGGCGAAGGGTGTTGGAGGAATTGTACAGTACTGTATTTGTTTGTCGGACAAGGACTTGATATCCCGTACGGTGGACACGCGTGAAGCCGAGGTTTCATGGACCACAGAATGGGGACCGCATACGAGCACGCGCCAACCAAAGGCCACACAACAATTTCGTGGACCTTGCCGGCCTTCAATTATATATAGACATCCACGCTCCTGCTTCGTGGTCCCCCAACGGGGTGGGCCCCACCGCTCTGATCAAACTTTTTTTTTTTTTATGTACTGTACTTCGGAATATTACGCTGTTTATAACTACTGATATCTTGTTTCCCGAGAAGTTTTTGGATCCCGAGCGGATACCACACGCGTGCTATTCTATCGGCGCTCCTAACCATCTAAACGTGTCTTGAAGACTTGAACGATCTGAATTTTAGAGAGAGTGGTCGGGTAAGGGGAGAGAGAAAATAAATTTGAACCGTTTAAAAACACGTTTGTAGAACTGAGATCGCCGACGAGTACCGCCATGTGGTACCCACCCGCTCGGCACCAAAAAAAAATAAAATCTACTCCTACTTGTTTCCTGCCGTCCCTCGACGGCAATGACTCAATAGATAGTACAGTACTAGTAACGCTGGATTATTAAAGTGATGGAGATTTTTATTTTCCATCTAACCGTATTTATTGCAATAAGTCCTTTCCAAAAACTAATTAAAGAGCAAAGTGTCGTACGCAATTTATACATTGATGCTTGGCAGGGTCTCCCGGTCCCCTTTTTAGGGTCGTTGGAGGTTTATCTGATTATTAACTTCAAGGTTCTGAGATCGTCGAATTCGCCCCGGAAACAACTCTTTCCTATCAAGCTTTTGTCTTCCATTCTCTTTTCCTTCAACAAATTCCAAATAACGATTTTAAGGATATAAAGTAGATAACCCGTCTATACAATCTCTCATTCCATATCTCCTTTTCCTTCTCCTTAGCAAAAAAGAAAAGATAGAGAATATCCCATTCACGTATATCATATGGTGCAATGTAAGGTTAGACATTGGGTCAACTTCCATTAGAATTAACAAATTACAAATCACACGGTGACTAAGGTATACTCTTTGGAGGGTGTCTCTGTCTTTACCTGGATTGGATTCCTTAAAAAATCGAGTAGTTAATATTTGTGGGTTACAAACATCATACACTTATTTTATTAATCGGAAAAGGTCACACACTCGACATTACATGTCTTTTACATTTTATATTACCAAATGATATTTATAAAACTAACCATGCAGGCATGGAAACGGACAGCAAAACTGTGACACGACTCGAGTTTCTGGTGACGAAACTTGGATTCATGATGCTTGATAACGAGTGAGGATTATTAAATCTAAAGTGTCTATTAAAAATTTTAAAAAAAAAAAGTCAACACATATATGAGTGAAAATGGGTATTGTCTATGTTCTTGATTTGCTTTTATTTTTTCTCGGTAACCAAACAAGAGCTACCTGAGTTTAAACAAAGGGTCTAAATGAATGGCTCTCTCCTGCAGAAACCAAACCCCAAAAAATCTAGTTGTCCAGCTGAAAATGTATTCAAGGGCTTTATTATCACTTGCTATTCTTCCATCTTGATCTTGATGTTCCTTGAACCCAAAACCCCCACCGCCCTGCCTAACAATGACCTGTTTGGCTATGTGACAGTGGTCCCATTTCACTACCTCGCAGTGTTTGTATTGCTGAGCCTCAACTGTGACATCTTGATTTTATCCCTTTTGGGTACTTTATTACAAGCAGGGAATCCTCACAAGCATAGCTCTTTAGAGGTGTAAAATGGGTCGGGTCGGCACGGGCACGGCACGCCAGGGCGCGGCGGCGCTCCAGGCCGTCGGCTCCGGCACGGCGACGGACGCGGCCGCGAGATGCGCGAAGGGCGCCACCACCCGCGCGGCCACGCGCTCGGCGGCGTTGGCCGGCACGAGCAGGGGCACGATAATCCAATAGTCTGGCACGGCACGGTCTCAGATTATAGTTTACTTTTATTTCTGTGTATTTTTTGATAATCCAATAATTTATTAATCTTTTCCTTTTATTTAAGTAAAATAAGATTTTAAATTTTTTTATATGATTAAGAAATTTTGAATCAAAATTCAAACATAAAAATAATTGGGAGAGTAAATGAGAGGTGTTGTAAATCGTGACGGAAATAGTTAAAAATAAATTGCCTGATAATCTGATATATGAATAAAAATAAGGGGAATGGTTATTTTCTTCTTCTTTTTTTATATATTTGCACTCCTTTTTGTTTATCTCGTGAATTTACCACAATATCTTTCCATTAATTTGTATGTACACACATCAAAAGATAAAGCAAACTTGATTTAACATTGATAAGGTCTAAAATATGAGTGCAAAACAATCCCAGCAAGACCCTTTTTTTTTCATCTTTGTGGGGCAATTTCAGTTGGTAGTAGACTAGTAGTGTTTTATCTAATAAAGATTTTTTAAAAAAAAGAGACAAAGAAAATAAATAAGAAAAAACACTAATTTTAAAAAAATAATTGGTTTAAACAAAAATAATCTCTAAGGACTATGGTCTATGGGGCTCGAACCCTAGTCCTTGGAGACTTGACACACATTTCAAACCACTAAGGCCAACAATCTTTTTGTGTTTATAATTAGAACAAGTAATATATATATTATATAATTCTATTCCATAAAAATGGGCTTCTTGTATGCTAGCCACACGATTGCGACACAAGTATGACGATCCATATCGTTCATTTTGTTGTTCTTGGTGTTTTAATCACTCTTGCAAATTTTCGGGTCTATCGGGTTTTAGAAGCCATTTCATCGGGATGTAGATTTATTAATAGAGAGTTTTTGGGGGAAAAAAAAGGTTAAAAAAAGTACACAACTACAACTAAAATGGGGCAACTACAACTAAAACCGTAAAACGGGGACAAGACTTCAATTCTCATCCCATTGGGTTTGGTCCGTTTGGAATCTTTGGACCCAACTTAAACAGATGGGAAAATAAGGTGGGAAATTGACTCTATGTGAAGTTTTTTGCTCTAGGAAGTTGAAGACACAATCACGATGATCGATATCGTTCATCTTGTTTTTCTTGGTGTTTTAATCATTCTCATTAATTTTTTGGTCTATAGGATTTTGAAAACTCTTTCATCGGGACACGGAATCATTGTTTGAATGGTTTTTTTTACGTTCGAATCAGTCCGATCAAGTATGTAATGATAAATAATTTGCTTGATTGTTGACATGAATGATATAATCCCTCCCACGTAAAAGGTAGACGGTTCCGATTTTCAAAAAATAACTCAAACGGCCCTAGAGTGGTCCATTATATGACTTTAATGCCTTTAAAAGCATAGAATGTGATCTGATCATGTGGTTACCGACATCCGATTATCTCTACTTTGGGCCAAAATGATATAATTGATAATACGTTAAATCGTAACGGTTTAGATCGAACATTTGGAAAAATGAGTCTGTAGCTACCTTTCAAATCTATATACTGCACTTACTTGGTTCTAAACAAAAGTATTCTACTATAGTCTAATGTACGTTAGCCACACGATCGCAACATAACTATGACGATCCATACCGTTCATTTTGTTGTTCTTGATGTTTGAATCACTCTCGCAAATTTTTGGGTCTATCGGGTTTTGGAAGCCCTTTCACCGGGACGTAGATTCATTAATAGAAATTTATTTGTTATGTGAGATCAAGTATATAACGACAACCAAATTACTTTATTTTTTGCATGAATGATATAATCACTCCCACATAAAAGGTAGACGGTTCAGATTTTCAACAAACAGCTCGGGTGGCCCTCGAGTGATGCATTATAGGACTCTACGAGAATTTTCGATAATTTGGTGCATATGGATTATGGTGTCTCGTATGCACATGATCACAAAGATCATATAAAAGGAATGAGATGCTGCCCTAGCAGACATCTCATTCAGTCATTCTCATCTCCGATCTAGATCTCTCTCGAACTCTCTCTGTCTCTCTCAACGTCTCTCTGTCCTCTCAACTCCGACTCCTCTCAACGTTCGGATTCCACCAGCACGCCTTATTTCTTCGGATTCATACATTCACCGAGACACCGAGTCATTCACTGATTCACCTCTCTCACTCTCTGTCTCAGACTCTCTCTCTCCCTCTCCCTCTGTCTCGCTGCTCAAAGATCACGGATTCACGCAGGCTACGCAGCTCACCTCTCTCTCTCTCTCTCTCTCTCTCTGTTTTCGACTTTCCGGTGACACAAATCTCGATTCTCAAACGGTGAATCGGCGAGACGGTGTGGGGTGAGACGGTGACCATCAGTCTCTCAACGTCTGTCTCTCCGACTCTCTCATCACCTCAGGTCCTCAACTCACCGACTCACTCACATCAGTCACCGTATCCCTCTGAGCACAGGTACCTATCTCACTTCCCTCTCCAGTCTCCACTTATGTATTGTAATTAGGGTTTGTGAAATTAGGGCTTTGATTTGACCTGGTGTTTGAAATTAGGGCTTTTGTTAATTGTTACTAATTAGGGCTCTTGTTAATTGTTACTAATTTATGAAATCAGGGTTACGAAATTAGGGCTTTTGTTACTAATTTCTGAAATTAGGGTTCTTGAAATTAGGGTTACGAAATTAGGTCTGTGGTTACTAATTTCTTACATTAGGGTTTTGACCAGTCAGGCCAGATCTGATGATTTTGTTACTAATTTCTTCTATTAGTATATTTTTTACAAATTTGTCAAAACTGATTTTGCAGTGATTAATCAGTCTAGTGTGATTAATCACTTCCCATGTGATTAGTCAATCTAGTGTTGCTGTTGTTGCATATGATTTTGTCAGTCTGCTGTTATATTGTACCCACAGCCACTAGCCCACTAAGTAGGATCTGTGAAGCTATTTACTTGAATATTGCATTTAGGGTTACAAAATTAGGGCTTTCGTGTTTCCCCTTTAATAACCCCTGTTATGGTGCTTTTTTGTAGATGGCTCCTGGAAATGGGGAGGATTGTGACGCCCACTCAAGTTCTTCTCATGAACTACCACAAAACCCTATTGCACCACAGGGTATGGGTTCTGTAGGTGAGGAGGCTGCTTCAAACATTGTTGGTGGTGGAAGTGGAACAGGACCTTTAGGTTCTAGTGCTACTCCTACAGCTGGAAATTCAAGCCTTAGTGGTTCAAAAAGGTCACGACGCTACTCATGGGTATGGAATCATTTCTCTATAGTTGATAACTTCAAGGATAAAAGTGGTATTGACATAGGCCGTAGGGCTGCATGCAATTACTGTGACAGACATTATGTATGCAAAAGTTATAATGGTGTAGGGCCACATGGTAGACATATAAAAACTAAACATGCTGATAAAATTGCTAGTGCATCTAATAGTAATTTTGTTTATTCAAAAGAAAAAATGAGACATGGACTGGCCCTTTATGTAGCTGCAGCAGAACAACCATTTACTTTTGGTGATGATATTAGATTTGAATATTTTGTCCAAAATTATCTGAATCCTTCTTTTGCTAAAGTTTCTAGAAATTCAACCCGTAGTGATACGAAGAAAGCTCACGGTGAAGTTAAAAAAGATTTGATTAGTGAACTTGCAACTATTGGTGCAATTGCTTTTACTTCTGATATGTGGTCTAGTATAAATAATCGTGGTTATATTTGTGTGATTGCTCATTATATAGACTCTAAATGGACTTTGCAAAAAAAAATTATCACTTTCCGTTTAGTGGAGTTTCCTCATGATGCCGAACATATTTTTGAAAGTATTATGGGTGTTTTTAGGGATTTTGAAGTTGTTGATAAAGTTTATAGCATTACTTTTGACAACCATACCGCTAATACTGCCACACTTCCAATGTTTACAAGAAATTTGACGACTCCTTATTTTGGTGAATTATTGCATTTGCGATGTGTATGCCATGTCATTAACTTAGTTGTGCAAGATGGTTTGACACATATAGCTCCACAGATTTCAAAAATTAGAAATGCTGTTCTTTTTATTGCTAATTCCCCATCTAGGCAACAAGAATTTGATAAATTGTGCACATCATTATACAATCTTAAACCCAAAAGTATGAACTCTGATGTTCAAAATCGTTGGAATTCAACATACATTATGTTAAAGTCTTGTAGGAAATATAGTGATGCAATATCTGCTTATGTTAATCAGAGGTATCGATCGTATCATGGTAATCCTTTAACTCAAGATGACTGGGAAATTGGTTTTGAGTTCATGAAATTTTTGAAAGTGTTTTATGTTGCTACCTTAGGTTGTTCGGGTGTTCGTTATCCTACTTCTTGTATTGTGCTTCATCATCTTTTCAATATCAGTGTCAATTTTCGTAAACATAGGGAACATCCAAATTTTGCACATGCTTGTATTGATATGGAAGGAAAATTCAGAAAATATTATGAGGAAATGCCACCAATATTTATGTTAGCTGCAGAAATGGACCCTAGGATGAAGTTACAAGGTGTTAACTTGCTCTTAAGAGAGATTGGTAAGAATTTAGGGATTACTACTTTACCTTCGTTTGCTAATGTGTATGATTTATTGGCTACCATGTATGCTAAATATGACTCTAAGTTTCATTCTAATGCTGCTCCTTTAACATCTTCTACAAGTACCAATGATGAATTTTGGGATTTCGTTAATTCAAATTTAGGAATAGGAAGTAGCACGGTAACTTCACGCATTGAACTTGATAAATATTTGGACCTAGAATCTGTTAACGAGAATGAAAGGCGTGATTTGGATGTCTTAGCTTGGTGGAAAAAAAGTGAAGATAAATATCCCGTTCTTTCAATCATGGCACGTGATCTACTAACCCCTCCTGTGTCTACAGTGGCATCCGAATCTGCTTTTAGTGCAGGTAGTAGAGTGTTGGATGAGAGGAGGAGCAGACTAGCTCCAGACATTTTGGATTGTCTCATATGCTTGAAAGATTGGGAGGATGCACGACTTGGAATTAAAAAACGCTCAGCTAAAGATGAATTCAGAGGCTATTTTGCAGATTCTGATATAGACAGTGATTAGGGGGACCTGCTGGCATTTGGTTTGAATCTATTATTCATTTATTCTGCTGGGGTTGTGTCTGTGGCTTATTCATTTCAGTATTTGTGTTTGTGGCTTATTCATTTCAGTAAGTGGGCTGAAGTGGATGTTGTGGCAACTTATGAAGGCCTTAAATGGCAACATGATGTTGCCCCCACTTCAGTTTTTGGCTATGATGTATTTTCTTAACTAATATCTGAGCCTAAGTTTTGCTGCATGCCTTGTGGTCTGTTTAGCTTCATTTAATTGATTTGGTTGTTGCTTGTTTGTGTTGTGGTGTGTGTGGTTGTGTGGGGTGTGTGTTTGTCTCCTTTTAGTCTGAAATGAATTAGCCACAGACACAACCCCAGTTTTTGGCAATGCGAAGTGTGATTGTGTTGCAACTTATGAAGGCCTTAATGGCAACTTAACGTTGCCGCATCCATTTCAGTTTCCGGCTATGATGATAAAAAAAAACACTAATGTCTGAGCCGTAGTCGTATTGTTATGAACTATGAAGTGGTGTTGCAACTTATGAAGGCCATAATGGCAACTTGACGTTGCACCCATTTCAATTTTCTGCTATGATGATAAAAGGAACTAATATCTGAGCAGATTTCAATTTTCTTATTCATTTTCCTTGTTCATTTGGCTTTCATATACCTGTTTTCTGCTGCTCTTGCTGCTGCTGGTTCTTGGTTCTTGTTTTGTAGGACATTGTAGACGCCAAGGACCAAACCATGTGAAGGCTGAAGCAAATTAATGCCAGGAAAATGTAGAAGGTGGATTTTCTCACTTATTTTTGTATCCATGGCTTTTTTATGATAACCTCAATTAAAGTAAATGGTGCTTACTGTTTATGTGCTGGAAATGGTGCATACAACATACGCAGGCTAAATATTGAGTTTGTTTTTTGTAGTTTATGTGTTAGTAGCTCGTATTTAGCTTGGTGGATACCTCTAACCTGGTTTTATGCCAAACCTGAGGTGTAACGAAGCCAAGCTAAATATTGAGTTTGTTTTTTGTTAGTATAGTTGGTTTTATTTGATTGCATTGCTCAGTCGAGGTGGTGGCATAACCCCTCGCATATTCTATTTCCTGAGTTGAGGTGGCGGCCTAGCCCCTCCAGTCTGTTAGTTTGTTGTTAGTTTGCATTGTTAGTTGTACTACCTAGAAAATGCAAGAAGACTATTGTGGGTTTTCTATGGTTCCGTCTTCTGATTAACGTTCATACTGCCTAACACTATGCATGTTATGCTTTTCCAGATTCATGTGGATACAAAAAAACACTACCATTTGCTGCCTAAAACACTACCATTTGTAGCATAAGACACTTTCATTTGTAGCCTAAAAAGACACTTCAAGCTTCACGGGGGCTGGGCTGGCTGCATTCCACAATAATCTGCCCACCTTTTCTTTGAATGACATTGTGACTATCCACAATCTTGTTTGCTGCCTTTGGTGATAGGCTTGATCGTTTTAGCAATAGGAGTTTACTTACCATGTTTTAGGAGTTCGTCCACAAGTCTTATATGGCTTATTAAACTGATCATCACCTTTGAGAATATGTGCAATTAGTGATATAGCTCTATGTGTGAGGGTACATTAGTGTGATTTATGTACGAACCAAGGCGCGAAAAGGCATTTTAGCTCGTATACGGGTATCTTGCATTTGTTGTTCATATAGGTTAAATAGGACTTGTATTTGCTTACTCCTTTTTCTGCATATCATATTTATGCATGATTAATCAGGTTAGTTTGTAGCCTGACATTCGTTATGACTACTATGTTCATTAGTTAAGATGTGGACTTGCTCATAGCCATCTTGAGATTAATTTGAAATAGAAAAGGAAGAAGATAGGGGACAACCCCTTTAGTAGGTATAATCTTTGTCTGTTGATTCAAGTGGATCCAATCATGTGGTTGATGCTCAGGTCTAGGATGAGATTGGCTATGTTGGTGGATCCAATCATGTGAAGAATTGGGGTACTTGAATGATATGGCTGCCTAGTTTAGGATTTCATTTTATGGCAAGGGAGATTACATTAGTGTTTTTCTAATGAGTGTAGACTCTTCAATGTAGTTTGTGTTGGAAAATTATTTTCCAATCTATATTGTCCCCAGCTTCTTCTATTACTCTGTGTGTAGCTAAGTCAAGAGCTGCATTATAATCACAAGCTATGGTTCATCCTTGTATTTGATTTGTGAGCTGTTAGCCTAGTACCATTGATCAATAGGTTATGGTGGTCTATTCTATTTAAGGCATGTTCTGTTCTGTTTTGACTGTTATGGACAGTTTTCTGTTGGGTCCAGATCAGCGTAGAGCCGGTTGTCTGCTACTGTTCTACTGCTGCTTTTGGTTAACCTAGTAGGTTGTTCACTGCTAGAGCAAGTCCAGCAAGAGGGCTGCCAATTCTGTGAGGTGCAGTCCAGCAAGAGGGCTGCCAACTATGCCAATTCTGTTGCTGTTTGTGTGCTACACGGCTGTGAAGTGCTTTTACTGTTGTTTGCTACTGCTAGCTGCTGCTACTGTTGACTGCTATAGTTTGTGGTTGCTGGTAATTGTTGGTGAGGAACTGCTGCATCTGTTATGTTTAAGCTTGCTAGGAGGCTTGTCCCTAGTTGCTACATTTTAAGCCCAAGTGTCACAAGGTTAATCTGTTAGCTGTCTATTTTGCTGGTGAAAAAACAAAAATGGAATCTGTTTTGTGGCTTGACCATTACCTGCAACAATAAAATGAAAGGAGCTTGACTTAATTACATTCTGCCTAATACTTGCATCAAGTGATAAATACCAAAGTGGAAAATCTAAGACTGCTAGATTTTAATAAGTATTTACTTGCTGAACTTTGCTTTCCTTTGTTAATAGTGTACCAAGGGAAGATGCTACTCGAATTGGTTTGGCTGGTGTTGTGAGGTGTCAAGCTGTTGATATATCTCTGTTGCGACGTGTTAACCAGGCTATTTATCTCCTGACAACCGGTGCCTGTGAGAGTACTTTCAGGAACATCAAAGACCATTGCTGAATGTCTTGCCGACGAGCTTATCAATGCTGCCAAAGGGTCTTTGACTCTTCCAACAGGTAAAAAGAAGTTAATATTTGGAGTAGAGTGAGTCAAAAGTACCTTAAATTGGAAAAAAAACAAGACTCCAGTGGGCGCCAGCCTTTGTTGCTTGTACAAATCGAGTCGTGCCTCATAATTTTAGGCTATTTCTAAGATTTGACTCTTAATACTTGGTGCTCTCTCAGTCAATCAGTTCTGTACTTTCACACAAACTAGTTAGCGTTATATGGTTCACTTTTTTACAAAGTTAATCAATTTTTTTCAGTGCTAAAATTTGATTTTACTTTGGTCTGTTGCTGGTTTGATATTGCTCACATTGACTCACACGCTTATGCATATAACTATCCTTTTGTATGTGCAGTTACGCAATTAAGAAAAAGGATGAGATTGAAAGGGTTGCAAAAGCCAACCGATAAAGTTCGAGAGACAAGGCTTGTTGCCATGGATTTACTGTTATTTTTCTCTTTTGCTAGTTTTCTAGATTGAGTATTGCAACTAACGGTTTGAAGTTATCATTCGGTGGTTTTGTATTTGGATTTTGATAAAGGAGAGATAGCCAGCCCATAAATTGTTCACTTAGGCCATTTACCATCTCAATCCCCCGCATAGGCTACTCTAGAAAAGTACAGTGTTGTTGCTTGACTCAGATTTCAGACTCTGTTTGTTTGCAAGATTAGAGCGACTATATTTTATATATACTTGATTGAAACATTGCTGTCACGATTGAATATATAACAGAACAAAAAGATGTGATGCTCTTGAAAACTAGGGTGCTTTCCTGATTTCCCTTGCACATATACCTCGGTACCTCCTAGTGTCTTGATGTGTAGAATGCGATGTGCGGTGTGGTTGAATCATCTTTCAAAGAATATTCACATGCTTTTGCCTGGAAGGGTTTGCATTCATTCCCGCTGTTGCTTGCTTTGTACGTTGTGTTCCTGGACAATGTGGAATTAACCAAACGGGCACCGCGACTTATCGCTGAGCAGAGATTTTCTTTATCTGTGTTACGGTTCCTTTTGTGCTCTATCTCAAGTAATTCCAACACCTAGGCCAACCATGTTCGTAATCGCTCTAACTTCATATCGTTGTCTGATTGTGTAGACTCTAGAACAAGTGGCAAATTACTGTAGAATGCTAGGAAAAATGCAATCAATTAAGTGCTTTGGATTCACTGGCGGCTGTACATGGACCATTCCATGGTCACATGAACACCCTAAATATTTTTTTCCATTAGAATATATGTAAAAATTATGGACTAGTCTTGTTTTGAACACCCAACTCAAATATCAATGAACACCAAATTCTAAGAATTTTGAACATCTAACCCAAAAACAATTGAACACTCAACAACTCATTGAACACTCAATCACAATTCGATTACAGCCTATCAATCCGGACAATTCATTCTTGAACACCTAACACATTATCTCAAACAAAGCTCACAATCCTAATGGAAAAAATTACAATCCGATTACAGCCTATCAATCTAGACGATTAAGGGCCGGCACAGCACGACCCGACCCGACAAAAAAGGCACGGCACGATCCGACAAAAAAAGCACGACACGACACAACCCGACAAGCACGGCACGACACGACCAGACAAGAAAAGGCACGGCACGACACAATCCGACAAAAAGGCACGACCCGACCCGACTAAAAAAGGCACGGCACGACGCGGCACGATTAATTAATCGGGCACGGCACGACACGACACGATTTTAAAAAGGCACGGCCCGACACGGCCCGACAAAGCAAAATGGCCCACCACGGCACGGGCACGGGCACGGTATGGCACGGCACGCTATGGAACGATGAAGTAAACAGGCACGGTACGGCACGACACGAAGCACGGTTGGCACGGAAAAAAATGGCACGACACGGCACGACAGGCACGTTTGACACCTCTATAGCTCTTGCCTCTTCGTGTCCCAAGAAAGGATCCGAATCACATCGGCTATGTACTGTTTTCGATCAAATCTGGTACCTTAAAACCGTAATCTTGTTTCAGCTCAAATACCGGCGATACTGGTTGGTATCAGGCTATTTTAAATTTACTCTATATTTTAGAGAAACGTTCATATTATGCTAAAATTTTCATAATGGGAAGTGACACTAACATCAATGAATATGCAATGGTATCTAGTATCTTCCGGGAAGTGACACTAACATCAATAAATCTGCAATGGTATCTAGTATCTTCCGGTACGGATACATATCGAAACATTAGGAAAACCAATACTCTTGCGACCTGCCGGTACCACTATTAATGAGCCTTGGTTCAAAGCCTTTCAATGCCAAGGACATAGTTTGGCAGGTCCCTTCTGGATTCTCTTGAATACCTCACCATCATTTAACTGATCTCCACTTCTTTTTGGGTAAAAATTGAAGAAAAGCTAGTACGACCAAGCACAAGTCACATATATTGTGTTCGTGAAAGCATTGCCAGTGCAAAACTACCGAACTTCTGAAGCATCACTGGTAATAAGTTGTTTACAGTACAGGTCACTGATGGATTCTTTGTTTCTGGTTAACCCAAAACTGACCCTTTTTAAGGCCTGTGTAAAAGGGACGTGTTTGGCAGATAGTCAGTGGTCCCCTTTCGTTCAGAATGAGATCTTATCACTTCATGACCCTTTTGTTTTGATCTTATTACGGATCAATGGACCCCCACAGTTTACCCGTACCCGGGGATGCTGCCGAGCACCCCCGTGCCGAGCGGCACCGCTGCCAAGCGGGAGTGCTTGGCAGCATCTCCCAATCCCAGTTTATCCACAATCAAAACAAAATGCCATGAAAGAGGGGTTTTCTTTCAAATCACCTCAACTCCCATGGTTTATCCACCATCAAAACACAATGCCATGAAAATGGGGTTTATCAACTCAATCAATCAATCACATTTACCATTTATCCTTTTCTTCTTCAACCTATCGATTTGTAAAAAGAATAATGTAGGCAGGCACATAGGAGTATAACATTAATCTTTTTTACTTCTCAGCTGGAGTATATGAATTCATATGAGCTACGAGCCCTCTCTTTCTTTCCGATATGTAACTTATGGCAAGACTTTTGCTTCTGATGAAAAGAATACTGACATGTGAGTTTTGTTTACATACAGAATACCACGGTTAAGGTAGACTAGGAGAAAAGGCAGGTTTTGTCACTTTGAGCTCTCCACAGTCACTGATATAAACAGTCTTAAGGGGCTTGTTCCAGATTGCCCGAGCAGTTTTGGCTCGATCGTCTCCAATAAACTGAGCAAAATCGTTATATTGGCGGATTCTTTCAGCGGGTCTGTAAGTCGGGATGGAAGCTATTGCTGTCACGACATCCATACCTGAAATTCCATCCAACAAGGAAAGAAAATTGATCAATAGACGTAAATTATTGGGAGAGAAGAAAAGAAGAGACTAATGGTTGTATTAAAGGGACAGTAATCAGTAAATGCTAAGTTCCTCTTGGAAAAATTACGGGACCTCTACAGGTAGTAGGAAGGATGGAACAGATTTCGAAAATATAAAGACAAACTGGGATTTGTGATGTTGAAAAGAGCAGATATTCAAAAGCATGAACTGACATGCACTACTACACTGCAGGCAACACTATTCAAAGATAAATGCAGAGGCTACGCTGAGGTCCTATCACTAGATCAAATAAGCCAACATCATAGTGGTTGAAGAAGGGGTGCAAAAATCGTGGAAGGGTTGCATTTTCATGCGTACCTACTACCTCCCATCATTGAAGAGTTGAAGTGAACTGGAGGAAGTGTGCCGCATCTTAAAAAACTAAAGAGGTGTTAAATTTCTCACAATCAAACTCTGTACCACGTTTGTGTGTAGGACCAGGTTTGGTCAGCTAATCTGATTGTAAGTACATACAATGTGCATAAAACCAGAAGGGATACCCAAGAAGGGTGTCATTCCAGAGTCCAGACTTCAGATGATAACTTGAACCACATTCCCAATTCATCTTTAAAACTGCTATTAAATTTTCATAAACACTCTAACGGGATTAGCGAAATATGGAGAACTTGGGTGGGGGACAATCGGTGGGGTACCTGTGCTGATGATTGGAGAAGTGCATGGTTATGATTTACTAAAAACTGTTCACCATTTACCACACAATATTTAGTTCCTAGAACCAGTTGACCAGCTAATCTTAACATCTAAACCCTGAGGATTACTTGAACCGCCAAGGGTACCACTCCAACAGAAGAGATACCCAACAAGGGTACCACTCCACTCCTAAGCATAACTTGAACCACCAGTTCATATTAAGAACAACTGTTAAATTCATAAATACTATAACGTGATTAGTGAAATACGGAGAACCCAGGAGAGGACAATCAGTGGGCGTGCATCTGATGATGATTGGAGAAGTGCATGTTATGATTCAGTAACAATGTTTACCACTCCAAATGCTACCTCGAAAGAGAGATCATTATGTGGGTTATGCAACATGGATTCTAATGAGTATCAAGTTTGGGTGTATCCTATGTTGGACATCCCTCAACTCGCGATTATAGGTAATGGGAGAATGTATCCAAAATTAGGTACGGGTACGTGGATACGCACGACCATTTAAACACCATTTACTGCTGTTTAGGAATGTACTCAAATTAAATGGGATTAACGAAAAAGGGAAAATTGTATCTCCATCCATGTCAGAGACTAGAAATCTTCAGGTCAAACAAATTGAGCTCCTTCTCCAAATTTAATAAATAACAAAAGGATACAAGTGTCCACTTTCGGTCCGGTTGTCAGACGCACAACTCATACCCTCACACTTTCTCATATTCAATGGACACGTTGTAAGCTAGGGTAATTGAAGAGTCCATACTCCATATCACTGAATTTGAACCATTGTATGTCCACATGTTGGCCACTTAAACATAAACGAGGAGTAAAATTCAGTTCAACAACAGTCTCATCATCAACAGCAGGAGCAGGAGCAGCATTAGGGGGAGAGGGATGTTCAGCCAAGACTATGGCACATGATTCTAACATTACTCATGAGTCTTGAGGAACCAGACTGCAAATGGTAGGGGTGTTAGCCGAAACCGGAAAATCAACCGAAACCGGAAAAACCGGACCGAATTTTTTAAACCAGTCGAATAATTTCGATCCGGTTCCGGTTTTAAAATTTTTACAAACCGGTTTTCCGGTTCGGTTTCCGGTTTACGTCTTATAAAAACCGGTCGAAACCGGACCGGTTAAAGTAAAATAAAATAAAATATATACATATATAATACCCCTTTACCAATTTTTGCCCTAAAATCCTAATTTTCATTCTACTGCTGCCGCACACTCCAGACTCCCAGTCTCCACGATCTCACTCAATCTCCCACGACCACGAGGCCACGATCTCAGATTCTCACTGCTCCCAGCCCCTCTCTCTCTCTCTCTCCTATCAACGACGAGTTCCTCAGTCGGCTGTCTCTCATCTCCTGTCAACGACGAGGAACGACCAGCGATCCGTGAGGCGATCCGGCCGGCTGTCTCCCACTCCGTCTAGTGCGTCCACTCGCTCTCACACACAGGTCTCTCTCTCTCTCTCTCTCTCTCTGTGTTTGTTTGCTACTTTGCTCTCTTTTTTTCCTACAGTTTCATCGGCTGTCCGATTTCGTATGAATAGATCTGTTGTTGTTTTTGCTGTGAGGGGTGGCTTTTGATCTGTTGTTGTTTACTTGTTTTTGCTGCTTTTTTTTTTTTTTTTAGATGGATGATTCCAGTGTTACTGGTATTGGATCTAATAATATTGATAATGAACCCATCACAGTGGATGAACAGAGTCCGAAACGTAGGGCTAATCAGTCTGAAGTTTGGGATCATTTTGAGAAATTGGAAAAGGTTACAGGAGAAAAGCGAAAGGCTGTTTGTAACCATTGTAGCCAAATATATACTTGTGATTCAAATGCTAATGGGACATCATCAATGAAAACACATATTAAGTTGTTATGTAGACAGTATGAGTTTAGCCAGTTCAATATGAAGAAGAACCCAGATAAGAGGCAAAAAACCCTAGCGTTTGAACCCGTGAATGGAGGAGGCACCGGCACGGTTCCAAAGCTTACTGCCGTTAGCTTTAGTGTGGAGGCATGTAGAAAGGCCTTGGCTGAAATGATTATTCTTGATGAGTTGCCATTTCGTTTTGTTGAGGGTCAAGGTTTTAAACGGTTCATATACGTAGTGCAACCAAAGTGGGAAAATCCGCCAGGTAGATTAATGGTCGCAAAAGATTATATGAAAATATACCAATATGGGAAGAAATATTTGAAAAGAGCACTTAAGGACCAACGAATTTGCCTTACCACGGAAACTTGGACTTCTCTTCAAAATCTTAACTATATGTGTCTCACTGCTCATTTCATTGATTGTGATTGGAAGCTTCACAAAAAAATTCTTAACTTTTGTTTAATTCCAAATCACAAGGGCGAGACACTTGGTAAGGTGGTGGAAGAATGTTTGGTGGAATGGGGAATTGACAAATTTTTGACAATCACAATCGATAATGCAAAATCCAATGATGTCATAATTGATTTTTTGAAGAAGAAGACCAAGAAAAGAGACACCACTATTCTAGACCACGACTATTTACATGTTAGGTGTTGTGCTCATATATTGAATTTGGTTGTACGTGAGGGGTTGAAAGATGTTGATGTGTCAATTGCAAGGGTGCGCAACATTGTGAGGTATGTGAGATCCTCACCGCAAAGGTATGCCAAGTTTAGAACATGTTGTGATAAAGAAAAAATTATTTCTAAACTTGTGCCATGTTTAGATGTTGCTACTCGTTGGAATGCAACATACTTCATGTTGGAAAGAGCTTTGATGTTTCAAAAAGCTTTTGAGAGATTGGAAGATGAAGATAATCTCTCACTTAATGTTGGTGTTAGAGAGGATGAGATTGGTGTAGAATCTATATATAATGAATTGGAAGGGGAAGTACATGGTGGGTTAAGTGACATTATGAATCTCGAGAAACAACATGAGAGGGGCCAAGGGAAAGGGAGAGGGAAACATGTAACACATGGTACTCCTAGTAGTGATGATTGGAATGTTGTGGAAATGTATGTTGAAGTTCTTAAGGTGTTTTACATTCTAACCGAGAAATTTTCGGGTTCTTTGTATGTGACATGCAATACATTTTTCAAAGAGATCATGACTATAAAAACAGCAATTGCTAAGTTGGAAAATAGTGATAACCCTAAGTTGAAGGTTTTGGCTAGTGGCATGAACAAAAAGTATGACAAGTATTGGGGTAAGTTTGACAAAATAAACTCTTTATTGTTGTATGCCAATGTTCTTGATCTCCGTTACAAATTTGTTTATGTGAGATGGAGCTTGAACAAACACTATGACAAAAGCGTTGTTGAAAATAAAGTTATTGAAATAAAGGAGGGGATGCTAAAGCTTTTTAATTGGTATGAGAAGAAGAGTGTTGAACATGGGAAAACACAAAATGTTGGTGAGTCCTTTAGAAGTGAGAAGAATTCAAAGGAGTACATGAATTTTTGTGATGAAATGGACGATGAATTTGAGCGACACATGGAAGAGGAGAATAATATGGTGAGCAAATCGGAGTTAGAGAGGTATTGGTTGGAGAGTAAGGAAGACTCTAAAGTTCATGGCGATAAGTTTGATGTGTTGGCTTGGTGGAAAGTTAATTCTCCTAGGTATCCCATTCTCTCTCAAATGGTACGGGACATTCTAGCTATTCCGGTATCTACCGTTGCATCCGAATCCGCTTTTAGCACAGGAGGACGTATTCTTGATCCATACCGGACCTCTCTTTCTCCCAAAGTAGCGGAGGCCCTTATTTGTGCACAAAATTGGTTGAGGAGTCCTACTCAAATATCTCTTCGAGAGGCACTTGATGAGGTGGAGGCACTTGAATCCGGTAATACTCTTTAACTATAGCTTAAGTACTGTATGAGTTTTGTTTTTTTTGTTTGTGGTTTAACTTGTTTTGCATTATAAATTTTTTTGTCATCTTTATAGAGGTTTTGGAAGCATTGAAGGAGGATGAATCATGTGTCACTTATTTGTGATAAAAAGAAAGAAGTGAAGAACAAAGAGGTAAGTTCGAAATCATGTGTCACTTTCCTTTTTATTTGTTGAATTCACTGAAAAATTTCTGTTTTGGGGTAGGAAATTTCTGTTAAATAGTCATTAGAATACTTTGTTATATATTGACGTGCTAAGAGCACGGACGTGAGCACTTGGATGAGAAAGGCATCGTGTTGTCGCTGGCAGACGACACTGCATGCATTCATGAAGGTAAATCACATCACTAATAGTTCCACATACATTTAAAAAGAAATGAGATGTCAGAAAATTAGTTCTTAGCCAACCATCTTTCTGTTGGAAGGCATGTGAATGTAAATATCAATAGAATCAAAGTACTCCGGGCTGTGTTTGAATCGTGAATATGCATGAGAGGATGAGTATGTTCAAAATTTGTTACTGTCTTACCTATGATCCATTTCTTCTCTTCCCCAAACTCTTCTCCCCCAACTTCAGTATGGAGAAGAATTTGCTTCAAAAGTCTGTTTTCATTGCTGCATATATGAAAATTCAGCAGCGGATGGAAAGTACGAAAAAGCAGCGGTGGTTTGGAATACTTTGTTAGAGTAATTAATTTTTGTGTTGGAACTGAGGCATGCCTTTCATGACTGTTATAGTATCAAAATCTACAATACCTGTGAAAGGATTGATTACATTTACAATATTGGGGCAACAATCTCAGTCATTAGAATACTTTGTTCCTGACTTCCTGTGATTCTTGGTAATTGGAGAGTTTACTTGGTGGCTTCGTTTTTGACTTTTTGGCATTAATGTGTCCTAGCGCCTTGTTCATGTTAGTGCTGCTGAAATATAGAAGCATTGTGTTTCTGCATCGCCTGTTTTTATGTTGCTGCTGCTGTTGTGTTGCTGCTGGATGTTGCTACAGAGCAACTGGTGGATGTTGCTACTGGTGGAATGGTGGATGCATTTTTTTTTTGCCGCAGCTTGCTGTTTTTTTTTTCACCGTGAAAGACTTAAAGTGTTGAACATTCATTTTATTTTTCTTGTTGGGCTTGGCCCTTGGTTTGTAATTTAAAAGCCTATAAATTGTGTAATGGGCTTAATTATGTTTTTATGGGTTTTTTTTGATGTATTGGGCTTAAAATTGATCCTTTTTTTGTCGGACCCAAAAAAAGGGGTTGAATTATGGATTTTTGTTTGATATTTTGTGGGTTGAATTGTAAATTTTTTGATGTGTTGGGCCCAAAATGTGGCCCATTAATGAAAACCGGATAAACCAGACCGAAACCGGTTGAATCGGTCGAAACCGGACCGGTTTTATCTCAACCGGTTCCGGTTTCAAAAATCTTCAAACCGGATAACCGGTTTCGACCGAAAAAATAGTCGAAACCGGACCGGTATCACCCCTAGCAAATGGAATGAATCCTAAGAATAAGAGCTCATTCAAGCATAGTAGTTCGATGACAAAATCCCAAAACTCATGGTCTACATTAATGAACCAGCAACTCGTTCTACTAAGCCAGTTTCCAAAAGAAGCACCAAACAATGATAGAGTGATACAGCAAGTAGGGAAGTAATCAGAATGGGTTACCCAAATAGAAAAGAAGTATACCTACTACCGCGATTAAGCTAGAAGCATCAAGAGGAGTCTAAATAACAGAGAACCTCATGTCCTGATCAAGGCATCAAATGAAAACAGAACACGGCAACATGATTTACAACTCGGACAAAAGTCGAGCAGTTGAATTGGTGGTGGTATTTAGTGAAGTTTGAGCATGCTCTAGCTTATACTGGCATGACAAAATGCTATGCCAAAAACCAAAGCTTTGATCAATTCCCTCAAAGGGAACAACAGTAGTACGACATCCCGTCCACAATGACAGTACCTACAAATTTTTTTAAGTACTTCAAATCTCTATAGCAACCAGAGTTTACTTTTCGCTTCGAACAGGATTGTTCTACTGTTGAGCAAGAACCAGACAGTTGTAAACCGAAGCAAATTTGACTTTAACCGTCACATCGACATTGGTAAGTTATCACCACCAAGTTAATCCCTTATTAGTTATCGATTTCATTTCCTGCTAGAACATCATCTTTTGCATAAGGAGTAAGGACTATAACAATGTACGCATACACGAGCGTATATAACTATCAATCATCAAAACAATGCTGATGCACTTGAATAAACATATCATGATCATACCTTCCAGCACTGTTCCAAAAACAATATTCCTGCTATCAAGCTGCGGGCACGGACCAGGCCCGGTAGTGATCAAGAACTCAACATTCCGGTAATTCGGATCCAACTTAACCTCATCATCATCATCATTCTCCGACAAACACAGCGAAACAAGCCCCGGCCTTGAATGCTCGAGCAAAAAAGCCCTAGACTCAACGGCCTCCGTATTCCGAACCAAATCCAGCGGGGGCTTTACCTCCCCCTTGTCGCGGCGGCCTTGGCGGCCGGCGACGAAGAATTGGCCGGGGAATATTTTCTGGACCAAAGTGCCCTTGTAGGAGAAGTTGGTGGGGCCAGTGCACATGGACTTGAAATTGGAGACGGTGAGGGGGACTAGGTTTCCGTAGAGACCGAGGACGAGTCGGCCGAGGGGCTCGGAGTCGGCGCAGAGGGAGAGCTGGTCGCCGAGGTTGCGGTTTTGGAAGTAGTTCGGGCAGATGCCGAAGTCCATGAAGACGCGGTCGGTGATGGTGGTGTCGGGGGGTGGTGGTGGGGTGGTGGTGGTGGCGGAGGAGGAGGAGAGAGGGGAGGAGAGAGAAAGGACGGGGGTGGAGAGGAAGAGGAGGGAGCGGCGGGTGAAGTGGAGGTTAGGGTAAGGGTGGTGGGGAAGGAGGGGAGAGGGGGGGAGGGTGGTGGGGGAGGACATGACGACGGTGCATAGTGGTGGAGGAGAGAGAGGGGGAAAAGATGAGAGGAGGTGAGGTCACGTGACCAGTCAGTGAGTGGGTGGCTACTTGTGGATAAGAAATGGGCAGCTTCTCAAGTACAGTAGTAGATCCCAAACAATATCAAAATTGCACCCCTTTTGTTACATGCTTGAAATTGAAGCAAATTTGTTCTGTTGAGATGGGGTGGGATCAAAGTTGATTACTGACTATTAAGTGAGCGTTTTCGGTAATGAATAAGTTTTGAGAAAGAATTTGTTGCAATTAAGTTGTTAGATATTTTCAATAGTAAATAAGTTGTAGATGGATATATTAGTGAAAAAGTTCTTAAGAAAGAAGTTGTTGTTGACAAGTTGTAAATTAGTGTGAATAACAAGCTAAAATGTCAAAACTTATTGATTAGTGTAAACGAAATGATAAAATGCCTTACGTTTTTCACCAAAAAATTAGTGAAAATACCCCTAATTAGGGAGTTGCCAATGAGAAGGGATACAAAATCATCTATCCTATGGTAATTCATAATGAACATAACCGAGGATTGCATTCTCCTTTAGGTCCTGTTCCACAACACCTTCTTAAAAAATAAGTACTTATTTCACATTTTTAAATTCAAAAATAATGTAAATAAAAAGTAATTTTTCAATTTTTTTTGCACCATTCAAAAGATCTCAAATAAGATCTATTAAATAAGATCCATATTGTTAGAAAAATTATTTGCATAAACACATTATAGGTGCGGTCAAGATTACGACCATTAATCCCAAAAGAAGTTTGACCTACCACTCACATGATGACGTGTGGAAAGGTCGTGAGATTGACATGTGGCAAGCAATTGCCACATAGAGAGAGATTTGGTGCCACAAGGCACAAGATGGAGCCCACGCGTTGACATGGCGCAAGATGGGCCCCGTGCAGCTGAACAAACTCATGAGAGTAAAAAGGCTCACGAGAGTCCTCGTGAGGGCAGTCAGGCCTACCAGGGTCCCGCGGACAGGGCCGCGGTAATCTCGCGAATGAGCGGGGTCCATGGCAAGATGGGCCTTGCGCAGTTGAACAAGCTCGCGGGGTAGTGAGGCCTGCAAGAGCCACCGCAAGAGCAAATAGGCCCGCAAGGGTCCCGTGGCATAGCAAGTTCCCGCGGCATAGGTCCGCAGACCAATAGAGTCTGTAGTAGGATGAGGCTCCGTTCCGGAACAAAAATAAGTACTTATTTTTTAAGAAGACAATTTCAAGCTCAAAAATCATGTGTTTATGCAAATAATTTTCCTACCACTATGGATCTTGTTTGATAGATCTCATTGAGATCTTTAATACGGTGCAAAAAAAATTGAAAAATTATTTTTCATTTACATTATTTTTGAGTTTGAAAATGTGAAATAAAGCTGTTTATTTTTTAAGAAGGTTTCTGGAACGGGGCCTGAGTCCTATAAAGACCCAATATTTTTTTAATAAATAATAATTATTATCAAAACAAAAATATTATTTTACTCGTTAGTTGATTTTATGCAAAAAATTATTTACGACGTCACACCAATTTTATTTTCGTAATCAATTGTGTGCGCACGTATCTGGCAAGTAATTTTCCTAGTGTGCGCATGTGTTGCACCGGATCATTTTTCCAACCCATTCCCATTTCTTCCCCTTTTTCCATTTCATACTTTCGGCTGAGGAAAAAATATATATAGAAGAAAAGAAAAAAATAAAATTTCCTCATCCTCCTCCAATCAAAATTCGACAGCACATCTTTCTCCATGGGTTATTACCCTCTCATGCAAATCCAAAACCCATTATATATTCCCCTTCCATTTCTTTTGTTGTTGTTCCCAGGCACTCCCATTTCGGTAGAGAGAAGAGGAGGAGACCGAAATCATCATCTTCACCGCCACCTCTCATCAGCCCATCACCGGCGCCGATTTCCACCATCATCGCCGAGCACCACCACCTTCCCATTCTTTTTATTTTCTCCATACAAATCACCACTATGTATATCCCATTTCCCCCAACCCATCACCCACCATTTCCAACCCCATTTAGGTTCCAAAAGCAGCCCTGGAACTGCCCTGAAAATCAGCCATTTCGATTCCGGGTCGCCGCAACCGAGTCACCACCTCACCGCTGAGCTCACCACCATCTCTAATCACCACCAAACCTGGACATCATCACCACCACCGGAGCCACCCTCACCGCCGAGAACATCACCACCTCTCGTCACAGCCGGGTCATCATCAGCCGAGCTCCGCCTCCGCTCCGACTCGCCACCGAAATCTCTCCGAAAACCGTTTTGCCGGATGAGAGGTAGTTCAGAACTCACCTCCCTAAATATATATTGCGTTTATATGGTGATTTTAGTGTTTCGGTGTGAAAATAATCGAACCCGACATCGCCGGTCGAGCCCGGCCGAAATCCCCTGTTTTCCCGAAATGAAACAGTGGCCACTGGAATTTGAAATGGGATTTGGATAAATTATAGTTTAGCCTATGAAGTTTGTCTAGTTTATAAATCTAACCCTTGAATATTAGAAGCTAATATTATAAGCCCCAAGTTAATTAGTTCCAATGCGATCTTAGTTTAATCGCATGATTAATTCTATGGCATGATAAATTTTATCGCATGATTTGTTATTATCGTGAAATTAATAGTTGTTAGCATGTTAACATGTTTCGTAAAAATGTTGGACTGCGTGATATGTTGTTATACTAATGGATTGGACAAATAGGTTCCCAGAGTTGGTTACGATGTATGGATTTATCATCTTAGACGTGAAAATAGGATTAATGGAAAATGGAATAATGTGAAAGTTTGTGGGCTTAGTGACCTTGGGGGTAGCCTGACAGGACCTCGTGTTATCAGGGATAGCTTGGTAGGACCTTGAGGGTAGCCTAAAAGACCCGGTGTAGCTAGGGTGGCCAAGCAGAATCTCAGGTATTGAGGGTAGCCTAGCAAGACTAGGGCTGTCCAAGAAAAACCAAGAACCGTGAAACCGGTCCAGACCGAACCGATCCGTGCCTTTTGGATTTTGTCCGTGGATTAATAGTCCGGACACGGATTTGAAAATTAAAAAACCGTGAGATACGGATTAGGATTGGATTTTTATTTCAAATCCGTTGATTAACCGAACCGAACCGTGAGATATTTAAAAAATTAAAAAATATATATATATATATGTGTGTGTGTGTGTAATATTTATAAATAATTATAATTCTACTACTTTTTATGAATTTTTTTTAACAATTTTAAGTTCATAACAATGACCGAAGGAAATCTACTCCTTATATGAAATTCCTTACTTTTACTTCACCTGCCTTCCCCCTCTGATTTATAACTTGTAGTCAGCTACTACCACCTCCTACTGCTCCGTGGATGTAACAAGGGTTGATGAAACCTGGAATGAATTTTGGACTGAATTTTGAACTAGAAATTTGGAATGATATGTAATACAGTAGTTGAAGTAATTTTGCATTTTTTAGAGTTTAATGTTTATGGAAGGAAATTCGTGGATAAAATCGGGACCGAACCGTGACTCACGGTTCGAAATCCAAACCGAACCGTAAGACTTTTGGATTATGATTGGATTGTATTTTCTAAAAACCGTGAGATACGGATTAGGATTGGATTCATACGAATCCGATCCGATCCGGACCGTGGACACCCCTAAGCAGGACCTTGAGGGTAGCCTGATGGACCTAGAATTGTGAGAGTATGTAACGTCCCGCTTTTTCGGAAGTAAAATAAAATAATTTCTTAAGAAAATTTTGCTAAATAAATATAATTTTCCAAAATAAAGGTCTATTACAATCTCAAAATAAATTTACCGATTCAAAATACATTAACTTCAGAGCTAACTATAGGCTTGATACGAATCTCAAGCATACTCGATCTCTATTCCTGATATTCTTCTTGTGTCGAACTACACCATCGTTGAATCCTCTCCATTGAATCATGCGCTCTCTGGCAAATTGATCGCCGAAGCAATCGATTTACCAGGATACAGACGTATCCGTGAGTGATAAATCACCCAGTAGAATAATCCAACCCAACCGCCCCTCTTACTATACAGCTAGCAGGCAACAAGATAATAATGATACGAAGAAGCAAAGCAGAGATTTTTCACATCAACCAGTTTATTACTATCCATTAATCTAACGTGAAATCTAAGATCTCATCCACGAGATCTTTCCTCCCTCAACCGCTAGCCATGCTCATTCCCATGAATTCACTTCCCTTTGCTGTCGCAGATACACCTAAGTTATATACCGAGTGTGCACCCCAATAACTACAACAAGTGGAAAGCTTATCATGCCTGCATCATAACTAGGGTTCGCCTATCTTATATACCACTTTACAATCATCACTGGACTCTCGCCAGTCTATCAATTTACCACTGGACTCTAGCCAGGACTCTCAATTTACCACTGGACTCTCGCCAGGACTCTCAATTCTCATCACAATCTCATCATATCTCAAAATCACGCCTGCAGGCAATCTAAAACAAAAAAAAACTTTCCAATTCATCCATTAACTAACATCGTCTAAGCGATTTCTATTTCGCATACCACCTCATATCTCTAGGGTCCAATCTAACAGATCAATCAAAGGTTGGAATGATAAATAAGCAATCAGAATAATAATTGAAATAAATAATAATCATAAAAAGAATCACATAGCCTTTTATGAATGGGCCGTTGTCCTTAATCCTGTATGACCAACAATTTATTAATAAGGCAAGAAACTTTTATTAAATAAAAGTTTTAATAAAAGAATATAATCTAAGCTTGTATAAATTTTATTTAGGAAATTAAATTGATTAAAGATCATAATGAACACAATAAATAAATAATTGTAGACACCCTATTTTGGACTTTCCGGAATAGTTTATTTACGGTCTTTTGATTCCCCGATGATGATTATGGTCAAGAACAACCTGAGTTTGCGAGTGTGTTTGAGTTTTGAGCATCCCGAGCCTCATCCCAAAACCTCTTCGAACCCCTTTCAAACCCTTCAAGCCAGAACCAAATGGCCACAACAAAATCATACTGGAGTACGCAGGAGATGGACTAGCGTACGCAGGAAGCCCTGCCACGTGTCAGTCATCGCCGCGTACTGGCGCACGCCACTCAACAAGGGGCGTACGCCAGTAAATTCTAGTCAAATCAACCTTTTTCAGCCAGATGCGCGGGAGATTTTGTAACCCCCCGACGTCAGCCACAGTCCCCTGATGATTGCATCGGCCAGAACTGCTCCCCCCTCTCTCCTACATCTTCCATCAACTAGTCCCATGCATTAAATGCATGGGAGGCTCCCTCTCTAACTCAACCAGCCCTTAACCCAACTGATCTCAGCCCTCCTTGGCCTATAAATACCCCTCTCCTTCACCCTTACAAGGGTTGGTTGGTTCACAAAGAGGTTAGCTCCATTAAGGCATAAGTCATCTTGTCTTCTTCCCCTTTTAAGTGTTCTTTGCTCCCTTTCTTTTCTATAGAAAGAGTAAGAGAAGAGCACACTCACCTCAATCCATAACCCTTACCAAAATCATCCTCCAACCTTCAACCCTCAAGCTCAAGTTCAAACCATCCATCAAAACTCACAAGTAAAGGTATAATACATTTTGCTCCTGCTTTCTGTTCTGACCCCTGAGGGGGGCTAGCAGGGCCAAGGCTGGTAATCTATACCAGTCCTGGCCCTAATGCTGGCAAGGTTTCAAAAATCGTGCACAATGATCAGTGGCGCACGCCAGTACTGAGTGCCGTACGCCAGTAATGGTAGTATGTGCAAAACTGGCGTGGGGATCATGGATCATTGTTTTCTTGCATTATTTAAGCTTTGATCACCTTGCTGCATGTTAAAACCAGTTTATTGTTCTGTACATAGAACTGCTTTCTCTTCCATCTGTAATTTTGCTTAGCTTGGCCTTCTGGGTCCCTCTGGTCCTGTTCCAGAGCCCAGAATGTGCAAAGCCAAAGCATTGGAACCAAGAGACTACTGGCGTACGGCTCTCCTTGAGTGGCGTACGGTAGTGGTTCGTGTTCCAGTGGCTTGGCCCTTGCATGGATCTTCCACCCAGGCCTTTGATCATCCTCCCCTCACTGTTTAAGGGGTTTTCTGTCCATTTGGTGGCTTTCAAGCCCTTTACATTGTCTGTAATAGCTTAGTAATCCATATTCAACTGCGTGGTTTGTCCTGGGTGTGCACTGGTCCTTTCCAGAGCCCAGAGGGTTGAGAGCAGAAGCTGTGAGCTTAAGTCTACCGGCGCACGCCAGTCGTTGGGTGGCGCACGCGGGTCATGACTGCATGTAGTGGCTTGGCCAGTGCATGCAGGCTTGTTCCTGTGTGCACTATCTCACAGTCAGTGTGCTCCAGTCTGCTTAAAATGTCCACAAAAGCTTGTTCTCAATCTATTATATTTGCTTAGATCAAAGATCATCATCCATAAAACATTTTGCCACCGATCTTGTACATAAATGCAACTTGTTTACAGTTTTAATCCCTATTAACTGTTCCCCCGCCCTAACTGGTTAAAAGAATGATCAAATAAAGAGAGAAATGCAAATGTTTTATAAAATGTCTGAGTAGAGACCGGTCTCCGGACTGGGGAAGGGGGGTGCCATAAAACCCTTCCCCTCTCGTAATCTGGCTCCCGAACCTCAAGATCGAAGGTGACGACGGTCCAGTCTACAAAAGCCTTTTTCAAAATCAAACAAACGTGGTCCAAACGTTTTCAAAAGAACGGTTTCTTGGGTACTAACCGCAAAACCCGAGTGGTGACTCTCTGATTTGCGAAGCGTTTCGTCGCGCTTTCCAAAAAGGGCGCACCCGGAATTTTTCCACACCCAGGAACGCAGGGATTTTTGGGTCGTGTGCCCACAATAATAATATTAGAAATAATTAACATGACCTTAAAAAAGTTCCTATGATTCTACACAATGGGATTGAGTATCAAAATCGAGCCCGGAGGGTCGTGAGATTATTTTAAATAATGATATAATCGAAAAACTACCGAAAGTAAAATAATTATGAAATAAATAATCTAATAAAAAAAATATTGAGATTAACAAGGTTTTATCTTGGGAGTGTAAAGAATCTAAAAAAAATTATTTGGGATTTAATAAAAATGGTTTTTGAGGTCGCAAGGATTTTTAGTTTGTAAACTTTTACATGAAATCAAATAAATAATTAATAAATAGATAATAGAATTAAAAAAATATGACATTAACAAGTTATGATCTTTGATGTATTAGAAGTCTAGGAAAAATAGATCGGGAGTCAAAAATTAGTTTTGGAAGGTCGCAAAGTGGTTTCGAACCATGTAGAATTACTAAATAAGAGCATTATTAATTTAAAACTTTTATTAATTAACTTTATCTATCAGATAAATTAAACTGATATAATTAATACGTTTTATACTAAGATGATATTACTTTGTAAGAAAATAATATCAATTAAGTAGTTTTAATAATATTAATATCATAAAGATTATATCAAACGTGTCATCTTCTACATAAATAATTACAAATAAATTATTGGGCTCAAAAATAATATCAAAATGGTGAATCTGTACGCAGTGAGCTATTTTTTCGTTTTGGCTCGGTTTTTGATGCATGGGACCAATTGGGGCATAGGGTTAAGCATATAAACACTTAATATACATAGAGAAGTGGTTGGAAGGGATTATAATACCTCGAATCGGATCGAATTGAATTTAAAACGAAACTTGAATTTTTGAGAAGACTACTTCGGTTTTGGCGATCGGGGAACCTTGGGCTCGAATTGGATGATTTTTGGAGATGCTTGGGGTCGTAGGAAGAGATTGGAATGGTCAATTCGGATTTCGGTTGGGTCTAGAACACAAACCCACCTTTCTCTCTCTTTCTTTCTCTCTCTAGAACTCCATGGATTGGAGTCCGATTTTCTTCGAATTCTCTCTTTTTTCTGGACTGGTAGGGTGTGGGAAATTTCGTGGTGAGCCCTAGGGTCGGAGTTATAAAGTATATATAAGAGAATTTTTTGATAAGGTTGACAAAATAGTGTTTTAATGAAATTCCAACTCTTGGCTTTGAGATGGACGGAATATGGACGAAAATTAGGGTTAGGGAGGAAGTAGAGACTGAGTAGGAGTAGGAGAGGGAGAGATGGAAGAGTTTTAATCATGCATGCAATTTTAAAAAGAAATAAAAGAGATAAATAAGATAATATATTTATTTTTTTGTATTTATCTATTAAGGAAAAGAAGGTAATAATTAAGACCTAATAATATTAACGCTATTATTAAAAAAAAATTGAGTCGAAAATTCGGGTCGTTACAGAGTAGGACCTGTAAAGTATGTCAAGCAAAATTCTGAGTTAATGGCTAGTAATTGAAATTGATCGTTTGTAGCTTAAAATGCCTTTTAATTTAACCGTATTATGCATGCCTTTGTTTGTAAGTTATGGGTTTCGGGTGGGTTTTAGCTACTGAGCGTCATCGCTCACGGTACTATATTGCCTTGGTAACTCAAACGCCAGGTACTCAAGACGGAGCCGAAGGGTCGTATGGAAAAGTGAGGTGACGTTGACCGAGGAAGTATTTGTAAAACCTTGGATGTTGTACCCTTAGTTGCTCTGTATTGTAAATTAAGTATTTTGATAATGTACGACAAAGTATTTTTATAGAGTACATTTGTAATTGATATGTCATATTGTGATTTGAATTTGTGAGGCTTCTGAAATTTTAATCCCTTGAAAAAGAAAACTATTCTCGGAAATCTCTTTTTAATGTTTAAATAATATCTCCGAAATTCAGGGCGTTACAAGTCCAGCGGAGATTTCGGTCTCTGCCTATAAATACCGGCGCTGGTACTCATTGTGGAATGGATGATCTCTCCTTCAGAGACAGAGACAGACAAAGAGACAGAGGAGAAAAGGAGAAGAGACACTGAGACGGACTTGTAGAGATAGAGAAAACCATCTCCTCTAGAGAGAACACAAAATCCTTAGAGAGAGGGGGGAGACCATCTCCCTGAGAAAAGATGAAACTACGTTTGACCTGATTCCCGATACATCGGGATATGTAGGCAGCCCTGATAACTCGGGCTTTGTCACGTTTCACACACATTTCACATTTTATGCCTCCTCCTCGACCCCTCTAGATCACTCCTCTATTCCCTTTCCTAATCATCAACCAATTGCATCTCTCCAGCTCTCGTAGATTCACACGTAAGCGCCCCTTGCGAAAACATGAACCTACACACATTATTTTTAAGTTTAAAATTGCCTTCTTAAAAAATAAGTATGTAAATAAAGTGCTAAAACAGTCCTTTGGATCTTTGTATCCAAATGTGATATCCAGGAATTGTTTTATCCTCTGCAAGGTAATAATCTCACACCCCACTTCAGTTTTCCATTTAGGAAAATTTTATTCTTAACTTCGAAGATAATCATTGATCCGCCTACTCATGTTCTTATATTCATTCGTTCCTTCCTAATATACTCCAATAATATAACACTTCTGTCACCAAAAAAACTCGGGCTGTCACCTCACCTCCCCCTCTCTCTCTCGCTCGCTCGCTCGCTCGCTCCTCCTCCCTTGCGTTACCCTGTTATTGCAGCCCAAATCTCATTACCCGGTGGTTTTCTCTCCAATGCTCTCTTTAAAAGGTCAGATCTGTGTTTCGTCACATTAGCAACAACTCGCTTTCTCTTTCTCTTTCTCTTTCTCTTTCTTTTTTTTCTTGTTTGTATACTGCCTAGCATTTGCAATTGGATTTGATCTGAATCCTGTCCCAAAGTACTGTTACTCGATCTTATCTAAATACGCAAACTCTACATTGAAATTGCAATATACTCTGCCCCATTCTATCGTTTGCTGATCTGGGTCATCCAGATCTGTCGCAAAATCTCCTGAAATTATATTGACATGGACTTGTTCGACAAATTCAAGATCTGGGTTTTGTTGGTTTGTTTGATATCTCAACTGGGTCATGGTTTTTACCTTCCGGGCAGTTATCCCCACAAACATGGCATTGGCGATGCCCTATCTGTGAAAGTGAATTCACTTACGTCAATTGAAACTGAAATTCCCTATAGCTACTATAGTATGCCCTTCTGTAAGCCCCAGGAGGGTGTGAAGGACAGTGCCGAAAATCTCGGTGAGCTCCTCATGGGGGATAGGATTGAGAATTCACCATATCGGTTTAAGATGCACACCAATGAGACAGATATCTTTCTGTGCAAAACCAGTCCTTTGTCGGCTGATGAGTTTAAGACCTTGAAAAAGAGGATAGATGAGATGTATCAGGTTAATTTGATTCTGGACAATTTGCCTGCGATTCGATATACCCAAAAGGAGACATATTTACTGCGTTGGACAGGGTATCCACTTGGAGCTAAGGTTCAAGATGCTTATTATGTGTTTAACCATTTGAAGTTTACGGTTCTTGTTCACAAGTACGAAGAGACCAATGTGGCTCGTGTGATGGGCACTGGGGATGCTGCTGAGATGATCCCAACGGTTGGGAGTCCGGTATCCGACATCCCAGGTTACATGGTGGTTGGATTTGAGGTGATCCCTTGTAGCGTCCGGCACAATGCTGAATCTGTGAAGAACTTGAAAATGTATGGTAAATATCCGAACGAGATCACATGTGATCCTGGGGCTGTGGGTATGGCTGTGGAGGACGGAGATTCTGTGGCCTTCACTTATGAAGTTTCATTTGTGGAGAGTGATATCAAATGGCCCTCAAGATGGGATGCTTATTTGAAAATGGAAGGAGCAAAAGTCCACTGGTTCTCGATTCTCAACTCTCTTATGGTGATTACTTTCCTGGCTGGAATTGTCTTCGTGATTTTATTGAGGACAGTTAGGCGGGACCTGACTCGCTATGAGGAACTAGATAAGGAGGCTCAAGCCCAGATGAATGAGGAGTTATCTGGGTGGAAACTTGTTGTAGCAGATGTTTTCCGCGCTCCAACCAATGCTTCGCTTCTGTGTGTAATGGTGGGAGATGGTGTTCAGATTCTCGGGATGGCTGTGGTGACAATATTATTCGCTGCTCTCGGATTCATGTCGCCTGCTTCTCGTGGGACCCTGGTTACCGGGATGCTGTTCTCCTACACGATTCTTGGAATTGCAGCTGGTTACGTTGCTGTTCGACTTTGGAGGACAATTGGGTGTGGTGAGAAAACAGGATGGGCTTCAGTCTCTTGGAAAGCTGCTTGTTTCTTCCCTGGTATTGCTTTTCTCATTTTAACCACTTTGAATTTCCTATTGTGGGGTAGTCACAGCACTGGAGCCATTCCATTTTCTCTATTTGTTATTCTCATTTTGCTCTGGTTTTGCATCTCGGTTCCCCTAACCATGGTTGGAGGGTACTTCGGTGCAAAAGCACCTCATATTGAATACCCAGTTCGAACCAATCAGATCCCTAGGGAGATCCCAGCCCAAAAATACCCATCTTGGCTTTTAGTTCTTGGGGCTGGAACTCTTCCTTTTGGTACACTTTTCATTGAGTTGTTCTTCATCATGTCCAGTATTTGGATGGGACGAGTTTACTACGTCTTTGGTTTTCTCTTCATTGTTTTGATCCTTCTTGTGGTGGTTTGTGCTGAGGTGTCTCTCGTTCTAACCTATATGCATCTTTGTGTGGAGGACTGGAAATGGTGGTGGAAGTCCTTTTTCGCTTCTGGTTCGGTCGCCATTTACATCTTCTTGTACTCCGTGAACTATCTCGTATTCGACCTTAAGAGTTTGAGTGGACCTGTTTCCGCCACGCTTTACTTGGGATATTCACTTTTCATGGTTTTAGCGATTATGCTTGCGACAGGCACGGTTGGTTTCCTATCTTCATTTTGGTTCGTGCATTACTTGTTCTCCTCAGTGAAGCTGGACTAGAAACTTCTCCAACTCGAAAGGTGATGTTATGGGTACCCTAGATGGGATAATGAACCCAGCGTCTAAATCTATTTTTTGTTTGTGTTTTTTGCTACAAAGCTTGTCTATCTCTAAGGTAATAAAAACAATGCGTCGGGTTTCGCTTAATTCTTTGTTATCGGTTAAATATTTGCCCGGAAGTGTAGTTGCGTATTTTCTGGCAGATGGAGAACTTTTTAGCTATTGCTACATGTAATTTGAGGCTTTCAGCATGTACTTGGCTATTCAGATCCATATTGATTGATATGAGCATATACAGTTACTTCTCTTGAATTGTTTATCCATATTGATTGTCTGGTTTTGTGTATTTGAGGGAAGGTGCCTAAAATGGGGTATCATCTTCAGATTGGCCTGTTTGGCATGCGTGTGATGTTAATACCATCAATTACAGGACTGAGTTTGTGCGTTTTTTTGTGAGAATACGTTTAGCTACGGGTATGGACTCCACATGAATGTGTGGAGGAAAAGAACATTAGGACACCACGTGACGGTGGCTCAAAACCACTTAATAATTGCTCCTTACAGGTACAGGTACAAATTGTACGTTATTCTAAACTGCCTTTTTGTGTCGTCCATTTTAAATGCTGAAAACTCGTCTCATAGCTTAAACTTTACAAGAGTTGTGAGCATTCCTTCAGAGGTAGGAAAGAAGCATGGAATGCTTTTGCAGTTTCAAATGCAGCGCAGCAGCTTGTCACTTGCTCTGTCTCAAAAACCATGTGAATCTCTTTAGTCCGAAGCGACTTTAGAAGTTTGAAAAGGCTGATTTTTGAGAAGTTGATTTTGAATATGTTTCAATCCTGCGAGGAGAAATAATTGACTTCAATTTTAGCGTGGATGATTGGCTCAACAGAGCCTTCAAAATAGAAGTCTTGGATCGTCGAGGGGGGGGGATCGAATTCATTGAATTGTACGGTGGTATCCACAAATCAGTAAGTAGAGATCAAGGAGGATAGAGAGTCTTGCCATTGAGCCAAGCTGTCTCCATTTTGAAGCTTGAAAGGGCAATGCTATTTCTGAGTTTCTTCTGAGAAATAAAAATGGCCAACTGTACCAACAAGGTGCATGATAACAAGACGAGACAATGAGCCATTCCAAGTCTAAAGTATGACCTCGGGAATTGTGCAATATTTTTCCTCATTGGATAATCCAATGAAGTTATTTCTGGCAATTACTCGTACCAATATTTTTTCACCGATCACAACCAGGATGGGGTGAACGAAAAAAAAGAGAGAAAAAATCGATAAAATAGCAAGCGGGATAGAGTGCAATTGGCGGGATTCGAGCCCCCCTTCCAAATTAACACCTCACATTACTAACCCGCTAACCTTACTAAAAACCCTGTACGCTGAGATAAAAAAAGAAACTGATTATGTAAACCGGAAAATATGGAAACTAATTCAGCCACTCTCGATTCCCATATCTATTTTCTTTCAAAAAAGGAAACCGAAAAATATGGAAACAGGGGAAGTATAACTACGTGCGCTGCAAGTGAGCGTACCTTATAAAAACTCGTACAGAGGATCCGAGTCATCTGAGGTGACCGTTTATCCGTTAATTTTAGGGCCTTCACCTCTCACCTCTTCCACTCATTCCTCTCTCTCTCTCTCTCTCTCTCTCTCTCTCTTCTCTGTCTCTGGGTGTCAGTCAGAAGAGCTCTCTGCTTCTGCTACAACAATGATGCACTACTCAACCACTTCTCTTCACTGCAAGAACGTCCCCACCGCACCTCCCCTCTCTACTTTCTCTCTCTACTCCTCCTCCTCCTCCCTGTCACCATCGTCGTCGTCATCATCCCCCCTTCCCCAGCACCATCTCACGTCATCGTTTCATGTTTCCAGACAATCCTACCCGAGGGCACACCCTAACCCTAAGGTTAATACTAAAACATTACTTGAATTGCGGGAACTACATCATTATTCCACTATGTTATCTTTATGAAAACCTAGTTTAAATTTGTGACGATTGATTCAAGCTGCTTACTGTATTTCTTAGCAGGGGATGAAGGTGTTGTGTTCGAAAAGTGAGCCGATCAAGGTGATGATATCGGGGGCTCCGGCGTCGGGGAAAGGGACTCAATGCGAGATGATTGTTCAGAAGGTAAAGTAAGTTTATACATACTAATGATATATGACTGGTTGGTATATGGGTTTGAGAAGGAATAGGAATTAAGGATGTTACTCGAACTTCTAGATAAGCTTAATTGGCCAACATTGATAAACTGGTGAAATTTACATCTTTCATGTGTTTGAGCCATAAAAGCAAGAGTCATACTATCATGCTTCTAACCATGATTTCATGAGTGTTTTGGTGATTTTCAAACACATCCTCAAAGATAAGCTTAATTGGCCAACATTGATAAACTGGTGAAATTTACATCTTTCATGTGTTTGAGCCATAAAAGCAAGAGTCATACTATCATGCTTCTAACCATGATTTCATGAGTGTTTTGGTGATTTTCAAACACATCCTCAAGCCCGAGATAAATGGATTAAGTGGCTAACAAAAAAGTATTTGTTTGGGCAACACTGGGTGGAAACTTGAATGATTCACCACTTAGCAGTATTAAGGTTAATAGAATGTATTCTCATTGTTCGATCAAATGGTCCTGTGGAGCTTACATATCGAAAAACGGATCACTGAATCACGATGGTTCAAGGGATATAAGATTGATTTTCAAATCATTCTAATGCTGGTTCTTGAATTGAGATTGACTGAAGTTTGTATTGGAGAGGCGGAATACCAGCTGTTGGAGTTTGTCCCACATTGGTTAATTATCTCCTTCAAAACTAGTATATGAGCCTGGGCGGCCTCTCCACTCTTGGCCAATTGGTTTGGAGTTGGATGCTTTAACATGGTATCAAAGCTAGGGTTTCGGAGGCTTTTCCCCTTTGTCTGTGCCATAGTTGCACTTTCTTTCATTGTGATCCGTGTGTTCCGGATCCTTTGTTTACCTCTCCACGTGCGAGTCGGGGGTCGCACGTGCGGGGGAGTGTTGGAGTTTGTCCCACATTGGTTAATTATCTCCTTCAAAACTAGTATATGAGCCTGGGCGGCCTCTCCACTCTTGGCCAATTGGTTTGGAGTTGGATGCTTTAACACCAGCAACTGGTGAGCCGACTCTCTCTGAAGTTATACCATCGGAGTCTGGTTGTTTCCTGGTCTCAGTGCTTCTTCTATTGCCCCAGTTTATCAATTGGGAATCTGTTTTTAAGCTATACAAGGGACTGTTTTTAAGCTATAGGGGCTGCTGACCTTATTGCTACTTGCAAGTTGCTTCGCATCCATTGTACTAAAGTGCCTCTATCTTCTGTGTCTGCCATCTTAACTCTTCTCTCTTGGTTCTTCAGTTTGGTTTAGTGCATATATCAACTGGAGATCTTCTAAGGGCTGAAGTATCAGCTGGAACAGAAATTGGAAATAAAGCAAAAGAGTACATGGACGCGGGTCGCTTGGTTCCAGATGAAGTTGTGACAGCTGTATGACATGATCACCGAGGTTTTTTTACGCCATCTCCCTTCTTATGATACAGTACATGACATTTTGTTTTATAGATGGTGACAGCACGACTATCACAACAAGATGCAAAAGAGAAAGGGTGGCTTCTAGATGGGTACCCACGAAGCTTTGCTCAAGCACAGAGTCTGGAGAAACTGAATATTAGACCTGATATTTACATTGTACTAGATGTATGTTAGTAAGCCATTCTGTCATCTCTAGATTCTCTACTAGTGCTGGTTTCCTTAAATCCTTCGGAAGTTTATTGAAACTTTTACAACCTATGATACTGGATACAGTCTACCTCATATTAAACACTTTCTTGAAATGGAGCTTTTACAGGAATCTTATCTCTTTGTGTGAAGGTTCCTGACGAAATTCTAATTGATAGATGCGTTGGTAGAAGGCTGGACCCTGTAACAGGGAAAATTTACCATATAAAAAATTTCCCTCCCGAGACCGACGAGATTAAAGCAAGGCTTATAACTCGTCCTGATGACACTGAGCAAAAGGTATGTTTATGAACATTGATAAACTAAAAAATTGCTCATGCACTGCTCAATGCTTCAGTTTGGATATGCCATTGATATCACCGGCAACGCTGATGGGATCTTCTAGGAGTATTTAGCAACCTAACCTTCACAGCAAACAAACCATTTTTTCATTTTCATGTTGAGGGATAGAAGATCTATCAAAGGTGATAGGTTTGTCACAAAAATCACAAACAGGTAGGAGCATCCACAAGGTACTTTCACTTGGTGAGAAGAATTCTACTATTTGCTTCAATATATTTGAACAGAAAGGTTAGAAGAATTCTTCTTACCAAATAATCCGAACTTCAGACCAAGGCCATCCCTTCAAGGCTTCAACATCACCCCAAGTCCACTGAATTCTTAATGTGAGCATTAATAGTTTTCAGAGTTGAACAGTTTAAGGACTTGGAACGATCACGTTATGGGCAAGGACAATTGTAACTAGTTTAAGATAACATAAGAGTATGTCATCTGAGATGGTTAGGCCATGTACACAAGTGGTCGCATCATTGCACAGAAGAACAAAACAAATTGATTCACAATCAGGGCATGAGGGGGATAAAGAGGTGATATAAATCATGTGGAGTGTTGTGAAATGCATGGTCTGCATAGGTTGATTGTTTGCCCTTCTCCTTCTTGAACATCCTTGTTAATTCAAGGTTGCTTTGAAAACTTGGGCAATGTTGAATATATGCGAATATTAGTTTCCTCTTAGTGGCTACAATCAAAATAGAGATAACAGGGGGGCTTTTGGTACATAATGTAAAACATTGGTCTTCTTATTTGTTACTTATAACATTTAGTCTGGTAACCATTCTGTGCAACCCATGTGGCTTAGCATTACATAATTTACATCACCCTGGTGACCAGGAGATATATTATTTTAAAGGATAATTTTAAATTCAAAATCTATTTTCGTTTTTATATCTGTCGTCTGACTCCTTTTGGCTTCCAATATATATGTCTATTTTGTTTACAGGTCCAATCACGACTGCAAATATATAAACAAAATGCTGAAGCAATCTTATCAACCTATATGGATATATTGAATAAGGTGTTTCCATATTCTAGTCGTGCCAATAACTGCATTTTCCATTTTCGTTTTCATCATGAAGTGAAATGTGTCAGTAACACATTTAGTTGTTTCATTACATTCTAATGCACAGATTGATGGAAATCGTCCTAAAGAAGTAATTTTCAAAGATGTAGACTCTTTGTTGTCTCAAGTGCAGAAGGAAAAGGTAAAAACAACAAAACCAGGTATGTTGGTTTAGAATTTGAAGTGTCTTATGCACGATTTCATGGCAGCTTTCTTTGTTCAGATGTTTAAATATTGTCTGCAACATTTATCTACGAGCATAGTGGAATGAGTACATGGTCTTTAATCCATGCCATACCATTTCCTCGTGACGGAGGATGATCCTTATAAATGAAGAATTTTGGCCTGACTAAAAACAGAGAGTTTCCATTATCCAATCGTGAGTAATTTGACATCTGTGATTAGCTAAATTTCACCAGTTTTTTCTATGTACCAGTAAAATCAACTCTTCAAAGCAAGAGCCAGGCATCTTCAAGTCAGGTAATTTTCTATACTCATAATTGTTAATATCTCCAAAATATCCCTTTTGCGTTCCCATGGCAGTATCAGAAGATACAATTGTTACTAGGAGGCTAGTTTATTTTGCCAAGTCTCTCCTCTTATTTTGCTTTAGCCTTTTACAGGAAATTTGGAGAGGGATTCCTACTAGATTGAATAATATTCCTCATTCCAGAGATATCAGGAAATATTTCTATGATGACGTGCTCCAAGGTACAAAAAGAGCCATAGAGGACGGAAAAACTCGATTGAAGGTAAATATTTGTTAAACCACCCGAACCACCTTAGAATTGGAGACCCAGTTAGTTGATTGAGACATTACCATAGTATCGCCTTTCACACAACCAGTAGTTTTTTCGATCTCAAGTTCTCAACTGCTGACAACACTCAATTGAAGGGGGGTTTTCCTGGTAAATTAAGGTCTTTTTCTTTTATGAAAAGTATCAGAAAATCATTCATGCAAACTAAAAGTAGAGAAGATAGTTTTGTGTTATTGTTTTGTAATTTGATATCATGTCACCATGAATCGACTATGTTTTAATTGATAATATTGCTTTCCAAAATTGACAGGTGGAGATAAGTATCCCAGAGCTTAACCCAGAAATGGTGAGAGACGTTCTTTCTTCTGACTTGCCTGCAGTTGTTCAGAGTTGACCGTATCTTATGATGCACAGGATGTTTATCGGATAGGTACTTTAATGGAACTTGTTCGAGTTCTAGCTTTAAAATTTGCTGATGATGGAAAGCGCATTAAGGTAAATTTGTCTGGATTGCTTCAGTGATGGTCTTGTACTCATTTTACAGACACATTTTACAATTATAAGTTGGTTCCAGAAAAGGATATGCTGAGTTTTAGATATTTGGTTTTAAAGGTTTGTGTGCAAGGGTCAATGGGAGAGGGCGCACTTGCAGGGATGCCATTACAGCTTGCTGGAAGTAGAAAGATATTGGAGTACATGGACTGGGGTGATTATGGTGCTATGGGAACCTTTATTAACATAGGTTCTATAGGTATTGCTTTTCATAATTTCTTGCACAGTTGGATTACTTACATCATTTCATTAGCTCTTATCTTGATTCAAAGAAAAATCATTTGATATGTTCAAGCCCAACTTGAAAAGTATAATTACTTTAGAAGTTTTTTTTTGGTGAACTACTTTTCAAGTCATGTTTCCAACAAATCATGGTAGCAGTTGCTTTGACAGTACCATTTTTTTTTTCTGTAACTTTTCCTATAAAAATTGTTTGGATTCCCTCACCTTCTGATAGACAGAACCCATGTTGTCCCCAATCATTGGGGGTATGGGCGGGGGAGGATTGGAGACAGACCTAACCTTTGGCAATATGCACAAAGTGGCTGCTCTCAGAATACCACTGAAACAGTGGCCCCCTATACCTATTTTACTGCGGAACTATGCCCACTAATCAAAGCCAAATAGCATCAGAGAGGGCAAGCCTAAAGACCCAATTTAATTTCTATGCACATTACCATGCTTCCTTCATTGATAGTCCAGAGCATTAGTATGCACATATTCCCTCGCCTTCTGATTTCCTAAATTATATTCTCTCCTTAGTATATTAACTCCATATGTAAACAATAGTAAAGTTGCTCCATTGTGACCTGGAGGTCACGGGTTTGAGTAGCAGAAACAGCCTCTCTGCTTGCAGGGGTAAGGCTGCATGCATCAATCCTTCCCCAAACCCCGCAATGGCGGGAGCCTCATGCACTGGATTTGCCCTTTTATGTAAACATGTGGTTGTGTGTTGTGATTCAAATTGTACGATACCGTGTTTTAGAGTTTGCTGCATGCAGATTTAAAAGCTTTGCTGGGATGTATATAATTCGTACTTAACATACCAACTCCAATATTGTGACAATTTATTCATTAAAAACTTTGTCCTTATGTTCTAAAAATTAGGAGAAATTAGAGTCCAACTTCCTTTTTCTCACGAAACTTGGTTTGGTGCTCATTGTCCTGATACCCATATCTCCATATGTTGTTGTTTCAACAGGTGGAAAAGAGGTCAGTGAAGAAGATGATATGTTTATTTTAGTGGCGCCCCAAAATGCCGTGGGAAATTGCATTATCGATGTAAGGACTTGAGAGAATTTTCCTCAATGCTTCTTAAGACACCTGTACTTGACATGTTTCAATTTTTATCCTTTACAAGCTGTTGTTGCATAACGTAGGATCTAAGAGCTATGACTGATGCTGCTGGTAGCCGTCCAGTAATTCTTATCAATCCTAGGCTCAAGGTTTTGTTCTTTTATGATCTCAAGCTGAACCACTTCTCTAAAATTTGCATGCCCAAATATTTATCAATTTTGTCCATTTTAGCATTGCCATGTATACAGCATTATTGTTTCTTTCTCTTTGTCAATGAACACAAACTATACTTATACTGTGCCATCAATCATGGAAACGTAAACTGTCCCTTCAGGGTCCGAATTCTTTACTGCGTTGACCATGGGAAAAATAACTCTCAGATAGAGTTCTCCACAAGTTGATTCCTTTCTCATTTCCAGTCCTTGCTTTTTTGATCAAGAAGAAACTTCTTAGTTTTAAACTGGGACACAGAATTTCTCTACGTGAACAGTAATGTCCCTTCGAAGGACTGTCTTCAGTTTCACTCTTCCTTAAGAAAGAAGGCAATGAGAATGTAAAGCAATATAAATTCTTCTGGTTAACATAGATCAATATGACTATCTAGAATGGTCTTAAAGATTTAATGGGGTTGTTTATTTGGTTTACTTGGTCAACTAAATACCTTTCAAACATACCTTTATGTCGAAAATCGTTTGATCTTATATAGAAGTTTAATGGGTAGATATTGTTAATCCTTTTGCACATGAAATCCTTGTTTTGCTACAAACATAGCTTTCAAACATATCATGCATATACTTGTCTACTTGTTCTGCTAATACTGTTTGAACTTCCTTACTATCAGGATTTACCCGCTTCAAGTGGTATCATGCAAGTAAGTATAAAGCCAGTGAGCCCATAGTAACACGCATTGATTGATTTCGTGTGGTACTGATTGAAACATTTGTCCTCCAGACAATGGGTCGAGATAAGAGATTGGAGTACGCAGCATCATTTGAAAATTGCTATCACTTCCGGCTTCTCTATTATGCAGGAACTCAATATCCAATTATGGGTGCTCTCAGGTGAATGATTCACAAGTTCTGTTACTTTTTGCTAATATTCAACGGAAATGAGGACAAATTCTGGCTCTATATCTCTTTCCTTTCTCCTTGCACAGTTTGAATCAGTGTTACTAAAAGACTCTAATGGCCCAAGGAATAATGTTTTGGAATGCACCTTTCATAGAATGGCACACTTTGGTTGAAAAGCATAAAACCTAATTACCTAACTATGCAAAGCAATCTCAATTTTTCTCCCCGTGATTTTATTGGCTGATGAATCGCTGCTAAGCAGCTCTCTTACTGAGCTGCAAAAAAAGTGCTAAATATTCCCCTGGACAAGGTTTACTATTGTAGTGATCTCAACTTCAGGATGTCATATCCATACGGGTATGAATTGTACAAGAGGGTGGATGACCCATCGTTCGGGAAGGAGAAGTACAATATATTGACCACATTTCCTAATAGGCCTGACGTGGACGAAATCAATGACACTTTTGAAGGAAAACCAAGGTAGCATTAGTTAATTAGAAATGCTAGATTACTATTATTCTCTTCCTTCACTTCTCAAGCCAAGCCACGGTCCTAATTAGACCATTTCTTTTGTCAATACTTGCAGAAATCAAGATAAAAAGGCCTCTGGATTTTGGTATGAATTCCTCTAACCTCTGCATCGGTTTACAGTTACATATCATCCATTGTTGATTGATCTGCTTGATTTCTTCTAGGGGCTTCTTGACCGGCGTATTTTATACATAAAGGTATTTATTTCAATTTTATTTGCATATTTCATCGATTCTTTTTCCGTTGTACATTAGAAATCCAATATGTATGTTTTCATAAGAATGCTAGTCATGGCATGGAAGCAAGTCAATGATGAGCGTGTAATACATTCCTCTGATAATGAAGACATTGTTATAGGAAGAAAAACGATAGTACTTCACATGACCTAAGTGTATGCAAGAGGATAATTTTTTCAGTAATGAATTGAAGAGTGTCCCGATGAACCAGACTAATCTCTCCAGTTCCTCCCACAACCCTTTCCACGCGTTTGCGTGAGGTGAGGTGGCCCTAAGGACAAATCAGTACTGTTGAGGGAAATTGGCCCTGCGATCTTTGGGTGGTAAGCCCAATCTAGACAAGTCGATTAACCACTCCGACAACCACCTTGGGGTTAGCAAGAGGATATTTTTCTTCTTCACTGGTGAAAAAGGAGAAAATAGTTTACTCCTAACTACTAAAAGAAGGAACAATAATTTAACCCTTTGACTTAATAAAAGGATCCGTACTTATAAAAAAAAAACCCTCTGAAAGTAGGGGTGAGCAAAAAATCCGTCAAACCGTGAATCCAGTCCAAACCAATCCAAACTGAATGATTTGGTTAAGTTTTTCAGTAGTGTGGTTTGGTTCCGGTTTAAAAAATTTAGAAACCGCGTTAAATGGTTTGGTCTGTAGATTTATGTTAATGGTTTCGGTTCTAAAACCGATCCGATCCGTATATAGATATAATATAAGTATATACATATAACTCATTTAATTTAGATACACCAAGTATACATGAAAGTTATAGTCAACTATTTTTCTAAATTAATAATTTATTCAATCCACCGTCTTATTCATTATTCATTTACTACCAAAATTATTTAGTATAAATTTCTATATATCACAACTCATTCCTATAATCTCAAAAGCACATACTGTAGTATATAGATATATAATGCTCCATTTAGTGAATATTGATTCCACGGCTCAATTAATTCCTAAATTTTTCTATAAATAAAAATCAATTCTTAGTTTATCTCCGCAATTTTGAATACTTTAAATAGTTTGCGAATATGATATCTCAATTTCAAGTAAACCGTGGTTCGAAACCGAAACCGAACCGTAGTCTAATGGTTTGGATTGTTTTGGTTCTACACTTTTTTTGGGTTGGTTTGGTTCTCTAAATACATAATCCATATATAGTGGTTTGGTTTTTAGTTTACTATAAAACCGAACTAATCCAATCCATGCTCACCCCTATCTGAAAGCGTGTTTCTCACCCGGAATTACTAGCAATACCAACCACCAAGAGTGGGCTTAGAGTCTTTAGACAAAATTACTTATTTAGACAGTTCATATTCATGTTGTTTAGTGAAGTGAATTATTTTTTGCTTTTTGACAAATTTTTAGAGATAAATCATCGCTTCCAATGAAATTGTTAGAATAAATGCATATATAAAATAATATCGCGATCAAATCGTGATCTTGAGATTGTGATTTGATTGTAATTAGGATGATTTTCTTCTATAGTTAATCAGTATGATTTTCTTTCCATAGTTAGGCTCTCTTCTCTTGTATAAATAGAGGCCTCATTGTATGGTTTCAATAATCGAATGCAATATTTCTTCTCTCATATTTAACAGAAATGATCAATCAGAATAGTACTATAAAATATGAACCGAATTTAAGTAGTATGAAAATACAAGAAAAAGGCAGTGAAACAGTATTTTCAAATTTCTTGTGTCCTTGGTGAGTTTTTGTTCATAATTTTTTGAATTTTAGATTTCGATAGTTAAGATGAATTATTAATTCATAACTTTGACGCGAACCTAATAAGAATCTAAAAAAAAAACGACAACTAAAAGACAGTTTGAATAATTTTGCTCAAACGGATTGTAATAACTGAAAGCCTGAAACCTCTGGTCCTGGCAGATATGGGCTTCTCATGATTATTATGGCCCATAAGAAAAACAAATGATTTTGGCACTCCAATTTTTGATGATGACACTTTAAAATTTGTCTTTTAGTATAAAAATTATATTCCACATAGTAAAGTACACTAAAAGACAAAAATTGGAATGCCATTATAAAAAATTGAAATGCTTATCATTTTCCCATAAGAAACTGTACCGATGCAACAAGCATATGTTTTTTTTTTTTTTTTTAATAATCAACAAGCATATGTCCAGCACATCAATTTTCTGGGTTTTTGTGTAGCCTATCTTGGAGAGAGAGAGAGAGAGAGAGAGAGAGAGAGAGAGAGAGAGGGGCCAAAAGAACTGGATTAATTGCTTGTGTTTTGGTTGGACTGAAAAGGCGGAAGGACAAGATTAAGCTTGTCTCTCGAATAGGAAATTTCTATAACCACGTACACTTTATACACACATTAATTTGCGAGTCTAAATAGAATGTGTGAGTTCTGATGCGAATGTGAGTGTTTTTGATTGTTGAAGAATTGCTCTCGAATAAGCCATTTTTTCCCCTGATTGACAAAAGCCAACTGAAATCTGAAATTGTACGTAACTAGTACCAAATCGAACCGAAAACCTGAGGGTTTTTTTTGTTTTTTTTACGAACCCATAGTCTCAAATACCAGCCACGGAATGTCGTTGCTCAGTTTTTAGTTGCTCTCATGCACCCTTTATGTGATGGGTCCCACCCGCACCAGGGCCCACCCCGGGGTAAGCCCCGCAAGCCCTCGGGCTTGGGCATCCGTTTCCATATCTGGCGCAAGGCAACTGCTTGGGATTATGGCCACTGCACTGTGAGAAGAGTTCTAGTGATCCAGGTTAGACCCCTTGGCGTGTCACATACCTCCCCCTCTTTTCCTTTATTTCATTTTTGTTTTACCTCTTTTCGAATTTTCAACTTAACAAACACAATAGTGGAGTAATGTATAAGTGATATATATTCTTACATTTGATTAAAAAAAATTCATAGTTAAAATAAAATCAAGCGAGTTAAGACAGGTTTTTTTTTAACATTCGAACTACCATTTCACAAGAGAGATTAAATAGATTTGCTATAATCTCAATTGAATTGAGGCATTGTTATGATGCTTGTACTTTCTATCATTTTAACTTTTGGTTAATAAATTTTTATTTGCCGTTAAAAAAAAAATTTGAGTCATCATTCCATTAAAAGCATTTGGGATTTTTTTTTTAAAAAAAAAACCTTTTATGCTTTTCAAGAATAGGCATTCTTGTCACATATATCAACTAAAAAGCGCAAAAAGTCAAATAACTAAAAGTTAGCGGAATGGATTCCGAGTTCTTGGATAAATAAAGTACGATGAGTCAATTGACAAATTTTGCTTTAAAAAATGCAAAGGAAAATTATTTTATTTGAATCAGATTGTGTTAATTATAAAGCACTATAACGAGGTTACATTTTAATGTTGATTTTTTTTTATATTATTCAAGCTAAAGGAACAACATATAACTTTGATGTTTTTTTTTAGTTGAATATTTTTTTTTTCTTGACTTAATAGTAAGTGGGCAACAAATATGAGATTGAGCTTGAGCAACTCAAATGTCGGGGCCGGCACTGACCCGCACTATACGGCACTATTGGCTGTACGTCAACGTCAACTTCACCCGCACTATACGGCTATAGTTGGCTGTACCGTCAACTTCACCTCTCCTAATTTGTTTGTTTCTAATTCATGGAAACAGAATTCCTAATTTGTTTCTATGTTGATGGAAAGAGAATATACTCATCTTGTAAGTCAACGTCAACTTCACCTCTCGTAACTCCATGGCAGATTCGAGCACCGAGGATCCCCGTCCGAGTGAAATCCGGACAGGGCCTATCCCAGTCTTCCGAACCGTTGATCTCGCAAATCAACGGTTGAGATCTGCCGAGCCAAAACAACGTCGTTTTGAACCAAAAAGTGTTCGGCAGATCTCAGCTGTTGATTTGCGAGATCAACGGCTCGGAAAACTGGGACAGGCCCCTGTCCGGATTTCACTCGTACAGGGGATCTGGTCTCAGATTCGAGTGGGGAAAAAAATTACTCGCACGTCTTTTACACACGGACACTCCTCATACTCTTGTGAGTTTGTAAATTAAGGTTGCTGATTTTGTCACTCCCTTTTTTATTAACGTCACTCCCCTGTAAGTATATTTTTTTGTGTAAAAATACATTTGCAGGGAAGTGACGTTAACAAAAAAGACAGTGACAAAAATCATTTCCCTAAATTAAGTGTATTTGCGCAAAGTGCCTGTGAGTAGCATAATTATTGATCATGTGGTAAATGAAACTCGGTTTGAGTTCTTTCTTCCCATCGCCACGTGCTAGCTAGTACGTTAAAGCATCTCCAAGGGAGATAGCGAAATACTCCTACAATCAAATTTCATTTGAAGATTTATTTCACGAAAAGGTATTCCAAGAAAAGTACAGTTCGTAGTAAATTTGCTGCACCATTTTAGTGTAAGCTCTCTCATGAATTTGAAGATCGAGTGAGAGACGACTCTTCAAATTGGAGTACACATTATCAATCGTACTCCTAGTATTTATGATTGGTGGACTTTTCAATTTGTCTATTTCATTTCATTCTCACAATACCCCATAAATGACTGGACGAGACAAGAGATCATGTCCATCTACGACTTCCCTGTTCTCGACCTCCTCTTTCACGGGGTCCGCATCTCTCTCTCTCTCTCTCTCTCGAAGTGAGGGAAAATGAGATTTTGGAGTGTAAATCTTTTTTTTTTTTACATTCGGATATCCAAATCTCCGATCCGATCTCTGATCTCCGATTGGGGACCGGGGCGGATTCTTGGGACGGGTGGAGGGTTTGGATTCAGATTCGGATATGTCAATATCCGCCTCCGATCCGCCCTATTGCCATCACTATCTCGAATTAAATAAGTATAAGAGCATAATTGTATTTCCAAGTCTCGACGGAGGAGCTCGCCACTGCTGCTTTCTTACTCTACTAGGCACGCAAAGATTACTTAAAATTAATTATTAGATGTTTCTAAGGTACAGTGGCGGTGTGTTTCAATTCTTTTCACCACCATGCATTTATATGGGGTTCAGAACTAAGTATATGGACTCCGCATGAACGCATAGTGAGAGTGCATCGGGCATCACTTGGCGATATCAATCTCAAGATCATTAATTGAATAGTTAGCTACTTCAAGATTATGGGTATGATCGATTGACTCGCGGAAAAAAGGATGAAACTTTATTCTTGGCAATTTTTTCTCTGGTTAATGTAATCTTGGCAATCTTATTATGCAAAACTTGCAGATTGAAATTCTGAATTGAACACGTATACATACATGCATATACTCCCGGGCGAACAAAGGCCGTTAGACAACCACTGCCTAGTGCAGTTGGTATGTCATCTCTCCCCTAAGGGGGAGGTCCTGGGTTCGACTCCTGCCGGAGCAACACCCTTGGAGTCCCAAGCTATGAATAGCTTCTGGACTCCGTGCTAACTCTAACACTCCCACTAACCCCCGCTGATGTATGACGATTGAAAAAAAAAAAAAAAAAAGAACAAAGGCCGTTAGAGAGAGAGAGAGCTGAACACTACTACAAAGGTAGAGTCAACCCATTTTGTTGATTGCCTTTTTTATAGAACAGTATCTTACTTCTCGGTTTACTCTTTTCTTTTTCTATTGAAATTGAATAATTATGTGTATATTTAAAACTTTCCACTTGTTAGTCAAAAGTCAAAACACGAAAACAAGCACAAAGAAAATGAAACCAATACTATAAACTATATGATGAAGATTAAAAAAAAAAAAAAACATATAGATTCAACGGTTCGTATTATTGAAATTTGATCTAGAAATGTGAAGTCCGCACTTAAACTAAGTAGGGGATCCCCTACTTAAACTTCTGGTTGTGAGATCTAGAGAGTTTTGGTTGTTTGCGATAGCTGTGGGAGTAGATATAAAATTATGGTAGTTTTAGATTATAAATTCCAAATTTTGGTAGAAGCAATTAAATTTATTTATCGTAATTGTGAAATTATGATTAAACTGTAATTCTATTCCCAAAAAAATGATTAAACTGTAGTACTACCGAGTAAAAGCTTTTACCGGTTACTATAAAAAAAAAAAATTCAGAAAGCATCTTTTAGCATACTTATTAGAATCTAAAATCTGACTCGCAAAACACCTCGAACCCAACCTTTCTAGAAGGAAATTGCTTTTCCCCCGGCCCCACGTCCTTTTTCCCGCTTTACCCCCTCTCTCTCTCTCTCCCCTGACCCGCCCCACCCACACTAAACGGTACCGTTTTGGTTAAATAAAAATTAATCACCACCAATTTGCAATCCTATGGAGCAGAAACGTGATTATTAGAGCTTTAGAGACAAAATTTGATTATGTCTCTTTAGAATAATATGATCAGAATAGTAAGATCTTCACACCCGTTCAAACAGATTAAAAATTGGACCACTTAATTTTTTAACTATTCTCTTTTTTTTTTAAAGGGTCTCAAACAAATATCTTTTTTTTTAGGAAAATAGTTTAGTAAAAATGAAATTTTTTTTTTCATAAAGAAAACAGTTTTTTTTTTTTGAAAAACTGTTAGAAACCGGGTCCCCTTAAATTACTCCCACTTTTAAATTTCTTTATTTATTTAATTACTTTTATCTTATTTATTTAATTTCTATAAATACACCCTTTCTATATTAAAAAATATAATTCAAGAATTAAGCGCTCCAATTTTCAGTTCCGTTTAATCGGGGCGAAGATCATATTTTTTATCATTTTATTCTAAATGGTCATAATGACTTAGGCCTTTCAACGAACACCCTAAGACTCATTATTTAGTTTCAGGACTCTCTTAGGGTGTCTATTGAAAGGCCTTGGAGCCAATACAATAATTACGAGAGATAATTACAAAAGTGGATTTCAAAATTTAAAAAATATATAATAACCAAAAAAACTCCTTTATTTTTCAAACGGATTGAAAATTGAAACACTTATTTTCTTACACCGTTTATATATTAAAAAATAGTTAAAAAAATAAGTGTATTCAAATATTTACTATGACCATTTAGGATGAAATGTTTAGAAAAATAACATATTTGCACTGGTTTAAACGGATTGAAAATTGAAACACTTATTTTTTTAACTATATTTTTTAATATATATATATAGGAAAAAAGGAAAAAAAACAGTTGGATTAATTTTTAACTATATTTTTTAATATATAAACGGTTTAAAAAAATAAGTGTTTCAATTTTCAATTCGTTTGAATTGGTGCAAAGATATTTTTTTCTAATCATTTCATCCTAAATGGTCGTAATAAATTTTTGGCTCCAAGGCCTTTCAATAGGCACCCTAAAAGAGTCCTGAAACTAAATAAAGAGTCTTAGGGTGCTCGTTGAAAGGCCTTAGAGTAAAAAATTTAATTAACACAGTCGGGATCCAATCCTATCACGAACTCAAATTGTTTTGGCATTAAAAGTAGAGAAAATATGTTAAGACTGGTTAATGTTGTACTTATACATATTTATTTATTTTATATAGATTTTTGAAAGCATAGAAAATATGTTAGTTTGGGCGCGGAGCGTTGATCTTAAATATGGTATTGTGGTGGTTAATTGAAAATAGAATTTGAGTTAACCAAAAAAAAACAAAGAAGGGGGAAAAATGGGAAAGGAAACAAATAAAGAAAAGAATTGAAAATTAGAAAAAAGAAAAAAAAGAAAAAAAAAGAAGGATTAAAACTGGAAAGAACGGGAGGGGGAGTAGAGAAAAAAAAGAAGAAGAAAAACTGGAAAAAAGAAGAAGGGAGGGGGGAGGGTAAAACGGGAAAGGAGGGGTGGGTCCGGGGGGTAAAGCAGCTCCTCTCTTCTAGAATCATAGTTCAGACTATTTTCAATTGCCAAGAATACCTAGAACTTCAGAATCTGTATATCAGTACTAGGTATCAATCTCAGATTCTCAATAACATTCTTAACTTTTACTAAGCAACTGCTAATGATCCAACTTTATTTGATAACAAAAAGGAGACCAATCCCAACAAACCCAAAACTTTTTTTTTTTACCTTATAACCACGTGTTCTGGCCAACTCACTCCTACCTCGACTAATCATGAGGACCATAAATCCACCGTTCAATAACGGAACTGTTACTAAATTTTCTGGTTTTCTATCCAATCGACAGAGTAATGCCAATCGACAGAAAAGAGTATGATTGTTGCTGGAATGTGGGTGATTTATGAGGTGATGTTTGGTTCCTTGTCGTATTTCAGGATTTCTTTGGAAGCAAACGTAGTAGTATGGAAATGGAATGAATGAGGATGGAATTGAAGACTTAATAAAAGAGACTTTTATTGAATCTCCAAGTAGAAGCACAGAATCGACAGGGTATAGCCTAATCGACAGAGTACAATTTACTTAACAATTACTCCTATTCCTAGAAAAGAAAAAGATAAAGGCCTGTTGACATTGTTTGTGTGTCTTGAAACTGCTACTAACTTATGCTTAAATAGGCCTTGCCAATTCGAATTTGAATCTTCCCTCGAAGGTGACGGTTATCTCACATGCCTTTACAAATAACTTCCCATAAAAAGAATGCACACACACGTCTGCATAACTGTTCCCATAGTCATGCATAACTGCCTCTTTGATCATGGTATAATTAAGCAAATCCCCTTTTGCCACCTGTAACTTGATCGACAGAAGAATCAAGTCAAAGATTACATGATCAACAGAAAAAATTGCGTCATATACTGGCTACTCGACAGTTAAATACTTTATAAAACTTTATTATAGCTTTATTGTAATTAACTAAGTTATCACCTTAAACTTAATTTATTAGGTAAACCGAAGTTACTTTTCATTTTCCAATTGTGCCCCTTTATTCATGCCACATGTCACCCAATCAACAGAAAAAAGAAAAATCACAGATATGGACCAAACACGAACCATCCTTGAAATCGGAGCAAATGCTACAGATAGTCTGACCCTCAAAGGAGTCCACAAATCTAGAAGCTCGCCAAAATTGTCTTTCTACTTGGGGTGGAAAAGGGCGGGACCCACCGAGCTCGTCACATCACATTCTGGGTCCCGGGATGATTTCTGCTGGAGCAATATTTGGATCCACAAAATGTTTTCCCCGTCTCCGAAAGCGCAACGACTGGTTCCGATTCACTCGAATGTTTGGGTGGTGAATTTCCGTTTGACCGAAAAAAAAAAAAAAAAGAATGTTTGGGGTGCTACACTGTCAAATAGGGTTGTAAATGAAATGAGTCGTTCGTGAACTGTTCGAGACTCGACTCGGTAAAGGCTCATTCGAGTTCGATTCATCTACTAAATGAACCAAACCTGAACCTCAATTTTAGGCTCGTTTCATAAATGAGCCGAACATGAACGCAACAGTATTCGGTTCGATTAGGCTCGCGAACCTGAAGTATATGTGTATCATGGAAATTTTATATAGTTATATAGAGAAAATTTTTAAACTTGTACAAGACTAAACGTTTACAATTACTAAAAATTTACTTATGTAAATGTTTTTATCATTTTATATGTATATGTACATAATGAAAAATTTATTTGCAGTTTTAGACTTGTATAAGAGCATAAAAATATGATATTATTGGATCGTTAAGACTCGTGAACAAGCTCGAGTTCGACTCAAACCTGGGCAATCTCGGTTGCTTGTCATAATTTCCATTGAGTTTGGCTCGAGTTCGTTAAAAAACTTAATGAACGAATCTGAATATTCTAATATTCGGCTCGATTTGACTAGTTTACCGCCCTATTATCAAATGAAGGGCGACTGGTTGCAATAATATCTCACTAGTTTACAATACAAAAAAGCCAAACAATGATAAAGAAGTGCCAAACACCCCGTATTTTCTCCTATGATTAACAACTTGCCTATGTGCAATTAAACAAATCAAACCCACCATTACTAAACGCGCTAAAACTAAGTTAAAATAAGTTAAGTTGACCGGCCAACAACTTGAGGCTCCAATGAGAGAGAGAGAGAGAGAGAGAGAGCTGGCCTAGCTAGCACTCACCCTACAAAATCTCAAATTAAAGCAGTAAAAATTCGGCTTATTTACCTTTTTGGTCCCTAAAGTATTGGCGAGTGGCCAATTTCGTCTCCAATCTAAACATTTGTCCAATTTCATCCCCAACGTTTAAAATGTGTGTCAGTTTAGTTCCCAGTCTAGATGCCGTCCATTTAGGTTGTTAGAATAAGGGGTGTTTCCGAAATTTCACCTACAAGTATTGAAAAGGCTACCCAAATCTAACCCTATCCCAAGTTCTTACCAGCTACACCAGTCTACCACCATCTCCGGCCACCACCGCCACCTCCCTCTCCCACGTCCATTCCACCACCAAATCTCAAACGCCCTTTCTCTCTCTCACTCCTCAGCACACATAGCAAAAATCCACAGAGAGAGAGCCCAGGAAAAAAATGCACATCCACTCCACTGGTGAAGACGTGAAGTCGCCCCAAACGATGAATTTCTTCAACCTGCCTCTGCCTCCACTCCCCAGCTCTCTCTCGTGCCTTTGTTTTTTTTTTTTAATCAGCAAAAAAGGTTTTTTTGGGTGGCGTAGGGGCTGTTTGGGGTGGAGGAGATCTTGACGGTGGCGAAGGTGGGTGTATCTGTGGCGCTTTGAAGGGTGGAGTTGGGGGTTCCGTTTGAAGGCGACGTAGGGGCTGTTTGGGGTTCCGATGGCGGAGGGGTTGTGGTGTTTTGATGGGCTGAGGGGCAGTGGATGTGAGGGTTTTTCGGTCTAAGGAGGCGTAGAGGTGGTTTTAGGCGGCAATGAGGTAAAAGACTTTGGGCCTGGTTTTGGGTCATGGGAGGAGGGTTCTGGACGGACAGCAGTTGGGTGGGTAGCAGTGTTGGTGGGTTCCATTTGTAGCAGCGGAAGGACGGCGGGTGCTTGGGGGCGGCGAGGCAGCGGAGGAGCAGCAGTGTTTGGAGGTGCAAGGCACCGGTGAAGCAGCGGTAGCAATGGTGTGGTTTGGCTGATCAATGTGTGCCTTGGATATTCTAACCAAAGAATCTTTTTTATATAGAGAGAGTCGGGGCCTTGTTTCCTGAAATCTTGCCCAAGTCTATCAAAAATTGGAGTTGGTTGGAGGCGAAAGAAACGGTCGCGACGGGTGGAGGTGAATTGGTGTTCATGGATGAAGTGTTTGCCGATTTTGATTTTGATTTTGGAACCCAAAAAGTGGGGTTTGTAAATTTTGTATGCTGGTGTGTGTTGGCAGTAATGAGAGGGAGGGGATAGCAAGGGATGAAATACCAGTAATGCCCTCCATTTTAACGGACAAAAGCGACGGAGTTAGGGGTGGGGACTAAATTGACACACATTTTAAACGTTGAGGACGAAATTGGACAAATGTTTAGATTGGGGACGAAATTGGCCACTCGTCAATACTTTGGGGACAAAAAAAGTAAATAACCCAAAGATAATTACTTCGGTGCAGATAATTTTAAGCATTTTGAGCATATACAGTATCCGGTATTGGAGAGGGTGCTCTTTAAGTCAACTAACTACAAATTTTAGATAAATATCTAGATAGAGGGAAGATTAATCTCCACTGCAAGAAACACACACACTCTCTCTCTCTCTCTCTCTCTCTCTCTCTCTGAAAAAAATTGTGGGGAAGGGAGAAGAAGATGGCAGGAGGATCTTTAGCTCCAGCTGGTGTGTCCAAGGAGAGAGCACAGCAATACCAAGGGAAGGTTACCTCTTACGTGGTCATTTCTTGCATTGTTGCTGCCACTGGTGGATCCATCTTCGGCTATGACATCGGAATTTCAGGTTCATTTCACATCACCATACTCGTCAAATATAGAAATGTTTCTCTCTCTCTCTCTCTCTCTCTCTTGAGAATTATAAAGAGAACTTCATTGCAAAACAACAGAAAATACAGATAAGGAATTAAGGAGTTCCATTTTTCATAGTAATATATAGTGCATAGATGATAGGAGGAACTAAGCAACTAAGATAATAAACCTTCCATGATACTATTTGTATTTCACTTTTGGGTTTAATAAACATCACTTACCAACAAAATAAAGAGTTTGAATCCTCTCACGTCTCTAAGTTTTTTACTCTTGCCGAGATAATCAATGGTTTGGATTTGCGTCAACCTCTGGCTCCTTGTCTCACCCAACGAAAAGATGTATTCTCTATCGAGTGAATCCTAGAATAAGCTGTAAAGTTTACCAGACATAAACAAAAGAAGAGACCGATCTAGGCTAGGGAGGAGGAGAAAAAAAATCAGAAAACCCAAGAACTTTGATTTAGTGAAACTTTAGGTATCTCAACAGTAGCAGGAATCTACGCAGACTTATCAAATTCTGCACACCCTCTTAAGTACTTTGCTAAGAGTCCACCGCGAAACCCTTCACCTAGTGTTTCAACTCAATCCAAAAGGGCGGATCCATGTTGGGTCAAGAGGGGTCAGTTGACCACACTGAATCAATTTTTCCCACAGAGATGTATATAGATTTTGGACATTTTGGTAATTTTGCTCCAAAACTCTATACCCTTTTGTTTTATACCTTGCCCCAAGTGATCTTGAAAAATTACATGCTTGTCCAACTTTTCACCCACGGCCTTTCTTGTTTTTGTGGTCCCACCCTTCTTTTCTCTATCTCTCCTCTATTAAGGAAAAAAATAGAGCAAGAACTGTCTGTTCAAGATTATAAAAAAAAAAAAAAAGTTCCAGAATTTTTTTATTCGAAGTGCACTGCTTATCTTTATCTCTCTCATTTTTTAGCAAAACAAAATTTCGATTGTTATCATGTACAACCTAATCCTTGGGCTTGAGGGAAATTTGATTTTTCTCTTAGATTGTGACTTTATTTGTGTGTGCGTGTGTATGTGTTTTTTTTGGAACTGTAGATTGTAAAACTTGATTGAGAATTGTGCATTAACAAGTTAAAGCAAACATCATATGGAATCATGGAAAAAAGACTTCATTAAAAGTTAGACTTTGAATTTTGTGTACTTAATTGGGCCGTATCATTAATCCAACGTAAGCAAACTTATTAAAATAGGATAAACATAGATCCTATTAAAATTTTAAAATTTTCCTATAGCTATGGGGAGATATTTTAAAAAGAAGGAACTATCACAAGAATCAATTTCTACACGTCACAACAAGTTTTTGTGTACGAAGATATTTGACTCCAGTGGTAGAAAATTCTGGAACCACCCTTGAATCCAATGGCAATATTGAGGTCAGATGTGCATGCGTGAGAGAGAGAGAGAGAGAGAGAGAGAGAGAGTCAATGTCAAGTCCAATCAAAACTCTTACGCGTGTGTGGAGAGAGGGGAAAAGAAAGAAAAAATGGTGTCAGGTGTAGCAGAAGGATAGCAGCAGCAGAAAGATAGCAGCAGAGGAACAAAAACTACTACTACTAAATCCATGTAAAACTGTTAGGCCTCGTTCAATACAGTAGCAGCAGAAGGAAAAAAAAATCTCTGGGTGAGTGAGACCTGTGGGGGCACGTGACCCCATGTGCCTTCATTTGAATCCGCCCCTGTATACATGTCTATTGGAGTATTATGAAGCTCACTTGGTAAGTAGTGGAAAGTTTGTGCTTGGTAGATTGTTTTGGAAAGGAGGGAACGCGCATTCAAGAAGAAGTTTTGTATCCTTTTGGAAAGAAGTTTTATTCAAGAGAGAGCAGCCATCGAATTAGCGGTAACTAGAAATTCAACTCCATAAACAAAAGTACTAAGACCTCTCACCAAATATTACAAACCAAACCAAACTTAGCCTTAAGTCCCGATCAATTAAAGTCGAGTACATGAATCACGTTTCTCCATTTGAGTTTTTATCAAAGGCATCGTGTTCTGTGACATCTAACGTTACCAAATTTACCCCTTTCTGTAATTTTTTTTGTCAACAGGAGGGGTGACATCAATGGATGGATTTCTTGAAAAGTTCTTCCCAACTGTCTTTGACAAGGAAAAGAAGGCTCATGAAAACAACTACTGCAAGTACAACAACCAAGGCCTATCAGCATTCACATCGTCTCTCTATCTTGCCGGTCTTGTCGCATCTCTAGTGGCATCTCCCATTACCCGAAAATACGGGCGTCGTGGAAGCATATTATGTGGTGGAATGAGCTTTATAATAGGAGCAACTTTAAATGCTTCAGCTGCAAACCTCGCAATGCTTATATTGGGCAGGATCATGCTTGGGTTCGGCATAGGATTTGGAAACCAGGTGAACATCGGCTACATGTGGAATTATTTACCTCTATTTACCGCCGTATAAGTACATAAATGCTCTTTTCTCCTCTGTATTGTATTCAGCTGTCTGAAGGGTTCAACTATGACTGTGTTCTTGAAGGAAACATTCTCCCCCAAATCAGTTCCTGTAAACAAGAAAACCATTATGCATCACAAGAAAGTTGACAGCTAAATTTCCTACAAACTTTCTCGCAAACCAAACAACTAATAATGCTTCCATATTTACCTTGCTCATCTTTTCCTTTGCACTTTTCTAGTATGATATTCCTAACAACTTATTGAAGCCATGCCCAAAACAAGAGCATATATATAGGGGGTGTTTGGGAGGTTAATTTTCAGATTTTCGGATTCCCATTTTCAGATTTTGAGTGTTTGGCACTTGTGTTGAGAATGGATTTTGGAATAATGGATTTTCGGATTCAGATTTTCGGACTCCCATTTTCAGATTTTGAGTGTTTGGCAACTTGTGTTGAGAATGGATTTTGGGAGAATGGATTTTCGGATTATGGGTTTAGGAGCCAAAAACCAAAATCTGGGGTAGAGGAGTTTTTTGGATTCTGATTTTCGGATTATGAGATTGAATGACCAAAATACCCATTATAAACCTTCGATTTGACCATATTTGCCCTCCCTTATCCACTCCCTTTTATTTATGTTATGTGGTTGTGTAATAACTTAAATATTGTTACAAGCAAACACATTGGTCTTATTATTTTCATTCTAAATCACCAGAAGGAAAACATACCGAATGTCTGCAACAAATTTAAAAAAAGATACAAATTTACATATGAAAAATAAACACAGTAAACATTCATGCCAAAGGCAAATAGGGGATCTGAAAAAAAAGAGGGAAAAAATAAACATTACTTTACAATAATTAATAAACATGCCATACAAACACAATTTTAAAAATGCGAAAAAAATAAAGTAAAAAAATAAAAGAACAAAAAAAAACGGAACTGACACATTAGAAGACAAAGGGCAATATGGTAAAAATGCAACCCATAATTCATTCTCAACAATCATCTACCAAACACTACTATAATTTCAAAATACATTCTGCACAAATCTCTCAAACACTCACATACTCAAATACATTATGCCAATAATCCAAAAAGCCAAAAAGTCAAAAAGCTGAAAATGAAAAGCCAAAAAGTAGGCTCCCAAACACCCCCATAATGTCTCGCTATCGTAAAATTCCAAAAACTGATGAGTGCAGATAAATTAGATGTATGTGATAAAACAATTTTGATTTCTCAAACTACAAAGTCAGCACTTAATCTAGCTTATGACTATTTTTTGAAGGCGGTTCCCCTATATTTGTCAGAGATGGCACCATTCCGTCTCAGAGGAGCCCTGAACATGATGTTTCAGTTGGCAACAACCCTGGGTATCTTCTCAGCAAACATGATCAACTACGGAACATCAAAGCTTGAACCGTGGGGATGGAGGCTCTCCCTAGGCCTGGCTGCTGCACCAGCTCTTTTAATGACACTGGGAGGAATATTTGTTCCCGAGACACCTAACAGCTTAGTCGAACGAGGAAAAACGGAAGAGGGAAGAAAGATTCTAGAAAAGATAAGAGGGACCGATAAGGTCGAAGCAGAGTTACAAGACATAATCGATGCTAGCGAGTTAGCAAACTCGATAGAGCATCCCTTTAGAAACATCCTTGAAAAAAGGAACAGGCCACAATTAGTCATGGCAATCTTCATGCCGACCTTCCAGATACTCACAGGAATCAATTCGATCCTCTTCTATGCGCCGGTTTTATTTCAAAGTATGGGATTTGGGGCAAATGCTTCACTCTACTCTTCCGCCTTGACTGGAGCTGTACTCTGTTCATCTACGATAGTCTCTATTGTAACGGTAGACAGGTGGGGTCGGAGGGCTTTACTAATTGGCGGGGGAATACAGATGATTATATGCCAGGTAAAGGTTTAACTTTTAACAGTCTCAAGTCACTCTAAAACTGCTCTACTAGTAACACAAACATGGACACAAGTTTCTCAGTAACATTTTGAGATTCACCATGCATTATTTGAAATCGTGAACATTTTAGCCTCTTTACAGAACCTGTATCATAACAGAATTACAAACAAAGACATAATAACAAGCGGCTGACAAGAAAAACTATGAGTTGTTGCAATGGTTCATACCCTCAAAACTATATTGTTTTGTCAAACATATAATAAATATGTACTAAAGATAGCCTAACCTTATCGGATTTCTCTTTGCATGTGAAACAGGTGATAGTTGCCATAATCTTAGGGGTCAAGTTCAGCACGGACAATGAGCTCTCGAAAAGCTTCTCGGCACTAGTGGTGGTGGTAATCTGCCTCTTTGTTGCAGGTTTTGGATGGTCATGGGGCCCGCTGGGCTGGACAGTGCCAAGTGAGATATTCCCTCTAGAAACCAGATCAGCTGGACAGAGTATCACGGTAGCTGTGAACCTTTTCTTCACTTTCGTTATAGGCCAGTCTTTCCTTTCCCTCCTCTGTGCTTTCAAGTTCGGGATTTTCCTCTTCTTTGCTGCCTGGATTACAGTGATGACGATCTTTGTCTACGTCTTCCTACCTGAAACCAAGGGAGTCCCTATCGAAGAGATGATATTCGTTTGGAGAAAGCATTGGTTCTGGAAGAAAATAGTTCCTGGGTATCCAAATGCAGACGAGAGTAATGTTAAACAAAGTGATTCAATGGAGTGAGGTAAAATGGTTAAGTTAAGTTAATGGCATGAACATCGGCTGAGCTACCAGTCACAATATGATTACCTCAACTCAAAACGTGAAGAATGTAGTGGACTACATAATAGATGACTCTTCTCTTCTGTACTCTCTTAAAGAAAAATAAAATTGTCGTTTATAAGGCGTTATCTATGAACATGGGCAACCACAGGCCAAATGAGTGGTAGTAGGTACTAGGTACTCTACTAAAAAGAAGTTTTGACGGTAAAATAAATTTCTAGACTGTGTCATGAAAGGCAGCAACAGTTCGCCAAACAAGTTTTTCATAAATGTTTCTGTCCGTCTCTTTTTCAGATTATGATAACAGAAGTTTTGAGACTGCAAACCAGTAGCTCCCTCTTTTTCCACATTTACATTCGCTTATCATTCTACAAGGAAATCATCTTCTGATTATTCAGAAAACAGCTTTCAAGTGTTCCCTTGAAAGAACTGTTGTTGTGGCAAACTTTCCACAATTATTGCTTCATATAGCAGTTTGAAAGAACCGAGCACCAAGACTACACAGCAGCCGAAATTTCACTGGTTATGCCGTCCCGCTTTCTGCCCTACGTCTCTCTTTCAGGGGCTCCACTTTCTTCGGTAATGCTCAGGATTTTAGCTGAACTGATCAACACAATGAAGATCAATTGCAATTTAATATGAAATGGCCACTTACTACTGCAGCCAAAATGAGGGGTCGGAGTGGACTGTCAAAGCTATTTGTAACCTTCATGGCCACAGAATGAGCAGTAGTTCGATATGGAAAGAAAGAAAAAAGAAAAAACGGATACGAGTTTTCTTACCACTGGACTTGCTTCTGGGTTTGTTTAGATGATATGGCAAAAACGATGTGGTTTCTACCAGAAAACCATATCAGAATTGTACTTAAAAGTAAATCAACTGTGGAACAAAGTGGTAGCCTCCATCTCCAATCACCACCAGTACAGATGAGGAAAAAAAATGCTCATCAAAGCCATAGATCTTCCTTCAAATAATACAAATTACAACTAGAAGCCCAAATATTTACACACAAAAAATTAATTGTCCCAGCTGAGGGTCCGAGATGGCAACCAATCTTAATTTTTTCTCGATAACTGCTAATGATCCAACTTTATTTGATAACAAAAAATGCAACCAATCTTAAACCCATAACCTTACATCAAAATTGTGTTAGTATAATCTCTCAGACCATATAGTAAGTTAGAGGCTTATGCATTTGGTACAGGCAAACACATCAAGCAATAAAAAACAAAGCCACGCAATACATGTGAGGGGAAAAGAAACAACAAAAAGGACAGTGTGACGATCATTGAAAACTCTGTCGAATGAAGTGATGACTAGTTGTGATATCTTACTAGACCACGTGCTCTAATCCTCTGAGCTATGGGGCCCACCCCGTCACGATGATGAGCACATTAAACTATCCACGTGGCAACTCTCTATTTTGATTATCATGTTCAATCTTTCCCGATTTGAAATCATGTAGGAACTTACTATTAGAAATGGGTTTATTGGATTGTCCCCGGGGGTGGGGTACTACGAAAGGAAGTTAGTTGATCATGGATTCTCAATTCTCCTTTTGAAGCTTCACATCTTACATATTGTTCTTGCTTCGAAAATTCAAAACTGGTTTACAATACAAACCCAATAGTAAAGATATTCCAAACACCCTATGTCAACTCTTATATAAAGTTCTTGCTTAGTTATTGGATTGTCCCCGGGGGTGGGGTACTACGAAAGGAAGTTAGTTGATCATGGATTCCCAATTCTCCTTTTGAAGCTTCACATCTTACATATTGTTCTTGCTTCGAAAATTCAAAACTGGTTTACAATACAAACCCAATAGTAAAGATATTCCAAACACCCTATGTCAACTCTTATATAAAGTTCTTGCTTAGAAAATTCCAAACTGGTTTACAATACAAACCCGATAGTAAAGAAATGCCAGACACCCCTTTCCTATAACAACTTGCCCAAGTGCACTTAAACGAATCCAACCCACGAATAGTAAAGAAGTACTAGAATTGCCCATGTGCAATTAAACAAATCAAACCCACCGTTACTGAAGAACTAGAAATCAATAAATTGACCTGCCCACAACTCCAACGAGAGACAGCAGGGCTACCACTGACCTTAAAACATTTTAAATTCTAGTTAAATTCCCCAAGATAATCACTTCAGTTCATATGATTGTAAGAGAAAGGTGGTGGGTGCTATGTAAGTCAACTAACTTTTGGATATATACAGCCGGATAGAGGAAAGATTAGCGTACAGAAGTACTAGAATTGCCCATGTGCAATTAAACAAATCAAACCTACCGTTACTGAAGAACTAGAAATCAATTAAATTGACCTGCCCACAACTCCAGAGAGAGACAGCAGGGCTACCACTGACCTTTTAAAACATTTTAAACTCTAGTTAAGTTCCCCAAGATAATCACTTCAGTTCATATGATTGTAAGAGAATTTTATTGGTGGTGTGTGCTATGTAAGTCAACTAACCTTTGGATATATACAGCCAGATAGAGGAAATATTAGCCTACAGAACTCTCTCTCTCTCGATCGAGTTGGCAAAGTTTGTGAGGAAGGAAGGGAGTAGAAGATGGCAGGAGGATCTTTAGCTCCAATTGGTGTGTCTAAGGAGAGAGCAGAGCAATACCAAGGGAAGGTTACCTCTTATGTAATCATTTCATGCATTTTTGCTGCCATTGGTGGGTCCATCTTTGGCTATGACATCGGAATTTCAGGTTGTTTTCTCTTTTCTCCTTTGGGCAACAAAGAGAACTTCATTACAAAACAACAGAGGACACAAATAAGGAGTTCCATTTCCATAATAGCACATAGATGGTGATGGCAGCCAGGAGGAACTAAGCAACTAAGATAATAAACCTTCCATGCATGATATATGTAATATTTATTCTTTTTGGTTTAATAAATCTCACTTCCCAGCAAAAGAAAGTACTAAGATAGTAAACCCCAAAACAAGCATAACGTAAAAAAAGCGATTCAACAATAGTTACCTGGTGAACCTCTTGACTGATTGAATTTTAACTGCACAACAGCTGCAACAATAAAACTCTAGCAGCTCCAGAAGAATAGCACCATGTCTCATCCAGTATAAAAAGCAAAAGATCTAGTCTCCTCTGAGGGAATCCTAGAATAAGCTGCAAACTCCACCAAAGATAAACACGAGAAGAAATACTTTCGAGCCCAAAATCAAAAAGTTGTCCGCAAAAGAGACAGAAAAATTAGAAAAGCATAGAACTTGGAACTAGAGAAACAATATTGACTATTGAGTAAACATGTGCAAGTATGTGAGAGAGAGAGAGAGAGAGAGAGAGAGAGACCAACCCTAGAATCTGTGGTACAACTTAATTCCATTAACACAAATACTAGGACCTCTCACCAAACATGCTGCTTTCTGTAATTTTGGTCAATAGGAGGGGTGACATCAATGGATGGATTTCTTCAAAAGTTCTTCCCAACTGTCTGCAAGAATACAACGCATGCTCATCAAGACAACTACTGCAAGTACAACAACCAAGGCCTATCAGCATTCACATCGTCTCTCTATCTTGCCGGTCTTGTCACATCTCTAGTGGCATCCCGCCATCCCCCATTACCCGAAAATACGGGCGTCGTGGAAGCATATTGTGTGGTGGAACGAGCTTTATAATAGGAGCAACTTTAAATGCTTCAGCTGCAAACCTCTCAATGCTTATATTGGGTAGGATCATGCTTGGGTTTGGCATAGGATTTGGAAACCAGGTGAACATAGGCAACATGGGGAATCACTTAACTATAATTTCCCCCTTATAAGTGCATAAATACTCTTTGCTTTTCCTGTAGTGTATTCAGTTGCCTGAAGGGTTCAACGATGACTGTTTTCTTGAAGGAAACATTCTCCCTCAAATGTTTTCCTGTGTAAACTACGGATCATGCATGCATCACAAGAAAGTTGAAAACTAAAGTTCTTACGACTTTCTCACGCACCAAACAACTAATAATTCTTCCATATTTACCTTGCTCTTCTTTTCCGTTCTGCTTTTCTTGTATGATAAAGATATTCCTAACAACTTATTGAAGCCATGCTCAAAGAAGAGCACATGTATAATGTCTTGCTTTTGTAGAAATCCAAGAACTGATAAGTGTAGATAAATTAGATGTATGTGATGAAACAATTTTGATTTCTAAACTACAAAGTCAGTGCTAATTAATCTTTACAACTATTTTTTGAAGGCAGTTCCCCTATATTTGTCAGAGATGGCGCCTTTCCATCTCAGAGGAGGCCTGAACATGATGTTTCAGTTGGCAACAACACTGGGTATCTTCTCAGCAAACATGATCAACTACGGAACATCAAAGCTCGAACCATGGGGATGGAGGCTCTCCCTAGGCCTGGCTGCAGCACCAGCACTTTTAATGACATTGGGAGGAATATTTGTTCCCGAGACACCTAACAGCTTAGTCGAACGAGGAAAAACAGAAGAGGGAAGAAAAATTCTAGAAAAAATTAGGGGGACTGATAACATCCATGCAGAATTACAAGATATAACTGATGCAAGTGAGTTAGCAAAGTCGATCGAGCATCCCTTTAGAAACATCCTCAAAAAAAGGAACAGGCCCCAATTAGTCATGGCAATCTTCATGCCAACATTTCAGATCCTCACAGGCATCAATTCTATCCTCTTCTATGCCCCGGTTTTATTTCAGAGTATGGGGTTTGGGAGAAATGCTTCACTCTACTCTTCTGCCTTGACTGGAGCTGTACTCGTTTCATCTACGCTAGTCTCTATTGCAACCGTCGACAAGTGGGGTCGGAGAACTTTACTAATTGGTGGGGGAATACAGATGATTATATGCCAGGTACAGATTTAACAGCCTCACTCAAGTAACTCTAAACCGCTCTCATCCAGTAACACTACACATACATGGACACAAGACTCTCAGTAACATTTTGAGAGTCACCATGCATTATACGAAGTCATGTACAATTTAGATTCCTTATATAACCTATATCATAACAGAAGTACTAGCAAAGACAGAGCACGCGGGCCGGCTGATAATGCAATGGCTCATACCAAGAAATTATAATGTTTTGTCAAGGATATAAAGTGTACAGAAGGTTGCCTAACCTAATGAGATTTCACTCTTTGCATGTCAAACAGGTGATAGTCGCCGTTATCCTGGGGGTCAAGTTCAGCAGTGAAACGGAGCTCTCGAAAAGCTTCTCGGTCCTAGTGGTGGTGGTAATCTGCCTCTTTGTTGCAGCCTTCGGATGGTCATGGGGCCCGCTGGGCTGGACAGTGCCAAGTGAAATATTCCCATTAGAAATCAGATCAGCTGGACAGAGTATCACGGTAGCTGTAAACCTCTTCTTCACTTTCGTTATAGGCCAGTCTTTCCTTTCCCTCCTCTGCTTTCAAGTTCGGGATTTTCCTCTTCTTTGCTGGTTGGATTACAGTCATGACGATCTTTGTCTACGTCTTCCTACCCGAAACCAAGGGAGTCCCTATCGAAGAGATGATATTCGTTTGGAGAAAGCATTGGTTCTGGAAGACAATTGTTCCTAGGTACCCAGATGCCAATGAGAGTGATGTTACACAAAGTGATTCAATGGAGTGAGGTAAAAACAGTTGTAATTTAATCGCATGACCATCGTCTGAGCTATGGTCACAAGATGATCAATTACCTCAACTTAGAACATCAAGAATGTCGTCGAATGAATTGATTGGAATGCAATTTAACTTACAACACAAATTGCGGTGGGTGTTTGTCAAAAAATATTTTGAGATTCTAGCTTCTAAAGTTTAGTTTAAAGTGTTTGTCAAAAATTTCACATAACCGATTTTTAGCATCTACAAATTTTGAGAACCTGAAAAAAGAATGAAATTCTCATAATAAATCCAAAACTAGGTTTGTGTAGCTTTTGGGATTTTCCAACACAAAAGGAATGGAATTCTCATAATCTCGTTGCTGCAACAAACAGATTTCTTAACTTCTATAAAAATCTAAAATCTGCAGCAAAGTCTGAAGCTAAAATATGGTGTACCCACCCCTATCGCAAACACGCCCACTATAATGTATGGTTACACTTACCACAATATACGACCGCACTTGCCACAATGTATGGCTACATTTACTATGAGAGGGGTTCAACTAATGATTGAGATTAAAGAAGAGAGATCCAACAGTTGTGGGAAAATGGGGGCATGCATGCCCCAAAACCGGAGCGGGTCATCATAGCCGGAGCCAGCTCCAAGACTGCAGTTGTCGTAATTTATCTGGTTGTGCCATCCTGGTTGCGGCCCTATGTCTCTCTTTCAAGGGTTCCACTTTCTTTGGAAAAACTCAGGATTTTAATTGAACTGATCAACCCAATAAAGATTAGTTCCAATTTACTACGAAATGGCCACTTACTACTACACCTGCCAAAAGGAGGGGTTGGAGAGAACTGGCAAAGCCATTTGTAACATACATGGCCACAGGCTGATCAAACAAAAAAAGCCATACATTGGCACAGAATGCGGCTAACATACATGATACATGGCCACAGAATGAGCAGCAGCCAGCAGTTCAATATGGAAAGGAACGGATGACTTGCTTCTGGATTTGTTTAAATGATACGGTGAAAACACTGCAGTTTCCATCACAAAACCATATCAGAATTCTAACCAAGAGTAAATCAACAGTGGAACTGGAACCAAGTGGTAACCCCCGTCTCTAATCACCCCACCAATACAGATGAGGAAAGCAACGCTCATCAAAGCCATAGATTTCCTCCAAATTATTACAACTAGTATCGAACGATACGGTACAGGAATCGGTTGTGACAGTCGTGAATTACCCAAAATCATTTTTGACAGAACGAAAATTTGAAGTGCTAATCACCTATAACGGTTGAGTAACAGCCGTGAACCAACCAGCCCGTGAATTGGAAACTGACCTAATGGGAACCACGCTGAGTTCAACTGGATGGGAAATTTTCTTTCAGGCTTATTAAAGCACAAGTTTTGAGCCTCATAATAAGCAATGAAAACAAAAAAACAAACATATACTATTACTAAAAGATGATACGTTTATTCATCAGAACATAAACTCGGAAGCTACATCAAAGTTCATGAAAACGATACTCGAACACAGTGCACATTTCTGATCAAATCAGACTTGATCATATCGAGAACATCAGACTACCCGAGTACACATTGATGATCTTCTTCCAAAGTTACTAAAAAACTACCTCGATTAGCAAAGCAACAAATTACTACGGAGTAATAAGATACCAAACATTATAACTTCGTTTCCATGGCTTCACTTGCTTCGAACTCAACCTTCCTCTTGAAAAAATAAAGGAAGAGACTTTGAGAGAAAGCAAGCAATTCCAGTAACTAAAAAAAACCTAACCCCGAGCTGTAATGGCCGAACCAGCTGATAAGATCACACGAGATCAAGCCGGAGCAACCGCCGGAGATCGCTCGACGCTGTATCATCTCGGTTCTTTTTCGAGAAGAAAGCCGGAACCGGAAGCGAACTCGGCGGCGGCGAGGCCAAAAAAACCGCCGAGCCGGCGTAGAGTTTCGAATCGGTAACCCTAATCTGCTTCTGGACGGTCTCCGGCTCGGGCCCCAACCGATCCGTGGGGCCCGCAACCAAATCCGTCGGCGGCCTCAGTTCCTCGCCGCGCTTCAGGATCTTAACCTGTCCCATGACGAGGTTTTTGGCCCGAAATCTGGCGACCGAAGCCGTCCGATCCGGGCCTTGGTTTCGGCCCGCTGGACTTCGCTTTCGGTGACGGGGAACCTTCGATTGTGGGTTAGGGTTAGCTTCGTAGTGGAAGCTGTTATTGGGGCGGAGGAGGCAGTCCTGGGACGGGAGAATGGCGGTGGTGGCCATTTCTAGAGAGAGAAAAAAAGAAGAAATCGAGGTGATTTCTCTTCGATAGGGGATTGTGGAGAGAGAAGAAGAAATCGAGGGGATTTCTTTAGTTGGGGTTTGACGTCGAATGAGTGGAATTGGGGTTAGGTATTTATATAGAGTTTTGGATGTGAACCGCCATTGTTTAAGCTAGGTCAAAAAGCTGGTCCTTTTCTGGGGTACACGAGATGGGTGCCTTCGCAATTAGGAGAAGAATGCGTGGGGGGAATGTAATTGTGGGTTGGGGAATCTTTAACTCGATAGTAGGAGTATATCACTCCTATAACCCTTCTGAAGCTGCTGTTCATCTCGATAATCGAATGTCTGGATCTTAATCGAATAGTAGATGGCTTAGAATTTGCATGCGCTCAAATTCAATCTAATTCGTCCGTGTCGAGATGAATGGTTGGATGTCATTCGGCACCCGATGGGCGAGGGTACTGATAGGATGTCCACTGACCCTGCATAGACCGTTGTGCGTGGCCCACTTCGGATTTCGCATGGATGATCCGAGCTGTTCAATAATTTTAAAATAATTTATTGAGTACACGTAAAAAATCAGCTCAATCCGATAAGTATATGTGCTTATCCAATTTTTTATTTCTTCATTCAAATTATATTTTAAAATTATTAAACAACTTAGATTATTCGTGTGAGACTCATAGTAGAGCAATTTTGTTCACCCTCCCTCAAAGAGAGTGAACAAAACCCTCTCTCTCATTGCCTAAGAGAAGAGGGGGACCACTATTAACTCATATTAACCCAACTCAATCTAACCCAAGTCAGCTTTTGTTCTTAATTTCAAAAAACCCACTGAACAAGTTTTGCTTTTTCCACTTCTCCCCCTCCCACCTGAACACGCTTATTTTCTCTCGTTTTAGGAGCAGACGAAAAAAGCCCTAATCTCAATAGAGAAGAACACCGATGTCGGAAGAAGAACAAATTGGGGTCGCAGATGACGTTAACTTCGTCGAACAGAGCTCGCTTCAAGCTTCGGATGGTGAAGCCCTAATCTCTTCTTCTCTCTTGAAGACAAGAACGATGATGACAGAAGAAGAAGAAATTGGCGTCGCTGTTGAAATTGAACCCGTCGAACATTGCTTGCTTCATCTTCCAGGTATGCCTCAAATTCTCTTCACATAAAATTTGTTCTTTCTCTGCTTGTATTTGTTGTAGCGAGGTTTTAACTAAACCATTGAAACATACATTTACAAGTTTGGGTTGTAGAATAATGGTCATTATACCTTTTGCTATGTAGACTTGATGAAATAATTTGAATTTAAAGATTTTATTAATCTGGGTTCAAGCTATGATAAGAAAGCTCATGAAATTGATGAAGGGGATAATGGGTTAGTAGATGAGGTTGAGGTTATTGGGCCACAGTGTGGAATGATTTTTGATACTGCTGATGAGGCTTACAATTTTTACAATGGATATGCGAGAAAAATCGATTTTAGTGTTAGGAAGCAGAGGACAAACAAAAGTAAGGCTGATCAAAAGAAATTTTTGCGACAAGTACTTGTTTGTTCATGTGAAGGGACATACAAAAAAATCAGGACTCCTAGAAAAAGAAGAGAAAATCGGCAATTTGATTGCAAGGCATTGCTTGAGTTTAAGAGAGTTGGAAAAAGTTACTTGTAGATTTTAAGCTTACCGATAACGTGTGGTTGCAAAAGTTGTATGAGTTTAGAGAAAAGTGGGCTCAAGTCTATAGTCATGCTTATTTTTGTGCTGGAATGACTACAACACAAAGGAGTGAGAGCATTAATAAGTTTTTGAAAAAGTATTTTGGGAGTACCCTTGTTCTTCGGGAGTTTGTCGATCAATATGCTAAGGCCATAGCTAGTAGGCGTGAAAAAGAAAGGGAAGTTGAAAATAAGACGCAGCAAACGTCGCTGATCTTAGTTTCTAAGTGGTCTGTCGAGTGTGAAGCATCTGAAAAATACATGAAAAATGTGTTCTACTTATTCCAAAAAGAATTCCAACAAGCTTTGGATTTGTCTTTGAATTTGGAAAATGACGATGGCACAATTAATACATATATTGTTAAGGAGTTGGAGGGTTGGAAAAAAATTCGCAAACTTGTATATAATCCCTTGGAACATTCGGTATCATGCACTTGTCGAAAATTTGAATTCCATGGCATTCTTTGCTCACATGCATTGAAGTTATTTCGTCACTTGCAAAATGAGAGTTTGCCTCCTCGGTATTATTTGAAGAGATGGACTAGGAAAGTTGTAGATGAAGATGTTTTTGACTTTCATGGAGATTTAATTCCGAATGACATTGATCCTTCACTCACAATTCGTTATAGTGGATTGTCGCAAATTTCACAAAGAATTGTAAGTATGGGTTCGAAGTTTCCAGACGTGTCTTCTTTAACTGAGGTTGGATTACTAAAGTTTGAAGCAAAAGTTGAATCATGGATAAGTTCTAGGAGTGAGAATCATAACGCTGCATCCACGCACAAAATAGTTCAACCTTAAATGTGGATGACGAGGCATCGTTGCAAGATCCAACAGAGAGACAACGTCAAGGTCAAGGTCAAGGTAACAAAAGAAAGAGAGGTTCATTAGAAGATAAACTACCACAGAAGAAGATTCCATGTAAAAGAAAAGGTAAGTATACATAGATATATATAATTGCAACCTCACAAGTATTTCTTTTTACTTGCTTTTGCCTTTGAAGATTATTTTTTAACTTTTCAGGTAGCAAAGGGGAGGACTCCACAACTAAAGCAATGACTAGATCTAAACCATTAAAGGAGGTTGAAGAAGATGAAAATGCACATGATACTTCTTCAACCCAAGGCCCACATGTGGAGCAACCAAATATGGAAGCTACTGTTGGCATGAATGCATTTCAAGTACCCAATGTTGCTTGGTGTTTATGAAGTTTAGATGCACACTTCACCTGTAATTTTTTGAAACTTGACATGTCTCACAGAAAAGTTGCATTGCAAGCAATGTTTTGAAACTGTAATGTCTTGAACGGTAAGTTATATCCTTGTAGAACAATAGATGGCTTTAGTATAACTTTTGGAAGGTGACATTGATATAGCTTTCTATAGTTGCAGATTGTGCCGATTCTGTAATTGAAACTGCCTTGAGGATAGCAGTGAAATTGATGGGAATTGATTTTTGCCCCCTTTTGTTCAGTTAAATAAGTCAAGTGGCTTATTTTTTTGTTCTCATTCAAATTTTTTTGCATTTGTTAGTTTTTCGTCAATTTGTTGAAGATTATTGCTTTGTCATGACGAGAGGAATCTAAAAAGTAAAAAATTACGATCGAAATCTTTTTTTTTTTTACTAAAGACAAAAATAAGCCAATAAGCCAATTTTTTCGTCTTTATTCAAAAAAATTAGTTTTCGATCGTAATTTTTTACTTTTTAGATTCCTCTCGTCATGAAGAAGCAATAATCCCCAAAAAATTGATGTAAAACTAACAAATGCAAAAAAATAAGCTAATTGGCTTATTTAGCCGAACAACCCATATTCAATTGAAATACTTTTCTGTAATTATGAATGTTGGTATTGCAAAAAATTGAAGATTATGAATTACGGCTTGGGATATATATCACATAACAAAAGGTAGTGTTGGGGTATTGCAGGAGAGAAGATATTACAGTAATTAATAAGCGTCATTTCGGATTAAAAAAAAATAAGCGTCATTCTGGAGGGAGGGGGAGAAGTGGAAAAGACAAAACTTGTTTAGGGGTTTTTTTGAAATTAAGAACAAAAGCTGACTTGGGTTAAGTTGGGTTGGGTTAATAGGAGTTAATAGTGTTCCCCCCCCCCCCCCCCTCTTCTCTTAGCCAATGAGAGAGAGAGTTTTGTTCACCCTCTTTTAGGGATGGAGGGTGAACAAAATTGCTCTTGACTCAAAGAGGATCCGCGCGAGGTGGTCGGTGCCTGTGACGGAAGATACGCGGCTACGCACCGCCCTACCTCAACAAGTAACCGAGGCTACCGCCATGTGTATTTCATTGGGCTTTGATTACTAGTATTAATTGTGTTGACAAATCTTTAAGGGAGGTTTCAAAATCTTTTTAACGACGGTGTCGTGAATAGTTGTTTACAGAGGTTCGTAACTGTCTAAAAATGTTTTGAATGGTCCGGATATTAATGAAACTTTTCCGGGAATAAGTTAATTCATTAAAATCCAGACCGAGTAAATTCATGAAAATCCGGACCGTCCAGTACACTTTTGAACAGTCGCGATTGGTTGCTGCTGTAAATAAAGAACGTGTTCACAACTGAGCCGTGAATAAGTTTCTCTCTTCTATTTGATGTCACACAAAACGCGTATAAAGACTTGGTCGGCCATAAAACTGAAAAATAGGACCGGCCTGTCATTATCCCTAATATTATACTAGTAAAATAAAATGTTGTCACGAGTACTGTTTTCGAAAGATTAGACCAGTTAAAAGACCTAATTAATAAGTACTTTTTCACAAGGTGTATCAGTTTCCCTAGCTTGCATTAAAACAAGATTCTCTAGTAAGAACTTTGGATATCTGAGTTTGCAAATTCAACCAAGTACCTTCACAAAGAAAATAACTACTAGAAATACATAATAAGAACTAGAGGAAGGAGCCCAATGGACAACCACATTTTCATCTTCTGCCGCACCAAATAGGAACTTTTAACATGTCGATCAATGGAGGTTTTGCAGACACGAAAATGACAATAGCTTTGTCGAAGAGTTCACAATCTCGAGCTACTATTTTGCTGAGGACAAATTCCTACAATCATTCCAAATCTCGAAATATGCAACCTTGCCCGTAGATAGTTTCACGGCATGACGTGCATAATTCTTCTTTTCAACTTTTGCCTCCGAATTATGAAATCTACTTAAAGCAGACATCTTCCGTTCGAAACGGTGCAAATTGTGGCCAGAATCTATGTTGCAGACATTTACTCAAGAAACCAGTCTACATGCAACTCAAGTATCAGAACTAGACGGATCCAATCAACAGACAAAAGCACATGCCAAGTCATAGAACAGAACAGTAGAGAAGCAACTCTAAGTGATGACCCATATACAGATTGAGATCAATCCATGAAGCCACCAAGAAATTTGTGGATAAACCCTCATGGGTGAAGCAAAAAGGCATGGGGAATCTCTAGAAGTTTAACTAAAAAAAATTATAAAAGCAAATCATCCTGATGAACTTCTATGCAGAACATTTGTTATGAAAAAACTCGAGAACTTGACTCAATATAACCCCTTCGGGAATACTGAAGAGGCTACCATCTGTTTGGTGGATAATGCCGAAAGTGAAGCTACCAAGTGCACCATGAGGAAAAAAAAAAAGGGAAACTACCAAGTGGATTAATGCAATCAACCAAGTAGCTACTTTATTTATTATGGCAATCAACCATATCCGGAATAAAAGAGAAGCACATACTAGTTGGGGACAGCAGAACAGGACACCAGACTTATCACGACTAGATCTACAGGGGTTGACATTCCTCGCCTTGCTACGTGTCAGAAAACCATTATACAAGCACTTCGTAACAAACCCTTCTAGTCTAAAAACTTGAGTAAGAATGTCCCATCCAGCATTCCATCCTCTAGGTATCCTTTAAATACCGGTTTAATGTTGTGTTAATTGCCGTTTTTTTGTAAACTGGTCACATTCCCTTAATGCCTTAGTCCTTGACATATCAATAAAAGAGAGGTTCTGCTACCCTCCTTATCTACTAGCTAGGCCACCACCAATATACGAAATCAAATCGTAAAGAATCAAAAGCTGATGAAGAGAAGGGTAGTGAAGCCAGGAAGACTGATCTGCTACCCTCCTAATCTACCAGCTAAGCCACCACAAATAAAAGAAATCAAATGGTAAAGAATCAAAAGCTGATGAAGAGAAGTGTAGTGAAGCCAGGAAGAGACAGATCAGTCTCCTCCAACTTCAAACTTCCATAAACACCCCAAACAACAATTCATATTTACAACCTTAGACACCGAAGTGAAGTATTGAGTGCTGTATGCAAGGAAAGCAAAGAGTGTAACACCACCATAAACCTGCAATGAATTGCATGTCACACGAGTGATTCAAATTTCAGTGAATCAGTACATGGACGTTTCTTGATTCTTCCATTTGAAGAACTCAGAATCTCATTTAGCTGTAGTGAATTATAATGAAATCTGCATTCTCTCCAGTCTCCATAAAACATGAAACAAACTAACAAATTGGATGGTTTCAAAATAAATCAATATCCACCATTATCTTTACACTTCAGCATTGATTTACTTCCCTAGACCTTCGATTGAAATTTTCATGAAGTAACTGCTGAAACGGCATGTGATCGGTGAGGCAAATCACTTCCTCTTTCAAATCTAACCAAATGAACAAAACTCTCAAGTAAATCATAATGCAGTTGACCAAATCCGTCAGTAGGACCACTTTTCAATATTAAAGCACTAAAACAGCAAACTAGCAATGAGCAATGTCCTCAAACTCACCCAACTTTACTCACAACTACTTTCTAGTTACCACCATTAAGTTCAACAAAAAGGAAAAGCAACTACAAGCATAATTACATCATTTATCTCCTCTGACTCACCCGATACAAGTGCAATGCAAGTGCATCCCTAATCCTCACTCCATCCTCATCCACCTCTCCTTCGAAGGCATTCAGCACGTCTTGGTCCTCTGAATCCCCCAGATTCACATCAGGCAATGCCTCACTACACTTGATAAGAAAATTATGCAGCAAACAACAAGTAACAATAATGAAAGGGAAAGACTCAATGCATTCCTCCTTCCACCGATTCGAAACAAGTTTCCACCTCGCCCGAACTCTCCCAAACGCCATCCCAGCCAATTCCATTGCTTCCCTATGAACTGAATTAAACGCCCTTTCAGAGGAGTTCAACCCATTATTACAGTCTGACTTAACAAAAGGTGTAAGAAGCCATGGCAAGAGTGGAAAACAAGAGTCACCCAATACGTACTGAGGTATTGAACTGCCATCACTTAGCTCAAAACACGGCCCATCCAACAACTCTCTAGACTCTTCCACGCCTGAGAACAACCCCGATTGTCGCAACATTGTTTCAGGACTCATCGTACTTGGCCACCCAGCCGAAACATCAAGAAACCTCCCTTCTGAATCCACCAATGCCTGAACCATCAAAGACCCATCTTCACCCAGCAACTCACCATCTACCTGAAACTGATCAAACCCTAAAACCCCGCAACAATTGGGGAGCGAAATCCAACCAAAACCCACCACAATTCTCTTGATATCCGACTTGAATTCGAACAAGTGACCTAATTTATCAATAATAGCCTTGCATACCGTGTAAAACGCGCGACAAGCGGTGGCGGAGGAGTCGAAGTCGAAGCGGCGGGCAAGGGACTTGTAGGAGGCGGCGTGGGAGAGGCGGAAGAGGGCGGCGGCGAGGGCGTAGTCAGGGGCGGTGGGAGGGGAGAGGGAGGAGAGAGAAGGGGTGAGGAGGCGGAGTAGGAGAGAGAAGGAGGGTTTGGACATGCGGAAGGATTCGACCCATCTGGGGTCGTAGTCGGAGGAGGAGAGGAGGAAGCGGTGGAACCAGCAGGGAGGTGGGGTGGAGGAGAGTGAGGGGGGAGGAGAGAGAGGGAGGGGGTGTGGGAGGAGAGAGAGGAGGGAGGAGAGAGAGGTGGAGGTGGAGGAGAGGTGGGATTCGAGGAGGAGGGTTTGGGAGGGCAGGAGGCGGAGGTCGTGGTGGGAGAGGAAGGAGTGGGCGGAGGAGGTGGCGGAGGCGACGAGGGAGAGGAGGTCCGTGAGGGTTTGGTGGAGGGGAATTTGTTGGGGTTTCTTGCTGCGGCGTTTCTTGGTGGTGGGTTTGGCGGTGGTGTTTCTTGATCCGCCGGTGGCCACCATGGCTGTACGGAGCGGAGTGATCGGTGACGAGTTTTGGGCCTTTTGGCTAGCTGTTTCACTATTTTCAAGAAAATTTTGTAGAATAAAAAAGATGGGCTTCAATTCGTCAATGCGACTGGACTATGGTAGAATATTAGCCCATTCAAGACTCAAACTAGTGATTCTAAACGACATACTGAGAACGTTTGTTAATATTGAAAATGTCCTTGGCGGATATTAATTATCAAAACATGTCCTGAACCGTTATTTTTCCAAAATAAAATAAAAAATTGATATTTGGCGAATTTGAATTGTGTAGTTTTAGTAATTTTATTTTTGTTGCAATAAAAATAAGGTCCTCTTTTTTTGTTATCTGGAAAAAAGGCGCCTCCTCAAATAACAAGCAAAATTAAAGCAGTATGCGTCTTAACAAACCTCTAGAGTTAGTACCGAGAGAGTTATCCAATAGGATATGCAACAAACATATACTAAGAGCAAGTTTACCCCGGACCGGAATCAGGCCAGGGATTCTGATCTGATCCGGAATATATATATATATACCCCGTACCGTCATTACCCTAATTTAGCATATCCTTTAGAAAAATCTAAAGTCAACTCATTAGCTTTTTTTTTTTTTTTTTTGGCCAAACATTAGCATTTGTTACTTCCCAAAAAAAATTAGCAAATGTGATTTGGAGCCATCTTGGTGATTTGGCACCAAATGTGCCATTGCCATTTATCCCGATTCATCCAAGGCATCTGATTTGTGTTGAAAAATAATTATGCGTTCAATCCAATAGTCTTGTGTTTGATTTGCGTTGAAATAGTATCAAATCGGTCCTTTAACAATGGTATTTTTTAACATTTAACGATGTAAAAAATATCTTTAAGCCTTTGACAATGTCTTCTAGGCACGAACGAGTGAACTTGCTTTAGGCAGTGATACATCTTAGGGGTGGGAATTTACGACACATCACGATAACACAACCAAACTCGACATGAAGTTAGCGGGTTACGATTGACTATTTCTGACACGAAACACGTATATGACACGACCTGAGAACACGAATGCTAAACATGTCGGGTTCAACCCGCATGACCCGAAAACAACACTGATAATCCCCTATCCATGTTGACACGTTAACCCGAACCCGATACGTAAACCTGAACCTATTTATCTTCCGGGTTTAAAAATTACATTGTCATTTCCCTTGATCGTATTATGTAAGCAGCAGTGTTATTCATTCCTTGAGAATGGTTAATTGTTGGTTAAAAACTTGAAACACAAACAGGTGCAAACGGGTTATGTAAACAATCATTGGAAAAACAAAGTTTTGTGTAATCATGTCAATCAGTGTCGTGTTCAGATTGACACGATTACTGGCAGATTGTGTTAGGGTTTGAATTCTTGACCCGCTTAGTTAAACAGGTCAGATTAATGTTAAGAATAACCTTACACGAGCCCCAATTGACACGACACGACACGATACCTAATCACAAGAAGAAGAATTAAATTTCGGATTGAATAAAGAATTGTTCTTATTAGCTTTGTTAAGAATACGAGACCATTCTACATCTAAGATGGTACTATGGTCCGGCCGATAGTTCCAAAACTACCCCCTCTCTATCGAGAAAAGAAAAGGATGCCCCAACCTTACTCTTCAAGCAAACCCCGTTAGTATAAATACTTCCATAAATTCTTTCACTTCATCTTCTACCCCAGAAGTCTCCTCGTCGTTCCCAAATCCTTCCCCACAGTTTCCCGCTAGAGACGTCATCTACTTTCTCTGTGTGTCTCTCTCTCTTCCACATATAATTTTATGGCGAAACTGAAGATTGGGGGGGCATGGTCGGGTGTGTTGGAGGTGGAGCTAGAGGAATGGACCGTACCCATGTTGAGGCAAGAGGTTGCGAAGCGATCGCAGTGTGGGCCAGAGTCGATCAACCTGATTTGCGCCGGGAAAGTGCTCAAGGACGGCGATGGGACCCAGAACCTGACCCAATTGGGAGTCAAGAACAATGCCAAGGTCCTGGCCAGTCGGGTTTCTGCTGATCAAGGTAAGGCCTTGAAGGACGAATTGATGGCCGAGGATGAACGCTCCAGTAGGCTCTCGCGGCTCAAGTCAGTCTCTTTCTCTCTCTCTCGGCTCTCTCTCTCTCTCTCAGTCTCTCTCTCTCTCTCTGTGTCCATGTGTTTGATCGAATTTTGTGTGATTTCAGCCTCTCTTCTTTTTTTTTGGGTAATCAAAGGTTTTTTTTTTCTTGCCTTATCAAAGCAAGAAAAATTATTGGGTTTTCTTGGTTTTTTTAATTGTCTCTATGCAGTATGCACTAGCCATTTGGCCCATTAGTGGTTCAGGATTTTAGTCGAGCAGAGTCTTCAGGATTTTAGTTGAGCCGTGACAAAAACGTAAAGAATTTTTTTGTATACATAATCTTTTATTTATCTATATGAAATAATTAAATAAGGGAAATGATTTTGCCACTCCCCTGCAAGTGTATTTTTGCACCAAAAATATAATTGCAGGGGAGTGGCATTAACAAAAAAAAAGGGTGGCAAAATCAGCAGCCTTAAATAAGTATACTACTCGTACATTTTTTTCTTGAATGTTTATTGGGCCTAATTTATTTTGTTTTGTTTAGTTAAATTAGGATATGATCTGCTTACTCACAAATTGAAGTAAATTTGTACTTTCCTTTGGCCGCATATGAATAAATCACTGTGGATGATATTAAAGAAAAATCAAATGTAATGTAAAGATTACAAAATTTTAGTGCGTTTTTTCCAGCCCAGGAGTTTCGCTTGAACCCTCTGCATATAGTGCAGCCGCCCCTGCCATTACTGTTTCATGTGTTTTCTGCATATGATATTGGAGAGTGTATTATTAGCTAGACATGTTTATTGGGTGGCAATTCATATTTAGGTTCTATAGATCTCAAGACTTCATGTTTCTGTTTTGTGGGGCTTGTTCAAACAAACTCACTGGTTTTGATTTTTTACCTCAAGATTTTTAGTAACGCTATGAAACTGACAGGGCTACGGTGACTTCACTGGCCAAGAGACACGCAGATGGTTCATTACCACTTGAAGACTTCAATATAGAACTGGAAAATCAAAGTGGAGAGGCTGTACAATTGGGGTCTGAAACTGATCAAAGGTATAGTGTTTAATAGGATCTTGTACATCTTTTGTTATTTTTGTTGGCAGGTGTGCGACCAACAGAGGCGGCTCTAAGATTTTAGTTCAGAGTAAAAAATGTACAAATTTTTAATGACACAAAGCTCTATGGATAAAATAAACTCTAGCTTGACAATATTCATTGTCTATTTATAGTAAATTGACATTCTTAAAGTAAATTTTTCCACCTCATAAGCAATGGAAAGTCTACATAAAAGCTTGAAAAAAGTGCAAAATTTATTGGGTTGGGTATATTTTGATCTTGTTGGGCTCTAGTAATGTTACTTACAAATTTACTTTGGTTATGTACAAGTGATACTAAAGAAGAACCAAATATATGTACAAGTGAACTCAAGAGTATTTTTTGAACTCCATAGTTCGCTCGAAGCCTCGAACCCTCTAAAACAATATTGCAGCTGCCTCTGGAGGCCGAACCTCTTTCTTAAATCTCCATCATTTGATTCCTCCTAAAATAGTTGAACTGATTGTAATTTGACAGGGCTGTGATGATGGGTCTAATGCTTCATGCTAATGCTAAACAGCTAATTAGCAGGGAAAAGTACAAAGATGCATTAGAAGTGCTTGCCATGGGAGAGGTTAGTAACCAGTACACTTGATGCCCCAAAAAAAAAGGCGTTCAGGGTTTTCTTGAAGTTACTTGATTTATAGTTTATATTATTGGCATAGGGTGACCGCATATCCAGTCTATTTAGATTTTTTTGAGATTTTTAGTTTGGGCATTAAGTATGAATTTTGAAAATTAATCCTAGTCAGGCCTGGAGCATAAGTGATAACTTTGGTCATAGCCTGAGCTGCTTTCTTCCTTAATTCTCCTGAGGTAAGATTGTAATAGCTCCAAAGTTCTGAATGCCGTATCCTTTGCTTGTGGATCTTTTGTTCCTCATCTGCTGGGAATATGTGTTTACCGCATAAGCCTGTGTGGTATGGTCTTGTGCAGGGTTTTTTTTCTTCTTTAAAATCATAGTTTGGTGGATGTTAAATTGTTAATGCAGCTAAACCTTTTTGAAACATTCATTGCATGGGATCATACATCATCTTTTTTTTTGCATTTAACAGCCAGAATAACTCAGTGTACTTCATTCTTCTCTTGCAGGAGGCTTTTTCTCTTTGCAACTCCAAAGTCATTGAGGTGAGTGGTCTGTATTTTACAAGGTTTATGGTTCTCTGAGAAATTATTATATATAATATATCCATGTCATGACGGATAGTTCTATGTATCATGTCCACCCTAAAACATGCTTTCCGTTTTTTAGATAGCCTCCCATGAATCGTTGACTACTTCTATGCATAGTTCTATGTATCATATCCACAGAGTTGCCATCTTGGAAATAGTTGACTTATCAAAAGAAGCAATTTAAGTTATATTAGGCATCATTGTGGTTCTTCCTTATGGACAGTTTGTTGTCAAGTTAGCCAACTCCTAGACTTTGTAAATATCATTCAACTTAAGACACTGATTCTTCAGTGCGACCTTGAGGATGACTAAGTTTGCTTTCCAGCAAGTGTATACTGAAACTATAAGAAGTAACCATAAACTTCATGACATCGTACATTCAGGGCTTGTTTGTTTGGCATGACTAACAATGAAGGTATATAATGATAAATAGTCGCATAGGATATGTAGTCTCGTTGGACTAGTAGTGATGGGATTAATAATACCACACACCCATGGAATTATATATCCCCCGCTTTGAAAATTACTTTTTTGGTGGACATTTAATCCGGCCATAAAAATTGTAACCAAATACCTGATATGTTGTCCTATGAATGTACTGTTCAATTCGATGCGCAAATGTGGTCAAACAAACAGACCCTCATATACCGATAGGTTTTGGCTTTTCTTTGGGCTGGGCTTTAATGTATTATATGGGCTTTTTTGGCCTTTTGGGTTGTTTGTGCTTTTATTGTTTTATCTAGGCACTTTAGGCCCTCTGGTGTTGTATTGGGCTTTGTCCCTCTGACTGTATGCTTCCAACTTTTGGTTGGAATCCCTCCCCCTTTCCCTGATAAAATGTTACTTTTACCGTTAAAAAAGAAGAAGAAGACCTTCATGTTCTTTATGTGTAACGCTAAATGGTTTTTGTTTTTGGTTTCCAGCTGATCGACAATGTCCCAATACTACAAATAGATATGGTGTGGTGCTACTTCATGCTTCGAGACATCAGTTGGCTCTCAATGGCTGGAATACGCCTTTCAAAAGCTAGGGAAGGAATTGAACGAGCTCATGGGAAGGATGCTAGTCGTCTTAGACTTCTTCAAGGAGGGCGTTATCCAGAGATTGCATTGTAAGTATTGCCATTCTTCAATGACTGTAAAAATTTGGTTCTGCTACTCGTTATTTATTTTTCTTGCTTTTCTATAGACACCTGAGGATGGAACTGCTGGAAGGAGTGGTTGCGTACCACAGTGGTCAGTTTGAAAAATCTAGGCAGGCCTTGACTGATGCACAAACTAGATACTTCCAGGTCAGAATTTATTGATGGTTCTGGCATGTCCAGATATGATAATTTCGTCATTTAAGAATTCAGCCTGCCTAAGGTTAGGTTGCTAATCTTATTCGAAAATGCCTTTGGTAGTCTCCTTGGCTCTTCTTTTGTAGTAAAGGGGAACTTTTGCTTCCATCCCATTCCATTCAAACCAGATTTGTACCAAAACACTATTGGTTTTCCAAGGATCTTTTTTTTATTTTTTGGTAGTATTTTCTTGTCTGGCCATCTTTCGGATATTTTTACCTGCTTCATTACTGCACCATGATTTTTCTTTTTGGGCTTTTCTGATGAACGTACTCAGTAATTTTTTAGTTCCATTTCAACTAAAATTGTCTGCTTCTGGATTCAGCTTCAGGTGCCTGATGAAGCCCTTTCTCTGCTTATGAGTATGGGCTATAAAGAACACAATGCAAAAAGGGCTCTGCGCATGAGCAATCAGGATGTTGAGAGTGCTGTTGGGTTTATAGTTGAGGAGAAGGAAAAAAAGGCACAGAAACAGGAGGAGGACATTCAGCGAAGAAATGAGATCATGTGAGTCTCATTCTGATGTACTCCATTGTAGAATCAAGTTTATCCTCTTTGTTACACCTTGATCAGTGTGTACCTCTTTGTTACACTGATAAGTGTTTACATCTTTATGTGCCAAAATGGCAGGGAGCAGAAGCGTTATGGAATGACGCCCCTCAGGAAACCTGTGGATCTCCAGAGATTGAATGAATTGGTCTCCATTGGGTAAGTGGAACCAAAGTAACAGAGTTTATACTAATATTGCTGGCGTCTCCTAATATTCCATCTTTTCCTAGGTGGATGGAAAGATTGGGGGCTTTTCATTCGGAAGGACTTAAAAGTTCCAACAATGGGACTTAAAATATCTTTTTTGTTGAGCTTGTTTGATCTCATATGGTTGTGTACCAAGGTTACGCCCTTTTTGGCAATTTTATGTGCTCAATGCCTTGCTTATCACAGACAAAAGGAGGGAAATTATTTTCTCTCACCCTGGAAGTGACCATGTATGTTTGGATATTTGATTGCCAATATATGTAATGTTGCGTAAAGGAGTATGAAACTTGTGTTATAAGGCAGCCCTGATTGTCAGAGCTCCTTCTTTCTTCCAGTTGAACTGGTATTATGAACTGACCTTGAATCCAGTTGCTGAACTCAAGCACTTTGTCATCATGGCAGGTTTGAGAAAGATCTTGCTGCAGAAGCACTAAGAAGAAATGAGAATGACACACAGAAGGCTTTGGATGACTTGACAAACCCAGAGTCTAATTCTGCCATACAGGTAATTATAACCTCTGTGGAATTTTTTTAGATGTCCACCATCTTGGACTCCAAGTATGTCCGACTCTAATCACTTGTTGTTTGATTTGCAGCTTGATATTGATTCGAGGAAACGGAAAAGACAGCGTCAAGCAGCTGATGCTGCTATTGAAGAGCTTATATCCATGGGTTTCCCGAGAGCAAAAGGTGCCTAGTACTTTCAAAATTGTTCTAGAGATATTACTATTACTTTTTTTTCCCCTTGGTTTGGAAATCATTAGCCCTAGGTTTTCTTCTTCTGTCATTTTCACCCTTGCTGTTAAAGAAAAGTGACCTGTTATTCTTAATAAGAGACAATCACGAAAGGTACCCTTTTTTTTTTACCTTATTAGGATCAAAGCTACCTTCACTGTAAGAACACATGCATAATCAACAGCTTGAAGCAGCACTTTTATGCTGTATCTGGGATCTATGGGTTTCACATATTTTTGGAAAAAATACTTATAAAAAAAATATATTCTGGGAAAAAATGATATGGTTCCATAGCATTTGCCCTTATCTATCAAGAAATGCTAATGACAACTCAAGTGGTCGTTGTCATTAGCCTTGATGGCGCCAGAAAAGTGCTTAGAAATGCATGAACGTGCTTTGAAATATGGGGAAAGTGCCTTAGGACTCTATTTTGGCATTTTCCTCACCTTAGCATTTTCCTCAACTTCTGTTGTATATTTACAGCTCTATTGTTTTTGGTTTGTAGTGGTTGCAGCTGTTAGGGCCTTTGGCGGAAAAGATCAAGCATTAAATCATATCCTCAGCCAAACCGACCAAAATACCTCTGATGGGAATACAAGCTCTTCTGCTCCAATACCTAACACCATTGCCGCTGATATTTTGCATCCAGAAGGTGGTGTTGAAGGTTTGTCAGGCATCAATGAAGCCCCTATGACTGATGGCGATGTTAAAGCGGGTCCTAGTACAAAACCCAATGAGAGGGATGTGGAAATGGAAGATGAACTGACAGAGGAACTAAACAAAGCAGATGCCTTGTCAGATTATGACATTGAAGTTACGAGGGAAGGGGAAGCTATAAATGAGTACTTGGCTCTACTGGCTTCTGCGGAAAATGGTGAAAAAGCTGTTTTGGCCGCCCAGTGAGATGAACATAGTTCTAAATATGAAATGTACAGTTCTTTTGTGGATATGGATTGCATGTGGCATCAGTTAAGGCGATGGGTGTAAACTGTAAGTCATGTGACTGATTTCTGACATAATGGGTGTTTTAGTTCTGATTACAATAATATGTCTGGAATTATGTAACAAGTTTTCTGCCATTCCATATAAAGAACTGCAGAAACACGGTCAGCTGTATAGTGATCAGAGATGGTAGGACGTTCTGCTGCAATTTGGTTTTATGATAAATGTGGAAGCATTTAACTTGTCAGATTCTGGGTTCTTTAAACTTCTGAGTCGGGCTATTTTTTCGTTGTTCTGTGTATACATGTGCAAGTGCACACGCGAGCGCGCGGGCACCTATGTGTGTGTATGCATATACGTCGAGCCCTTTCTGAGACATTGTTCATGCACCCTTGCCTCTTCTGCAGATAAAATGTTCTTGTGAATTTACACTTCCAACATGATATTATTTGCAATTTACCTCCAGAGGAAGTCTAGAAGGGGCAATCCAGAGGCTTTTGTTAGAGAGGTGTGGGGATTACAATGTTCGAATTTCTGGAACCATGGCAAACTAGTTCAAGGAACTGTAAGAATGTTGTCTTGGCTCAAATGATAGAATTGAAATGTGTATTAGAACTATTGGTGTAGCTGCTGTGTATTCAAAAGTAAGTAGCAACTTTTGTGCTAGTGCCCCTTTTGCCAAGGATTAAATCCAAAGTGACTGCAGCTTCCCTCCAGTGACCTAGACAGTCCAGTCCCTAGGAGAAAATCTGTTGCGAATAGACACCAAAAGTGAGAAAAAGGTCATGAGAACACACAGCGAAAATGATTTTCTCCCATCTGTTTATACAACCACATGCAACTGTGTAGAATCTGGAATTGGTTTAGCTACAAACTGAATTGTTGCAGAAGCATGGATTTGATCAACCTCCCAGCAAGATTTTATTTTCACTTTCGCTTTCATAATCTCAGTACTGCTAACGAAATCATAGGTGTCTGAAATTTTGACAAGTATAGCATCTGCAGTATACCTTGTTTTGTTGTTACTTGACTAGCTTATTCATATGCAATGGTTTTGGACTAGAAGGGCCATTCGAAAGAGTGCACATGTAACTGCAGTAAATGTTCTCGATGAACTATCAGAAGTTTGGCATTTATCCTAGCATAGCCTTCCCTCAAGATACATATTATTCTAAATAAACGGAAAAAGTTACAAAAAATGAGAGTTCCAGATGCGGAGAATTTGATTACATATATCTTTTGAGATAACTAACCAAATGTTAAACATCTATTTATGTTGCATATTGTTTTGAGTCGAAAGAAGATGGACGCTCATCTTCTGTGACCATGGTAATTTTCTCGTCTTGAAAACTGTCTTCCTTCACCTTTGACTCTTTTTGTTCTTTTGGGAGCGCATTACAATTAATGATGTGCCATACTGGTCTCTCTTCTTGAAACAATCTGCAAATTCAAACCAATCTGTTAGAGCAGCATACAAGCAAATTCCAGGCACGCGGGAAGAGTTATGCAGCCAGGTTGAGGCATTTGGTGCCGGGAACAAATGCATCCTATTTTCCTCGAATTTTTGTTTTCCTTTTTTTTTGGTTTACTTGAAGCAATAGTGTCATGCATGCACATTCACACATCAAGGAGGTTTTCAAGTTTGAAACTCGATACGACACCTAATGTGCGAGTGCATTTTTTTGTTCCTTGTTTTTCAGGGAACAAAATTTTTCCGACTGGTTAATCATAATACTGCCGCAAATTATGTGAAATGCGCACACAACTTCAAATGATCTTAAAGAGAAGGCAAGGAAAACAGGCAATGCTTTTGGTATATTGAAAGAATACACCTGCTTCTGACTTTCATATAATCAACCTAGTAAAACATTAGGAGAAAGAGAGACTTACAGATGCTTGCAAAGCGTTGAGCATTGAACTGTGAGCGCATACTTGCAAGTGGATAGCTCAGTAATAGAACTAATCATATCTCTGGGTTCTGAGCAGACAAATCTCACCTGGAAAAAAAATATAGGCATGCATAAGGAAAAAATGCAATGAAACCTGAATGGTATTCAAAAACTCCGTACCTCAGTTTCTCGAGGCTGATTTGTTAGATCACAGACAGTTCCATTGGTATACTGATGAGCATGATATCTGTATGAAGCATTTAATGCAATAATGAGATTTCATTTTTCCAACTCAAAATTCCTCTTAGACATTTTACATTTAATTTGCTTTATCTCCGTATAGGGAGAACGCATACCTTTGTGATGCATCTTTGGAGCGAGGATCTTTCAGTATTGAAATGTCAGAAAGATTCTGGTTGTAACCAGCTGTAGCCTCAGCATCATAATTACCCAAGATGAACTCTTGAACAACCTGTCCATATTGTAATTCACTCCGTATATCATATTTGTATTCATACTCCTCAACAAATATGAAAAAAGGACCAATTGTCATGCCACAGTCCAACCTAGTTCAAGTGTTCAACTATTTAGAAGTCTAGCTCCCACTAAGCATGGATTGGCCAATGTATTATTCGATTTCTTAAGCGGAAGGAAAATAACAGGAAATTCAAATCCAAATGGACTTTTTAAGCAACGCAAACAACGCCTCATTATGACTTGTTATAATAAAAGTTTATACCATGAAAAAGACTCAGGAGTTTATAATAAAAGTTTACACCAAAACTCAGGAGTTGTAGGTCTTGACCACTTTGATGTTTCTGATTTAAAAAATTTATGTATATATGTGAACATATTGCATCATATTTTCCTGAATCCCCAATTTGAATTTTAGTTTATGTTTGTACGGCTAAGAGAGAATGGAAAAATCATATTGAAATAGCATAAAAAGCTCTTCCGTTCTTTAAAGTATCACAGACAACATTATTATGTTCCATTATCATTCACCGTTCTTACACTTGTCTTCAAGATATAGATATCTAGTCTGACTGGCAATTTCACATAATAATTTGTCAACTGTGGTAGTAAAAACCCCACAACAAGGAGTTCAGACACTTCCTTCTTGATATCCAACGCAGTACAGTGCAAAGGGGTGAGGTACCCTATAAAACTTTTAAGACAGTTAAAAATATTTATTTGTCACATGCTTACGCCTTCCATTTTTTAGAAGAGTCGAAAGAAGTAAAAGGTGATTTGCAAAACATTAATGGGAACTATCAAATTAAATTTGCAAAAGAATGGCCTAAATAACGACTTGAGAACAACGTCAGAGGCACTTTAGGGTTTACCTTATCATCCTCCAAATGAACTTGCCGCAACTTCTTCTGGTAGCACAATTCGTATGTCCACCAACCCTCTTGCTGCATAAAATATTCACACATATTAACATCTTGAGTTATAACAAAAGCAAATCCAGAAATTTGTAGGTCGATTAAAACAATTAAGTGCATCAAACTTTATGTGGAACACAACGATTCCCTTTATTTTCAAGTAATATGTAATGTGAATGTATGGAATGATTTATGAAATTGAACAAGTTAAAGGAAGTCTACCGTGATAATGATAAGCGCTTACTCTGATAAAGCATTGGTCCTTTAGAACTTCAAGTAGCTCGTCCGGTGTCTTCAACTTAATCCGTTTTTCAGTTTCCAAAATCAAGCTGCTTGTGTTCTGTTGATAAACTGGCCTTCCACTCTTGGATTTCTCCACTTTAGGGAAGAAACATAAAAACTTGTCCCCATTTTTATCGGGCATAATCATAGACTCCTGGTCATCATCCTGCAAAAACCAAAATTGGCCCAAATGTTAGACTGCAGCAATAAGAGAAACTATAGAACACAAATTGCAGAAGAAGACAAAGATGACTAACCACACCACTGTATCAAAATTGACTGCAAGGTAATTGTAGTAACACAACTTCCACTTACAACCACCACTTCTTCATACACTATAATAACAATTTGTAACTAATTGCAATGGTCGAAAGGGATGATTGCAAGACAGGTAGAGAACTCAAGATCCATAAATTAGGTTATCAGAAAAAAGACCAAGAGAACACATTATGACACAGTTGTGTGGTATAGAAAAATAGCATCACTAACAACCCAAGTCTAAAAAAATGGAGTGACACTAGCATCTTCCATACCAATTAATGTTACCAATGGCAAACTAAAGTGTTTCCAAATGAACCACAAATGCAAAATGCTAAGAAGATCATTAAGTACTAAAAGATTAAGTGGGAACCCAAAAGCCAAAACGAAAACGCAAATAATGTAGTAGCACAAACGAAATCCTCTAAAAAGTTTATCCAAAGATCTGAAGATATTAAAGAATTCTTGTTTTCGGTGCAAGCAAAGTCTTCAACTACTATGGCACAACCACAGACCAAATGCCACGCCATGCAAAACTAATTGTACTCACAGGATGAAAAGGTGAATCTTCCGGATGAAATTTAATTTTGTATTTTGGTTCCCGCGAGCTGCTACCAAAGGTCCCACCTGATACCAACCGTTAATAGAACAGCAAAGCAAACATCAGCACTGCTGCAACCAAAATCAGAAACAAAAAAGCAAGCTTTGCTATGAAGATGGCAAAACCAGTCGGGCCAAAAATTCTATGTCAAATCCAGGCTTTCGTAGCGTTCCCATCACAACGTAGTTTTCACACCATTTTTCCAATAGCAAGCAACTAAAGCCGAGGATAGCGAAAAACAAGGGAAACTTAATTTTTGAACTACAAGAATGGTCATAAGCAAAAACAATAAGATCTCCATGGTAAGTCACATAATCCGAGTGCGAGTGTGTGGGCGGGAGCGCGAAAGCGTCTTTGAAACACATCATAAACTACTATAATCAGCGAGAGCAAGGATTGGGAGCACAAATGCATTGTGAGGATTGAGAGCGGGGGTATTTTGAAGGATTATGTGACTAAGTCTCCACCACTAGGCTAACAGTGTAGGATTGATAAAGGTGTCAAAAGCAGGTCAATTAAAACACAGGCAACGTTCATTGTTGATCCCTCCTCTACCCTTCACTTAATATAGCCCAAACTCCCATATGACAGACATGCTCCTCCCACCTCATGGAGAGTGTCACTTGAATGAAAACATCAGACATGCTCCATAAAAGAAAAACCAAAATTTCTCAGTTAATGAGCTTTTACTGAATCTAAATAGTTTTTTCCTTTCTTGTTTGAGACGAACCAATAAATAAGATCTTTTTTACTTCAAAAAAGGCAAAAAAAAAAAGGACCCAAACACAGCCTACAACATTAATCTCTATCTCTATCTCTGAAAACAAACAGATGATTCGAAATTGTTACCAGCGTGAGATGGGAAGATCTGATCAGCGAAGACTTGGTGATTGAACAAATTGATAGCCAAGATTAGGGCAAAACACCACACAAATCTCATCTTTGATCTCTGTTTACCAATTGAAACCCCAATTGCCGTAACAAGAAGACCACCGGTGGTCCGCCACGCAGAGAAGTTTTGCCCGACGAGCTGAGACTCGAAGCTGTTGATTTTACGAAGAAGGAGATGGTAGCTCCGGGAGTTGTAATCCGCTGGGGAGAGTGTCATTGGTCCCTATTCAAAATGAACCAATGAAAATACGAGCATTTTGGACATTAGACGTGGCAGTATGTGATTGGCAACTTGACGTGGAGATAATTAGTAAATCGTCGCAACTCCCAGACGCGAGTTTTCCAAATTCTACGAAACGAGGTCGTATGATTTACTAATACTTCGCAGTTTCAACATGCGAGGTATTTGTTGGGGGACTGCACAGACGATTTTCTATCTGTGTAGATCATGTTTTTGATGATCTGATACATTCATACAGAAAGTCTATTGACACAGACTTTTCATACGCATATCATACACATATCATTATATGGGGTCCACTATGGGTCCCACACGAATGATTTGAGCCGCTCATTATATGTAAAATATTTTTTTAAGGGTCCCCGCAAAAAATAAGCTCAATCCAATACCTATAGGCTCTTGATCCAATCATTTAACTTTTCATTATCCTGAAATTTGATTGAAAAGTTAGATGATTGGATCGAGCCTCTATATGTATCGGATTTAGTTGATTTTTTGCGTGTAAACTAGAAAAAATGTTTTACATTTAATGAACGGCTCGGATTATTTGTATGGGACCCGTAGTGGGCCCCACATTGAAATTTGTGCACGATATTTGCACAGAAATCTGTGTGGATAGCACGGCTCTTTTGTTTATATTGTCAGAAACATGAACCATGGAAAATATCTTGTTAATAAAGTGGAAATTGATACCTAATCTCGTACTTATGATTTTAACGTATTTGTGTTTCTCGAAATGAGTTTGGCCACATTGAATCAAAACCACCAACCCCGTTTCGTACTCACCCGAGTTCCTCGACTGAGACTTTATACGACGCCGTTTTATGTAACCTCGCGTCAATTGAAATTTATTATGATATGCCAAGTGAGGTAATTGAAATTTGAAACAGTCCAACTAAAATATCAATTGATAATGTGAATCAACCATTTAGAATCACTATATACTTTTGTCAAATTCCTCTACTAATATTAGTTTTGATAGTTCCCGTTTCAAACTTATTCTGAAGAATCAATTTGCATAGAAGTTAGATTGATTGGTAAGGGTGGTCAATAGTAGAAAGGGTAGTTCATTTTTGTCTCTTTAGTTATATTTCTTTTATTATGTTTTCGTGCTTATTTTTGTAAATTCCGACAAGAATGTTTTTACGCCTATTTTTACAACCAATAGAGTTTTTTTTTTTTTGGGAACGAATGGTTATCATTGATAGCAAGAAAAGTACAACTACGACAGAGCTCATTTCCTTACTTAAATTAGAAGTGGATTGAAAGGTTAACTTGGATTACATTGTGCAGGCACAATAGTATTGATGGGTCACAACAATAGTCCACATGTTTTATGAGAAACTTTGATGAACATATCCAATGAGACACTTTCGTATTTCTTTTTATATATATTCCAAAGTAAGAAAATAAAAATGTAGTTGAATGTACTCTTTTATAGATCGAGACAGATTATTATTGATGTAATGAAAAAATCAGCTCTTAATATAATAACACCATGGCCATCAAAAAAAAAATAAAGACGTAACATCATGCATTATCGATTTACGGTATTTGTTTTTTTCCTTGTCATTTTAAGCAACATGGATTCCATGGATATCACGAGTTATGTCGCTCACATATTTGTAAAAAATAATTGCTGATAAAATCCGTGCATAGCACAAATTAATCGCTAGTTATTTTTGATAAATTAGTAGAGTCAAATTATTCTGAAGCCGGTCTTCAAGAAGACAATTCCACACGGCAATTGAGGTTAAATCTGGCAGCGTTGTCGTCCATTTTTTCCCTTTAAAATAGTTGTCACCTACCCCTTAACCTCTCAATTCTTTAACAAGCCGAAAATAGGAAGGAAACAAAAAAAAAATTGAAAAAAAAAAGAAAAAAGAATACCGTTTACCGTTGAGCTTTCGTGTCAACAACGTCCTCAACAACGTTGGGGTTCACGTAATTGCGGGACCCACCCACCATGTTCGGTAGCACGGTACTACATTTTTTTGAACATAATCTATGATTATACTTTTCTACCACTATGTGGATTTACATTAAAAAAATAGTAAAGGCTTTTACGGGTTTGCTCCCACATAATTGATCAGTGTTCTATTCTTTGAGACGGGTCGTAAAAGATTATTTTTTTGTGAATCCCCTAATTCCGGCGTAGATGATTTGCCGTTGATATTTGATCGGAACGAAAAGGGAATTAGATAAGATGTGCGTAAGCTGATGCGGACAACTCTAACCGTTGAAAAAAAAAAGGTTCTGGCGTTAACGTTAAGCTGTGAAAAACTCTGCCTTTTTGTCTCACAACGCAAAAGGGAAAAAAGAAGCCAACAACCAACCAACGAGATTTGGTCGGTTTTCCTTCCGTTCAAGCAAACACCAAATCCGCAGATATAGATATTTATTCACAGAACCAAAAGCCTTTAAATTTTTTCCCCACGGTTTCTCTCTTGATTTTCCCGGAAATTCTCTTGGGCGTTTCGAAGTTCTTGAAGAGGATTCTGTTTCCCAGATAAGTTTCCTTACCAGATTCTCTGATTTTTTTTTCTTCCTATTTTGATAAAAAGGAAATTTTTGGGTGTGTAAAATAGCTTTTTGTAGCTGAATTGGGTTCGCTTTCTCTCGTTCTCTGAATTGGGATTTGTTTTTGTCCTGGGTTAGCATCAACAAATCCTAATTTGGATGCAAAGGGAAATTCTTCCTTTCTTTGTGGTTTTGGATTTCTCTGGTGTTCTGAACACATAATCTAGGAAATTGAACAGAACCCATTTGAGTTTGGGTCTCAAAGATTATGTTTTGAGCCATTTTGCCTAAGTTTTACCCCTGATTTGAGGTTTATATAGAACTAATTGCTGGGTTTTAGAGAGATGTTATATGCAATATGTGGTAACTTTGGGGTTAATAGATGTATGAATTAGTGATTCAGATCCGTTCGGAGGTTTTATGTTGAATTGGTCCTTGGACGTGGGGCTTTAGAGTAAGGATTGTTGTATGCTTATTTGAATCTGGTTAGGGTACCGTTTCGAAGTATAGATTCGGAGATCCAGGTTTGGACCTTTGGTGATTTGGATTGTTGAATTGATGATGGGGAAGCAAACTGGGAAGAAGAATAAACAGTTGGCAGCAAAATCTGGCGAATCAAGTGGGAAGGAAAGTAGAGCTGGGGAAAATAGCCCCAAAGCGTATGATAAAGACACGGCCGTATTCATTTCAATGTCAAGGGAATTGAAGGATGAGGGGAATAAGTTGTTTCAGAAGAGGGACTACGAAGGAGCTATGTTAAAATACGAGAAAGCCATCAAGTTGCTGCCGAGAAACCACATAGATGTTTCGTATCTTAGGAGTAACATGGCTGAAAGCTATATGCAAATGGGTCTAGGTGAATACCCTAGGGCAATCCATGAGTGCAATTTAGCTCTTGAAGTGACACCTAAGTACAGTAAAGCGCTATTGAAGAGATCTAGATGTTACGAAGCTTTGAATAGGCTGGATTTTGCGATGAGGGATGTAGATACTGTTTTGAAAATGGAACCGAATAATATCATGGCAACGGAGATTGCGGAAAGGGTGAGGACAATAATTGAGAAGAAAGGAATCAAAACAAATGATGTACCGATTGATTTGGTTGCGGAATATGTTGAACCACCTTGTGCTTCACCCGCGCCAAAAGTAATGAGAGAGAAGCCACGAAAGAAGAAGGACAAAATAGTTGATAAGGTTGAGGAAGAGAACGTAGAAAAGGAAACTGATGAAAAAATTGTTGAGGAAAAAGTTGAGGGGAAGAATGGAGATGAGAGAACTCAGGAAAAGAACGATGAGGAAAGTGTGGAGGACAAAAAGGCTGAAGATAAATTGGTGGTGGAGGAAAAAATAAGTAACATTATAGGAGAAGAGCCCACAAGGAATGTTAAATTGGTGTTTGGGGAGGACATAAGATGGGCACAGCTGCCTTTCAGTTGCAGCATTTTAAAATTGAGGGAAGTGATACGTGACCGGTTTCCGGGTTTAAATGCTGTTCTTATCAAATACCGTGACCCAGAGGGCGATTTGGTCACAGTAACCACTAATGAAGAATTGAGGTGGGCTGAAGCATCTGCCGAACAACATGGTTCCCTCAGACTCTATATAGTTGAAGTTAATCCAGATCAAGATCCATTCTATGAAAAAGTTTGTACAAAGCACATTAGCTTGAATGGGGGTGGAATAATGGGGAATGGCAAGAAAACAGAAATGAGGCCGTCTTGTATCGATGACTGGATTATTCAATTTGCTCAGATTTTCAAAAACTATGTTGGATTTAATTCAGATGCATATTTGGACCTTCACGAGCTTGGGATGAAGCTGTACTCTGAGGCGATGGAGGAGACGGTTACAAGTGAAGAAGCGCAAAACCTTTTCCATACAGCAGCGGAGAAATTTCAGGAAATGGCGGCTTTGGCCTTGTTCAATTGTGGAAATGTCCACATGTCTAGTGCTAGGAAAAGGGTATACTTTTCTGAAGATGCTTCAAGAAAATCTATACTTGCACAAGTCGAAACTGCATACGACTGGGCACAAAAGGAGTACTCGGAAGCGGGAAAGAAGTACGAAGAAGCACTTAGAATCAAACCTGATTTTTATGAAGGTGTTTTAGCTCTGGGGCAACAGCAGTTCGAACAGGCGAAGCTTTCTTGGTATTATGCAGTTGGAACCAATGTTGATTTGGAAAATTGGCCCAGTACAGAAGAGGTTCTTCAGCTATATAACAATGCAGAGGACAATATGGAGAGGGGAATGCAAATGTGGGAGGAAGCGGAGGTGTTGCGTTTGAACGAACTCTCAAAGACGAACAAAGTTAAAACCCTGATACAAGATTTTGGTTTGGAGGGATTATGTAAAGATGTATCGGCAGAAGAAGCTGCAGAACAGGCTGCAAACATGAGTTCCCAGATAAACGTTTTGTGGGGTACCATGTTATATGAACGATCGAATATGGAATTCAAGTTAGGGCTTCCAGTCTGGCAAGAGTGTTTGGAGGTTGCCGTTGAGAAGTTTGAACTTGCCGGTGCTTCGCCAACAGATATAGCTGTCATGGTAAAGAACCATTGCTCCAATAATTCTGCAGTTGAAGGTAATATACATATCTATGATACTTCTCTTTGGGTGGCATTTCCTAAATGCCCTGATTTATGATACTCCCTCCTCATTTTTTCCTTTCTAAAATGTCGCACCTTTAAACGAATCAACAATAATGGATTTCCATGAATATGTTTATGGAAACTTTTCCACCATTTTTGTAAAGCTTAATTCGCGATACATATGCAATCCGCTTGATATTGCTTCATTGTCCCCGCTCTGTGTAGTTATTGCCAAACATCTCTGACAGATCTTACTGTGATCATAGGCTTGGGGTTCAATATTGATGAGATAGTACAGGCGTGGAATGAGATGTATGAAGCTAAAAGGTGGAAGAGCTGCGTTCCTTCTTTCCGACTAGAACCATTACTTCGAAGACGAGTTTCAAAACTTTATCATGCCCTGGAGAATGCGTGATTTTCTCCGTTGTTGATTTGATTTCTGAAGAAACAGGAGACACTCACTATTACTTCCGCATCACCCCTATCTGAATTTCCACATTCTACTGAGTAAGTGATGACATATTATTACGTACATTGAACAATTATTTTCTACAAATCCAGCTTTTTCAGTATTGAAACTGCTTACTTTATGCCTGCAAACCACAGTTTTAAGCCGGCTTTAAAAATGCCATCCCTGAATGATACGCAACATTGCTTCAGCAAATTTTAATTGCACTTCTCTAAGAAACCATAATCTTGATGGTGTTTCCTTTTCCTTTTCTCCCATCATTTGTTATCAAGTAATAGTTTCATTCTTTGGTTAAGTGCTAGCTCTTAACCAAATGTGGATCCGGAATATTTTGGCTTCAGCGAATAAACTAGCAGAACATCCATTTTTACTTTCTTTCTTTTTTTGGAATCTTGAAATGCAGGTTTGAAGCTTCATCTTTCGTGTGTATAGATACAAAAAAGGCCCTTTCACCGACTTTGTACTATTACTCCATTTCAATTTTGGGGGACCAGGATGAAGTGGCAGGAATTTCCTCGTTTTTTTGTTTAGTTTCTGCTTTCCAACTCCACCTCCCCATGCATATCAGTCTCATATTGTAATTTCTCCCTTATTCTTTGTGTTTTTCTTGTCACCCTTATGGTTAGGAATCTAAAAGCATTATGTTGTTATTTGACATTTCAGGTTTGTAATTTAATTTTGTTTGTAAGCTTTCTGTTGTAACTTTATATAAACATGGATTCATTTGTGAAGGAAGATGTTTCCTCTTGGGTTGCGTGGAGCCCAAGTATGAAGCTGCCTCGATCATGTCCTTGAATTGGCTATGTTGTGTAGGAGGAATTTTGAAATTCTGATGCTTGCCTGTCTGATTGGCCTCACTAAACATGGGATTTGAATACAATTAATTACAAACTGCAGCCATCATTAACATTTGAAAAGACTATGCGTAGAATCGATGTATTGGTTCATGTAAGTATACATGTAAAATACCAGATGGAGTTATTTATGAAAGAGGTCGAGTGGTTTCTTGGTCCTCTGCGGGTACTTGTCGGTTACTTGTGGATTTAGGAGTAAAAGACGAGGACCCCTTTTGCTGCTCAAACTACATTTATCCATTGGAGAATCAATATCGCAAAACTGTCTGATTTTCAACATATTTAGATGTGGTATCTACAATTCCCTGGGTAATATTTGTCGGTATAATCATCCTATGATGATAAGCGTCGTTTCGCACTAATCCAACCAATCTAACAATACTTATTAAAGGGGAGAAATGTCTTTGTCATTCTTGAATCTTTGTTGTGATTTTTAGAGGGGATGAAGTTGCCTTCGTTTTTTTAACATGACTTGGAAAAAAAGTTAGAATGATTAAAAAGAACTTTCTAACACAGCGATTAACAGATTAGAAAGATTTAACAAGAAATATTCTAAGCGAGCGAAATTATCATTTCTAACCATTCAGTTTTTGTTGCTACTGAACACAAAATAGATTCCCTCTGTCAGTATGTATTCATTTTCTTCATTTTCCTAACCCAACACACAACACACACACACAGTTTCTGTTTGATTTTCTTTGTTGTATTTTTCCACTTCCACCAATTCAAAATCCAACCACAACCTCTACATGAACGCATGTCCCAAATTTACAAAAAAACATGCACTTCCTTCTCATTCAATGTATATATTAGACAAACGGACTTGGTTACAGAATCACAAAGAGAAAACTAACAATAATCAATTGAATTACAGAAGCTAACCAAGTGTTGTACGATACTGAACAGTTACAAAACGATGCAATATCTCGACTACTGCAGTTCTTAATGTTTCATCACGAAGCTGCAACAGAACGGGTGGTATTTCGTGCCAATCCAAGCCCCAATCCTAAAGGAACCGCTTCAGATTTTCCATGACTACATTGCGAAGAATGAACGTGAACTTGATGTGTTTTTGTGTTATTGTTCACGTTTATAACATGGCTGTTATTTCCGTTGGTTTGATGATGAGAATGACCAAACCCATTTTGAGGGGTTGAGTTTCTAGTCATATGTACCATTCCTATCCCCTCCGATTGAACCGACTCTTCACTGCATTCTGTGTCTTCATTGTAACCGTTGATCAAGAAATCTGAGCAGTTCTTCTTGCACCCGTGATCGTAAGGATTCCTGAACCGACCACCTGGTCCTTTAAGGTAGCTATAGCGCATTACATTTGTCATCTCATTGGTTGTAATATTGCGCGATATCTGCTTATTTGTTGTGACATCAAAACAAGTAAAAACCAATTGGTTAACCAAAAAAGGTAAAAAGCAGCAGTCAGCAGAACACATCTACTTGAACAAAAAATTCAGAAGTAGCAAATAACAACATAGAAGAAAAAGGGGGATAGGAAGCCCTCCAAAAATATAACAGAATCCCCTTAAAGGGAGAAGAAACCCATTCCCAAAAGGATAACAAATAATACACATTTTTTCCATCCACTGGAAAACGAATTGCTGACATACCTGGGAAGCTTGCATACAAGTCAAGGCTGCCACGCCAGAGAAGAGGAAAAAATCCACAATCAGAAACGAAATGGCACCAACATGCTGATTACCAGCATGGTTCAACCATTTTCCAAAGGGAGATGGAGCCAATGGATCAGTCAAAACTCCTGCATTGTAAATAATAGAAGAAAAGAAAAACTAACTTCCATAAGCAGGTAAAACAATCCGGGAAAAAAAAAAGAGCGAAATAATGAACACAAATATTGCAAGTTGACTACAAAAAGTGGCCTGAACATTACCAACCAAGAAAAATACACTCACTTGTAAGCGCGACTGCACCAGTAATCAGCATTGCAGAAACTTCTAGAATGAGAAACGAAAAGAAATCCCATTTGTTTTTCTGTATCACAAGTTAATATACAGGCCAACATTAGAAGAAAACTATGTTCTTTTTATAAATTAACTAAAATTATTACTCATACATGGAAAAAAAACAAATAATATATGAAACATAAATCCTGTGAATATCAGTCACACACGTATATGTCATGAAAGGAGGAAAACCAGTTGGCCTAGAAACAAATTTTAGAGGCCCACCCTAGAAAATCCGATTTTGTAAGCAAAGCCAATGGATGAAGATGCACATCCTAGCGAGAATTTGTTTGTGATTTTCACAAATGGCAATGCCACAGATGTATCCAGTTCATGCAGTAATCAATATTCAATACGTCCAAACTGTAAGTGAAGTTTTCGAAAAGGATGATACAGAATCATTCAGACCAGCCTCTTAATCCTTGATGCTTGCCTACAAATAAAACAGCAATCTAAGGTTTCCTATGTACACACAAACTCAGGCAAAAAAGTAGATCCAGTATACAACCTTTCCAACGCAATTAGACACCCAAGGGCAATGATGGTCAAATTGTTCCACACAACGATCACAGGTGGAGCAGTGCTTTGCACGAAGAGGCCTGACAATCTGGTAGGGAAAAGATATAACACATTAGACAGCAGTTAACAAGACAAAAAATAAATGTATAGGACAAGAAACACAAGAAGTTGACAACACCTTGCATGTTGCACAGAGCTGAGACCAATTCCCAGCCAGCAAAGCAGGATTATCTATCTCAATCTTCAATAATGGTTCCTAGAGAATATAGATATATGAGGAGAATGAAAATCACCTCTAAAGTACATGTGTGATATGAGATATCAAATAAGATACGTCTAATATCGGATTAAGCTAGACAAAAAAAATGAGATGAAGATAAGAAAATTATGGGGGGAGAGACATTTGAAGAAACTAATCTAGGAAACAACAGATTGAACAGAAAGTGGAAAGAACCTACATGATCTTTCATGTTTCGCATATCAGGGACATTCATTCTGATGAAACCCGGATCTTTGCTACAAACAACCAAAAAGATAACCATAAGCAAATTTAGAGCAATAAAAAACAAAAACAAAAAAAACAAAGCATACTCGCACGTTATACTCAGATAGTGACCTACAGCAACACAGAGTGCTTATCAAAGAATAGGAAGAATCTCCATATATAAACATAGAGAAAAATATATAAAATGGAATGGAGACAAGAATTCAAACAGAGTGCTTCTTCCATCATCGATGAAACACAAGTCGTCAAACTGACATTTAAATGGTGTGACGGCTCTCAATATCAGTCTAAGCAACAATGCAGGCATGTAACACTTACACAGTTACACTAGTGGGAACCTTGTAATGGTATAATAGCTAATATTGCGATTTCTTTCCTAAGCCAAACTATACAGGGCACACAAGGAGGAAGATGCTTGCAACAATGCAAGAGCATTACTATGAAAGATGACATCAGAAGTGATTGCTAAGGAGAACCGAAACAGGTAACTGTTAGGGGCAAGCACACAACAGAGAGAGAACGGCGTGTGTGTGAAGAAACCCAAAGTAGAAGAACAATGATCTGAATAATTCTAATATGGTGCAGTTATCCAGGAAAAGATCAATGTGCAACAATCTGAAAAGAAAAACACTTGAAAGTCACAGGGATAACATGAAGAAACCTAAGATAGAACAGCAAGAGGTCAATGTTGGCATCAAAAAAGTGAACAGGAAACAATGAGAACACCGATATGTGTCCCACTATTGATCAGTTGAGGTCCATTGCAATCATGAAGATTGAAGACAAACAATCCTGTAAAGAACGAGAATCCAACCAGTTGAAACAAAAAGGACTAATATTGTAAATCAAACAATTCAGAAACATCTGTTATTGCATCACTGCATCCAATTTTAAGCAACCACACTTGCAGGCAAAGCAATTTGACAATTTCCACAGTCACATCATATAACCAATATGGTTTTACGAATTACTGCTCAAAGAAACAGGTGGATAGATTGCTACAGCGGACGCTTCGAGTTAAAATCAACATTGGAAAGAGAACACTGTATAGTTGTGTCGTATACTTCTTGACTTGACATTCTTGATAAGTTGTGTAAACTTGACTTCTATCGTCTGAATGATACCCAACATGTAAGAACCATTTCTCAGTTCATGAACACCGACACTGGATTCCAAAAATCCCATGAAGTTGTTCAAACTTCAAAATTCAAATAAAGAAACGGGAAAAAAAGAAATAAAGAACAAAACAAAAGGCGACACGAAAGCAAATGTTTGCTGAGAACACAGGTTCTAGAAACAAAGAGTTAATCAGTCAAAATGTTATTTGAAAATATCTCATGTTGCCGAAAGGTTTATGGAGCATACCTGCTACATCTGTAAAACATAACCAGTCCAGCAGTTGCTAGTAAAACACCCAACCATGCAAGAAAAGCAAAACCAGCAGTTAATCTTGGTAAATTTGATGCTGCAGCAAAAGGAAAGAAGCATAACTGTTAGTATAGAACCAAAAATAAAAGTGCGCTGGCTCAAGACAAAATGCAAAGATCAGTGTATATACCCATGATGACTGCATTAATGTAAACCACAAGTAGCACAAAGATTATACACCAAAGAAGTGGTGCCAATCCTAATTTTGAAAGACGACCAAGGCGACTATTGCCATCACAGCGTTTGTCAAGTAATCTCCTAGCATTTCCCTGCATAGTAAATGCAAGAAGTGCATTAGACACCAAGGACGAGTAGTTGAAGCTCATTGCATAACCACAAATCATAATAACCCTGAAAAGCTATCTCACACCAGAGTCGAATATCACGCGTACACAAGCACCAAACATTATGCCAATTAAGATTCTTAAAGAAGCAAGAACTGCAAACTGACGGTTTGATCGACAGTCTACATCCAATATTCACTGAAGTCCACCGCTAAAAACTGACAACTTCTTAGGGTATTTCATTCCAAGATGGAAACCCAAACAAAAGATGAATATTGGAGATCCTCCAATTTTATGACATTCAGTTACAATACTGATCACAGTAAATGGGAACAATTGAACACTATTATATCTGGTCAACTGTGATAACCAGGAGCTGAGACCAGAGAGAGAAGGGATTTTTTTTTATTGATGCAACCAGAGGATTAAGATCCTCTCCTAATATTATATCTCTTAATATCGTGTGGATCTTTTAACCTCAGGAGGACACCTCATTAATGAGGCTATCTAACGGCTTAAAACATTTCCATATTTTCTTTCAATACAGAAGGATGAACAACAAGTAAAGAGAAATAAAAGTTCTGAACTGCTTCTTTAATTTCGCAATATTTTATGAAAGCTGTTGTTTATCAGTAAGGCAGAGGAAAAGAATTAGTACAAAGACAAAGCAACCATTAACATGGTGTACCAATAACATTTCTGATTTTAAGTATTACCCAAGCACTGAAAACAATATTGCATGGTGGCGAAAGCCTGAGCTCCTGTGAGAAGGCGCTCTTATCTCAAGAACAGTAAAATCATACTCAACAACTGTTTAAGGAATACCTACAAGGAAAAAAGCAACTTGTCTGTGATTTTTATCTGAAGCAAGCTGCGCCGGCGTAAGACCGGTGTTATCAGTCACCATCAAGTCCTCCTTTTTCCCAGCCTGCACCAACACTGTGCATGCTTCTAAGTTGCCCCTAATAGCAGCCCAATGGAGAGGGGTACAACCTAGGATTATGAAGTGAAAACATATGTAAGAGCCACCAGTGTAACCAGGCATGTTCATACTATTTATCACTGTACCTAGCTCCTTCAAAACTGAAATTATATAGATCTTGAAACTGGACGAACTCTAAGACCAAGCAAAAGAAGTTACCCTCTTTGTCCTGGCGTCCTCTATATGCATCCAGAAATAAAAGAAGACGTATACAATCGGCAAAACCCTTATATGCAGCCCTAGAAATCACCAAGGAACACAATAATTACTTCAACTACTAGATATAGCAATTAGATAAGAGCTATTTTTCACAAAAATTGCAGTGGACAAGCTAACTCTTCTAGGTTCCGCATGCATGAAAATTATATTTGATCACAGGAAATAAATATCAGAGATACTGGCAAGTTTGAAGTTCCACTTCCATTAAAATAGCTTCTTTCTCCATCTAGTGTTACAAGAACCTATACCAACATAAGTAGATACAGAAATAATTTACTAAAATTTTACAGTTAATTTCTCTATACCAGTGCAAAGGGCTTCTCCCATCGTTATCGGGCACATCAGGATCAGCATTCCATTTTGTGACGACGTGATAAAGGAAGGCTGTCTGACCATATTGTGCTGCCACATGTGTTGTCTGCAATCAAATCAAATACAATCATGAAACTAATATACCGGCGAAAGAGAACCCAATACTTCTTGGTCATGAATACTCAAAGATTTAACCAGCAGATATTCTATCAAGCCAGAAGTCAATGATATCAACAACGAAAAGGGATGGCATCTGGAATAAAGGCTGAATATAGAAGGGAATGAAGTCGAACATATAAGGGAAGAAGCACCAACAACTATATCCTAGAGAAAATGACACCAACATTCTTTGTTTCCCCTCTAGCTCACAATTTTTAATTTTAACCATTAGAATACAGTTCTTTGGTACATCTTCTCTTCTCTACATCTTCTCTACTTGATTCATAATTACAGATTTAGTAGGAGAGAAATCACACCAACATAAGAGGTCGAGACTTGGAACCTTGCACATATAACATATACAGAATAAAAGAGACAAGTATATGTTGCCTAAATTCTACATATATATAGAAGTATAGAACTCCATTAAAAAGTCATCAAACGTCAACTGACCAAACAGGGATCCAAAGGATGATCAAAGGATACTAACCTGATACCCATACATATCGGCAGCATTCACCCGAGCACCCTCTTGGAGTAAAATTTCCGCGACCTTGATTGCACCCCGCACTGCGCACCAGTGTATTGCCGTTTGCCCAGTGTGATCTGCAGCATTCACATCTCCACCATGCTGCCAAATGCGTACATTCCCACAACGATCAGATAACAATAATACCAATGCTCCTCTACATAAGCCGAGCTACTTCCATAACAAAACCAGGCAAGAAGAGAGGCAGCAAAAACAAGCGCAGGAAAATTCGCAACCACGCCACTCCAATGCAAAATATACTATGCACAGACACTAAATTTGTCCAGTAGTTACAACCGATCCCATAAACAATTGCAAACTAAACTGGGAAAAAAAGCGGAGTATTCATAGGCAGTTTCCACAGGAAGAATATTCACAAGCCAGATGCACATATCTGTATTTTCTTTTCTTTTTCCTGATAACTTGGGGTCCTTACACGCACCTCGACTAATCCCTGAGGACCCAATCCAAATATCCATTAGCAAGGAGTCCAATTAAAGCTGGGAGAAAGTCCCATATAGACTGGCCCCAAAGAGTTGATAGCACCTAGGATGTTTCCAACCTGAGACCCTAGGAGGAAGCAAAACCAAAGCTTGACGACCAAGCCAACCTCTCCGGGTTAATGAACAGATCAAGGGAGAAATTAAAATCCCCTCAATAAAACCTTAAAAAAAACTCTGAAGTATAGACAACAAAACAATGCAGCTTAACAACAATCCCAGATACTTAATAATCCACCTAAAAGAGAGAACGTATTTCAGGCATAACTAAAGTAAGAGAAAAAAATTATGTTGGGAGTTCTACTGGGAGTAGCTACAGAGTCCACATCACATCACTTGGGCGCAATAATTACAATGTTCTAAAAATCGCAAGGCGCTAGTCGGGCGCCTACTAGTCGGATGCCTATTGCCTAGGTGGTGGGGACAAGACGCCTACTAGTCGGCTGCCTAATCTAGGAGTTGGACCACCACCTAGCACCGGACTAGGTGGTCGTTTGTTAGAACATTGATAAATTAGAGTAACTTAGACCCACCTGAAAGCTTATGCTTGTAAGTAGTGAATCATCCAATATATTATAGTAAGACCTAACATTTATTCAGTCTATCCGACCTCGGACTTACCATTCACTCATGTTCTAAGTCTAACAAATTACATGGGCATAGAGTCAGGTATAGAAACAGTAAATATCAATTCAACAAAAGAAAAGAAAAGAAAAGGAGCCGGAAATAATCAAAGACCTCGATTATGTACTGAGCAGCAGCAGTGCGATTGTTGAGAGCGGCCCACTGCAAGGCGTAGTAGCCCAGCCCATCGGGCTCGGACACGGAGCAGCCCTCGCACTCCACCAATCTCTGCAGCTTCTCCAAATCCCCGTACGCCGCCGCCGTGTACACGTCGTTCCTCAGGCTGTCGTCCCCTTCTCCCCCGATCGCCGCCTCTCCGCCGCCCGTCGAAGCCGACGCCGTTTCCCGATCCCTCGATTCTACCTCCTCCACGACCTCGATCTCCGACGCCATTCAATAAATACGGTCCACGCGAAAATAATGGGTTATTCGAATCCGATACAAAATATGTGTTCCAACAATGTATAGTAAACGCGTGTGTGCAATTGGAGGGCTAGGGTTTTTCTTGGAAGGAGATAGAGAGAGAGAGAGAGAGAGAGAGAGAGAGAGTCCGTGTTGACTAGAAATGGGATTGGGGAAATAGTCAGACGGGACTCAGGGGAGTACCAGGGATTATCCCACACAGAGAGAGAGAGAGAGAGATAATTCCTGGAGTATGATTTTTTCTAAGAATTAAAATTAGTTATAATAAATTATTTGATCTGGTAAAATTTGGTGACGTAAAATCGCGATTAGTATAGGCTAATTTTTGGTGTTAGTGGAACGAGGGGACTAAATTAATGGAGAAGGATGATTGGTTTTGCCGAGGTAAATAATGCGATTAGGGAACCTTGTATACGAGGTGAAAAAGCTGCCGGCTAAACCTTCTATTCGAAGGCGAGATAATCATCCGAACACAATATCAAACACAACTCCTCATATACATATGTGTTCCACCCATATTTAACACGCGGGACTCACGTGGGTGCTGGGTGGGTACCACGTGGTGCCCGCTCTGCACATCTGAGCCGTCCGATGCACTTTGAACGGTTCGGATTTGGAGAGAGAAAGAGGAGGGGTGAGAGGAGAAAGAATGTTTTAATCTGAGCCGTTCAAAAATGCATCAGACGGCTCGAGAGTGCTGAGCGGACACCAAGTGGGATATACCCACCCGGCACCCAAAAATTTCTCGTATGTAAGGGGTTGTGTTTGGATGGCATTTTTGTTTTCGAAGATTTATTCAATGCCCCGGGACACCGCCATGTGGTGTCTCAAGCCTATTCTTAACCACACATTTCTGTGGGCCCGAAACTTAGTGTGAGAATCCCATAATAATGTGTGGTGCAAAGAGGTTTGGGGCACCGCGACATGGTGCCCCAAGGGCGCTGAATAATCTCTCCATCCTTCAATTATTTTCATTGTGTTGTCTTTTTGTTTTCTCGTGTCGTAGGCCCGAACAGTGACGGAACCTGGATTTATACTTGGAAATGACATCCAACAAATTGACATATTTAAAATGGGAGGCCCGAGCGGTGACGGAGTCTGAATTTATACCTGGAGACGACATCCAACAAATTGATGGCTACACACGTTCATAGAATCATATTTTAGAATCGGAAAGGTTACATACTTTTCTAAGATTAATCAGGTATGATATCCCGGAAAAAATATAGTACTTTTCAGTAGTTAACAATTCATCAAAAATAGTCATTCAAATAATCAAATTGATGAAAGACTATGAAGCAAAACAGTGGTTTTTTTAGTGGGAGGTTGGAACCTCAGGGTGGTGGCCCGTGCCGCCTCCCCTTAATGGCTCTGCACCTGATCCGACGCATGTTGCTTATTGGCAGCTACCCAAGCTCCTCCGGTTACAAGGGGTTTGTTCGTTTGGGAGTCTCAAATTTTCTGCGCTCAGTCTTCAATAAATTTTCTCTGTTAATCTCTCTACTCATTACTCTTAAAAACTTTCCTCAAGATCCAAACCGAAAAGGGTCCTTGATGTGTACTAATTGGGTTCGTGACTTTGGGCTGGGCCTTGTGTTGTTACTGCAAGCAGGGCTATGCAAGTGAGAAGCATCACTTCTCCGAGCCCGTTCCACTTTCTTTTAAAACCTTTTTTTTTTTAAAATGGTAGATTTCAAGCTTAAAATTTATGTGTTTATGCAAATAATTTTCCTACCAATATGGATCTTGTTTAATAAATCTCATTGAAATATTTTAAACGGTGCAAAAAAAATCGAAAATTTATTTTTTATTTTCGTTATATTTGAGTTTAAAAGAAAACGGAACACGGTCTCCCCCCTCTCTCTCTCTGAATTTGTTAGTGACAGGTAGAGTAGTGGTTAATTGAATTGGTTAAGTACGAACCAAATACACTCTGCTCCATTTCTCCGAAAGAATTAAGTATGTTTATTGACTTGACTGGTAATGTTAATTACGAACCAATTACACTCTACTACTCCATTTCCTCTGAAAATAATAGTAAGGCTTTTCTTTTCTTTTTGATCATCTCATAGAATAAAGTATGTTTATTGACTTGGCTGGTCATGTTAATCGGTGAAGTGATTTTGATTATTTTGACAAATAATTGGTGAAGTGATTGCAAGTAAAAAGAAATACTATAGTTAAAGACTAATTAGCAAGACTTTTTGTAAAACTGAACTGATTGGATACTAGTTTACCTAAATGCAGAAAACAAAAAAGAGAAGGGAATATGAATCGAGTTGGGCTTATATATTCATAAGAGATAAATATTCCTAGCCGGCCCTCTTTTGTCGTTCATTAGTCATTTAGTCTCCGTGCGTGTCACGCTCATCCCGCATAAACCCCGGTTTAAGTAAACTATCGAAAATACCCCTTCCCACTGCCATACCCATACATATCAGATCTTGCAGCGGCAAACCAAACCCTCGTCATGACCACGACCCTCCTCCTCCATCCTCTTCAAAATACTCCCCGCCGCCGCCATAGCCTCTATAGCCTTTGCCGCCGCGACCACCACCAGAGAGTCCACCTGCACATTGCTAAACCCGTACTACCCACTGCCTCCGCCTCGTCCGTTGGCCAGAATCTCGACTTTGACTTCAATCTTCAATAGATTCATGACTAAAGAAGCGAAAACTCTCCACCCCACTCCCAAAACCACCATTGCCTTCGGCAGAGCTCCGCGGATCTGCCACTACCGCCCGACGAAGTCCTCAGGCGACGGGAGGTCAGGGAGCGTTGGCGAGACACTTACACGGTCAATGGGAGTCCGGATCTCGACAGCGCCGGGTCGGGAACTTGAAGCGGCACAGGTTGGGGCAGTAGATTGTCGTTGTCACACCCTCGATTTTCAACATAACTATAAAAGGATATTCCTAAATAGAGCCTCGCAATATTCCCTACAATACCCCCAAAGAGTTTAATATTACCATTCCGCAATTCCACATTATCCACCAAGAGTTTCCAAAATAGTACAACTTCGGCTCCATGGCCCAAATTAACAAAAGTTAAAGTATCGATAGAGTCAAGGAATTACATCATTTCATAATCAAAGGATTTACAAATAGAGTTACAAATACATCTTTCAAAATGAAACTATAAAGATGACTCGGTAACTCCACAATGTTAGCTTTCAAAACAATGTCCACGTCCAAGCAATCCAATCATGCAGCTATTGTCCCAAGTTAGCACCTAAAATAAAGGAAGGTCTGAGCTACACTAGCCCAGTAGAAAGCTCTAATCTAACAATGTATGCATATGAAATATAGGGGTGAAAACAAGATGGACGACGGTAACAAGATCCAATGAACAAACGACGATAGCAAATTCCAATTCAACAATCCATTTTCAGAACCAACAGTGAATACCAATGAATAACCTTTCAAAACATCATATGCCATAACGTGTCTCGTACAAGTGTCATGAGCCGAAGCTCCTGCCGGGCCAATTAAAGGACCCCGATGTCCTCTGCCAGGCACCTTGCCCAAAGGGAGGTCCTGAAATATCTAATATGAGCTTGTAGCTCCTGCCGGGCCAATTAAAGGACCCCGATGTCCTCTGCCAGACACTCACCCGTCGATGAGTCCTGAAATGTTCTCTTCGTGTCCGTAAAGTTTCAAAAGCCCTTTTTCCATTACATGAATACCGATCAAACCCTGACTTTAATACATAAAACGATTTTCGTAAAGACATGTCCAAGTGAGCATTAGAGTTATGGGAACGATCAATGAGGTCTTTGGATACAAGTACTCAAGTTAGAGAGTCATTCGGGAAGTATTAGAATAGGTTGGAAGTGATTGGAAACCAAAACGATGAAGTACGAAACAAAACAGCAAAAGCTGGAGATAAGCAACAGGTATCGATACCTAAGGCAAATGTATCGATACCTTTGGGTTGAGAATGATTCCAGCCGTAAGGGTACCGATACCCATGAAGAATGGTATCGATACTAGTGTGTTTTCTGGGTTTTTGGACATAAAGGTATCGATACCTAAGCAAATGGTATCGATACCAGCTCAGTTTGAGCAGATTTTCTGCAGATTTCAGTGGGTTTCTCAACAATAACAACCTCAACAACAATAACCACGATCAATAGCAAGGTTCAAGCTCTAAGAAACAAGACATAAACATATGTTGCAAGTTAGAACCTCCTACCTCAAGATCAAAGAACGAATTTGGAAGATTTCTCAAGCCCTAGCTCCAATCTTTGAGTTCGAACGAAATACGCCTTCACCGAACTCAAACCGGAGTAATACGCATTGCAATACGCGAAGGGGTGAAGAATTGATGGAGGTTTTGTGGAGGTTTGAGGTGATTTGGTGAGAAAATGGGTGAAAGTGAGAGTGAGAGAGTGAGCTGAGAGAGAGGGAGTCGGGAGAGAGGAAAAAGGGAAAAGTAATTCCCTACCTCTCACACCTACACACATATATGCACACATCACACACTCACCCTTCACATATAACCTTTTAACACATTAGCCCCAAATTTCCAATTTCAAATCAATCTCATCCTTATATTTCTTTTAAAACCTTTAAATCAATTTTATGAATTAACGGGTCTTTACAGTCGTGTTCCGGCTCGAAGTCCACCGCTTCTACTTCTGTAAAGCGATTGGATGGAAGAAGGAGAGGGAGTGGAGGATGACAGCGGCGCCCAACTCAATCTTCGACTCCGGCATGAACATCCAAAATCAATCCAACACACATGCACCCCGGATTGCAATCTGAGCTGTCCATTGCTCGGCATGGACGACCAAAATCGGCCCAACATGCATGCACCCCAAATTTCCTAATTTCCCACATAACATTACTGACAATTGAGCAAAGCCGGATTTCCATCAAAAACCCGAACAGAAAGTCTTTGAATTTGGACAACTTTAACATCCAAGCCAAGCCAATGATACCACAGTAATCCAAATGAGATAGCGCAATCTCAGCCGTTTATTCGCGTAATCAATAATTGAGATTTGTTTTCAATAATGACCGATCACAATTAATACTCACTCCGTTCCAATTTGTTTGTTCAATCTCGAGTTTCCAACTTATTAAGGAAACAAATCTTATCCATTGATTTCAAAATTTATATAATCTAGTCCATTGATTTTGAAATTGGATAAACAAATCGGGACGGAAGGAGTACTTATTTACAACACTTCCGTAAAGAATATTTTCTGAATCCAAACACACAAGTCAAAGTCCAAGTTAGAGTAGAATTAACTCCAACCCCGCAACAAGACAAAATCGCAATTTCACATCCCACCAAAACCCTAAAACCTCAGACATATACAAAAACCCTAATTTTCCCGCTTTATTAGCTCTTTTCGCGTTAGTCCCGACATCAAACCAACCCTAACCACAAACTACTCTACTGTACTCTCTCTCTCTCTCGCTGAGTATTGGCTCTCCTTCTTTCTTTCCCCTCAGTTCTTTTCTTTCTCTGTTAGTAACTCTTATATTCTGTCTCTGTATCTATACGTTTTACAGGGTGTTTGGCCTTTAATTTGGTGGAATGGAGGTGGGTAAGTTGAGCTCTGACGTGGTTGCTCTGGAGAGGATGGTGGTGTCCTCTATCGTGGAGGTTGTGGTGGTGGAGACCCTTTTGGCTGCTCAGAGATCTCTTGCTTGCTTTCTCCTAGCGGTATAATATTCCCTCTGATTTTTGTTTGCAAAAAGACAAGATACTTTTTCGAGTTTTTGCTCTGTTCTTGCTCTTAGGGCTAATTGAAGAACTGGGATTTACTTGTATACTCTTTTCTTGTGAAGTCAAGGGTTTTACTTCTAGGTTTTTTTTTCGCCATCCCCAATCGTTCGCGCGCGCACACACATTCACAGCGATTAGACATTACAAATACGATGTATACTTGATGTTTGTACTTATTCGTTTGTTTAGGTTAATTAATTTTTTAATTTGGTGATTGTCAACGAGAATTTAGGGGTTTTATTTTCCCTGGGAGGTTATTCGAAGTGACTGTTCAGCTGCAAGCATAACGCTTCCCCCCCCCTCTTTTAATCTGGTTTGACGGTCAGGGTGTACAGACCAACTTTCGCGCTACATGTTCCCCCTTTGGTTTCCACAAAAACATGAGTTTTTTTGTGATCTGGGTGTTGGATTTTTTCTCTGTTCGTTCTTTTACGGCTGGCTCCTATAATTTCCTTGCTTTTTATACTCGTGTAGTACACATCAAGCCCTTTGTGGTCTGCTGCTTTGTGACATTAAAACCTTAAGAAAAGTCGAACTCCAACTATTTATTTGGTGATTTGTCAACGTTGGCATCTACTTGAGAGGTTATTTGGAGTCACTGACCGTTCAGTTACAAGCATAAACTGTTTTTTTTTTTTGTGGGATTCTCTGTTCAGAAGCCTGGCTATTTTACAAATTTGGTTATCTATGAATCTTTGACTGATGTACAAGCTTATTGTGTCTGTAACCAGGTGGCCTTCAATTTTGTTTTCAGAATTAGTTTTTCTTAATAATTAGAAAAGGTTTCTTTTTGCAGATAAATTTTCTTAATAATTACAGAAGTTTCTAGTCTAGATTTCTAGTTTGGTTTAGTTTAAACATCTCAGTTTCCTGACATCTCTTTCCTGTCATGGCATACGAAGTGACGGTTCCTCCAATCTCTATGGTCTACGGTCTTTTCGCTCGATGGTTTTCCTGATATGTGGAAGTGTTATAAATATCATTCGTTGAGTATGATTTTAGGCTTTTGGCTGACAAGAAGGAATTTGGGCTAGGAAGTTATCAAAATTTGTCTGGTGAGATCCGCGGACCGTGAGAAGATCTTGGGATCTAATTGCGGGAAGTGGGGTTTCATGGTTTCCTTTAATGGTGCCCAGGCCCACTATTTCGGAATCCAGTGGGGTAATCCCGGTCCGCAATTTCCCTTTCTTTCTTTCTTTCCTGGTATATACAACATTCCTTTCTTGCGAACAATGGGTGATAGTTATTTACTTATTTCCTGTAATCCTTGGGAGTGTTTCTAATTAACTGCTCTTCTCGCGTTTGCGTCCACTGTCCCGCTTGGATCTGCAAGATAGTTTCCGAATCTCTGATCGCTTGTTTAATCTTTAGCCTTTGCATCTGACTTTATTACATCTCGATGATGTGCGTTTTCGATTTAGATATTTCACATTTCAAGTTCTCTGTGTTCTCACCGATCCTCTCTTTCCTTTATATGGAAATCTGATTTTTTGGGATTCCATTGTTCTGTAAACCATGTTTGAAATTGTTTTGCAGCATCAACCTATAGACTTTGTCTTGCAGTGTGCTGCCTTGTCTTTATGTGCTTTTAGGATTGATTTTTTACTCTGTACACTGTTCCTACCCTATACAGTGGGGAAATGTTCAATTAGGTGGTGTTTGATTGAATTATCTTATCCACTGCTTTGTCACTTGTGTACTTTTTCTATCCTCACATCTGCTGAGGTTTCAGACAGGAACTCTGCTGAGTGATGTTAATGTGCTGCCACAGTTAACTGGGATGGACAAAAGGTGATTATTTTTCTCTTTGGGCGTCTCTTCCCCCCACTACATACTGATTTGGAAGGTAAATTTATTGATGAAATATCATTTGCAGGTTTCCCATGGATGAGCTTCACAGAAGGAAACAACCTGGTCCTGAAAACAAAGATGCTAGTGACACGGACGACGACGATGAAGAGGATGACGAAGACGATGACGAGGAAGAGGTTGATGACGCGGGTGATGAAGATTTCTCTGGCGACGAAGGTGGGGACGACGACGATGATGAAGAGGGAGATCCAGAGGATGGCCCACCGGCTAATGGGAATGGGGGAAATGACGATGAGGACGACGAAGATGATGATGAGGATGACGAGGGCGATGAGGAAGACGAAGAAGAGGAGGAAGATGAGGAGGAAGAGGATCAACCACCAGCTAAAAAGAAAAAGTGAAAATCACCGTAGGTATTTGGTTAGTTTTTTTTTCCATCCCTCTCTTCTTTTGTTGGGTGCAACTCTGGTATGAGTTAGAAGGTTTAGCTTGTCTGTCTTAGTAGAGTAGAACATTTGACTCCCCGCTGTTTATTAGTTTCACATGAGGGTTGTTATGGTATTTATGGAATTCTATTCGTGTCTGGATTTTCATTTAACGTGTGGATTCTATGCGAAGTTGTTTTACTTTTATGCCAAGGAAAGAAATTCAGGGCCATGTTTTGTTATCAGTTTTCACTGAAGGGATGTTATTATCTGCACTTGTATTTTGGAAGGGCTGTTTGATCGTTTTGGCGGTGCTCAATGAGTACCTCTTCTCTATGGAGCAAGTTTTAGCGGGTGCTTGTTTATAGCCTAACACGAGTTTTTTTTTTTTTGGATCGGCTTAAACTCGCAAATCAGTGCGCGTGTTTGGTGCAGCTTTTGCCGTGTCCCAAAATGAAAAAAGTTGATTATCCAAAAGTAAGGGCATTACTTTGTAGCTTCAGCTTATTGGTCATCAACTATTAGCTTTAGGCTACAACTTTGAGCTTTATATTATGAACTTTCAGATTCAATCAGGTAGTTTGTTTCTTCATGCTGTAGTTATTGTGACCCTCCAGTTGTTTGTTTCTGATAGGCTAAATTGAATATAAGCTCTGCATTTTTTAGCGCTCTGAAATTCTGAGGCTTCTGGGAGTTCTCTGTAGGAACTAAAGAAGAGTGACTGCATTCCATACTTTGGTAGGGTGTGGGGATCCTATGAATCTTGATCCCCACACTCAACAAGGGAAATTTTGGGCTTATTAATGTTACAGAATAGAGTGAAAGAGACTCTTTAGTTCGTCTCTTAATCTCTGCATTCAGAAAAATTAGTTGAAACAGAGTAGTTTTTTTGTCTTCTGTTTCGTACTCGAAGTGAAAACTGTTTTGAGAATGTTTTCTGAATTGGGCGGGTTTTTCAACTCTAGCACACTCATTTCGTACTCTAGCACAAACTTGCATTCAGATTTATTTGTTTTGGTTAATTCAAGGATTTTGAAGGAGGACTATATTATTTGAGAAGCTTTTCAAAATTGCTCCTTGTGATATTAGAATTAAAGTACGGTATTTTCTTCAAAGATTCAAGTTTTAAGAAAATTTCCCCTCCTATTGTTATCAAAGCAAAGCCTCCCCTAAATTCTCCATTTGTATTGTTAACTAGAGAGAATTATGGCATGAGAGAGAGAGAGAGAGAGAGAGAGAGAGAGTTATGGTATATTTATACGGTGATATGGAGAATTTACAATCATTGAAAATCCAATATTGTAGCTTACGTTTAAAGGTTGACCAAAATATATGAATATGGCACGTACGATTTGGTAACATGTAGTAAATCACTGTGGTTAATGTTCTTATTCCCTATCTTCAATTTTTTTGAATTTCGAAAAGAAAATACCGTAAAGCTTCAAAAGCACTTGTTACCAAATCGTATTTTCTTTTTGAAGCTTTACGGTATTTTCTTTTTGAAATTCAAAAAAATTGAAGATAGAGAACAAGAACATTAACCACGGTGATTTACATGTTACCAAATCGTATGTGCCATATTCCCATATTTTGGTCAACCTTTAAAGCGTAAGCTACAATATAGGATTTTCCATGATTGTAAATCCTCCATATCACCGTATGAACTTACCATAACTCTCTTTCTCTCTCCCCTGTCAACTCTCTCTCTATATCCTTGAATTAACCAAAACAAATAAATCTGAAAAGATTTGCATTGTCTGCTAGGTGGAAAAAAGAGCCCACATTAACTCCAACCTTTATATGCAATTACAATACAATTGATCCACAACAATAAGAAAAAGATAACCTATAAAAACGAAATAAAAGCCAGAAATAACTATGATTTTGAATGAAAAGCAACCGTTACAGGACATACAATTCTCGACCCTATATATACACACCCCTCACCTCCCAAATTTCCTTACTCTTTTCTCCCATCACTCAATTTCCAAACAAGTCACAGAACTTGTTCTTTCGAGCCAAACAATGTCTCGGTTCACCGCAGCATACTCATTTGCAGTGATCGCATCATGTTTGTCCATGATGGTTGCAGCAACTCTAGCACAAACTTGGGGAGGAATCGGTGCCCCCGGAATTCCGGGTATCCCGGGTGTTGGTGCCCCCGGAATTCCGGTTATCCCGGGTATTGGTGCCCCCGGAATTCCGGGTATCCCGGGTATCCCAGGTATCGGTGCTCCCGGAATTCCGGGTATTGGTGTGCCGGATGTTCCGGGTATTGGTGTCCCGGGCGTTCCGGGTGTTGGTGGGCCGGGCGCACCTGGCATGGCCTGTTGGGACTCCCTCCGAGGCATTCGTGGGTGTGCTGAAGCAGTCGTGGCCTCCGCGAGGAGTGGCCGGATCCAGATTAGCCCAGAATGTTGTCAAGCCTTCATGGCTGTTGCGGATACTTGTTGGCCCAAGATGTTCCCCTTCAACCCCCTTTTCCCCCCTATGCTTAAGAACCGTTGCATGGGACAAGACCAATCGTCGCCGCTGCTACCGCCACCGCCTACTTATTAATAATCGCGCTAGTGCATGGCCAATCTCTTCATGGGGGAAATTGAACATGGCATGGGGAGGTTTTTTGTTTCCTTCTATTTTGTGTTGGTATGAAAAAATGGAACGAAAAGCAAGTGACAGTTATGGTGTTAGTTTTTAGGCTTGAATCTTTTGTTTCGCCGTCTTATTTTCATAGGAGTATGTTGCTGGAGTGGTAGCATTTAGGAGCAAAATAAGTTTCTTTGCTTTTGAGAACGAATAAAAGATGGATATTTGGTTTCTGGGTTTTTAAATCTCTCTCTCTCTCACACACACACACACACTTAACAGCGTGATTGCATGAGCAAGGAAATTAAATAAGATGTTGCCAACTTCAACCTAGTAATGCTCATGTGTTTATACAAAAGGAATTTGGATTTTTATCGGCAAATAGTAGTATTTCGAACAAAAAAAACTAAACGGTTTTGGTGTTTGTCATAACGCCAAATCAAAACACATACTACCATTTACCCAAAAAAAAAACACATACTACCCGATGCATATGGAAAATGATTTTCGTTGCTAACGCATCGTATATTTTTGCCATCGCAAATGAGAATTTTGGAGTCACCCCGGTAAAGTATGAGGTTGTATTAACGTGAATTATTGATAGACGCGCAACTGATCCCTTAATATTTGATGGATCTTTCTATTATCCGCCAACTGGGCGAACAGTAAAACACAAAACAATCATAATTCTTACATGGAAGAGTTTTTACTGTTTGAATTCTTACATGTAAGAATTCATATTCTATACACTTTATTGTCCGCCCATTGGACGGACGGTAGATTAATGGATATTTGATTGCTTCGCATGTTAGTACGTTACTCCAATTTACCGAGTAAAGAAATGCTTATTTTTACACTCGAGAACGAGAACAATAAAAAGTTGTTGGTAGCGTCAATTGTAAAAGCCATCACACTCCACAGTACTCTCCAAATCCCCCCTTATCAGCAATCTCTCTTTTCCAGAATTATTGAATGACCCACTACCAGTACCAACAACTTTTTCACCATTCCGATCTTTACATTATCCACAACCATATTGCTTTGTTTCCTCACTTCTTCATAAAGTCACAAAAGATTGCAACTTCCCACCCAGATGCATTTATATCTCCATTTATCTCAACTTCCATCTTTTGGGTGCTGATACCGATTCCAACGCTCTCATGGCTTCATCCTCCATATGAAGAGATAGATAGTCACGGATCTTGAATTGGCTTACATCTGCAAGAAAAAACAAAAGATGGGTTTTTTAGTTTTGGTAAAGGGGTTTTGTATCTTGGTTTGCTTCTTTACTTTCTGCTTCCTGTCTGCGAATTCTCAGAATGGGGGAAGGAACGGAGCTACTGTTGAAGGGTTTGTTTTTATAGATGGGAATAGTGCCATTGGAAGGATAGACAGTGATTTCATTTGTGCTACCTTGGATTGGTGGCCTCCTGAGAAGTGCGATTATGGGACTTGTAGCTGGGGCCATGCTTCTCTGCTCAATCTGGTATACTTACCCACATGTTCATATATTCTATTGAAATTGCATATCTTTAGTGTTTGCTGCTTTTTCAAGGGTAACTATTATCCTGAGTTCTGTCTCTGAGTATGTAATATGTTGGTATGCTACTTATCAAAAAAAATAAAAATAAAAAAATAAAATGTTGGTATGCTGAAAGCATTAAGATTATTAGCTTATTGATTGTACAACGAATTTTAGCTTCAACTACTTGAGTTGCTTTTTTTCGTATATTGTTCACTGAAAAGGCATCAAGGGATGTCACCCATTTGTAGAAGAGAGTGAACAACAAAAATCCCAAAAGCTGACCAGAAAGTGACCAATCAATATACTGAGCCTATGCACCGCTCTAAACGCCATCAAGGAATTGATCAACTACTTGAGTTGTCCATAAGAGTTTGAGGTTATTATGCAGTTGGACCAATACTTTAATTTCAGTTAGCGTCCGTTTGGATAGATGGGTATTTTCAGCGGAGGGATTTGTCATTACTCGATGGAGTTGTTCAAATTTCAATTTAATAGCTGACATATGGATTTTGACACCGAGTTTTGACAGTTTTTGTCATGATCGGTTTGAATTAACTATTTGGAAGGGTGATTAGAATCCTTGATGTTGAAGATTGTATTAGTAATGCAATGATCCAAAGAAAAATTCATCTCTTCTCTCTGGAATCATCAACTACTCTATTTTTACAAGGCAACTATAGCTAAGCGGCTAAGCCTCTTATATTTTTGTCGAAAGGGAATGCAAAACCCCTTCATATGATATCCATACTCAACCAAATGGATTCTTAGGATTTTGCTTGAAAATTTAGTCTAGAAATCTGTTGTTTTCAGACGTTTGCGGATAAAACATGCTCTATTTCACTTTATGAGGTTATGTTCTAATGAGAGTGGACTACTAAGAAAACCGAACACAACAATTTCTGAAATTTGTTTTGTCATTCTTTTCTGCAGGATCTCAACAACAAAATACTTTTAAGTGCGGTAAAAGGTTTGGATTTGTTCAGATACCTCCGATTGCTCCATTAACGACAGCATTTTCATTTCATATCAAAGTGATCTTTGCACATGGTGTATCTAACCCTTCATGTAGCCTGAGAGTTCCTTTCTTGTAAATAATGCTGCAGCATTTTCGCCACTGAAGATTAGATTGGGCGGCACTTTGCAAGACAAGGTCATATATGAAGATCATAAGCAACCCTGCATTCCGTTTTCTAAAAGCACCTCAGAGTTATTTGGTTTCACGAAGGGGTGTCTCCCCTTGTCCAGATGGGATGAACTCAATACCTTCTTTAAGAGGACCGGGTAATTATGAATTCCCATCACATTTAATTGTTTTCATCAATTTGGTCTTGTTCAACGAAGGATTTCCTGCATCCAGGGCTCTAGTTATATTTGGATTAAATGCTCTAACCGGAAGATCCATACGATCTGATGGTTCTGCGGTAGGAGCTTGGGACTCCTCAAATGCTGAATCACTTATGCGTTACACTGTCGGAAAGGGTTACTCAATGTATGGGTGGGAGCTTGGTAAGAATCCTATTCATTCCTACATGCTTATTTGTGTTAAGAATGCTCTTCATTCCTACATGCTTATGATATCTACTTAAAAACGGTTACACGTAGAATGTAGATGGAAAAAAGCAACTTATCAACTAGAAGTACCTTTTCCGCATAATATGGAAGAACCTATCTTACGCACTAACTACATATCCGCAAGTTAAACTTGTGTGTCACGTGCTACGCAGTTTTGAATAACTCAGGGCCTCTATATTTGCAGTTTCACACCACTTGTTTGATATCTATCTGCTTTCCAGGAAATGAATTAAGTGGGAATGGAGTCGGGGTTAGAGTTTCAGCAGATCAATATGCCTCCGACACGATTGCTCTGCAAAACTTGGTGCAAGAGGTTTACAGTAATCAACAACCAAAGCCATTAACCATAGCACCAGGAGGCTTCTTCGACGTAAAATGGTTCAAAGAATTCATGGCTAAGACATCAAAATCCGTAGACGTTGTCACTCATCACATATATAATCTTGGCCCTGGTACTTCAATTTTACAGAGTGAATATAAGCTGTTTTGAGTTCTGTTTCTGTTTGGTACTTGTTTCCCATTTCTGTTTTTCGTCTTTTGAGGCACAAAGACAATGAAAACTTTGATAACACTCCTCGGTTTCTTATATCATTTTCATATTTTTTTCTACAAAAATAGTACTTGTAAATTTGAAAGACTCTTTTTAATGTTTCCTGGAAAGTGGGTTGTTTTCATAAAAACATCGCCAAAATGGTTCTGGGAAATAGTTCTCCTCCCAAGTTTCTAGTTTTTTTATAAAAATGAAAACGAGAACATTACTAAACATGGTAGTTCCATCGAATAGGTTTTACATGGGTGTACTTATAGGTGTCATTGATAGGAGTTGATGAACATCTTGTGGATAAGATTCTTGATCCATCCAATCTTGATCGCGAGGCCAATACATTTAGCGAACTCCAAAGCACTCTAAGGAGTTCCACAACCTCAGCAACCGCATGGGTGGGTGAGTCAGGAGGGGCTTACAACAGCGGTCGCAATCTTGTTACCAATGCATTTGTGTTCAGTTTCTGGTAATATAGCTGCCCAGTATGTTTCCACTTATTTGCAGCTTAGCTTACAATTTCCATTCAAAATAACACGGTGTGTGATTCCACCTTTTAGGTTTTCAGCGTATTTTTTTAGGGATGGTTTAAGATCTTTTTCAAAAATCAAATCTGATTGGGCAATATTGGTTCAAGTGGAAAGTTGGAAACTAAAAGCAAAAGGGCTCTTGTGATGAAATTCTTTTGTTTCCTTTGGATGCTTTCTGTATGAGAGATAAGAGTATCGTACAAAACAAACAGGTATTTGGATCAGCTTGGCATGGCATCAACTTACGATACGAAAACATACTGCAGACAGTCGTTGATTGGTGGAAATTATGGCCTACTCAATACTACTACGTTTGTGCCAAATCCAGACTATTACAGGTTATTCAATTTTGAAGTTTTTACATTTGATAGGCCCGAAAAGTTATGTTTTGTAGCGTTGTTGGCAATTGCATTCTCTTTCGCTTGATGACTTTATGATTTTCATGTTCTGGATCATCTTCGTTTTCTGTCCTTCGTTTCTGCAGAAAATCCGGGGGGAATTGCGCTCTGGTTCTATGTGTGGAGAAAAATTAGATTTTTCAGAATTCTCGAAAATTGTAGTTGCTCAAAATGAAACGCAGACTGTTTGTGGCCTTGTTTTGTTTTCGTTTCTTATAACACGAAAAAAAAAGAAAGAAAAGGAAAACAAAACTAGAGAAGTGAATAGTATAAGTAAAACAGAAGAATACCATGGTCACTCATATTTCACTGCCATTTCCTGTTGAACTTTTCTTGATATCCTACTTTCTTCGCCGCAGTGCACTTCTCTGGAACCGCTTGATGGGAATAAATGTTCTATCAACAAGCTTTTCTGGGACAAAGAAGATACGTGCATACGCTCATTGTGCCAAGAATTCCGTATGTTAAATTCCAAACTTTCATCAATATTCGGTAAAACATTGCCCTTGGTAGGATCTTAATTAACGTCTTTACTTTGCAGCAAGGAATTACGTTGTTATTGATCAACCTCGACAATGCAACTACAGTTCAAGCTAAAGTAGCCTTCCAAGGTTCCTTTACAGTGACACAGAAAAGAAAGATTCATAGTAATGGTAAAAATATTATTCTTCTACCAGGGGAAAACAAGATAGGCGAAATGGAAAGGGAGGAATACCATTTAACAGCAAAAGATGGGGATTTGCACAGCCAGATTATGTTGCTTAATGGGAAAATTTTAGGTCTAAATTCATATGGGGACATACCTCCATTGGAGGCTGTAACTGTAAATTCGTCAGACCCCATAGCCGTTGCTCCTTTCTCCATTGTTTTTGCTCAAATACCTGATGTTGTTCTCCCTGCTTGTAAGTAGGTAGGTAGGTATAAATGGATCTGAAATTGGTTTCATATAGTGATGGGTCAACAAGTGTAGAATATCATGCGATGTTGTTGTAACCTCCGATTCTTAATGGACACGCTAGTGGTTGTTCTTTATTTTCTTTGAGGAGAACACCTTGTGTGAAGTACCGGTGGTGAAGGATTGCGACTACATGCTTGCGGTTGTTTTTTTACTACATTTTCTTTGAGGAGCGCGCCTTGTTCAAAGTATCAGTGATGAAGGATTACGATTATGAGGTCCAGGTTGATGAACCTTCATCATCCCAGTGGTCAAGCATAGCCATGATGACAATGGACATCATACTTAACAGCAAATTATTTCAAGCAGCAAAGTGCTTTCTCGATAGTAAAAATTTCAGAATTTCGAGGAAACATAAAGTACAATGTGGACTCTAATCCAGTGTTTTACATGTAAATCTCTTGGTGTTTGATAGCTAACCAAGAACAACTAGACATAATATACAACTTAATGTCACAGTTAGCAAGTACAGAGACACTACAAAATTACAGACCACATAGACTACCAGTAATCGAATTACATTTTGCAATGGTTAAATGATGCTTTGATTTACTACATATATGCCAGAAAAGGAAAAAAGATCAGGGTTTGTGATGAGGTTAACCATCTGCTCATTGTTGTGAGATATCACGTTAGTATTGTTAGTCTTGGTGAAATTTCTTGTGATTTGACGCTTCATTCCAGGTAATTAATCAAAAGCTCGGTATAGAAGTCAATCACCCTCCGAAAAGCTTTGAGGTTTACTGCTTGCAAAAGCCAACCATACAATTGTACCGGTAAGGTAGAAGAAGATTGATGGTGCAAAAAGTGAAATCTACACGAAAACAAAAGTCACAATCAGTAAGAACTCAGAGATTATGGATACCTGACTCGTACAGTGTTTGTGGAAGGAAAGGAACCAAGGCAGCCTAAAAAGGCAATACAAGAGGGAACTTACACCCCATGAATGAGTTGAATCAAGAAGATAACCGGTGAGAGCAACACCAACAATACCAGGTACAGCCCCAACTGTATTGGTGATACCCTGAGTGGGAAAATTTAAGAGAGAAAGTCAGATTATCCAGTATTCACACAAGAATAAAGGTCTGAAAGCCTACTCATTACAGAGACCAAAAGAAATGCATGTAACGTTTTAGGGAAAATAGAAGAATTATACAATTCTAAAGAAAATAGGTGGATATAGGTGCCATTGTTCATATTTTGCAATTGTTTCCATGCAAATGGGTTGGCGTCTTCTGACCACTCTGCAGGTTATACCGGATTTATGGTATACCAAGGCTTTTGACCAACAGCCTATTACGCATATTTCACTAACCTATCTCAAGGCTTTTGACCAACAGCCTATGACACATATTTCACTAACCTATCTCTTCCTCTAGCTTCTTCTCAACAATACCCTGACTTGATAATCTTACAACATATGAAGCAATAGGGACCACAAAAATTTTCAAGATGTGCAAACAATCATTACTAGAACATGATACAATGTTTTGGAGTATGTATGGTTACGTACCAAAAGTATGCTAGCGTATTCGGGTGATATATCTTGATGGGTACAATATAGTCCTGCATTACAATCCATGAGATTGATTGTCTTGAGACACAGAAATACTACGAGTTATTTTAGCTCTCCGTATACAGCAAATTTTTCAATTTGTTCGGTACCTGATAAGGCAAAGCTTGAGAGTGCCAAACCACCTGTAAGGATTGCCACCACTTCCCAAGGTGGCAATCCTAAATCCAAAGATGTGAGAATCATGCAAGTGGCCGGAGACAAAAATGAAATTGTTTGGCAAATCTTCCGCACCTGCATGTACAAAAGTAACGCATCAACTGCAGAAAACATAAATTGAAAAACCAGATTTAAGTTGCAGTTTATATACATGTTCATCTTATGTAGTGTGTGTATGTGTGTGCGTAAGCCAATGCATGGAATAGAAGAGAGAGACTAAAAGACTGAATATCTATATCTCTATTACGAGCAGAACGAACTGCCTGAAAGCGGGTTTCGGAACGGAGCAAGAGGATGATGTCAAAAAATCAGGGGTACTACTTCTAATCAAATCTTATAATTCAGGTCAGAATCAGGTGACACGTTCGAAATTTTCTAATGAAAAATCAATATCAAATTAGGAAAGAGATTCAACCATTAAGTTTGTCAGTAGCAAAATAACTAAGTAATTAGTATCCTAGATGGCCATCAATTGTGATTTAAAATGGACATTCAACATTACATGCGTCAACCAGAGGACCTCGGTTTTGGATTGTCCACTTGTTTTCTATAAACTGAAGACTACGCACACTTTGCATGGACTGATAATCTTAACATTACAGCTCGTAGCTAATAATAGTTAATGAATTGCTATTTTGACATCTACAGGAAAAGTCATGTTTCTGTAAATGACAGAAAGAAATGGTAAATTGTCTGCGAATTATCCCTACCGTAGTGGTTTCAACTCCATTGCTAATTAAATTGTCTGCGAATTGCGATGCAATGCCGGTAACAAAAATAGAAGCTAATGGAGGTAGCACAGAAACCTGAAATAGACAAAGTAGGAAAAAACAACAATAGATTAGTAAATATCCGCAATATGCTTGCACTTGTATTAAAAAAATCAAAATGTTTATATAAAAAACTCCCTTCTTTTCAAAATCAAAAACTTGTTCTCTTCTGCCCAAAATGTGTTGATCTTATTAAAGTGAAGCATCTATAAGAAAATCTTCTTCATGCTGAACCTTGAGCCATGGAGAACTTATTTTATCTAGATTAGAAGAATGCAATACAGGAACAGAAAACCATGGATATTAATACATAATAGACATACCCATGCAGCTTCCGTCAAATTAAGGCTCAGCTCCTCACTGCGAGATATAGAAATGGGATACTAAGCTTCTTGCAATACACATGTAAAAAAACACCTAAATATATTCGACGCAAACACTTAACGTTGTAATTTTTGTGAACAGGCAAAATAACTTAAGTTTTAGATAATGCTTAACAATCAGAAACATTAAACTGAACTCTGTACATCCGTAGGTGAAATATTGGCCTTCTTCAACTGAGTGGTCCTCATCACAACTTAGGTTCTTAATGCCCTCTTCTGGAATCTTTAGGTTCTTACTACCATTGGACAGCATGTTCTTGGGGAGATCACCAAACTCTTCCAAAAAATAGTGTTTCTCGTGCAGGTGCATAAGCAGGTGTTGAAGAAGATATCTCAATGAGTCATAGAAGAAGGGCAAATTATTGAAAATTATATGTAGTTACATGATAACGTGAATTTTTACGTATGATGTTTGGCCTATTACACACGGCACACACGTATCCCCTTCTTACTCAAACAACGAGTGTCCGATATGGGTACTTGACACATTTAAGAGACATTACATAAGAGTCACTTTCTGAGGTTTGTAAAGTCGTAGTTGGAGAGGACGGCAGAATGCTATGCCTTGCTCTTCATCGGATCTACTCCCTCCGTCCCAATTTGTTTGCCCAATTTGGGGAATACAACTTTTTAAGGGAACACAATCATTGCACCAATAAATGCTCAACTTTCCAAAAGTTGCCCTCCAAACTTTTTGAAAAAAATTACTTTAGTTCAAATGGTAAGGGACAAAAAGGGAATTTTGTAGCTTTTGGTCCCTTAGTCTTCTAAGGTGGACAAATATTTTGGGACAAGTAAAAGTCAAAAAGTGGACAAACAAATTGGGATGGAGGGAGTAGTAAGGAAACTCCTTCATGGAAACTTACGCGCTGATGTTTCATTTCATTCTTTATTGACGAGGATTTTCGAACCATGACTAACCACGGAAATTACCCCTGCTGAGATCTCTCTCTCTCTCTCATGCAGGCCGGCCCTGAGAATTTGGAGGCTTAAAGCAACTTTTAAAATTGAGGCCTTAGGTTTTCTATAAAAAAAAAAAAAACAATATAGGTAGTTAATACAAGGTAAAAATATTAAACATGTATTTTAGTTTCGTAATTTAACTAAAATAAAATTTTAAAATATTTTATATCATTAGGGAAAAAAAATCAAACATAGCAAAATACCACTCATACACTACATTTCTTTAATTAATCATGTTATTAACTTTAACCATAAGAATGCTATTTTTAGCAATGAGAGAATTGTTTACTTTAAATCTTTTTTTATCAGAGTTTGATGAGTGAAATTAATTATTTTGATTTATATATAGTCAAAAGTGTTTTATTTGTGAAATTGATATTAGAAGTTGAAAATAAAATTGAAATAAATGAAGACAAAAAAAACTTATCAAAACATTTATCATGTTCTTTGAGTAATATCTACTACAATCACTTAAGTATAACTAATTTAGAATACAAGTGATGCAAGAATTGTCATTATCTACCTAGATTAACTACAAAAAATAAGAAAAAGGAAGAAAAAAGAATTGCCCCAAAGAAGGCCTCCTGGGAATCGAACCCAGGAAGGCAGGAAGTCAAGTGTGCAACTTTAACAACCACTCTCGAACCATCAGTGCTGCGACTCATCATTTGCAAGATTAAGAAGAACTTACATATATATAAACGTTCTCGTCCGGAAAATGAGGCCTAGTTTTGGTTTAACTTTCGGAGGCCTAAAGCGGCCGCACCCTGGGCTTTAGCCCAGGGCCAGCCCTGCTCTCATGAGAATATAATAAATGGCATTAGTTGTTTTGTTTTTTGTTATGCAAAGGCTTCATTAAATGCGCCATAATACGTTCATACTATGCACAAAGATTTGAAAGGTGGAAAGAGATGCTAGTTACAAGGTACCTGAAATAAGTAGGCAGCCAAGACAGACAAGTATAGTGACCCCAACTGCCACAAAAATGAGCATATATCATCGCCCATACAGCTTCACTTTTGAAAAATGCCTTCCATGGAACATCCTTAAATAAACCAAAAACAAGAAGCTAGTAAAAAAAGCGAGAGGCCCAACAAACGAAAATTGCATCGAAGTAGGTTTCTTGAACTGCCCACTAGCACAGACGCACTAGTGGTGGCATTAAAAACAAATAATCACATCTGATAGAAATGGGAAAAAGGCAACAGCCCAACAGCCAACAATTTGTATCAAGCTATTGAACACCTTCACTCATGCACAATCCCATCTAGAACACACAGAGATAGAAACAAAATGTAGTTGGGAACAAATGGAAACAAAGAGACTAGAGCACAAGACCTACTAGAAAGCAAATCTGGGATAACATGATAACCAATTGTCCCCAAAGCTTAAACCAGCAGGCAATGAGCAACAATACGTACCGTATCCACCAAATTAAGCATTCATCCAAATTTAAAAAAAATTGGTTGACATCATCCAGTTAACATAAACTATTTCACGCATTTCTCACATAATCATCCAGAACATAAGATGTAAAATAGGTATAAGGAAAAAAAGGGGAAGAAAAACTTGCAGCATACCTTGATTGAGTCACCCAAATCTTCTAAAGAAGGATTCCGTGATTTCTTCCCAGATACGGTTTGGGACCCTGTGAAGATATCAAAAGTTACATTTATGGCTACGGGAGAGGATCTCTAGCAAAAGGTAGTCCTGCTTTGAAATATCAATCTTAGCCTTAAAGTTCCACCGTTAGAACACCAGGAAACCTTCATACATAGCAGTATACCCTCTTTGGTCCCTTGGGTCCATGGAAGAGGGGACACTAAGCACATAACTTAATACCCACTTCCCATGGGAAGCTTGTTCATGGTTCAACAACGTCAGCGAAGTACCACTTTTGTATTAAAATAACAACCAGATGCATTTTTGCAGGGATTGGCAATGCCACAACGTTTAGGTTGATACATCATAAAATTAAAAACATAAGGAAAGTGTCACAACGATTTTATAAATGCTCTTCCAACCAGTAACACATGTAACATGTTATTAACATAACTAAAAATGTTTCTACAATTGAAATGTAGAGAATGCAAAAGACTTTTCCAGAAAAGAAGGTGAGGAGGGGATACTTTCGGTACTTGAAAAGAGCAATCAGGCAAATAGTTAGATGCCATAAGAAGTTCCAGCAGAGCATGATATAATATAAGAAAAGGCAGTTGAAGCAAAAAAACGGATGATGAGTGTCTGAATCCATAGAGTTAGATTATTGATCATGATGAAAATCTCCTACTCCATGGTATTGAATGAACCTCTAGGCTCTAGATCAGTAGCCAGCTCGTTGCTTATGATAAAATGAGCAGCTTTGCATAATAATTAAAGAAATGTGTAGCGTAAAAAAAAGGAATGAAAAATTTGATTACTTACATGAAAAAGTTGACGCACCATACAGAGGTCCTTCAACTGTAAGAAACTGAAATCCTGAAAACCTGCAAGAATTTGGGCCAATGAGATGAGTGGAAAGTCATAAATCAGTCAAACCTTCATATCGCCAATTGAAATCTCAATTAGTCTCGAATATAAATTTCTAGCAGCTTTCAGATTACATCCAAATAAATGGAAGGAGCAATGGCCTATCAGTTCATTGAGTGCTATTATTCTTTTATAACTGAGTAAAGATTCTGAGGCTATTTTCTCCACCGTTTGATAGCGGGTCTAAGTCTTTTGTTGGTTTTAACTTTGGTCTGTTTGGGTAAGTAGTTGGTTGGTTTTGTTTTCTTGTTGTTGTTAGGGTAGGAGAATATTCCTAGCCCTTTTCCCTTTTTCGTGGTTGTATGCTGTGTTCGGGGGGTAGCTCCCCTGTTTTGTTATAAAATTTTACCTTACCCAAAAAAAAGATTCATATGAAGAAAAATAATGTACCATCAGAAAAAGTTCTAGTAACAGCCACTCACCAGGTAATTCCGAAAAGGCCGAATAGGTAGAATACAGATCCCCAACCAAAATTCTGGATAAGGGGAGGAGCCAAAAGAAGCCTGCAAAATTTCTCCAAGTTAAAAATAGGCAAACTGGCTAACAAATAGAAAAGAAGAATACCTATAATTTGGTAAACTTGGAATTAAGAATCTACAATCAAAGTAAGAGCACAGCTTCTTGATATTCCCACAAAGACCCCAAAGATAACTTTTGCATGGGATATAAATACAAGGATAACATCAGTTAAAGCGAGAAATTTGGCATTTTAGTAATCATTTTCTCAGGAAAATTCCGCAGCAAATGGGAACAGCCAGTATTGACAATTCACGTGAAGCCTTAACGTGAAGGGCCTTTTGCACCACTCCTCAACTCCCGCAGAGGTTGTAAAAGTGCAAAGTGGAAAATTGGTGTTGAGGCATTCAACTTGAAGATCAATTTTTTCCAGTTAGAACAGGAAGACCTCCTTGGGATTAGTGTTCCTTGCTTAAACGTTGTGATTGAACATGAACGCACTGAAGTAATGCATGGATAAATATGCTCAATAAATTCTGGTGGAAACATACCCTAAGACGCTTCCAACACTTAAACCACCAAAAACAAATGATACCGCTCGTGAACGCTCTTCCAATGGTATTGCCCTGCATACAAAACTAAAATATCATAAATGCCAACAGAATGCATGGTAAATGAAAGAATGAACAAAACTATAGAGAGCAAGAAAACAATGCTGCTGGCATTTGAGTAAAGTGCAAACAAATAAAAGGCCATCAGAGTTATGAGCGTTAGAGCATTTAGTGGAATTTATAAGAAAATCTCGTTCCAAAAAAAAAGTCTGAAATGAAAAAATTATTTTCAAAAACTCTTCCCTCAACTGCAAAGCATTTGAACTACCATAAACTGTTGAGAAATTCATGGAAACTTACTAGGAATAACCCTAGGAAAACTTTCCAAAATCAACGAAGAAAACAATTACCTATAGCATTCTACAACTTTCTTCACATTGTGGTGGCATTAACAGCACAATTTACAATAATATGACAATAATCACAAACCATATCTTTGACGGCTGAAAAGGAAATACCCAAACTCGGTTATCTAAAGTTACTATAATGTATGTTTTTGCTAATTCTGATAACAAAGGGATATAGAGCATTCAAGTTTGACTAAACTTCCATAGTTCCATCCATACTCCCAAAACATATTGTTGAAAACATGTTTACTTTATAGACATTAATTGGGTTAAAATGCTTCTGAAACTTCGAAGGCATGGAAGCACAAGTAACTCATCCATTATTCCGCAGATTTCATTCCAATAATGTCGCCAACCATCAAAATGAACAAGAAAGGAGTAAGCATCATTTGGGCAAAATTTGACTACATACTTCCCAATTTACGCCCCTTTGTGATTTGAACATATATTGGTGTTGAATAAACCAATTAAGGTGGCTTTATTGTAGTTAAAAACTCATTTCCACTTAAATTGTGCAAGAAACATCTTAGTACATTTTCAGATAGAACGCTGGAAACAGACCTACCATCAACCCAGGTGCTTCAAACAATCCATGGGAACCATTTACGGAACATAATAATACTTGATTGTACAAAGAACGCTATTGACCAGGACCAAAACAAAGATGGCTAATGCCGAATGTTTTACAGAATCCTGTAATTACAGTTAAAAATAAATCGAGGAAAAACTCATGAATAGCACATTATGACATTTGGAAAGCAAAAAAATCAATCAATGATCTAGTATTAGAACCACATTACAGATATTAACCAAGATCTTAGCAAAATATAAGTTGACACAGTTCATAGAAAAACATGCCTCTAAAAATACTTTTCAAGGTCAAACATGCCTGGCAATCAGATCGGTGGCAGCTGATGGGGAAACACCTTCTCCTATTCCAACCTATGTTTAACAAAAGAGTAAACTGAATAAGAAGAGTTGTGCCAAAGTTCTTGGTTGAACTGTTGAAACAGTGGTGAATACATCACAAATCTCTACAAAGTACACTGAAAAAGTTATAAATTTGTCCTTAAGAGGTACTGTGGGCAACTTAAAAGAGAGTGGGACCAAAATGAACCGTTCAATACATGTCTATGCACAGCTAATATCAATAGCACAAACAAAACCTCGATATCTGTGAAAAACACTTTGGGCCATGGTGAATTCAACCAGAATAACAGAAATTGATGGAAAGGGCTTACACTACAACTTTACCAATATCCTTGACAAAATAAGACCAGGCATAAATCCAGCAAGAACAGGAACAAGTGCTGTAGCTAGTGACCAGGTCAAGACTCCAATCTCAAGAACTTTTCTGCAACAATAGAGGCAACTGGTTAATTGTGATGTCTGGATCCTACTTCTAAAATTAAACCCCAAGAGGATGAGGTTCCGGCAGACCAAATAATTGTTCGATCCGAAAAAACTACAAATGCTTGTACACTTCGCACATTTCAATACACTTCTCATAGATGTATCAAGGTTAGCATATCCCATATGAGAAATATAGTAGACTAGTAGTGGGAATCCATGGGCTTCATTGGGCTACAGCTTGATAGTTTGTAACAACCCCTCCATTGTGCACTCTTATTATGATGTTTACAACTCACGACATGACCAAGAACTTGAGAAAGTTCCTCTATATCAGCTGGCAAGTGAAACCCAGAGTAGCCAAGCTAGAAATTCAAAAACTGCAATCAAACTACAGATATCGGGGACTATGCAGAACTAACCTCCCACCAAATGTCTTTGCAAGCCATCCTCCTGGCAATTGACTTAATGCGTAACCCCAAAAGAAAGACGACTGTACTAGTCCAGCCACCGATGAATTCCACCCATATTGATGGGACATGGGAATTATCGCAATGCTCAAGTTCACCTACCCAATGAACATACATCCAAATTAACTCAATCCAAATAATAACAACAACAACAATAATCAACACAACAAGCAATTCTTTATGTTACCCTTTTCATTTATCCGATCCCAATCACCATTATTCAGCAATCAACGCTGTCGGTAACATTAATCATCACTTTTTCGTTAATGAAAACCAACTATTTCCTCCTATTTTCTTTCGTACATTGGTACCCTTGACATCTTATAGGCCAAGTTAGTTCCTTTTGACCAATTTAAACGAAAGATGACCACAAGTTTCTTTTGTAAGTATCAAAATGCAGTAACCATCTAGAGTGTTTGTTGAGACTTAACTAAATTAGCTAACGCCTTTTTCTCCTGAAAGCTATACCTTTGGCAGAACTCCAAAAATAACTTTAAAAAGCTGATTTTTTTAGAAGTTTCTTGTTCTTTCAATAATTATCGTTTTACCATAATTTTAGCTGCAACCCAACATCCACTTAGCAATGCAAAGAAACTAGGCATAGACAAGTGACACCCCAAAAAGTCCAAAAACCAAAAGCTATTTTAACAAATGCAGAACAGATAAAAATATGAACTTTACCTTGTCCATGTTACAAATAACAAAAGCCAGTGACGTTGTACCAATAATTTTGTATCTTTGAGGAAGATTCTTCCACGGCGGCCAAGTCCAATTAAAACCCACTTTCTCAGAACTAATTTCATCTCCCAATTCATCGACCTGAATCCCTTTCAGTACCGGTACTGTGACTTTCTCGCTATCTTTAACGTTTTCCTTCTCTTTGATACTACAAGGGACTACGAATTTCAAGCGAGGTCTTGAGGGGAAAACGTGGAAGTGACGGCGGCTGACAGAAGTGTTGAAGATAGAGCTCTGACATAGGTTGTAGTGTGATTGGCAAAACAAGTTGTGGTCTGCTCTGACTGTGAATTTCGCCATACTTTTTCTGTGTATCTTTGTCTGAAGAAAAAGAAGAATCCTGGGGGATGGAAATGTGGCGTGTTACGTTTGATTTCTGTTATGGGTTGGGCAGATTATTTGTGTGAGAGAGAGAGAGAGGAGTTGAAGAAGCGTAAGAGGAGTTGGGTTTGACACGAAGGTTGCAGTTTGTGGCTCCGATTGAACTGGGTATTTTTGGGAATGTATTTTGTGGGCAAGGGTTCTGCCAAGTGTGAGTTCCAACCAGTTTGGTCAAGTTTTGGACAATTTGTGGGCTCTTTTTGGGATCATAACAATGATCGGAACAGTTTATTTTTTAGAGCTTATTGAGAAAATTGACCATGCAAAAATACAACTTGATCGGATATTGTTTGATGTGATTTCAAAATGCATTAAGTTTGGCGGAAAAAATATGCAACACTGGATTGTAATCCATTTGACACAATTATCTGAAAATAAATGTATTTCAATATCATATTAAACAATATTCGATCAACGTAATTTTTCACGTAATCAATGTTCTCAACAAACTCTAAATAATGAACGATTTCGATCATTGTTGTAAGCTCGGAAAGGCCCACAAATCCAAAACTTGACCAAACTGGTTGGAGTTCACACTTGACATGACCATTGCCCGTATTTTGTGTGGTTAGATTTAAACCGTTATTACCCACAAATCTTGGGTCCCGCTGTGAGCCCAAATAGGAGTATTTATTTATTTTACTTCGGAAATAGGAAATGCATAGACTAGGAAATACGGAGTAATGATTATGTTCCTTTTGGTATTTGGATTTTGGATAATGAGTGGAGAGAGAAATAAGACTAATTATTGAGAGCAAATTTATTGGGAACCGTGCACAGGTAGAGAATTCAAAATCCAAAATTCCCAAAAGAACATGGTCAATAGTTTGGAGGTATATGCAAGTGGGGTGGAGTGCACTTAGTGTCTCCCTTATACTCTCATGCACACGAGCAGTTTCAATTCCTGTAAGCACTCATCTCCCTCCCCAAGTCCTATAGATTGAGTAGATTAGGTTTAACGAACGACGAGAAAAAAAAAAACATCGTTGTTGAATTGAAATTCTCGAAAAGGAGGAAACGAATCAAAAAAAGCCTAGACTAGCATTAAAGTTTGTTTTTGCGAGAGAGCCTAAATTAGGTTTAACGAATGACAAAAAATAAAATAAAAAAATCTTTCATTGAATTGAAATTCTCGAAAAGGAGGACATGAATAAAAAACAACTAAGCCTAGACTAGCATTAAAGTTTGCTTTTGAGAGAGAGCGTATTCATTAGTTTCCCCTTTTTTTTTTTAAATCCGCCAATCATGCCTTCAAGGCTACAAAAAAGAGCTATCAAAGCTTAAAAAAGGCAAAGCTGAACAAGGAGGATTAGCCTAGCCCCCCAGTCAAGAGGAAACTTGCCCGTCTTTGCCAAGGAGGCCACCTCATGTGCCACCCGATTCACTAATCTTCTAACCAAGTCGAAAGAAATCCCCTGCTCTTGAGCCAAATCTCCGATATCCATAATTATAGCTACTACTTCCCATGGTGGAACTGATTCAGAAACGCTAAGCATAATCGCCTGCTTGTTATCCGATTCTATCACCGCTTGGTTGATCCCCATTGCTTTAACAAGTAAACACGCTTGCCTGATTGCCAAAGCCTCCCCTTGAAAAACATGAGGCAAACTTCACCCGCTTGGTTAATCCATCCACCAGCTTTCCCTCATCGTTCCTCACCACTACCGCCACCATCCCCGCAAATCCATCTTTCTCCACCGCAACATCACAGTTGATTTTGAGAGAATTAAAGTCCAGATCCTTCCACGAAGAGTCTTCAGGCCCATCGCTAAGGTTATCCATAGGGACAGATGGATTCATCGAGAAATTAAGAAACTCCATATGGGCTGCCCAAGCTCTTCCCATGGTGTCCCAAGGGTTTATAGTAACCCCTAAAAATAAAATCATTCCGAGAGTTCCAGATATGCTAAGCAATCGCCAATCGAAGCAACCTGACCAATTAACTCTTTACTATTAGGATGGAGAATGGAATTGGCCAAGACCAAGATCTTCCTTGATTCAACAGATTCAGAATTCAATTCCTAGTTCAATTCGACCTCGAAGGGCCAGGGAAGATGAAGTTATATGGGTTATTTCCCCTACTGGCCAACACAATACTAAGCAAGCATACTTAGAAGGCTCTTAGGCACAGAGGAGGGACAGTTTAGTGGGCTTCAATAGTGTGGTTTTCCAGAAGTGTTTCAAGGGGGTCGTTGTCACACCCCAAAAATGAGAAGTGACCGGCCGTGAACCATGAGGCTAATCCATGGAACACGCAGCCTGAATAAATCAAAGTAACCGAAAATCAAATCAAAAGCCAAATGTGTCTCATCATAAACATGAGACACAACCATCCCATGAACCAAACAATATCCAATGATCCAACAATAATAAAAAGAGTTTGTTATCTGATAATTGTTTTCAATGCGGAAGCGTTTATTAAAATAAAATTAGAATGAGACACCCTAAGGAGGTCAACCAAAAATAAATCCCCGAGATGCCACCAGAATCCTCGCCTAACTCTCCAACTAGCCTGAAAGAGAAGTTGGAATAAATCCGTCAGCTGACGAGCTCAGTGAATAGCAAGTATGTATAATAAATAAAGATGAAAGCGGGGATTAGAATAATTTACCATTAAATCATAATTTGGCATACGAGGTGTCCAGCAGAATAATAAATTAATTAATGAAGCATTTAACCAATCAATATTCTTGGTGGTGATCAACACATTAACTCCATCAACAATGGGGAACCACAATCAAATAGTACCATGGCCAAAATAAATCTCATCAAAATTGGATCCAATATCGAACTTAGAGTCACCAGGGTTGGCAGCCCGTGGTACTTTTCCCTAAGACGATCCGGCGAAAGAAAGCCGTTGAGCATTAGGGTCACCGGTCTAACACGGTCTTTTTCCCAATGGCCAGGGTCACCAACACGAGAAGGAATAAGTTCCCTGGACTTCCGAAATAAATGTTCCCATTAATATCCACCAAGTTCTCACCAAAAAGAATATTAACAATTGATCTCATAAAATTCATCGCATGCCAATTTATAGAACAATTTATAAACAGTTTTGACTCTCCAAATAACATTCATATAAATTTCTGAAGAAATACTTTTAAGGGACACAGGGATCTTTCGAAAATACGTAACATAGTTAACTACTCACCTGGGACCAAAGGTAATCTAACCGAACAACGCGAAATGAAGTTACCTGAACAAAAGAATATTACGAAATAATTAACCAATATGAATACTATGTTGGCCAAGTACAAACTAGGAAATAATGTATCAATGAACTACCCAATCCCAATCTAAGTTTCTATTTTGGTCAGCACCGAACCAAAACTATAACACCCAAACTTTGATTTTCAATTCCAAACCATTGGTCTCCCACGTAGCCAGCCACCTGTTCTCCATTCTCCAACTTTACCACAAGGACTTGATTCACACAAGTATAACTATATGTACACCACTTGTACGTATAACATAAGATCAAAACCCAAGATCATTTGTTTCCTTCTACAACTGTGAATATCAAAACCATAACCCCGCAATTGGCCGATAATCTCCCACGCCACACAACACTCGATCAACCACGATCTCACCCATTTTACACAAACCATGACAGCACATGCACGCCTCCACCCAACTCACAACGTACGATTACCAAGCCACGAACACACTCTCTCTCTCCCAATACACTCACAACCAAAAATAAAATCCAATATATAAATTCCATTCCAGTGCGCTCAATTCATGAACCCGATGATTTCTTAAAAGAGGAAACAAAGAGAGACGAAGAACGAAATTACCTCAAGTGAACCCAGCGGAAATCTCCTCCGGATGCAGCAGCTCTCTCTCAAAAAGTTCTCTCAATCTCTTATCACAAACGTTCTCTCCAAATAAAAACCCTACACGGTAAACATAACTCCTAACTTTGTAAAACTACCCACTACTCCCTATATTATAGCTATATAGCCAACTAACGTATTCTAAATAAGATTGACTAACCAAATAATTTAATAATTAGACTTGTGCCCTCAAATTAATAATAACGCACATAGTAACTATATTGCGCAGAAAAGAAAATTGCTAATTAGGACCCACACCATAAAACTCCCAATTAATAAACGGCCAAAATAATTAATAAGATAAATAAAATTTCTAGGCCGTAACAGTCGTTCATTTTATGGTTGGCTTGCTTGAAGAGGTTAGCTACAAAGGAGAGACTTTGTAGATGGGGGATGGCGATTGATCCTGGTTATGTGTTGTGCTCTCAAAGTGATGAAACGTTGCAACACATGTTCTTTGAATGTAGCTATTCTAGCAGCATTTGGAAGGTTATCCTTAACAGATTCCAGATTCAGAGAAATCCGGAGGTGTGGGATAGTGTGAAATTAAGTGGGCTATTGATCATTGTAAGGGTACGAGCTTCAGTTCTTTTTTTGTTCAAGCTAGTCTTGGCGGCTGGGGTCTACCATCTATGGATGGAAAGGAACTCTCGAGTTTTTGCCGGTAGAAGTAGAAGGGCTGATGAAGTGCTGGCTTGTATTGAGGATAATGTCAGGCTTCGTGTGTGCACTTGGGAGCATTTCCTCCGCTCCCTTGAGAACCAAAGACTATGCAGTCTATGGAATATCCCTTCCTGTCTCCCTAAAGGAGGATTGGTAGATTGACGAAACCATTTTCTTGAAATACGTAAATGCCCTTGTTTGCATGCGGTGAGTGTATTGTTGGGTAGTGTTGCTGAGGTTGTTTTGGTAGTTTTGCAGCCTCTGACTGGTGTTTGGGGTGTGCAGACCTTGGCTATTTTTTTTTTTACTTTAATGGGTTTTTGGACTTTCCATGTTTTCCTTCCATGTCCTTTTTTCCTTCTTCGGTTCATGCTTTGAGTTTAGGTATGGGGGTGCTTTGGTAAAGTCATGCACCTGCTCTCTCTTCCTCTCCCCAAAGAGTCAGAACCGAATCTGATTTTTTCTGTAAAATATCAGAATCAAATCTGATCTCTCTCTCTCTCTCTCTCTCTCTCTCTCTCTCTATCTATCTATCTACATATATATCTATCTATATATCACACACACATACACAAACAGAGAGAGAACCAAGCCGGAGAAGGTGAAGAGAGAGAGAACTCGAGAGAACTCGAGAGAACAGAGAGAGAGACGTACCAGGAGGCATCGTCTCCGACGAAACACAGTTCGGAAGTAGTCCATCTCCGACGAAACAGCTCGGAAGTAGTCCATCGTCTCTGAAAACTCGTCCTTGTATGCGATCGGCACAGCCAGGTTCGGCCCATCATCTTGCTGGACCGGAGTTACGTACGGCCACTCCGGTCGAAGGCTCAGAAGGACTCTCATAGATCTATCGACTGCTCAGTAGGAGAGAATATATTCCGAGTAGAAGAGCATGAACTCCGATCAGTGCAGCGCCGTGGCCCAAATCGCCGCCATAGATGAGAGACGGACGATGAGAGACGGTGAGAGATAGTGTGAGATCGAGAGAGAGATCTGTGGGGGCGGGTGTCGGTGGGTGAGAGAAAGAGACATGGGTGGTCCAGCGTTGGTGGTGTCGCCTCTGGTGTTGGAGAGAGAGAGCGAGAGAGATGTGAGTTGCTTTGGTGGTGTCGCCTCTGGTGTTGGAGAGAGAGAGCGAGAGAGATGTGAGTTGCAAATGATGAGGGGAGGAGAGTAAAGTTAGAGTGAGAGAGAGAGTGTGGAAAATAGGTTTCGCTGTGTAAAAGAAAAAAACAAACCGAAAAAAGAAAGGCAGAGAAAAGAAAAAAAATGAATGGGCCCACTGGAGTTAAAGAAATGGGCAAGACTTTGGTCAAAATAGGGGGGGATTTAGTGGTGCTCTGTGCACGTGTGCTATGCTCCGGGAGTTTCTCGGCAAATAGTATATCATTTGTTGCCATGTATTTAAGGGTGTGTTCCAGAACACGTAACTGGAGTCACGTACGGCCACTCCGGTCGAAGGCTCAGCGAGACTGTCATTAGATTTATCGATTGCTCAGTAGGAGAGAATATGGTCCGCGTACGGAACCTGTAACAATCCGAGAGACGGTGAGAGATAGTGTGAGATCGAGAGAGAGATCTGTGGGTGTGGGGGTGGGTGTCGGTGGGTGAGAGAAAGAGACATTGGTGGTGTGGCGACGTTGGTAGTGTTCCGGCTTTGGTGGTGTCGGCTCCAGTGGTGGAGAGAGTTACAGATGAGGAGAGTAAAGTTAGAGAGAGAGTTGGGTGAATTTATTGAGATAAGAGAGTAATTTTTTTTTTAAACCTCTGTCGAGATAGAGACTGTCGAGTCATTCTTGGTCAATATGAATTCTAAGAGCAACATTGTTAGTATTTTACTTGAGGGAATGAGTTAAATAATTTGAGATGCGGTAGTAAATAATTCTTTGGCCTATTTCGGGCCCAAAAATATTATCGGAATCGTCTATTTTGTCGAGTTCGTTGAGAATTTTAACTTTGTAAAAATTTATGTTGATCGGTATCCGATCAATACTTGATCCAACAAAAAATGGGTGATTCGGCCCAACAACAAATCAAAGGTCTCTCGACAGCATTTACAATTTACTCACAGGATACACCTAAAAATCAACGGTCCATTTTCTGCATTTTACTCTCCCTTGACAGCATAACCCAACTTTTTTGCATTTTACTCTCCTTAATGCTTGATCAACCAATAAGAACTTGCTGATAAAAACAAAAACTAAAAAGAACTTCAACTAAAGATTTTTAGGACTTATTTTTTGTTGTTTTTATTTAAAAAAACGCGTTTGTTAGTTTTGAATCTCACTTTTTACTTTTAACCAAATATTTTGGAAAATATCCACTCTTTAGCAAAAAAAAGTCAAATTTTTATTTTTTTTGCTAAAAAAAATGGTTATTTTCCAAAATATTTGGTAAAAGTAAAAAAACCTGACTTGTCTCTTCAAGACGAATTAATAATTCACAAAAGTTTAGCACAAAATTAACAAACGCGATTTTTCTTTTTTTTTTGCCATATTTTATAGTCAGCGGGGGTTAGCAAAGACAAAAAATGCTAAAAGAAAAAATGCTTAGTGGAACAGGGTCTAAGAACTCTACTATGCGTAACTTGTACTAACACTGTACGGATCGTCATGCGAGATCCAATTTTGGGTCCCATACGAATGATCCAAGCCGTTAATTAATTCTTAAACTTGAATATGGGGTTGATGTGGACCGTTGATCTAGCATTAAGGAAAGTAAAGTAAAATGAAAATAAGTTGGGTTATGCTGTCATGGGGAGAAAACTTAGAAATTGGATTGATGTGGGCCATTGATTTTTGCTTGGGCAATCCTAGCCAAAAAAGGGACAACAATGGACTTTTGAATACTGGAGGGGAGATGAACTCGGAAATAGGATGGTTTTTTTGATCCGCGGGAATTGGGGGTTGAGAGAGTTGCATTTCAGAAAATTGATTTTAGGGTAAGTGGTACTCATGCAGCACATACGAGCTGTTAAAAAATGCAATTGACGGCTAGGATTGAAAGGTACCGAACAAATTAAACCAAAAAAAAAAGGAGAAAAAAATTGTTTCAATATGATCTATCAATTGCATTGTGCTGCATTAATATCACGTGGTATCTGATTTGCAAACAGAATTCCTCCAGCTTGAGAGAGTTGAATTCCTCCAAACAGAGTTGATTTGCAAAAAAACACAACCATGTGATCACCCTTATATTTTTGTTCAACAACAGCTATAATTGAAATTTGAAACCACGAAACAGCAAAGCCCCAACAAAAAACTATGTTCATTATTGTCGATAGGTAATTTTGTTTTTTCAATACCCATGTAATTGTATTTTTTTTATTATTATATATTGTCGTTAGGTAGTATATATCCAAAAACATGCTGAGTGGACCCAAGATTTCGGGAAAAAAATCAAAGTGACCCAATCTCGTCCAAAAAAAAAAAAAAATCAAAGCCCCAAACAAAAACTAAAAATTATGTTAATCATCATCGATAGGTAATTTGTTTTGTTAATGTCCACGTAATTTGTTTTTTTTATATTGTCAATAGGTAGAATCCAAATGCATGATGAGTTGGTCCAAGATTTCAGAAAAAAATCAAACTCACCAAACATGCAGTTAGAGTTTTTACCATGCGGTGTTGTGTCATTCAAGTTTATCTCTCTTAGTACTGTAACGGTACGCCCCCTCGAATGAACTTGATCATGCACTCCTATCGGGTGACATTATAAAAAAATCCACGGTTGATAAAGAAGAGTTGATTAGAAATAAGTATTTGATTAAAAAATACCTTCACGAATAAGCTTTTCGTTGCGTAAGATCCCTAATCTAACATGGCGTGCTTCTTTAGATGGTTCAGTATCGGTATGACATACAAATAATGGCCGTTTTCGATTGCGTCAAGCAACATTTGGATTAACATTCTCATTGTTTGTCTTGTAAACGAGACTCAATAAAACGAAGATATGGACCAAAAAAATGAAAAAAAAAACAAATGAAAAAGACTAGATTCGGAAACAGCGGTGTGAATAACCAACTAACTTGAAATGGGTTGAAGTAGTGGTATCGACGATGGTAAAAAGGTCGAGGAGAGAGAGCGGGTGCGGTGAAATACTTTTAGTTCTTTTTCAATCGGACTTGATGTGAGAGAGGAAAGCTCTCTCATTTGTGCAATGCCATCGTCGGAGAGATTTGAGCATTTTATGCAGAGAGAGAGTTGTTGTGTTGTTGGGGTGGGGTGGGGTGGGGTGGGTGTCGGTGGGTGAGAGAAAGAGACCTTGGTGGTGCGGCGACGTTGATGGTGTTCCGGCGTTGGTGGTGATGGATCCGGTGGTGGCGACGATAGAGAATGGGTGGTGTATTTTGAAGAAGAGAGAGATGTGGTTGCAGATAGGAGAGTAAAGTTAGAGAGAGAGTCTAGAAAAGGGGAGCTGAAAGAGTAGTGGTGCGTGGTGGTCGGTGTGTATTTTTGTTTTGTTTTCGTTTTTTTCCCCTCACTTTTTTCCCTCTCCCCACTTTTTTTAATCCAGCTTCCCCTTTTCCAGTTTTTATCGAATTCTTTTGTTGATAATCTATTGAGGATGCAGACAACTTTCAGCAACAGAGATCCGCGACCCGTGCAGAGGGTTCCGCGGTAGGTGGTCCGTGACCAGCGCGAGGAGTTCCGCGACAGGTAGGTACGCAGTCAGGCTCGCGCCAGGTAGCGCGCGACAGGCAGGCTTGCGGCCGGGATGGGCCGTGGGCCGCGGCCCAAGTTCGTTGGAGGGGTCCAGCTGTCACTTAAGGTTTGCCTATAAATATTAGTTACTGTATTCATTATTTTTTGAGCAGTTTGCTAGAGAGACTGTACAGAGAGAGAATTCTAGAGAGAGAGAGAGTGCAAGAGAAAACTTTCCTTAGAGAGGAAAGAGAAGACTTGTGGTCTTTAGTTTTCTCGGTTCATAGTGGACTGGTGTGGCTCCCAGGGACGTAGACAAGTTGCCGAATCTTGTATATCTGTGTGTTCTATTTTTTTGTTCCTCTTTCTCTGGTTTATTTTCTGTGACGATATTATCCCAAGATCCTGAAGTGTTTTCGTTCGTTGTGAGTCAAGCACGAGGCTCCGATTTCCCAACAACTGGTATCAGAGCCGCGATTGCGGTAAGGGTGTTCAACAGTTTTCCGATTGAAACTTTTGGGCAGCCCGAATTTCCGAAGGAGCTATGGATTCAGAAGAAGGGAAATCGAAGATCGAGAAGTTCGATGGTTCGAATTTTGCCTTCCGGAAGATGCAGATGGAGGACTATCTATACTAGAAGGATCTTTATCAGTCGTTGCTGGGTAAAGAAAAGAGGAAGAAACCAAGAGAGTGTAACGAAGAATGGGACGTTCTTGATTGGAAGGCGATGGGGCTGATCCGGTTGTCACTCTCGAAGTCTGTCGCGCACAATATACTGAAAGAAAAAACCGCGTTCGACCTGATGGACGCGCCGCAGAGATGTATGAACAGCCGTCCACGGCAAACAAGGTGCACTTGATGAAGATATTGTTCAACTTCGAGATGCCTGAAGGAGGTTCGTTTATGAAGCATCTCAGCGAGTTCAATACAATAGTGGACCAATTGATCTCTATTGGTATTGAATTCGACGACGAGGTTCAAGCCTTGTTGATCCTGTCTCAGTTGCTAGAGAGCTGGCAGGATACAGTTACCCCGGTGAGTAACTTGGCTGGGAAGTTGAAGCTTTTGGGCAGTCTGAATTTCCGAGGGAGCTATGGGTTCACAAGAAGGGAAATCGAAGATCGAGAGGTTCGACGGTTCAGATTTTACTTTCTGGAAGATACAGATGGAGGACTATCTGTACCAGAAGGATCTTTATCGGCCGTTGCTGGGTAAAGAAAAGGGGAAGAAACCAGGAGAGTGTAACGAAGAATGAGATGTTCTTGATCAGAAGGCGATGGGGCTAATCCGGTTGTCACTCTCGAAGTCTGTCACGCAAAATATACTAAAAGAAAAAATCGCGTCCGACCTGATGGACACGCTCGCGGAGATGTATGAACAGCCATCCGCGGCAAATAAGGTGCACTTGATGAAGAAATTGTTCAACTTCGAGATGCCTGAAGGAGTTTCATTTATGAAGCATCTCAGCGAGTTCAATACAATAGTGGACCAGTTGATCTCTGTTGGTATTGAATTCGACGACGAGGTTCAAACCTTGTTGATCCTGTCTCAGTTGCTAGAGAGCTGGCAGGATACAGTTACCCCGGTGAGTAACTCAGCTGGGAAGGAGAAACTCAAACTGAATGATATAGCCAGTTTGATTCTGATTGAGGAAGTTAGAAGGAAATCGCTCGAGGGAGTGTCAGGCTCTAGCGGTTCAGATTCAGCTCTAAGTTTTGAGCAGAGGGGCAGAAGCCAGGCTAGGGGTGGTTAGAACCAAAACAAAAGCCAGTCGAAGTCGTGCGGCAAGAAGTCCCGCGGCAAAACACAAGTACGCGGTATTAAGGGTGAATGTTGGAACTGTGGCCAGGCGGGTCACATGTCTTCAGTTTGCAAAGCTTTGAAGAAGAATAATGGTGACCAGAAGGCTCACATTGTGCAAGATGCACTTATTCTGTCAATGGACAGTATCGCTAGGTCATGGGTGATTGACTCGGGTGCCTCATTTCGCGCGACTGCTAGCAAGGGGGTTCTGAAGAACTATGTAGCAGGCGACTTCGGGCAAGTATACTTGGGCGATGATGAGCCATGTAGTATTGTGGGTATGGGTTATGTGCAGATTGAAACGCAAGGGTTTAGATGGTGTTTGAAGGATGTCAAACACGTCCCACAGCTAAAGCGCAATCTTGTTTCAATTGGGCAACTGGGAGCAGCGGGCTATACCTCAACATTCACAGGAGATGTGTGGAAGGTCTCCAACGGTACCGTGGTGATAGCGCGTGGAAAGAAAGTAGGTACTCTCTATTTAACTTCACATGGGAGTCATTCACTTGCCATCGCGGAGGGACTCGCGGGGGTGGTCCCGCGCAAGGACCGCGAGGGTCTCGCGGGGGTGGTACCATGCGAGGGTAGGCTCGTGGAAGGTCTGCGGCCAGAGATCCAAGTGAGTTCAAGTTTGTGGCACGACAGGTTGGGACATATGAGTGAGAAGGGGATGAAGGTTCTACAGATACAGGGGAAGCTGCCAGTTGAGTCAGTGGATTTCGACATGTGCGAAGACTGTATCTTCAGCAAGCAGAGGCGGGTTAGTTTCCAGAAAAGTGTCAGACCTCCCAAGCCAAACAAGTTGGAGCTTGTTCATACAGACATATGGGGTCCCACGCCAGTGCATTCTCTTGGCGGGTCGAGATACTTTGTTACTTTCATCGATGATCACTCAAGGAAAGTAAGGGTCTACTTCATGAAATACAAGTCAGAGGTATCCGAAATTTTCATGAAGTGGAAAGCCAAAGTAGAGAACGAGACAGACTTGAAGGTGAAGTGTATGAGGTCAGACAATGGGGGAGAGTATGAACTGGAAGAGTACAAGAAAGCCTGTGCTCTATTCGGGATTTGTTTAGAGAAGACTCTTCTAGGAACTCCGCAGCAGAATGGCATAGCGGAGCGGATGAACAGAACTCTGACAGAGCGTGCATGGAGCATGCGGATACACGCAGGGTTGCCCAAGCAGTTTTGGGCAGACGTGATCAGTACTGCAGCATACTTGATCAACCATGGGCCATCAGTTCCATTGAACTTTGGAATACCGGAGGAGGTTTGGAGCGGTAAAGAGGTAAATCTTTCACACTTGAAAGTTTTCGGTTGTGTTGCTTATGTCCACCTCAGCGACAAAGTCAGAGACAAGCTAGATGTTAAGTTACTGAAGTGCACGCTCATTGGGTATGGCGGCGATGAGTTTGGTTATTGTCTCTAGGAAGAGAAAAATCGAAAGATAATTAGAAGCTGGATGTCATATTCAACGAGTCAGTGCTGTACAAGGACGAGGATAGCAAACAATGTAGTGGGAGTTCTACTGAGGATCGCGAAGGTTCTGCCGCGGAAGTTCCCGCAGGGGTGGTCAAGCGAGAGGATCGCGAGTCACCTGAGTACTTTAGTTTGGAGGATCTTCCAGAAAGCAGTGAGGATGAGTCGAGATTTAACCAGGTGGATGAGGCAGTCTCGCGAACAGAGTCTGGGGCAGTTCTAGAGACAAGATCTAGCTCACCAGCTACCGCGGTAAGGAGATCAACTAGGGTAGCCAAACCTAATCCGAAATACCTTTTGTCGCTGTATTATTTGCTTTTGACAGATAGCGAGGAACCGTTTTGCTATGACGAGGCTTTAGAGGTCAGTGACGCTGTGAAATGGGAACGTGCTATGCAAGAGGAGATGGATTCTCTCCACTCGAATGCGACTTAGGAGTTGGCGAAGCTTTCTGCAGGGAAGAAGGCGCTACAAAACAAGTGGGTATACCGCGTCAAACAGGAGAGCAACGGCAGCAAGAGGTTTAAGGCCAGATTAGTTGTGGAGGGCTTTCAACAGAAAGAATGGGTTGATTTCACAAAGATTTTTTTTCCCAGTTGTGAAGCTGACCACTATCAGAGTGGTATTGAGTTTGGTGGCAGCTGAAAATCTTTACCTTGAGCAGTTGGATGTTAAAACTGCATTTTTTCATGGTGACTTGGATGAAGAAATCTACATGAAGCAGCCTGTTGGCTTCATTGAGAAGAGCAAGGAAGAGATGGTGTGTAGACTTAAAAAGAGTTTGTATGGGTTGAAACAGGCTCCTCGACAGTGGTATAAGAAGTTTGACAGTTTCATGCAGCGCAACGGCTACACAAGGTGCCACGCAGATCACTATTCCTACCTTAAACGATGTAAGGCGAGCTATACAATTTTACTACTCTACGTAGATGATATGCTTGTAGCGGGGTCCTGTTTGCGCGAGATAAATAGGTTGAAGCAACAGTTGGCAGCAGAGTTTGCTATGAAAGATTTGGGTGCAGCGAAGCAGATACTTGGAATGAGGATCAACAGGGACAAAACTCAAAGGTCTTGAAGTTGAGTCAAACTGAGTATATTGAATGGGTTCTTGAAAGGTTCAATATGCAGAACGCCAAGGCAGTTGGCGCGCCTCTGGAAAGTCAGTTTAGACTTTCTAATTTATCTCTGGTTTATTTTCTCTGGTATATTTTCTATGATGATAGTATCCCAAGATCCTGAAGTGTTTTTGTTCGTTGTGAGTCGAGTGCGAAACTCCGATTTCCCAACATAATCATCCGAGAGAGATTACTTTTGCACTCTCTCAACTTACCCCTATATTAAATAAAAAAAAATAGCCCTCCATGGAAAGAACAAGGAAAATATCTACTGCTCCCATTATCAAGAGATAGAGTAGTTGGGTTTTGGCCATGTAATTTCTTTTTTATTGATAATCGCAATGTGGTATTATGATGGCTTTTTTCCTTAAGCCATGAATTTGGTTTGTGGTTAGTGTCGAAGCTGGGGACAACAGAAAGAGTGCAAGCTTTTTTTGGGTTTTTTAATCCGCAAAAAGAGCGGTAAAAAAAAACCCGCAAAAGGACAAGTTTTGGGTAGTGCAATTTTTGTATGGCATGCGTGGAAAATGAGAAAATTTTCAATGGTGCCCGCTCGGTGTATCCGAGCCGTCTATTTCAGTTTTGAACGGCTCAGATTTGGAGAGAGAAAGTGTTGATGTGAGATGAGAGAGAGTGTTTTAATTTGGGCCGTTCAATACACTTTTAGACAGCCTGAATGTATGGCTCGGGCATCAGGTCAATCGGGTGACGTGATACTCACCCGACACCCAAAAATTCGTCGTGGAGAAGAAATAACTAATAAGGCGAGAGCTGGTCAGTGAAAGTGGATAAGCGTGCGTGGGTACAGTGCTCTATGTGTAGAATCTTTGGGTACTATACGTTTACCCATTAGTGAGTAGAGCTTATTTTGGATCCCATAAATTAATTTAAGCTATTCATTATTTTTAAAATTATTTGCTTAGTTGCCCTCGGTGAATTAACTCAATCGGATAATTGTAAGTTTGATTAGGGCGTATTTGGCCTAATAAGTCAAATGGCTTATATTTTTGGGTCATTATTTAAACTTTTTCGCAATTTTTTAGTTTTTAATATTATTACTTCTTCATGACTAGAGGAATCTCAAAAGTAAAAATTATAATCGAAACCTAGATCTTTTGAATAAAGTCAAAAACGAGTCAATAAGTTGATTTTTTTGTCTTCATTCAAAAAAATCTGGGTTTCGATCATAACACAAGGGGTACTAATCATTTACTTTTGTATGAAAAAATACAAAGGGTACTAATCATTTGCTTACCTGCCCTCGATTGTATAGTAATGGTGTAGCGTTGGTGGAGTGGTGGAAGTGGTGGTGTTGTGGTGGCAGCGGCAGCAACATGGTAGTGGTGGTGGGCTAGAGCGATGGGGGTGGTGGTAGTAGTGGTGGTGGTGGCGATGGAGTGTTGGAAGTGGTGGTGGTGGTGGAGTGGTAGTGGGAATGATGGTAGTGGTGTAGTGGTGGTAGTAGTGGTAGATTGATGGTGAAGGTGCTAAAGTGGTAGTGGTGGAGTTGCTAAAATGGTGGTGGTGGAGTGGTGGTGGCAGTGGCAGTGGCGCGATGGTTGTGCAATGGTAGCGTTGTAGTGGTGACAGCGCCATGACAATGGTGGTGGTGGAGTGGTGGAGGTGGTAAAGTGTTTATGAGAGTAATGGTGGTGGTATAGCGGTGGTGGTGGTGTGTTAATAGTGATGGCGGTAAAATGGTAGTGGAGTAGTGGTGGTGGTGGTGGTGAAGTGGTGGAGGTGGTAGTAGAGTAGTAGTGGTGGTGGATTGATGGTGGCGGTGTTGAAGTGGTGGCAGCGGCGGCGGTGATGGCGGTTGAGTGATGGTGGTGTAATGGTGGGAGTGAGTGATAGCGGGGAAGTGATGGTTATGCAATGGTGGACGTTGTTGTGGTGGGCTAGAGTGGTATTGGTGTAGCGGTGATGGAATGGTGGAAGTGGTGGTGGATTGATGGTGATGGTGGTGAAGTGGTAGTGGAGTGGTGGTGGAGTGGTAGTGGAGTCGTGGTGGTGGTGGTGGTGGTGGAGTGGTTGTAGGAGTGGCGGTGTAGTAGTGGTGGAGCGGTTGTAGGGGTGGTGGTAGTGGTGGTGGGAGGAGCTGTGATGGTGGTATGATGGTTGAATTGAGAAATAGGAGGTGCTAACGGAAAGGGTGAGAATAGGAACCAAATGTTGTTAATGAAATGTCTTCTTCTCTTGTTATGGATTGGGTAACAATAAATCAAAGACTTTAGTTAACCTAAAAGAACAAATAATTGATCTTATATGTTTACACTCACTTAAATTTCGTTACTAAGTATAATAAAATAGTCAGCTTCAATCTTTGGACAAATAAAATTACAAAGTCTTATTTTATAACCACAAGATACATCTTTCAATACTTAAAAAAAAAAAAGAAAGTGTGTTTGAAATTTCATGTCAACTAAATTTTCCTCTGCCGTTGGGTTTCATTATTACTCCCTACGTCTCATTTACTTTGTCTAAAATTCCCCCTTTTTTGGTCCCAAAAAAGATTGTCCATTTGAAAAGACAAAGGTACAAACTTTTAAATTTTCCCATTTTATTCTTCTCCCAAATTTGACATTTGAAAGGAGGAAGTTTGAATTTTAAATTTAATGTACTTTTTTTTACCGGAATATCAATCCCATGTTCTGACTCCAATTTTGAGAATGATCAGAAAAATTCAAATTGGGGCAGACTTTTGTGCCTTGTTGGAGCCATAAATAGGTTTCCATCAACTCCTAAAAATCACTCAAGGGTATTATTGGAATTGTGAAATTTTGAAAACATAATCATGATGTTTCCTTAAATTTGTAGTATTTCGAGATTGGACAATGAAAATGGAACGGAAGAAGTAATTATAAGGTACTAAAGTTATACAGCTTACTTAAGCAATCAAGAAAGTTAGACAACTAAGAAATTTACTCAAATTTCATTTTCTTGAGAAAAATAGTGTCACAAATATAAATGTCACAATACTCAACGTCAAAACTATACAAAGATGGACATCTTACTTATGTTTGTATGAAAATTTAAATTACATATTAGAACACACTTTGGTTAACACCTATTCCAGGTAAGATTAAACATTTAATTTGAAAATGTTTTCGCAATATTACATCAATATAAAGGTGGTTACCAATTCACTTTGTATAGTTGTGTGCGAGCATATGATCTCTATGAAAAGAACGAAAGTGATACATTTCAAATAAGATTGATTTGAGTCAATATAGCTATCTAATATGAGTATTATTTTTCAATCAATATAATCAATACGAAAAACAAACCCGGCGCGCCTTGCGCGCCGGCATCTGACTAGTTTCAAGTAAAGTTCTTTGTACTTAATTTTGTAATTTTTTGCCAGATTGTAGTGAGGAGTTTCCTTTGTAAAGATTTTGTACAATGGGTTGATCTCCCTTTGTTTTTGTGTTGGTTGGTGATAGGTGCTGAAAAGCACCCGTTTATTCCCATTAACTTAGGCTTTGTCGGTCCAATCTAGTGTTATTTAACGAGATTTAATTGGTTTGTGATGTTTCAGGGCTTACGGAGCATTCGAGAATGATTTGGAGTAAGAATCAAGAGTTAGTGATGTTCCGGAAGGGTCCATGGCGAGGAGAGGAGCAAAATTGCAAAGGCTGAAAATCTGGTCCGGACCAAGGGATTTTTGGTCCGGACCACCAAGGCTGGCACTGAATCTAAGCAATCTGTTTTTTCTCGTCCCACCTTATTCCTGGTCCGGACCATCGAGCACCGTACGGGAATTTGTATTCCGTTTTTTAAGTGTAATTTTGGAAGGAAAAACTATAAAAGCAAGCCCTAGGCTATTATTTAAAAAGGACGTTCTTTTCTAGCAGCTATTGGGGGAGAGGCAAGAATACAACGTTGAATAGAGATATCTCCATGTTCTCCATGATTCCTTCAATCTGAAGAGCGTTCTTTCTCTCCATGGCCGGCTAAACCCCTTGTCTAGGGGAGGATGAAACTTCGTATCAAGTAACTATATTTTTGTATAGGGTTTTGGTTTTGTTATTCGAATCGATTGTGAGACTAAGAACCCTTTCCGTTTCAATTGAACGGATTGATTTTACTTTTTCTTATCTATTGAGTATTTGTATTCCGGATTTCAAATACCTAGTCTTGCAATGGTTTTCATTGATTGTGGTTGGAACTCTGAGATAAATTATGCTCGTAAGACAGATCGTGCCGTTAGGTGGCCAAACCGTGCTACTGAGAGACGGTCCGTGCTATGGGATAGTCTATGCCTTTTGATAACCCGATTATTTTCTTGACGATTATTGTTAGGATTTGCAAGTCCTAACGATAATCCCTTTTGCTTCGAATAAATAAACCTAACCTATGCATATTGTTGTTACGCGGTCGGAGTGGATTCCAAACCCTAGATATTTTCCTCCATCGTTTTCAAACTTTTTAATTCATTGTTTTAATTTAATTAGGTTATTCCAAACAAACCAAATCAATCAACTCTTTTCTTTCTAAACTAATTTGCAAACTAATCGAATTTGTCGTAACTTAGCCATTCAGTCCCCGTTGGAACGATACTCGGTCTTAACCACTATTCTACGGAGTAGTAGTTAACTCCAAGGTTTTATAAATATATTTTTGACACGGTACGAAGCGGTCAGTTGGTATAAAATGCGCAACTTCCCAAAAAAAAAAAAAAACTCTTTACTATCCTTTATAGATTTCCCCAAGTCAATCACTTGGGATGTCCATTTAAGAGCAGATGTTGGAGGCCCCCTTCCACGATCAAGATTCACATGGGAACCAAACCACACCGCTCTCACCCACAAACAATCAAAAAGCAAATGTTCAATCGATTCTGAAGCTCCATTACAAACTAGGCACAAAGCCGACCGCCCACAACCTCTTCTAAAAAGATTTTCTTTTGTTGCCAGGATTTTTTTACACACCTTCGATCATAACTTCTCAAGTAGTGACATGCAATAAAAAATCAAATGAAATAACGGATGGTGAATATTTCCTGAATCCTATAGCACATGAATTGCATGCATGTAGTTCATCAATTTCAGCATTTGGCCGGTTGTGGATTCCACTATCTCATGCTAAAAAAAGAATAGGGATCGAGTGAAGAAGAAATGAACAACAATAGAGGCAACAATGAGTTGTTCAAATACTTTTTTTGGTTATGCATTATAGCTTTTAATTTATTTACATCATTTTTGCTAACCTCAACTCACTAGGTAGTGGATAATCTAGACTTAATAACAAAAAATTAGATGTATTATGAGTGTCTTGTGGGGTTGTTTCTTGGGATGAAAAGAACAAGAAGTTAGATACGTTTCTTAACTATTGATATATTTTAGGATGTTTTGAGATGATTACAGTTGGCCACCAGTATCGCAGAGTGGAAGTGTGGTGGTAGAGGTGGTGAAGTGATGGTGGTGTAGGTGGTCAAGTGATCTTGGTGGTGGAAGGATTGTGTTACGGCAATATTGTTGGTGGCGGAGGGGTAGAGGTGGTGAAGTGATGGTGGTGAAGTGATCATAGTGGTGGAAGGATTGTGTTACAGCAATAATGTTGGTGGCGGAGGGGTGGTAGTGCTCCCATGATCTTTTTAGTGGTTTGTTTTCTACCAATATTTCATAAACTAAAACTTCATTATTTTTATGGCTGGATTCTACTATCTTTTAGTACTTTAAAAACCCTATTTATCGATATATAACAGGTCTTTATCCATTTTAAAATGAAGGTGATGCCAGCGTTAATTACAGGAACGAATTACTTTTCGACTCACTAAGGGTAAAATAGTCATATCATTTGGTATACAAAAGATATTGGATCCGAACTACTTGGGTTAAAAAGTAGACTCAACAAGCTTTCTAACGGTTCAAAATTTGCGAAAATCGGAGTTTGGAAGTGTTCGGGAGAAGCCCACAAAATTTGACAAATTTTTGATCTTCAATGCGCCTGAGGCGCATCTCTTTGCGCTCGGGGTGCACGAAATGGTGCCTAGGCGCGGCGTCCTCAAACTCCACAATTTGTAAAACTTTCCAATCTTGTTCCGGACGCTCTCGAATTCCGATTTTCGTAAGGTTTGAACCGTTAGAAAGCTTGTTAAGTCTGTTTTCTAACCCAAGTAGTTTCGATCCAAAGATATTTGTACCTAAAAAGATGTGACTATTTTACCAATGAGTAAAAAAATAAATCATTTTGTAAAACGTTTGTATCTCCTTTATTTTAAACCAGATCGAAACCTATTTTGTATCGATAAAGAGGGTATTTGACGTATTAAAAGATGGTTGTATCAAACCATAAAAATAATTGATTTTAGTTTATAAAAAGTTGGTCGAAAGTAGACTAATTCAAAGATTGTCGGAGCCACTGAGGCTAAAACGCATTTTCATGCCTCTCAACTCAATCTAAGTTGCATTCAATACTTCCATTCCAGCTCTAAGGTACTCTTTTATTTCTTAAAAGAGTTCTAGAGAATTCATAAGGCTTTCCACAATTCATCGAAGCACATAAAAACTGCTTAATCATCAAGATAATCCTAAGAAGTACGCTTGACAGGGCTTATACATTTAAAACCCCAAATTTTGGTGTCCATACCACCACTATTTTGCCGGCGTGACTCTTGGGAAAATGTTTTTGGAGTTATATAAATAATAGAGGACCATCCACATTAATTTTAATGCATTTTAAGTTCTCTCTTCTCTATCTCCGTTATTTTATACGGGCAATTCAATTCATACTTGGCGTCCATGTTTTCCACCGATAGTGTAACGTAGAGACAAAATGTAAGATTTTTGAGTTGTATCTTGCAATTGTATTGAGCCGTTAGAACTTACGCGAAAGGAAGCAAATATGGATGTAGGACAGATGTCGTGCCTCTCATCAATCTCACAGACTATTTCTCCCTACTCTACGAAAGAAACTGGAACGGGGCCTAAGCCTAGACTAGCATTAAAGTTTGCTTTTGTGAGAGAGCATATCCATTAGTTTCCCCCTTCTTTTTTTAATCCGCCAATCATGCATTCAAGGCCACAAAAAAGAGCTAACAAAGCTTAAAAAAGACAAAGCTGAACAAGGAGGATTAGCTAGCCCTCTAGTCAGTCAAGAGGAAGCTGGCCCGTCTTTGCCAAGGAGGCCACCTCATGCCTACCCGATTCACCGATCTTCTAACCAAGTCGAAAGAAATCCCCTGCTCTTGAGCCAAATCTCCGATATCCATAATTATAGCTGCTACTTCCCATGGTGGAACTGATTTAGAAACGCAAAGCATAATCGCCTGCTTGTTATCCGATTCTATCACCGCTTGGTTGATCCCCATTGCTTTATCAAGTAAACACACTTGCCTGATTGCCAAAGCCTCCCCTTGAAAAACTTATTGCAAACTTCACCTTCTTGGTTAATCCATCCCCCAGCTTCCCCTCATGGTTCCTCACCATTACCGCCACCACCCCACAAATCCATCTTTCTCCACAGCAACATCACAGTTGATTTTGAGAGAATTATAAAGTCTGGATCCTTCCACGAAGAGTTTTCAGGCCCTTCTCTAAGGTTAGCCATAGGGACAAAAGAGTTTACGGGCTGCCCAAGCTCTGCCCATGGTGTCCAAAGGGTTTATAGTAACCCCTTAAAACTAAAATCATTCAGAGAGTTCCAGATATGCCAAGCAATCGCCAATCGAAGCAACCGACCAAACATCTCTTTACTATCAGGATGGAGAATGGAATTGGCCAAGACCAAGATCCTTCTTGATTCAACAGATTCAGAATTCAATTCCTAGTTCAATTTGACCTCGAAGGTCCAGGGAAGATGAAGTTATATGGGTTATTTCCCCAACTGGCCAATACAATACTAAGCAAGTATACTTGGGAGGCTCTTAGGCACAGAGGAGGGACAGTTCAGTGGGCTTCGATAGTGTGGTTTTCCAGAAGTGTTTCAAGGTGGGCGTTCATTTTATGGTTAGTTTGCTTGAAGAGGTTAGCTACAAAGGAGAGACTTTGTAGATGGGGGATGGCGATTGATCCTGGTTATGTGTTGTGCTCTCAAAGTGATGAAACGTTGCAACACCTGTTCTTTGAATGTAGCTATTCCAGCAGCATTTGGAAGGTTATCCTTAACAGATTCCAGATTCAGAGAAATCCGGAGGTGTGGGATAGTGTGAAATTAAGTGGGCTATTGATCATTGTAAGGGTACGAGCTTCAGTTCTTTTTTGTTCAAGCTAGTCTTGGCAGCTGGGGTCTACCATCTATGGATGGAAAGGAACTCTCGAGTTTTTGCTGGTAG